>JAINUG010000018.1:8265157-8865157 GCA_029706075.1 Aldrovandia affinis | reverse complement strand
GTAGATACAAAAAGGGTCGGGGGGGCGGGGACAGGGCCGGATCTCCACATAGGCCGACAAGGCCTGGGCCTAGGGCCAAAATGTCACATGGGGCCCGTCGGCCCCGCATGAGGAAAATATTAATATTAATATTATTTTTTAAGTTTTCACATAATTCATATAACACTTACATGCCTAATAAATATACTGTATGTTCATCACACAGGATCATTATTATTATTAGTAGTGGTAGTAGTAGTCATAAAAAAATGAATAACGCAAATGGAATCATATCTCCAATATAATGTTAAATCTAAGAACTCCATCTTCCAAAATGGAGGCCCGGCCTAGGGCCCATGAACGTCAAGATCCGGCCCTGGGGGGGAATGTAGCACAGCTCCCACTTACATTTTGTTTTTGGCTTGTTTTTTCCTGCTTGAGATTAATTGGGTCTAAAACAGAGTATACCTTAAAAATAAATACAACTAGACAGGGATATGAGACAATTTTCAAGACCACCAAATTTAAATGAAACCATGACTATCATACCAATTTATGAGAGAAGCTCTATGAAAAGGTTAATCATCCAAAAGTCACCCATCATCTCTGAGAAGAAAAGAGACCTTTGTTCTTCCTCTGTTTATAATTGCACTTATGTATGGAACCAAAACAGAATGATTGTCTTTCTTCATTCAGCTATACAGAGCTCCTATTGTAACAAGGAGGCAATGTACTGAAACGGTTCTGATTGCGAAAATACATCATTCAAATGAGTACTCTCTGTTTCTGTTGTACCATATGATTTCAGTTATGATTTTTATGGATCAAAACATGTTCTATTTTTGACATCTTAACATGTTTGTTTAACATAGCATGTGGGGGATGGGACCTAGCTCAGTGGAGAGGTCAATTCCTGGTAAGAATCAAGTTTCACTTTTCATTGGGTTATGTGTTATCCTTTCAATTTAGCTCCCACAATGTATTTTGAGCCAATGCATTTATTTAATATTTTAAATATTTGGGAAAAAAATCGGCCCTGCCATTTCGCTCAATATCCAGCATTTTCTGTCGCGGGGTGGTGCTGCGCGAATAAAATCTACTCAATCTATTGCTCGGAACACCCTCCAGTATAATATATATAAAATGAACAAGCCCTGGTATTTGTGTAGCCAGTCCAGCCCTGAGCAGATTGCTCTCAGAAACAAGTGGTAGTGTGTCACAGAGATCCTTGTGGGTGACGTTGCTTATTTATGGATTTTATTTATTTTTCAGTGTTATCAACAGTATATACACTGTATATAGTGGGGTGTACGTACATCTACTGCATACACATAGTAATTATAACTGCAGTGTAACTCTATGAAAGTGTAGTAGCTCTAGAACTTGATTTAATGTCTAATACCAATCGTTAGTGATGTGTTTGTGATGCGTGTTGCATTGTTATATAGTGTGGAAGGCGTCGGTCTTGGCAGGCGGGGCAATTGGGGTGATTAACAGCCACACCTACTGGCAGGGCAGCTGGGGCACACAGCTGTGCAGCATTATCTAATTGTACCTGTGTGCTTAAAACTGCTCTTTTAGTAGATGGCTGGAACCGGGAGTGAAAAACTCGGCAGAGATGACCACCACAAACTAAGCTGAAATAAAGACTCTAAAAACGTGTAATCTGTTAGTCATGTTTTGCTGAAACGGCGACTTTATTTTAGTTCTTTATTTTAGGCTACTGTTTTTGTCATCAGTTTATTTTATTTAGTTAGTTACATACATTCTCTCTCCCTCTCCCTGTCTCTCTGTGGGAGAGAATAATTAACTACGGTCTGCAGACTGATAATGAAAATCCCTGCATCCTGCTGTTCTGTTCCAATCCTGATTTTGTTGCACAGTGTGTGAAATATACATTTTGGGATGATCAGACGTCACAGAAACTTGTCAACCATTATGTGTCATAAATCCCATTCATATAAAAGACCCTTAATTTAACAGTTGCAAACAAAGACCTCGACCAAAAAAAACTAACACTTCATTTTACAGCACATAGCTCAACAAGATAAAGGTAATCTGCATGAATGAGGGTTTGTTTTAACTCTGGAAGAAAATAGCTTAATAATGTACTCCATTACCAAACAGAACTGCATGATCTTTTTAGAAATATGGGTCCTAAGTAAATCTTTCTCAAACTTATGGTAATTAATTTAGGTAATTAACCCCCTGAGGTCGACGGGAGCGGCGCCGCTCCCAGCAGCAATAAAAGTATATTTCTATTTCTAACTTCGTGATATTTGATCATACACACGCGACAAAAACATTGACAGAAACCTTAGAATCGCGACTTTCCGATTTGCGCACTGGCAAATCAAATGGGATTTTTTAAATTAGGTTAATTAGACCAAAAGTAAACCTTGCCTTTTACTCTCTTTTTTACCTGGTAGTAACGTCCCCCTTCTATTGACATGGTAACTAGGGGCGAGTTTCGGCGAGGTGTGTGGGGAGGGGCGTGGGGCCATGTGTGAAAACGCCGGCGTAAACACATAAACTGTCCCGACAATTTGAAGCAAGATTTTATACAGACATACAATTTTATTCAAGATGGAAAGATTTTCTGCGCTGAAGTGTTTGAGAGTATTGATGAAAAGCGACGAAGACAATAACTGACGAAGAGTAAGTAACTATATTTGATTTGCCATGTTATCAAATACTCGTATATATATTCAATATATGAATTCGCGTCTTGTGACTACATATTCCGCGTGTTGCAACGTAACAAATTGCAATATGCACACAAGATCTATGGAAGAATACTTTTCAAACAGCCTAAAATGTTATTTATTTCGCTTGTTTTCAAATACTCGTGAAAATATATGAATTCCGCGTCTTGTGACGCCAAACATATTCCGCGTGTTAGTAACTTAATCTAAATCCCTAACGTTAGTAGATTAGTTGGTTAGTACTATACACATCTACCTAATATATACAAAGTGCAATCTAGAAAGTAAGAAGGAAGAAAACGAGATAATAAGCGAAGGCGGAAAAACCCCGAAAAGTATAAACTCCCGAAGTGCATGACAAGGAGTGGATCTCGAAATAAACGGAACAAGGTCAGACAGGGAGCAGAACGTGACAGAACAGGGAAAATGCAATACTGGATAAAGAATAATGAATAAGGACTGAATGAAAAATAAACAAAGACCAAAAACAACAGAACAGGAACTCAGAATATAACACTGATGGCCCAGTGAGATGGCCCATCTGACAGATCTTAGAGGTGTGGACAATGAATAATGAATATTCAGGTGTTTAGCATTTAGCCCTCCCACAGCCTGAAATAAATGTGACCAGTTCTGATAAAAACAGGTTTTTAGCTATTTAGATCTCAGATGTGCTAAACTGTTTTCACACCCTTACATAACCAAGACCTTGATGAACAAACGCACATTGGCAAAACAATTCGTCACTATAGTTTAGTGTGTGCTTTCACAACTTTTGTGACAGCAGAAAAATTTACTATTTTTAACTTGTGTGTTTGTAGATCTATTTACAAGCTGCATATGATACTGACCAAACTATTGATGGCATACAAATGTAGCTGTGATTGTCCTTCAAATAAAAATATCAAACACTTTGGAGTAAGTGTGTGTTAAATTGATGAAATTGAGATAAATATCAGACCATGCCAAAATAAAAAAACATCTAAAAGCTTAGCACGGACCTCAGAGGGTTAAAATATTACTGTAATTACATTACATGAGTATGACAATCTGTATATGCAAACCGTCAATTATTGTACTTGCTGAGAGTAGCATGTTTATTCATGTCACAGTTATTTCCCAGATAATATATTTATTCGGTCTTCGGTTTATAAAGTTTTTAATTCACTAAAATTCCTTTCCAGTTTTGCTAAAACATGCTACAGTGACCAATCCCTTCATTAGGAATATATACACTACCAGTCAAAAGATTTAGAGCACCCCCATTTTCCAGTTATTACTGAAATTTAAGCAGTTCAGTGAATAACCTGAAATGGTACAAAGGTAAGCGGTAAACTCCCAGAGGTAAAAAAAAAAAAAGTTTAGGTTACCAAAAACTGAAAAATAATGTACATTTCAGAGTTATTAAAAAAAGGCAATTTTCAGGGAACAAGTAATGGGTTAACGTGGGTTAACAGCCACTCTGTGCAAGTCGCCGACTCTGGATCCAGCAAAAGAGCCCCAGACCATCACGCTTCCTCCTCCATGTTTGGTGTCACTCACTGAGGAACCATCCTTTCGCCTACTCGATGGCCAACAAAAACCTTTCAAAATGTAAAGATTTCACTGTGGAAGGAAAAATGTTCTATTAAGTTGGAATGCTAGAGCCATCCACAGGGGGATACGCAGACATTAATTAACTCAGTGTGACGCTGCATTTCGGAGTGGCCAGGCAAACAAAGGCTTTTCGCGCCACAACGCCAGAACATCTGTTCTTTTGTGACGTTTTCCCTCACTACAGGAAACCTCCTTCCTATTAGTTTATGACCTTTACAGATTTGCAGAAACACCCTGTTCTATCTTCATGTAGCTCCATAGCTCCTATTACCCCGTTACCTCCCTCTTGTCACTGTTCCCTCCTTTTCTGTTGTGATTATTATAAATATCAATTTAAATTTAAAGGCGGGAGATTCGCTGTCCTGCATGACATGGGTCTCCGTGCAGCTGTTCGTAATTAAAGCTTTAATACTGTTTAAAGAAATTCTCTCTGATCCTACTGAGTTTTAATTTCCATGAACATTTTGGTGCCTTCGACCCGGGACTGCAGACACAAGATGGCCTCTCTTCCACTAATGGGGACCATACATACACCACTGCACAATAGAAAGAAGGTTGGGCCTTGTTAAAAATCCATTATTGTGGCGTTTAGCTGTTCCCAGCCAGAGGAAGGTGAGTCACGCAACAGAGAGTTCCGCAGTCCGTAATTACAGGGACCCAGGAGAGCAGCTGCATACCATACCTGTAACACTGGGAAGGAAAAGGTTAGTAAATTATTTATTTATTTTTTAAATGAGGAGTAAGCAGGGATACATATAGAAGAATTATTGAACAAGTAGGCAGTGGTGATGACAATTCTGTAGATGTACAGAATTCAGTGGTAGTGGAGTCTGAAAAGATGGGTTCTGAGTCTCTTGCAAGTGATTACGCGGTCCTGACCAATTGAGGAAGGTCATTCCACCACCGAGGGGTCAGGACAGAGAAGAGGAGGAGTGAGGAGCGGCTGGCGGGTGCCTGGAGGGATGGGACAGTCAGTTTGCCAAAGGAGGCGGAGCGGAGGGGTCTGGCTGGGGTGTAGGGTGTGATGAGTGTCTGGAGGTAGAACTGGACATAAGTCCAATTTACTTGAAATTTGGTACACTCTTTGTTCAAATCTTTAACTAAATTGCAAAGAAAGGTTTGTTGAAAGATGGCTGGTGAACTGCCAATCACATTGCAGTATTAGCAAATTCGCATACATTGAAAAATAACAGAACCCATTATATTTGATCAGCATGAAATTGCACATATTATTAACATGCAATACAACAATGATGATGTATGGCCCTTTGCCACATGTACACGGTACAAACGTGGCTTAAGGCAAGAAAATTCTAGCATTTGTGTATAGGTGCATGCCCTGTGCTGCTAGTCAGTTAGGGCCTGAGCCTGACCACAGCTACAAAAACATCATAACTACTACCACGTTTGACCTAGACAGCATAACCGTCCCTATAACCCTGTGCTGACAAACAACAAATTTGCCTCATGGATCCGAGAAGTCTGCCAAATGGGATTTTACACCATTTTTTCATTATTCAAAAAACATTCAAATTTAACCTAAAAAGTTAAAGGTTTAACTTCAAATGTGTTTTCCTGCTTCAGAAACTGACCGTGTTTAATATATAAATATAGTGGTGCAAATACAGAGCAATATATAGATGGGTTTATTTTTTCCAAAAATTATTTCATATCTACCTATACATCAGATGGCTGAAATATTGAGGCTGCAAAATGTATTTAATTAAGAGTGCAATTACACCAAAAGGAATAGATACCTCTACATGCATATGCATACAAGTGGTTTTAATTCAGTCAAGCTTTCTGTATTCAGTATTAAAACTGACATATTAATGTAGTATGATTACTTATGATTATGGGCATATGCATATGGGCTTAAAGCTAATAGCACATTAGAACAATTTAATCTTTGACTCAAACTGCAATGCAGATGTAGTTTATAGTAAGATCATATTTATAAGAAGTTAAGGAGAGAAACACCCAATAAAATTGTCATTTTTGGTCCCCCCATGAATTTTCAGATTTCAGTAAACATCTATGTTTATCACACTGCATAATTAAAAACGGCCAAATAACAATAGTTCCATATATTTTTAACATTTGATGACATGCCGGTTAATGCCAATCTTGGTTTTTATCTCAACTCAATAAATTATTGTCACCACATTTTATGAGATGATTCTTGGATGTATTCCTAAAATTAATACAGAGGGGATTGTTGATTTCCTCTTTATTTAAGATTTTATGAGCAATTATATCCCAAAAAATAAGCGAAAATGCATTTTTATTTGCATACAGTTATTGATATATATTGATTTAAACAGTGCCTATAGAAAGTCATCATACCCTTTTGAAATAGTATTTTTTTTGTCTTACAGCCTGAAATGAAAGTACATAAAATCCATATTTTTCCAGCTTTGTTTACACATTTTGCCTTACAACATTCAAGTGAAAAAAAAGGGCACAATTTCTGTTAATTAATAAAAAATGAAAAACTAGAATAACGGGGTTGGAAAAGTGATCAGTCCCCTGATTTAAGACTTTGTAGAGGCACCTTTTGCTTTAATTACAGCCATCAGTCTGTTTGGATATGTCTCTACCAGCTTTGTGCACCTAGATTGGGCAATGTTTGCCCATTCTTCCTTGCAGAACTGTTCCAGTTCAGTCAAATTCTGGGGTGAGCAGCGATGGACTGCACTCTTCAAGTCCATCCACAGATGTTCTATCGGATTTAGGTCAGGGCTCTGACTAGGCCACTCAAGGACATTCATCTTCCTGTCCTTTAGCCACTGCGTTGTTTTTTTGGTGGTGTGTTTTTGGTCGTTGTCATGCTGGAAGGTGAACCACCTGCCCATCTTCAGCTGTCTAGCAGAGGGCCACAGGTTTTCCTCAAGAATTTGGGTGTACTTGGCAGCATCCATTTTCCCTTCAATCCTGACCAATTGCCCAGTCCCCGCTGAAGAAACACCCCCACAACATAATGCTGCCACCACCATGCTTCACTGTAGGTATGGTGTGTTTTGGGTGGTGTGCTGTGTTTGGTTTCCGCCAAACATAGCGCTTGGAGTTCAGTCCAAAAAGTTCAATCTTGGTCTCATCTGACCATATAACCTTTTGCCACATGGCATCAGAATCTTCTATGTGTTTCTTCACATAACGTAAACGAGACTCAGTGTGACACTTTTTCAGAAGAGGCTTCTTTCTTGCCACCCTGCCATACAGGCCAGCTGTGTGTAAAGCTTGTGAGATTGTTGTCACATGCACAGATCGCCCAATCTTTGCCATTAAGACTTGTAACTCCTTCAAGGTTGCCATTGGCCTCTTGGTAGCTTCCCTGATCAATATTTTCCTGGCTCGGTCATCCAGTTTGGAAGGATGGCCCAATCTTGGCAAGGTGTGGGTGGTGCCATATGCCTTCCACTTCTTAATAATACTCTGAACAGTACTCAGAGGGATAGTTTAATAACTATTTATAGACCACCTGGACCGTATACTGTTTTTCTCTCCGAGTTTGCAGAGTTTTTATCAAGCTTGGCAACTATGGCGGATAAAGTTGTGATTGTTGGAGATTTCAACATACATGTTGATAATGACAGTGACCCTTTAGGACTGGCTTTTGCAGCTATTATTGACTCTGTCGGTTTTGTTCAAAATATATCTGAACCAACCCACCGCCACAATCATACCTTAGATTTAGTTTTATCCTATGGTATCGATGTCGAGAATATCATTGTGTCTCCCCATAATCCTGTACTATCGGATCACTTTTTGATTTCTTTTGAAATTCAGGTAAATATTCCTATTAAATTGGAACCTAAATACTATTCCAGCCGCTCTATAAATTCATTGACGGCTTCAAAACTTATAAACTTACTTCCCGAATCCTTAGTATCAAGTCAGGACCCAAATAGCCTTTTGTCAATTGATCATCAAACTGATGCGTTAAATCACATTTTACGGAATACACTTGATGCGGTCGCACCCCTCAAGAGAAAAAAATGCAGTGAGAAGAAACTTGCACCCTGGTTTACCGACCATACCCGTGCCCTTAAACAAGTTTCCAGAAAATTAGAACGCAGATGGCGCTCTACCAATTTAGAGGTTTTTCGCTCTGCTTGGAAGGACAGCCTCATCGAATACAAGCACGCTCTTACTACAGCTAGGTCATCGTACTTCTCAAAACTAATTGACCAGAATAAAAACAACCCAAGATTTCTATTTAACACGGTAGCTAAACTGACAAAAAAACAGTCTTCAGTTTCCATCAGTTATCCTTCTAACTATAATTCAAATGACTTTATGAACTCGTTTACTGATAAGATTGAGACAATCAGAGAACAAATTATGAAAATGACTCCAATATCTAGCACTCCAACTGCCGAGATAGCAGAGGGCTATCAGGAGCAGGGTTGCGTAGAGACCCTTGAGTTTTTCACTCCCTTGGATCTGGACAAATTCAGTAAACTGGTTATGTCCTCCAAATCATCTACATGTCTGTTAGACCCCATACCAACAAAGCTTATTAAAGAGCTTTTGCCTGTGCTAGGCCAGCCCATGTTAGATATAATAAATACATCCCTATTATTGGGTTGCGTACCTAGGTCTTTAAAAGTAGCAGTAATCAAGCCTCTTCTAAAGAAACCAAATCTTGATCCTGTTAATCTGAAGAACTATAGGCCCATTTCAAATCTGCCCTTTTTGTCAAAAATTTTAGAGAAATCTGTAGCTCAACAATTAACTGCTTTCCTAAAAACGAATAATCTATATGAAACATTACAATCAGGTTTTAGACCAAACCATAGCACTGAGACAGCACTGATTAAAGTTGTAAATGACTTACTGTTAGCATTGGACACTGGTTGTGTTTCTATTCTAGTGCTCCTTGACATAAGTGCTGCTTTTGACACTATTGACCACCAGATTCTCCTTCATAGGCTAGAAAACCTGGTTGGTTTTGCGTGGACGGGCACTCTCATGGTTTAAATCATACTTATTAGACCGGTTTCAATTTGTGCAATTAGATCAAGAGTTCTCTGACTACTCTCAGGTTAAATATGGTATTCCACAAGGCTCAGTGCTGGGACCATTACTGTTCTCATTATACTTGCTACCACTCGGTAATGTTATTCGTAAACATGGTGTAAATTTCCATTGCTATGCCGATGATACACAGCTGTACATATCAATGAAACCAGGTGAAACACTTAAACTCACTCAATTAGAGGCTTGTATCTCTGATATAAAGAACTGGATGACAGTAAATTTCCTGCTTTTAAATTCAGATAAAACAGAGATGATGGTTTTGGGCCCCAAAAATTAAGGAACAAGTTGGATCTGCAGTTAAATGCAGGTGATTGCATAGTTACATCAAGTATTATGGTTAAGAACCTTGGTTTTATTATTGATCAGGACCTTACATTTGACACTCATATTAAAAACACTTCCAGAGTAGCTTTCTTTCACCTAAGAAACATAGCTAAAATTCGGCACTTTCTGTCATTAGAGGATGCTAAAACCTTGATGCATGCTTTTGTTGCATCGAGGCTAGACTATTGTAATGCCTTATTATCCGGCTCCTCTAGTAGCTCTCTAAAGAGTCTTCAACTAGTACAGAATACAGCGGCACGTATTTTGACTAGATCCAAAAAGTATGAGCACATTACTCCAGTGTTAGCATCACTACATTGGCTTCCTATTAAATATCGGGCTGATTATAAAGTACTGTTGCTAACTTTTAAAGCAGTAAACGGACTTGCACCTTTATATCTGACCGAAATGATTGCCCCTATAAGCCGACACGACTGCTTCGTTCACAAGAAGCCGGCCATCTATTACTCCCTAGAATTTTGAAGAGCACAGCTGGTGGTAGAGCCTTCTCTTTTAGAGCTCCTCTGTTGTGGAACGGTTTACCAAGGCATGTTAGGGATTCGGACACAGTTTCAATTTTTAAGTGTAGATTAAAAACATATCTTTTCAGCCTAGCTTACTGCCAAACATAGTCTAGGTGGAGAGATGGAGAAGGCCGTGCCTTAGTGTCTTATGGAGTGAGAAACTTTCCATACTGTCACCTCCTCAATGTGTTACCACCACTGTTATGCTGGTTATCCTTGATCAGGTGTGGATTGTTTGGAACTCTCACATGGCTGCGTGTTTTCTCTGTCCCTCTCCTAATAGGTATGCTGCCATAGCTTACACCTGTTGGGGCTAACTGTATATTTCCTATGCTTGTGCTCCCCTGCTCTTACATAATGCTACTGGCTATAGCACTGCTTTTTTTCTGACTGCATGTTCTCTTCTCTGCCTCGGCCTCTGACTCGGGGGGCACCTGCCCCCGAGCCCTAGATCCTGCGAGAAGTGTGAGCTGCCCCCATCAACCCTCACCCCCACGCCAACCCCAGTTCCTGGATCTGGACCCTCTCCGCGTGGTTTAGCCCCCCGCTGACTACCTAACTCAGACTAACCTTGGACTGACCATGACATGGTCTTTTTGGACATACCCTGTGCCGGCCAGAAGAGGATGGGCTCCCCCTTTTTAGTCTGGTTCCTCCCAAGGTTTCTCCCTACCTAGGAGTTTTTCCTTGCCACTGTTGCCGTTAGGCTTGCTTTTGGGGGGGTCTAGGCCTGGGTTCCCCCTCTGTTAAGCGTTTTGTGACAATTCTGTTGTGAAAAGCGCTATACAAATAAACTTGATTTGATTTGATTTGATTTGATAGTTAAAGCCTTGGAAATCTTTTAATATCCTTCTCCTAACTTGTGCCTATCCACAACTTTATCCCGGAGTCCTTTTGAAAATACCTTTCCAGCCATGGTGAATTCTTTGCGTTACCATGCACTACTAGGAGTGGAATCCTCAAGAAACAACTGATTTTATTGTGAAATAATCAATAATGTCAGGCGGAGGCCAATTAGCTTGATGTGTGATCTGGAAGGTGATTGGTTATACCTGAGCAAATTTATAATGGTTATTCTAAGGGGACTGATCACTTTTCCAACCCTGTTATTCTAGTTTTTCTTTTCTTTTTTACATTTTTTTTCCCCGTTTTTCTCCCAATTTGGTTGCCAATTATACCCTCTATTTATTTCTGGTCCGATTGTTCCCGCCTCTTCCGAGACGGAAATTCTTCCACGGACGCCTTTTACCTTCTCCTCGACGGACTCATGCCGGCTCACCCTCCCCCCTCCCCCGGAGGCAGACAACCAAATGCCGCCTCCGATCGGGGCTGACGACCAGGGCCGGTCTGGTAGAGACGCGGGTTCCGAACCGCGTCCCTGACAGGCAGCGCATGCCACACCAAAGTGTGGTGCGTTAGACCGCTACGCCATCTGCCGCCCCCTTTAATTTTTTATTAATTATCAGACATTTTTTCACTTTAATGTTGTAAGGCAAAATGTGTAAATAAAGCTGGAAAAAGATGGATTTTATGTATTTTCATTTCAGGCTGTAAGACAAAAAAAAGTATGGGGTATGATGACTTTCTATAGGCACTGTACCAGCTGTTGATCTTTCATACTCGAGGTGCAGTGGTCTCAGAGTGTGCTTGGTACTTGGACCCCAAGTTTATTATTATTCTTTTAAAGGACAAATAAGACATTCCATGTGGACTGTACATTTGCTGGAATTCTGCTAATGGCCTTGAGTGTGTCCTCTTCCCACACACACAGGCACTCAACGTTATTTCAAGGCCCACAATGTTGTTCCGGCTAAAGCCTAATACTTTAAACGAATCACAATTTCTTTAATGCGATCAGATGTATCTTAAAAGCGACATCCTGTCCCCTTCTTCTCCAATTCATCCTACCCCTCTCCCTTTAAACATGGGCTTACATGAAGAGTATTAAAGAAGACACAAAGGAAAGAAATTGCAGGATTAATTATGGGAAATAAGAACAAAGCTATAATAAACCTTAATGGGTGCTCAGACAATTTGTAATGGATGGCTGACTCCCTGCAATTTGGTGCAAGCTGATGTAAAAATAGATGTCACTATGATTTTAGTATCTGACTAAGACAAGTGAGTCAGCCATGCAAATAAACCATTTGTTATTAAAATAAGCCATTAGTTAAGGACAAACTTATATGAACTTCATAAGTCCTTCATACAACATATATGGTTGGTGGTCGTGGTTCTCTGTGGCTCAGTTGGTAGAGCACAGCGTTGGCAACGCTTAGGTTGTGGGTTCAATCCCCACTGGGGCCACATATACAGAAAATATATGCATTCACTACTGTAAGTTGCTTTGGATAAAAGCGTCTGCTAAATGGCGTATATTATATTATATAAAGCATTACTGAGCATGACATTTCCACTTCATAAAACATTTGCAGGCAAAACTAGTTTATGGTATGCCATCTACCAAGTTACAGGTTGGTGGGTCGTATCTCATACCTATTCAGTACAGAGAGTTTGGCACTTTTCAGGGTCTCTCACAGAAATAAATAGAATGGTCACAAGAGTCCTTGTACCCTCTGGCCTCATGTAAACACAGAATTTAGATATAATTTTTGCGTTTATATCCTATCTTCTTTTTCTTCTGCTTCTCCATCTTAATTTTCTTGTCGATTACACCATAAAAAATGCTCCATGCACCAAATTATTAATTTCCCCCATTGATAAATCTCTACAAATAACAAAAAACAATAACATAGTCTGTTCAGATCTACTTCTACCAATAACACTTTCTGTTAGGTTTGAAAGCAAAAACATATGAGAGTTAATGATAGATGGGGGGTTTTAAAATAATATATTGGGGGAGTCATTAAAAGGTTTTATGGGAGTCAATTGGGGACTAATGGGGAATTTTGAATATTTTGCAGGAATAAAATTCCACACATTGGCAACACTGAAAAGGATGTGCATGTGATGCAATTTCAGCCAATATCTGTTCCAAAAAATTTAATGAACGACATTTTTCTGGCTTGCTTGCTAATTCATAACACCGGAAGAAATACAAAATATTATTTCTTATACAGATGTAACTTTAATAACTTTAATTTACGCATCCAACAAAAAAATTATTTCTATAATTATTTTCTATCATTGCACGTGTAAAACCCGCACCTGCACCTTCCCTTGATGTCTACATAGCTGCATTGTTAACTAGCTATCTAACTAGCTATACTTCAGGTGTTTCATTAACAACAGTCAACAGTGCACTACCTAGGTTTACAGTCATATAAATGTGTGCTAGCTACCCATCTACTGCTAACTTCTGGCCTTAACAGAGGGGGAACCCAGGCCTAGACCATAACTTAGCTAGCTTGGGAAGGATGGCTAACCAAAGTTTAAAAGAACAACACTCACTTTGAAATTGCATCCCATCCAACACACCAAGGTTGGCACACCTAATGCGGGCACCTGAATAAAACCCACACTTTCCCGGGCCCATGTGGGTCTCTCTATGGGCTGCCATATATAGACACAGATGACTAAGAGACGTGGTTAAACTAAATTCATAGCCATGCCATGCCCCTTTCTCATCTGTGTCTATGGACTGCTATATAAAGACACAGACAAACAAGGTCCGTGGTTAATGTCCAACACCAATTATTTCAACCGTTCACTGTGTCTCCCCATTGTTTGCACCCTGCACACTCGGCAGAAAAGTGAACAGCTGACAGATTTGGCAGATGCAGTGTTGATATCCTGGATTGGAAGTAGCGATGTTAACAATTCATCAATGACCGATTATTTGCCATTAAGAATTTGATCAATCATGCATATCAAATAAACAATGAAATTGAACATTTTATGTTGCCATTGTAATTGTATTGAAGAGAGTTGAAACTGAAATAAAATCATGATTTAAATTCTACACAAGGGGATGTAATGTAATTATTGAGGACAATGTTTGCATTCCACAGAAGAAGACGCAGTCAAGTCAACCATGAAGCCTGCCAAACATAGTCCCGGGAACATTTCAAGAGAAAATAAGAAAATGTGCATTGCCAACATTGTGATTTGAAATGTATAATCCGTTAATATCCACCTGAAAAGCCTGCATCCAACCTTCTTGGCAGGGATGGGTGGATCCCAGGTTCAACCAACTATGACCTCAGCATTAGCTAGGAGAATGTGTGACAAACAACGGCAGAGGCAGAGGCTATTACATATTAGGCTGTGTAAAATATTCTTAAATAAAAATCGTAGAAAAAGGCCACACCTCCCAGGCCATTGAGAAACTCCACACCTTCAATCACAAGGTTTTAACATGCGTCATTAGACACCCCTTTATTTTATTGTATGTTTTATTTATTTAATTTTTTTGGATAGCCAAAGGCTGCCCCCGATCGGGGGTGAAAGTGCTCCTTCACAAGTGTCTCACTGCCCTCTTTCAGGTACGGGTTACAGGTCCTCTTTCATCCGTGAGATGACAAGACAGAGAGATTCGAATAGAATGTTTGCTGGATCCTACTTTATAATGTATGTTTACAATTGTATAATGTGATACAATTCCAATCTAGTCTTACAAATCACCAGGACACTACAAAGCAATGATTGTACAGATCATATCCCATACTTAATTGACACATAGACACTGGAGAAAAGCAGTGTAAGTTGAACATACATTCAAGTAAACAGCAACCTCGTCCCAAGCCAAGAATGCAATGACCTTAGAATAGCCTATTCACAGTGTAATAAGATGACCATGCATGTATTTCTAGCACAAAATATGTCTCATCTGTGATCTGGCCCGCGTTAACCTATTGGGCAACATGGGCTGCAGCCCAGGGCCCCGGCCACTAGGGGGCCCCGGGAATAGCCGATTACTGTAGGCCTACATTGAATTTTTGAATGCGGGTTTATGGTGTTTCGACTGTTACTGTACATTTTGGTCCACTTTCCCACCTGTAGTAGTCCACATTGGTGGGCAATCAGTTGGAGAGTGTTTGTGTAGTCTGTTCCCTTTTGCGTAAGGACGGCTTTGTCTCGGGAGCTCGATTCTACAAGTGGAAATCGCCGTCGGTCCAACTCGGTGTGTCGGAGGACTTTCATCTGTTGCTGTAGCATCACGAGCAGAGGTAAACGTGTTGCGCGGCGCAATCACGTCGCTACATGTATGCGCGCTGTCGTTCTGCTTTAGTGCAATTAGAAAATGACTTATGTCCATTTCATGTGCAATAACATTTTGATACTTTAGTTGCTGAAATTGGCGAGAGAAATGCACTTAGCTAGAGCTATAACCTGAGATGTCCAACCAGAAAGTAATAAATTACTATTTATAACGGGTTTCGCTGCAAAAAACTGTGTTGTAGCCTATCCCCCCCAAGCAACCACCATTTTATAACTGTCAACAAACTATTTCAGATAAATTCATCTTAATTCGAGTTCGACTGAAGAAAACGAAGTGGGCTAATTTTGCATGACCGAATAGCTTAGTTGTGTTGCTAAGTAGGTAACGTTAGCTAGCTGAACAACAACAACGCAATTTACATTTACATTTTATATTTTAAGCATTTAGCAGACGCTCTTATCCAGAGCGACTTACAAGATGTGCATCAATACATGGTAGGAACAATCATAGTTAGCGCACGAGATCAGGGCAGGAATACAGCAATAGACATCATTGCAGGCATCTGCGTACCATACCTGTAACACCGGGAAGGAAAAGGTTAGTGGATTTTTTTTTTTTTTTTAAGAGTATAGTGTTGAACAAGTAAACAGTGGTGAAGACAATTTAGCTAGATGGACAGAGATCAGGGGTAGTGGAGTCTGAAGAGGTGGGTTTTGAGTCTCTTGCGGAAGATTGGAAGTGATTCCGCAGTCCTGACCGATTGCGGGAGGTCGTTCCACCAACGAGGGACCAGGACAGAGAAGAGGCGAGACTGCGAGGAGCGGCTGCCAGGCGGCCGGAGGGATGGGGCAGTCAGTCTGCCAGCGGAGGCGGAGCGGAGGGGTCTGGACGGGGTGTAGGGCGTGATGAGTGACTGGAGGTATGGGGGAGCAGTACCTCTGGCCGCTTGAAAAGCAAGCACCAGTGACTTGAATCTGATGCGTGCTGCGATGGGGAGCTAGTGCAGAGAGGAGAGTAGAGGGGTGACGTGAGTGAACTTCGGCTTGTTGAACACCAGGCGAGTAGCAGCGTTCTGGACTAGTTGCAGTGGCTTGATGGCACAGGCCGGAAGGCCTGCCAGCAAGGAATTGCAGTAGTCCAGACGTGAGATCACCAGGGCCTGGACCAGGAGTTGAGTGGCCTCTTGGGTGAGGAACGGTCGGATCCTCCGGATGTTATGGAGGGAGATGTTATGGAGGGAAAATGTAATAGCCTAATGTTCTCTAGCAAGTTAGCCTGTAATTTGTAGCAATGTTTGGACAAAAGTATTTTTAAAAAGCCAGTATAAATTTAAATTAGGCTATGTAAAGTTTGCTGTATACATTCGCATTTATTGTATAATTAGATGCAGGTGTTAATGCTACGTGTTGAAATTAAAACGGTAGCTCAATTAACTTACACAAAGTATGATACTTTGTCCTATTGGTGAGTAACATTAAATCATTTATATCAATGCTTGTTTTGTTGGTGCTAGTGGTTGAACAGGAAGTGTATTGTTTTGTGCATTGTCATTTGTGGTCAAATTTCTGGTTTGTAGGTCTACTTTGTACACTAGACTACTACTCCCTTTCATTATCCTGCCGTGCTGGGCAAGGTTGGTCATGACTTGAACTTGAACTCATGCGTTCGGGTAACAGACGTGAATATTTCGAGAGCACTGTAATATAAGAGTCGGTGCTCTTTGACGGCTTTTAATACATTACAACGTTCAAAGTTTTCGATTGGAGGTCTCATTCTGTAACATATTCACTATCTACTTCTGATATCCTTTGTCATAGGCCTATTTGTCGAATTTGCGGCATGTCTTTATCGTTGCCAGGCCTGGTCGCGTCAATGTGCTTTTACTTTTCCAGTTGAAAGTCGTGGACATAGGGCCCCAGGAGGTGTGTTAGCCCTGGGCCCCGAGGAGGCTTAACGCGGCCCAGTCTGTGATAGCCAAGATGCTGTGGACCTTTCTCCCTGCTACTCCTCCTTTGTAGCAAGGTGGCAGGTATGGCCACCCTGCCAGGTGGTGCGTGAATGAAAGATAAGCGCAAAAATATACCCAAAACCCAAATAGGCCAATGGCCAGTTTATTTTCCTTTTACTTATAAAATAAAACAAATCACAAAAATAATGATATTAAATCCAAAGCTATTGCTTAGAGGGTAAACAGCAATAAAAAGCTATCACCTCTTCCTCCATGCCCCAAAACTCCCCCATCAGGCATGGCAGGCTGTGCTTTTATAATGGCCTAACAAACGAAATGGCTGAGTTGATTGCTCATTACCCTCAGGTGAGCCTGTCTGTAAGTTCCTGTAGTACTCTCCATTCTTTGGGAGGGAACAGGAGCACCTTACAGCAGACAAAAGAGAGGAGCAGCCCTATGTACACCTGTGCACGTGATTGCATAGTTACATCAAGTCTTATGGTTAAGAACCTTGGTTTTATTATTGATCAGGACCTTACATTTGACACTCATATTAAAAACACTTCCAGAGTAGCTTTCTTTCACCTAAGAAACATAGCTAAAATTCGGCACATTCTGTCATTAGAGGATGCTAAAACCTTGATGCATGCTTTTGTTGCATCGAGGCTAGACTATTGTAATGCCTTATTATCCGGCTCCTCTAGTAGCTCTCTAAAGAGTCTTCAACTAGTACAGAATACAGCGGCACGTATTTTGACTAGATCCAAAAAGTATGAGCACATTACTCCAGTGTTAGCATCACTACATTGGCTTCCTATTAAATATCGGGCTGATTATAAAGTACTGTTGCTAACTTTTAAAGCAGTAAACGGACTTGCACATTTATATCTGACCGAAATGATTGCCCCCTATAAGCCGACACGACTGCTTCGTTCACAAGAAGCCGGCCATCTATTACTCCCTAGAGATGGAGAAGGCCGCGCCCTAGTGTCTTATGGAGTGAGAAACTTTCCATTCTGTCACCTCCTCAATGTGTTACCACCACTGTTATGCTGGTTATCCTTGATCAGGTGTGGATTGTTTGGAACTCTCTCATGGCTGCGTGTTTTCTCTGTCCCTCTCCTAATAGGTATGCTGCCATAGCTTACACCTGTTGGGGCTATCTGTATATTTCCTATGCTTGTGCTCGCCTGCTCTTACATAATGCTAATGGCTATAGCACTGCTTTTTTTTCTGACTGCATGTTCTCTTCTCTGCCTCGGCCTCTGACTCGGGGGCACCTGCCCCCGAGCCCTAGATCCTGCGAGAAGTGTGAGCTGCCCCCATCAACCCTCACCCCCACGCCAACCCCAGTTCCTGGATCTGGACCCTCTCCTCGTGGTTTAGCCCCCCACCCCCGCTGACTACCTAACTCAGGAGGAGCCCTGAGCCACCTTGGACTGACCATGACATGGTCTTTTTTGGACATACCCTGTGCCGGCCAGAAGAGGATGGGCTCCCCCCCTTTTTAGTCTGGTTCCTCCCAAGGTTTCTCCCTACCAAGGGAGTTTTTCCTTGCCACTGTTGCCGTTAGGCTTGCTTTTGGGGGGGTCTAGGCCTGGGTTCCCCCTCTGTTAAGCGTTTTGTGACAATTCTATTGTGAAAAGCGCTATACAAATAAACTTGATTTTATTTGATTTGTACTCCTCCCTCCACCTCTCCCAGTGTCACAGTCTTCATCAGACTGAATATCCGAATATCCAAATACGGGTCTAGTTGTCCGCTAAACTTTTACTACAGAGTTACAGTAGTTATCCACATGAACCCACCATTAGCTTGAAAATATTTCATTTAATTTCATACAAACTGCCATCAGAACAATGCAGAATTATAATACTGTCAAAAATGGTGGTGATTTTTTTCAACATTCCCAGCTTAAACAACTAAGTAAAAGAAGGGCAGGTAATTGTTCTATCACACTTGTAGCATACACTAATCTAGCGTATCACTTTACTTACTTCGCTCACATGGAACAGAGTTATGCTGTTTTAGAGTTATGCAATTCTTTGCGCTTTCTTTACCACCTCCTCTGTATGAGAATATATGCTCCATTTCGGCTTAATCACCACCTTCATCTTCACTTCTCTCAGGAGTGCCACCTTGTCTTTTTTCAAGCTCTGCATGGTTTCTGCGAGTCGTGAGGAACGTAGTTGACCTCGGCCTTCCTTGGTTTCTGTCTGAGGCTGCCTTGTCTGTCATGCCTGGCCTTGCTTCTTACACTTTAGGGAGTTTACGTGGACCTCTCGGCATCAAAGTCGGCCTATAGCTTTGTGCTATAGATTTCCATCTTGTACTTCAGAGAGTGTTTCCATCCCCCAAATCCTAGCTCTCCCAAAGAGGTGTGGGACTTGTTCAAAGCTGTGGTTGGCTCGTAAAAAATTGGGAATCGTTGGGGGAAAGATGTATACTTCATAATTTCTTCTGTCATGCCATCAAGGATAATAGATTTAAGCTTGTGGCTATGGTTTAAGTAAGTTTCATTCACTGTGAACTCTGCATTCCCTCTTTCAAGTTGAATTTCTGCATCACAGGAGAAGTAAGGAACAACAAAGGGATCTGGCTAAGAGGAGGACCTTGATGATAAGGACTCTGGGGAAGATATGAGCACGGTATCATTGCTGTCATATGATGACAGTGAGATGGTATCTAGGTCTTGGGTTGGGGCTATTGGGACAATAGTGATGGTGCCCTTAATATTTGAGCTCACTGGGAAGAGTGTGATGCTGACCTCACCTCACAGGGCAAGTAGATCAGTTTCAAAGTGCTTTGTCTTTGATCTCAGTTGTCAATGTCAGATTCATTTCCAAAGTCAGCATCCATGTACCACAGCCTGAATTGTGTTTCAGTTCAAAACATGCCTTTAGAGCATCACATAGTCCATCCACACGTGGGAATCCCTGATCAAATTACTTTCCAAAGACAATTCTCAGTATAACAGTACTAGCCATTGCACAACTCCTTCATTCTAAAGAGCAGAAACAGAGAGAAGAGAGAAAACAGAAGGCATATATTAAGTTTAAACATCTATAGCTATTATGATGAAATTAATGTAACTGCAGGACAGCAATATATGGACCAAGAAAAAAAGCATAGATACTTAATGATTACTTTATATAACCCAACCTTTGATTATGCTTATTTTCAAGGTCACCGTCCACACTGCTCCAATGTTGTAGTCAGCAAGTGGATACGTATAAGCTAATTCCCCATGCTCAATTAGGCCAAACTCTCCTGTGAGTGATGCATTCAACTCAAAGGGCCCTATTTTCGTGCCGGCGGTAAGCGGCGTTATGGCCTAGCACTGGCGAATTGCCAGTTTCATTTGTCGTAAACTGAATATTTCCCGCCTCCATCGAGTTTGGCAATTTTGTGGTGAGCAATGAAGGCGTTTGCGTGACTATGGGTTGGGCAGCGCAATAGGGGGTGTGACAATGAAAGCAGTTGGCGCTATGCAAGTTTGGTGTCAAATAATGAGTTTGCGTTCACGTCCGACTATACCACCTCTTAACTCAAACGCTGGCGCTCTGTGCAATTTGGTGACTTTATTGATGCGCACATATGAACATAGGGTTATCTGAAATCACATGAGAATGTTTTGTGAATATTGTGAATTTCCCCCCACGTTGAGGCAAATCGTCCAATCCATGGGTAACTTGCAAGCTGTAATCAATTAAGCGAAAAACGATTTAACCACAGCTTGTGGTTATTCAATGCACGGACATGAAAGACTGAAGCCAGCAGGCACTCCATCGCTACCGTTCAGTAAGATACACCTGTTAAATATATATATGTTTGTATGCACATTGTTTTTCTTATGTGAAAGGATTTTATTCTTTCCATTTGCACTGTCCCTGTGCGCTCCCTGTCGCTGTTAAAGTGACAGCAGCCCTCGCCTTCTTCGCCACCGGCTCCTTAAAACACACCCTAGGTTTGGTAGCCGGTGTTGGTCAGACGGCTATCAGTTTGGCTGTACATGCAGTTTCTTCCAGTCTTGTCCAACATGCAAATGAGTTTATTACTTTTCCTACACCCGACAGCCAGCAGAGAACTAAACAGGATTTTTATACGCAATGTGGATTCCCTGGGGTCTTGGGTGCCATTGACTGCACCATCTGATCACGGTATTTATGTGAATCAGAAGGGGGTCCACTCCATTGCCCTGCACCATGGATGTCACATTGGCCTCGCAGGGGACGCATTACGGGACTTAAGACGGAGAGAGGTAGAGCTGCATGTAGCGATTGTAGGGGTTGGAGAGGCTCAGGGCGCATGGGAGATCAGGGACCGGTTAGCTGCGGAGCTGGTTCCCTAGTGAGTAGGCCTACTGCATGACGAACATAAATGAAACAGGCCTAGTTGCAGTTGTGAGTTTGTTATTTATTGCTTTCCATTTAACAAGTTAGAAGAAAAGAAACATCATTTTTTAAGCCTACTAGGAAAAAAAGAGATGGTAAAATAAAACACTTTCTTTTAACAATGTAGGTCTCAAAATACAAACTCAAATCATGAAAATAACAAATGAATGTGCGCCTTGTTTTCCCCCTCTGATTCGCGCGCCAACTTTTCCCCTTCCTCCACTGCGTTGCGTGCAGTTAGAGGTAGCGGCAGCACGATGGGGAGGCCGTGATGGATCCCGAGCCACCTGGTTACCGCTGCTGGAAGGGGAGGGCTCAGCAGGTGAGTGGCTGGGGGCACTTGGTGTTGGTGGAGGGTGTGCAGGTCCGGACTGCCGTTCCACTGCGTTGGCGAGTCTCTCCAGACTCCTGCTGATGGAAACTCACAGCGGATGGGCCTGGCTTTCCATCCTGCGGAGGCGGCTGTTGATGCTGCGTCGCAGCAACCCCAGCTCCCTCTGCAACATGTCGAACCTGTCCTGCTGGAGCTCGAGGAACGGCTGGTCTCCTTGGCCCCGGGTTTGTCGCCGCCCACCGCTGGGTCTTCTGTTCGGCAGGCCTGGATTGTCATCCCCCTCCTCTTGTCTTGCAGGACCACCCGTCTCCGGCTCTGGCTCCGACTCCTGTGTTTGGGGGGGACCTTCAGCCAGCAGACCTGCACATGGAGCACAGGCGTGTTGTTTTATTGATATAACTTTTTTAAATGAATCATTATTATTATTATTGTTATTTATGTCTGCAAATGGCGGCGTCGCGGGGAGGCTTAAGGCATTTCATTTCTGATTAATGTTTCATTTTATTTTTGAGAAAAACAATAGATTGTGTGGCAGCCCAAGGGGCTGCACCAGAAAATGGCTGCCTGGCCTCCAACACATGGCAGCCCAAAAACACTACATTTCCCAGCAGGCCACAGAAACACCTGAGCAGAGTCAAGCAATGGAGCTAACGAACAGCTGAAAGCCATTTTGAGGCCTATTTAAAGGGCTGATTCCCATTGCACTGGAAGAGGAGTAGGAACGTGTGTGGGAAGGAGTTACTGTGTGTTTGTTTGAATAGTAAGTACCTGTGAAGTCTTTTGACCAGCCAGGATTTAGAAAGAGAGTGTTGGAGTGTGTTTTTTGTGTATGACCGGATTGTGTGAGGACCCCCTTTGAATATCGACTACGGACTGGATTGTGGACTTGGACCTGGATTTTGGATTTGGATTACGGACATTGACGACGAGCTAAGGATTGTGGACTTTATGTTTTTGTATTCCCCTGAAGACCCCACCCTTTGTTTGTGTTGTCAAGAGTTTGTTTAATAAATTATTGTTTTGGTTATATTACTGACTCCTCCGTGTTCTTTAACTTGCCTACGCCCTCTGCAAGGTCCGTGAGTGTCGCCCAACCCCCGGGGACACCACAATTGTGACAAATAAAAATCTATTAAATCAATTCAAACATTTCCCCATCACCTTTGTTTCAATATCATGAGTATAATACTTTAAATGATACACATCTTTTCATGCAATGCATTACCTGGTAAGCCAACCTCTAGCCCTCCGAAACCCTGTACGCTCTCCGTGGGGAGTGTAGAGGCATGCTATCTCCTCCGCTGGCGTGAGTGACTGTGGTGGAGGGTCTCCCTCTGGTTAACCGTGTGTCCCTTCGGCAAGAGGCAAGTTTTCTCTTGCCTCTTCGCTTCACATCATTGAACTGCTTCCTACATTGGACCGCGGTTCTCAGAGGACCACCAGAGGATGAGGCAGTGATTATGGCTGCCACTTCCTCCCAAGCTGCCTTCACATCATTAGCCCTTCTTTGGGGTGCCATAGATTCGCCCTTGGCGACTCTGCACCTCCCGCACAAGCAAATCGCTCTCCTCTTTTGAGAAGCGCTCCTGGCGCAGCTGCGCAAAACTGTCATCCATGTCAGTTAATTAAATTTTTTAACATTTTTGTTTCAGATTTTTTACATTTTCTCCCAATTTGATAGCCAATTGTTACCCTCTTTCTAAGTCAACTATCCCCCCCTCATACTACGAGCTCACCGTGGCAACCCTGCGACCAGCAGTGACAAAGACACCTCACCACCTCCTCCGGGTTGGAACTCAACAAGCCATCAACTGTAACTCTGATACACACAGAGCCACTATTGCACCGGACAAACTCATGCCGGTTTCTGTCCCCTGCCCCCTGGGGCGGACAGCCAATTGCCGCCCTCGAATGGGGCTCCTGGCCACAGCCGAAGAATTCTAATAAAATCGTTTAAAAGGTGTTTGAAGACCCCCTGAATCAGCTGCATGCTTAGTAAAATCTCTGTTAAATTTGATACACATTTTGATCACATTTTTTCTCTCAGATAGAAAAAAATGTCATTCAGTACTACACTTAAAAATGCTTTATAATGTGCTTTATAACAGCAACATGTGTACATGCATTTATCATGAGAACATCAAACTTCTTATTGACAGAGTGACCCAGAAGGAACTACTGAAAACATCAAGCATGTCAGACTTGCTGTCTTCCATTGTCTGTGACATGAAGAATAAGGAGTGCATGTACTGTGTTTGTGCCAGCTGCTGCTATGACAAAGGAGAAATAGCCCTGCCAGAAGACAATACAACAGTTTTTTTAG
Source organism: Aldrovandia affinis (assembly GCA_029706075.1). Taxonomy (NCBI): domain Eukaryota; kingdom Metazoa; phylum Chordata; class Actinopteri; order Notacanthiformes; family Halosauridae; genus Aldrovandia; species Aldrovandia affinis. The sequence continues at coordinate 8,840,865 of JAINUG010000018.1, read as the reverse complement.
CAACAGTGGCATAGGGAAAAGACCACGAATGGAGAGAGGATGTTTCCAAATTTTGTTAAGAAAAGAGTCCGGAACATGATGGTGGGATCTCCCCAAAGCCTTCAAGCAGACACTGGATGCATTAGGAGCATTTCAACTGGATTCACCAAGTGGAGAAATGCAGGGAGAACATAAGTCTGTTATCCTGTAAAATGTTCAGAGATTTAATTGTTCCATTTCGGCAGGCAACTGTCCACATAAGTGTTTGTACATGTTTGGAAAGTAGAAGTCATATGCATTAATTTATGCATATAAATCCCTCCCGCCTAGTTGTTGTCGGAACAGATCGTGACCGGAGAGAGGGAGGATGCCTTGTCGAAGTCGGCGGGAAAACTACACTCGAGAATCAGTTTTTCTTTTTTTGGGCACAGCCCAATGTGACCTCCCCCATGTAGTTTATTTTCTTCCTTTCAAATGTAGCTTTTGTTTGTGTGTGTGTGTTTGTGTGGTGTGGTTGTGGGTGTGAGTGGGGGCATCAAGTACTGGTCTCTGAGGGGAAAGGGGGGAAAACAAGGGGGTGGCAGGAGCTATGGGAATGGTTGGGCAGGGTAGCTAGCCTGACCAAGTTGGTGCCCTAAGCAAGATTTTAGCTGGTGCCCCTTGCATCGCAGCCAATTCCACCACCAATCATTGTGTTCATACACTCACACATAAACTACTGCATAGCTTTATGTCTTTGAGACTTTATTTTTATTTTAGAAACAAAAAAATAATAGAATTACAACAATATTAAAGAAACCAGTGCTAAATGCATTAAATATAACAAGAATTATAAATATAATATAAATAAGTGTATTGCACAAAATACAAACCAACTTGAAAATATTTGTGCAGCACACTTAAAAGAAAAGTTTATTTCTCAAAGTGATGTTGTAGATTATTCCCCAAACACCTGACTAGTTTTTCCCACTTTCCCTACATAAATTTAAGTAGGAGGTAACTGACGTTAACTCTAGCTATTTATTCAATTAGCCAACGTTACTATCGTCCAAAGTAAGCTAGCTAACAATAGAGAGGACAGCTCGGCTCTGCTCCAACGGTAACTACTATGCAATAGACTGTTTATTTCATCACATTACCTCTGTCTTTTTCCTGTTTTTCTTCCTCTTCTCTTCTCTTTTTCTTCCCTGGGCACCAGAGGGCTTTGGTCTTTTTGACATGATATTAAATGTGATAGTGTATTAGTGATATTAAATGCGCCACGTTCATTCACTTAGTGACTGTCAGCGTCAGTAGTTAAGATAACTTGCCCATCCCCCCAGACTCCGGTAACTAGTAGCGTTTTTCCATCGGACAGTATGGTACGGCACGGTTACCAATCTGTGCTTCCACGTTTTGTCACTTTTTCCACTGCCAAAGCGACCCGTACCGAACCTAAGTACCCGTGCTGAATTTAGCTACTGCTCTGTTTAGGTACTACTGAGCCGAACAGGGATCTAAGGGTAGAGCTAGCAATACTGCAGACCATTGATTAGTCAGGCGCAATCGTCACAGAATCATCACACTAAATCTCAGACTCAACCGCCATGTTTTTTTTGCTTCACTTCGATTATTAGTAGGCTATTATTCTAAGAGTATTATAGAGTTTGGCATTATTGTCAGGTTGGCGTGATTCTACAAGTTAGGTTTGTATTACGAAAACTGAAATAAACAGGTTTTCTTTGAAAGGACAAAGTATAGTATTGTCATTTTCATTCACTCAATTAGAAGATACATTTTCATAGTACAACATTTTCATTCCTCACATATATAGATTTTTAGAAAGATATAGGAATTGCTTCAATGCATTCCGATGGTCCAGCTAAACCCAGGCCCAAAAGGATCTGAACTGGACAGTGTCAAATGACAAAGTGTTTGAACAATCTTGGCAATTCATAAATAGAAACTCGCATTTAAATTGTTTTTCCTTGTAGCTAGGGCTGCAAGATATGGGCAAAATCTCATATTGCGATAATCTTGCTACATTTTGGGAATGCGATATGGTACTACGCGATGAAACAAAACACATGGGTGGAAAATTGATTATTGATATGATATGTGTTCCAGACTTTAAAGAATAGGCATTATATGAAGTGAATTAAGGGAACCCAAACAATACAATTCCCCACAATATTAGTTTAGCCTCCTGACATGTTGAAAAAAAACGATTGAACTGTTTCTGTCGAACTTCATAATAACATTAGGCTACTGAACGAACACAGCTGTCCTACTGTTTCTTTCGCCGTTGTGCCTTTCAGAGTTTTTTCGTAAGGCGTTGCATTTTCAAACGCATCCGATATTGGTGCTTACTTGCGCTGGGACTGAGTCTAGGATGTGATGTTGGTAAATTAGTTCTGGGAGACAAAGCTAGTCTGCAAGTATGTTTGCACAGATGCAAACACAAAGACGAATATAGCTGATGTTTTCATTTTTATACGATTGAAAAAATGTAGGAAAAAATCTAAGAAATATGAGGTATTAAATGTGATCCTGGTCGATTGCAATTCATTGGAGGACCAACAACGAATAATAAATATGTAAGATTATATAGCCTAGTTAAGTCACTGCATGGTATCTCCTGCACTCGCTGCCCCCGACATGACTCCCAAATGTCTAGGTAGAGGTACGAAAATTGTAGCTAATGTTATGGGGAAAGCCGTGTTCTGCTTTTGTGAATTTGAGCTGGAATGTTTACAATGTCAATATTAATGTCACCACAGCGGTCGCGTTCTTTTTTGTCACTTCAGAGAACTCCTCCTACTGGAGTGGGAGGTGGGTGGGTGATGCTGCCGCCGGCAGCCCTGAAAACAAAAAAAATTAAATATGTTGTTGTTGGCTTTTTTTTTAATATTTGGAAATAGTATTTAAATTAAGAACATTTTGTTTAAAGAAGAGCGACACTGCGTGTTTTTTCTTCTCTTTTATATTTTTCCCTCTCTCTCATTTGCCGCGCCCCCTATGGATTGACGGCGTCCCTAGCATTCGCCTATATCGCCTATGGCACGGGCCGGCTCTGTAGCTAGCAATGGGTAGTGGGGGCGGGATTGGTGTGTGTAAACCCCTGCCTTCAAGTGTGTGACGATTGGGAAGTGTGCTTTGTAGAGTGCAGTGTGCCTACCTCGGTTAAGTGGGTTGCCGTCTTGGGGGTGAGTGTGGTGCACTTACCTGCCCTACTTCTACGGCGCACGGGTTTCGCCTGCTACAAGGGGAGATTAGGTTGTAAGGGAAACCAAGGGGCCAGTGTGTAAGTAAACTGTCTGTCCACATTTTATGATTTTTTTATCAATAATGTCTACATTTTTACCTACCTGTGTGCGTGCTGTTTGGTTTGTCCCTGGAGGTGTAATTCCTGAAATAAAAGGAAAGGGAATCATAGTGTAGGGTGGTTGGGGGTTGTCCCGCACCTGACACTGACACATCTGGTTTGCATGCAATTTATGCAAATTGTGTTAGGTAATGATGTAAATTAAGAAATTATGTAAATCTATATTTTGCCACGTGTTCCAATTGTGCAGCCTCGTGTTCCAGATTTTAATAGTTCTAATACTAAGAGCAGTTTTTGGCTCAAGGTATAGGCTTACTAGTGACCCACAACTGAATCTGTTTATGTCAAGGGTGTCTGTTTGGTCAATAAGACCAAACTTCTGTATGTAATATTAGATAGCTTATTCTCTTGGCCAGAACATATAGACAACATAGTATGCAAGATGGGAAAGGGTATAGAAATAACATGGAAGTGCTCCGCTTATTTAATATCTTCCACTCTCAGTCAGGTAATTCAATCTTGGTCCTGTCTAACCTGCAGTACAGTACGGTCATATGGTTAGACAGGTAATGTTAATGTTAACAAGGCAGCCAGTTTAACTAGCTATATTCAAGGATATAACTAATAAGAGAAAAACGTAAAGTCAACTCTCCCTACCTCCCCATATAGCTAGCTACTCTATCTAGTGACGTCCTTAATTTTAAATCTATTTTTGATTTCAATGTAATGTAACCTGTTTAACGTTTGTGAAAGCAAAAAAAAAAAGAGGCTATTTTCATAATAAATGGGTGTGTGTAGCAGGAATACGTCCTGTCTAATCTCTGTACGGACTCACTGCCCCCTCCGTACAGAGAGATGTGTGTGCGCAAGGGATGGATGTTGCGAGTTGCATGAGAAACTAGACAGGAGATAAGAATGTTCTTTATATTCAAGGTGGCTGAGTTGCAAAAACCCGCTTCTGCCTCAAAAATACTAACAAAGGCTGACTGGAAATTTACAGAAAGAGGCAAACTGACAGTTTAGTTGTGTTTTTTCCAAGCTATGTGTTTTCTTGCCCAATAATAATAATAGGTGGAATTTCACCTAAAACCAATGGGTGAAGTGCTAAGGAGTGATGGTTAACCACAGATGTGAAGTATAAGATGGGTGTTATATTTTTATTCTTTGGAAGTATTACTCTGGACTATTTTGTGTGAAAGTGGCAGACTGCTTCCCTTTTTGATCAAATAATTAAAGAAAAGCTTGTGTGAACCAAGATCACAGTCTCTCTTTCTTTGAACATAGTTGGGGAAGAATAATTATTCGTGACAAGGATGGGATGATAACACCGCCGAACCATCGCAGCAACTCCAATGGTCAAACCGTGCACGGGGACCATTTGCGGTGGATACATAATCTCAAACAAAGAGGAAAGGGTGGGGCTGTTGTCCTAAATTCAATAGCGTGAATCGGATGGCTATAACCAGTGAAGGATTCGGTGTGAATTCAGAGTAAATCTACGTGAAACCTGTCATCTTAAGACAAGTATCTGATGAAAGTAGTTTACATACAGGTGTACACGCAGTTTTATTGTTTTGTTGGGGGGTATTTTTTGCATTTGCATTAGGGGCTGAGGAATCAAACTGAACCTAATTAGTTTTAAATGAAATACCATTCATTGGCAGTAGTGGATAACAGTGGGGTAATAGAAACAACTTGGACTGCACCAGATTCCAGAGACAGTGATTCAAGTTAAAACTAATGGCCTGAATGTGAATGGATTACAGAAAATGTTCAAAACGGAGAATTAGAGAGTTGTTGTGGGGTGAGTCAAGAACAGTAGGAACAAGCTAGGATGGAAGCCCGAGAAGGGGGTCACTTACATTTGCACCCGAATTCTGAACTGTACAATCATTAAAATCATAAAAAACTGTTTTAAAACTTGCAAACTTTTTGTTTGTTCATTTGAGTGACAGAATGGGCAACAAGGGGAGCAAAGATGTGTCCAGGCTCCCTGATCCACTGACCGGTCCGGTGAAGGTATTGTATGACAAATGGGGAATGACAGTAGTGAGACAGGTACCATTATAGCACAAAGTAAGTAAGGGATGTTTTCCTACTGATGGCACACTGAGTGTAGAGAGGTTAATAAGATGTAGAAGGTTATGCGAAAAGCACCAGGGAACAAAGAAGGGTAGAGGGAAAGAAGAAATAGATTGGGGCTGCTTCAGAAACTGGGAGAGAGAGGCAGAAAGGAGAAGCAACAATCAAAGAAGAGAAGAATTAATGATGGTAAAAGAAGGTGAGAAAAAGGGAGGAACAGATAAAGACAAACAGAGAAAGTTGTGAGAGAACTTAGATGATCTCCACCCTCCTCATCTCCCTGAGCCCAACCGTGCCCCCTCCTCTGATACCTCCTGCCAACAGCTACCGGGACGTGCTGGATCAGATGGCACAGCTGTCTATATCGTCAACCTCTTGGATCGGGATAAGCCACCAGAGAGTACTGTGATTGGGGTTCTCCTCCTTCAGCTCCTGCCTCTCGCCTTTTCCTCGCTCCATGTCTTGTCTCCATCGGGATGCTAAGAAATGGAGAAGGTCTACCTGATTCGGGGTAAAGCTCCTCCATTTCTTAGCATTCCGATGGAGACAAGAATACCCATTCCACAACGTAGAAGGGACTGCAACCACATCTGAACTAAAAACAACCTGAAATATAGAACCAACATTAACATTAGACTACTCGTGCATGTTTACTTGTGGAATGGGTATTTGAGACTCATCGCTATAGGACTGTCTTCGGACATAAAAAGTAGAAGAAAAAAAAAAATCTGTCTCATTTCTTGGTCTGTTTTTGGAAAATAGGCTACAATGTATTTTTCTCATTACTGTACATTTGTAAAAGTGTCTGAGTTTTGTATCTTTTCACCCAAAAGACAAAAATATTTAATAAAGCATACTGAAATTGAGGCAGGTAGCCTGCATTTCTGCTGTAGTTGCGATACATCATGTCATTTTCTAATGTATTCCTTACTTTCTCATATAGAGAATGAATGCATGTTGAATAAAGCATTAACAATAAATTGTATATTTTAGTTTAACACTTTTTAATAAAAATACAACACAATCGATAGTTTGTCATGTTTAGGTTTCGTAGTTCGTGGTATGCGCTCATTCATACGTGCATTTAGGTTTATCAAATAAAATTCTGACCCAAAAGTATTTCGGCTGCCGACGCATAATGAGCGTTTTGTATTGATGAGCAGTATCGATCAAGTTTTGCTTGATAGCCGCGTTTGCTACGTCCTGTGTATCTTGGCCATTAGGGCTAACTGTCTGTTCATTTACTTCATTGCGTCTATAAGCTTTGTTGTGATAAAGATGGTATCACGATCATGAAAAAGCTAACATTTCTGAATGTTCCTTCAACAGTCAGCGTTACAGTATTTCCATAAATTCTGCTCACTTCTCAAAAGAAGCAGGCTTAAAACAAAATAAACAGGACTTTTCCGCATAGTAGCCTAACCTTCACGCTCAGAACTACTCAGTTTGAATAACAACAATCACAGTAGGCCTACATGTGGAAACCGTTAATAGGTTCTGATTCATTTTAACCAAAAAAACATAAAATGAAGATGTAGGCCTTCAATATGCTTGTTGAATAAACACTATTGTACACTGATTCCTCATCGTTGTGAGTAAAAGTTTTGCCAATTTGAAACGGAGGACACTCATTTCAAAAATGAAAGAACAAACAGAAACCTATAGGCATTTGGTTCAATTAGGTAAACATAGACAGAATCCCATGTAAAATTGATTGAACCTCTATTTGTAGTTGTTGTTTTTTTTGCAATACTGCGCTTTTAGATTCATTTTTTTATTTTTATGACAAAACTCCCAAAATATACTGTGATATATTGAAATTACACCATTAAAGATTAATTTCATTTAAAAAAAGAACTAAACCAAAGACATACAATCCATCCAAATCAATTCTAGGTCTCTGAGTATCCTATATTGTAGTGGTATATGGCTCGGAATCAAGACTTTGCTTTTCCATTGCAGTACTAGCCTATTTCCTTATTAAAAGAAAGCACGTAGTCCAGGTTAAGTAGCCTACAACACATGCATTGGAATCACACGGTTGTCATTCTCAACGCATACACACCCCAGTCTTCACATGCACTCAAACACACATCATTCTTTCGAGGGAAAAAGGGGGCTTTCAGTCAAACAATACCTTGGTTTTCATACTTGAACATTTATGAACATAAGTAAGTAAGTAAGTAAGTAAAAATTGTATTTATATAGCACCTTTCATACAAAAAATGCAGCTCAAAGTGCTTTACAACAGGGAATTACATACAACATAGAATGAGTAGATAAAACAAGTCCTTCACACGCCTACTCACTCCGTCACATCACATCACATCACTTGCTCAAACCCTCAAACAAACTTGCATCAATCCTTCTGTATAGCTTATAGAGAGGAATTTACGGTGGCTCCCCTGGACGATAGGCTGCGGCCACACTCACTAGAATAAAACAATAAAATAGCAGCAAGTGCAGCAGCAAGCAGGTACAAATGAGCTAAAGTGAAGAAATATATAAAAATAGCAGCAAGTGCAGCAGCAAGCAGGTACAAATGAGAAAAGCATAAAATGATAAAATGATAAAACATGATAAAACATAAAATGATAAAACAGTAAGTGAACAATAAAAATAAGACATTCCAAATTCAGGCCTAGTGAGTCTTAGTACCTAGGTTACAGAGACATCCTCAGTTAAAGGCTAAAGTGAAGAAATATGTTTTTAGCTTTCTTTTAAAAATGTTTAGTGAGCTGGCTTCCCTGATATCTATAGGTATTGCATTCCATAGCTTTGGAGCATAGTTTACAAAAGCTGTACTCCCGATCTGCTTCTGACTGTTACTGGGTGCCTCTAATAAACCAGCAGTAGATGATCGTAGCGTTCTTGAAGGCACATAGTTGACAAGGGAGTTAGCTATGTATTCTGGTCCTCGCCCATTGAGGGCTTTATATATAAGGAGAAGGACCTTAAAGTCAATTCTAAATGTTACTGGTAGCCAGTGCAGAGCAGCCAGGACTGGAGTAATGTGTTCTCTCCTCTTGGTTCTGGTTAATAGTCGAGCTGCAGAGTTTTGGATGAGCTGAAGCCTCACAGTAGTTATTCTAGGAAGACCAGTGAAAAGTGCATTACAGTAGTCAAGCCGACTTGAAACAAAGGCATGAATCAGCCTTTCAGCATCCCTTTGATTCACAAATGGTCGTACTTTTGCTATATTTCTGAGGTGGAAGAATGATGTTTTCGTCACCTTGCTAATGTGGGACTTAAAGCCCAAATCTGAATCTAGAATGACACCTAAACTTGTAACCTCAGGTTTAATCCAGGATGTCAGTTTCCCCAGGTTTTTAAACAGCATTTCCCTTTTTGCTTTAGGGCCGATCAGTAGGATTTCCGTTTTGTTTTCGTTTAGCTTTAAGAAGTTATTGCTCATCCACTTATTTATTGCTAGGAGACAGTTTGTAATGGAGTGTATAGCTGCAGTGTCGTTTGGTTCTGCAGAGATGTACAGTTGCGTGTCATCTGCATAACTATGGAAGCATACATTGTGGTCTCTAATGATGTCTCCGAGTGGCAACATATATAGTGAGAAGAGTAGTGGACCAAGGCAGCTTCCTTGTGCAACTCCAAAGTCGCTGTCATGTTTCTCGGACACATGATCTCCAAGCTTAACGTAAAACTTTCTCCCTTTAATGTATGTTCTGAGCCAGTTTAGCACACGGTCAGAAAGACCAACCAGCCTTTCAAGACGATTGATTAGGATATCATGGCCGATTGTATTGAACGCTGCGCTCAGGTCTAATAGGACAAGAATTGAGACCTTATTTGCATCAGAGTTTAGCCTGAGGTCGCTAACTATTTTAGTAAGAACAGTTTCGGTGCTGTGATTTGTTCTAAAGCCTGATTGCAATTCCTCCATGATGTTGTTTTCTTTAAGAAAGGAGTTTATTTGTACTGAGACTATCTTTTCGAGTATCTTACTAATAAATGGAAGGTTGGATATCAGCCTGTAATTTTTCAGCTCATTTGCATCTAGGTTGGCTTTCTTTAATAGCGGTTTTACGACAGCTGTTTTGAAGGCATCTGGAAAGATGCCTGTTTGAAGCGACATATTTATGATCTTCAGGACATGATTTGAAACACTATCGAACACCCGCTTAAGGAATGCCGTTGGTATAGGATCAAGGCAGGAAGTGGCGGAATTACACTCAGAGACAGTCTTACAAAGGTCTGGTAATGTAATACAGGTGAATTCCCTCATAGTTACCTCAGTTCTATAGGGTTTGCTGATCTCGTCTAAGTTTACATCAGGGACGATACTCGCTCTAATCAGTTATCTTATCATCAAAGAAAACTGCGAGCTCTTCACATTTCGTGGCTGACAGCTGTGGTGGGGGGGGGGGTGTTAATCAGCTGGTCGATAGTGGTGAATAGCACTCTTGAGTTACCCATATTTTCTGAAATGATTTTAGAAAAGTAATCCTTTCTCGCAAGTCGTATTGCTTTATTGTAAGCAGTCATGGCATCTTTGTATATTTTACAGTGAACTGTGAGCTTAGATTTCCTCCATTGTCGCTCAGCTGTCCTACATCTTCTCTTGTTGTCTTTAACATTGGTGCTATTCAGCCATGGAGAGATTCTATCAGTTGTCAGCTTTTTTACCTTTAGGGGGGCAACAGTATCTAACGCTGTTGACAGGGCACTGTGGAAGTTTTGGACCATCTTATCTAGAGAGCATTCATAGTGTGGCTCAAATGTTCGTATAATGTTAGAGAACTGTGCTTCAGCACTGGCATCTAAAAGCCTCTTGTGAACTAGGAATTCACTTCTGGTCCTTGTTAAGACTAGCCTTGTATCATAAAACACACAATAATGGTCAGAGATAAGCATTTCATGTACTGACACATTCTCAATGTTTAGCCCCGTTGTTATTATCAAGTCCAGAGTGTTACCATGTTGGTGGGTGGCTTCGTGGACATGTTGTGTCAGTCCAAAGCTGTCCAGTAGGTTCAAGAGCTCAGAACCCTTGGCGTCATCCCCTTTGTTAATATGAATGTTCAGATCTCCATTTAGGATTAATCTATCATACCTAGTGATGCAGATTGAGATCAGTTCTGAAAATTCCTGTATGAATAGAGATGAGTACTTTGGTGGCCGATACAATGTCACACTGAGTACTGACAGTTCTGTTTTGAGTTCAATAGCAAGATATTCAAAAGATGGAAATTTTCCAAAGTCGATATCATTGCACACAAACTGCGAGGAGATGATAGCTGCAATCCCTCCTCCTCCCTTCCCATTCTGTCTAGTTGATTGATAGAATTTGTAATTTGGGGGGCAGGTCTCTATCAGTGTTGCTACACCGGTGACGTTGTCTAGCCATGTCTCTACTAAAAACATACAATGTAGGTTATTTTTAGCTATTAGCTCATTAATCAAAAATGATTTTCTTTTCAAAGCTCTAATGTTAAACAGTGCTAGTTTCAAATGTAGGGTTTCTACGGGGCAGAAGACTGTCTGTGGCTGAACACTGGCACTGATTAGGTTCGATTTACATACAGAACGTGCTGAGAAGTAATTGTTTGGTCTAGTAGTGATCAAGGCCGGAATGACACTCAGGGCATCTCCAGCTTCATGGCCAGGCTGCTGTTGAGTCGTGTTTGTCTTTGAGAGGGCGGGGGAAAGGGGGGAGGGCGACGGCCCCGTTGCTGGGGTTTTGAAGGTGAGGGCTGGGGGGGGTTGGGTGGGGGTGGCAGGTAGTGCTGGAGGGAGGGACTGAGGGTTGGATATAGAGGAGGGAGGTAATGTGGGGGGTGGGGTCGAGGGGGTATTGGGGACTGAGGGTTGGATGTAGGGGAGGGAGGTAATGTGGGGGGTGGGGTTGAGGGGGTATTGGGGACTGAGGGTTGGATGTAGGGGAAGGAGGTAATGGGGGGGGTGGGGTCGAGGGGGTATTGGAGACTGAGGGTTGGATGTAGGGAGGGGAGGTAATGTGGGGGGGTGGGGTCAAGGGGGTATTGGGGACTGAGGGTTGGATGTAGGGGAAGGAGGTAATGTGGGGGGGTGGGGTCGAGGGGGTATTGGGGACTGAGGGTTGGATGTAGGGGAGAGAGGTACTGTGGGGGAGTGGGGTCGAGGGGGTAGGAGGTGGGGGCTGGCCAGGACAGTGTGGATGGTGTGGGAATTTATTAGTACGTTTTTATTCTGACCTAACTGTGAATGAATGTGCAGAGCTCATTAATTCGCAGAAAAGTGGCAATCTAGTTTCGGCTACTGTGTTGTTATTAATCTGTTCTAGATAAGGCTGAATACCTCTCCAGTTCTCACAAGATTTTGATAAGACCAAAGACAGCGTTCTTTTAATTCAAAGAGATGATGTAGTTTGTTGCTAATTGGACAGTCTGAACCGATAGGAAGACACGCTGACGTAAGTGGCTTGCCGATTGGAGGACCTGGGAAAACGTCAGCCAATCAGCAAAGACCTGATTTTGAGGAAAAGAAGGGTTTCAAGACGGCCCGGGAGGAGCGCTCCCCGGAAGACAGCTGGACAAATGAATTGAGAGATTTGTGTAGTTCGCTTTGGATTCCTGTTACTTTCTACTTGTCTCTAATAAATTCTGAGTTAAGAATTATTGGTCTTAGTATTTGCCTCCTCAACGCCTCCTTTGATACACGACCCTAACAATGGCTAGGCCAGGATAGGGGTGGGATCTGGGTAGGGGGCTAGCTAGACCCATAATGGGTAGGGGGCTAGCTAGACCTATAAGGCCGGCAGAGACTCGTGCATTCATCTCATCTGAGAATCGCAGAAGTGGGGATGATGAGAGCACGGAGGAGGAAGATGAGGTTGGGGAGGGGAGAGGGAGGATGAGGGGAATGTGAGGGGGCTAGAGTAGGGGCTAAATGCCTCTACTGAAAGTGGGAGGGGGGTAGTTGGAGTGTCTGCTGGAATAGTAAAGGCGGAGTCCGATGGCGGGATGGGCGAGGCCTCCTTCGTGGCCCCAGCAGAGGCGGCGTCCGGTGGTAGAGTGGGAGAGGTCTCATCTGCGTTGGTGGTTGTTTGCCTAGCTTTGTCAAGGCCTTCGCTCTGTGTTGCTGAGCTGGCGCTCGATTTCGGGGAGGGGGAGGTTGTCTTTGGCCTGTCTTCGTTCTGTGCGTCCTTGCGCTTATCTCCAGCCGTCCTTGTGTTGTTCTTGTGTTTAACAACAGTTGGATGGTGTGAAGGACGTCGGTCTCGGCCACATGGGAGTGGCATGGTTGCCTGTCTTGTTCCATGTGGTAGAGGCCTTTGGAGCAGTGAGACTTTCCGGGGGCAGGTTTGGCACTCTCCCAGGTTGTGAGAGTGAACTGTCGCCCGGAAGGGAGCTCCAAAGGCCTTAATTGGTCTTGATATGTGTGTGAGTGCGCGTGCACGTTTGATGTGGAATGGTTGATGTTGAATGTTGGATGTTTAATGTTTGTGGAGTTTTGTGTGCGTTTGTCGAAAGTGACTGAGTGCTTCCTGTGTGAGTGAGGAAGAGGGAGAGGGGGTGCGCTTTAGGTGTCCGCCTCTCTCCCTCGGTGTGATTATGGAGGAGCGGGAGGGTGCCCTGGAAGAGGGTCCACCTCTCGCCCTCGGTTTTAGTAAAAAGAGCTGCACTTCGACAGTGGAGAGTGTCTGAGCAACAGCCCAGAACTCACTGGAAAAGTGGAGGTGTCTTGGGGCTGATTGCCAGAACTCTCACATCCTGGGAGTGGCGAGTGTCTCTGGATGAATGAGTAAGAGAACTCGAACTGGAAAAGTTCGAGTGTCTCAGTATGAATGGGTGGGAAGCACTTGAAAGGTCACTGGATATGTGTGCCTGAGGAGCTTCCAGGGGAACTCTGGAGGAAGAGGCGCGGTGTCCCGTAAGTTTGGTTATTTTAACTTGTTATTTTCGTTTGTTGTTTTTACCCGAAAGCTTCGCGGCGAGTAGGGTGAAGATTTTGTGTCTGTGTTTGTGTTGGTCTTTGTTATATGTTAACCTGCTACTCCCACTGTCTCTCTCCCATGTCTGGGGGGAGAGACAGAAAAACAAATAAATAAAATCCGGTCCGTAGACCGACAAACTCCACTCCGTGTCTCCTGGCTGTTCTGTTCCCGTTCAGGGTTTGTCACGCGGCGTGTGACAGATGGTTAACGGGGTAAAGTAGGTTGGAGGTGAACAGTGCCTCTCCGGCTCTGTTAAGCATTCCATTTCTACTGAAGAGATCTTTGCGCTCCCAGAACAGATTAAAATTGTCTAAAAAGTTCACTTCATGCAGGAAGCACACAGTTGACAGCCACGTACTAATCCCAAGTAGTCTGGTGAATTTGTTGACTCTCCATCCATTTGGAGGCAGAGGACCGCTGATGTATGCCTCAGCGTCCAGGGAGCTTAGCATCTCTAGTAGTTTGACAAAGTCACGTTTCAGTAATTCTGACTGCTGTTTGATTATGTCATTGGCTCCAACGTGCAGAATAATCTTATTCACAGTTTGGTGGTCAGACAGAATCTCTGGGATTTTTTCTGTTATGTCACAGACCATCTCATCAGGGAAACAGTATATTTTGGTGTTCTTCTTACTGCAAAAATAGAAAAGAATAAATTAAAACATCCAAATACATTCAGTGTCATCCAGGGCAGGAATTTCACCAGTGTCTGGCCTGCTGCCCCTGCAAAAAAATTAAGCATAATGTGACCTCACTGGTCTTGGTGCCTCCACTGGCTGTGGTCTCTTCCCTGCTTCTATTCTTTATTGTAAAAATGAAACAGCAGCCTATTGCGATTCAGATTTTCTTTTGCCTTATGGACCACTGCATAGGGACCACTGATGGGCCTAGCATTGAGACTGCCATATGTGTAGTCACTTGGGGGCATGTATCTCAGTTCTGTGGCCCTCTTCTCCCAATTCTCTCAGATTGCTCCTGCTGCAATAGTTCCAGAAACTTAAAGTTCACATTTGGGCCGTCCATTGAGACTGACAGGAGCTTTCGCATGTCCATCTGCTCTGCACATTCCTGAATATTAAATGAGAATAATATATGAAGCATATAACATCTTAATAATACACTGATCATATTTATAGCACTTTATGTACTGTCTTTTTACAAGCTTATAGTGCTCCAATATTTTAGCTAACGTTAGATAATTAGCCAACCATGGCGCAAACACTGGGTTATCGAGACAGTTCTCATTAAATTTGCACTTTCCCATAACGAGTGCAAATGCTTAAGCTAAGTTAGCTAACTTAGCTTGTTGAACTTGAATATTGTTGAACTTGAATACTCCGTTGCTGAAATAGTTCCCCGCAAACATAAGGACCTCTGTTGGTTCCGCTCATTCCGGTCTGCATGACGCTACAAAACGGTAAATAAAATCTGAAAGATGGATTTAAGACACTTTAAGACCAATTAAGGCCTTTATTGTTGATAAACAAATGTAATACTTTTGAATACTTTTTAAGGATCCGCGGACACCCTGTAGTAGCTACAGATCTTTCATGTTGCAAGATTTCAAGTCTTTTACTTAAGCAATGATCTTTCTTGGAAACATTTCCCAAAGAGTCGATTACTTAAACACAGTGGCGGGCCGTGCATTTCACACCTAGGCCTTCAGTAGTGCTCCGTCTGAATCAATCCACCCCTCAATAACTACTTTATGGCTATTAAAGCCATCTTATTGTTATGTTTTGAGTGTCTGTTCGGTTTGTTTTTGCACTTTGTTTATTTATCTTTCTTCAGTCATGTTTCATTCTCGTTCTGTCATGCACTTCGGGAAATGTTTCGGTTTTTTCCGTCTTCGTTTCTAATCTCGTTTTACTTCCTTCTTACTTTCTAATTACACTTTGTATATATTAGTTAGATGTATATAGTACTAACCAACTAATCTACTAACATTAGGGATTTAGATTAAGTTACTAACACTACTAATCACTAATTATCTCACGCTTCTAACTATCGCTGTCATTCTCTCTCGTCCTATCTCTGTACGCTTCTCACGTTCCGCTTTATTCGCACGCAGATTTCTTTATGCGTTCCTCCTCCTCCTAAAAAAAAACGAAACATAGAATTTCCCGAAGTGCATGACAAGACAAGGAGAGGAACTCGAACAGGAACAATGACAGACGTGGAACAGAACGAGAATGAAACATGACTGAAGAAAGATAAATAAACAAAGTGCAAAAACAAACCGAACAGGCACCCGTTGCCGTTGCATCGAAGATAGATAACTCGTGTATCCAGAATAAATGCCTTTACTGAAGAAACAAACCTGGGGTGCTACAGCTGCGACACACATAAAAAATCATCAATAATAACCTCATAAAATTGCAATATTATTTAGGAAAATAGCAACATTTTACTCACCAAAAATCCTTATTATTTGTACACAAAATCCATCCCCCTTTCTTCCCTCAAAAAGAGTTCAATTACTCTGTCGTAGAGATTATCCATGTGTTTCAGTTCCATCAAGAAGTCCTTTTCTATCGCCATCGAAGCTAATGCTGAAAGTCGAGCCTGCCCTGTCGTATTTCTGGCATAAGTTTTAATTTGCTTTAGGGCTGAAAATGTCCACTCAAATGTCTGAATCACAGGCTGATGTTAATTATATTTTGTCCATGAATACTTATTAAATAATTCCAAATGGTCTGTCCGCTTCCTTTCATAGCTTTTCCCCTGCTTGCGCTGCTTCCAGACGTGTATTTTCATATTAAAGCATTTAACCAATCACATTACATCATAGTCAGACACTCTCTGACTATCCAATCAAAGGGTGTGAATACGCTGACGTTACCTAGGCCTTCTAGAAGGCCTTCGTGTCCCCAACTCAAAATCTGATTGGTTGAAGCAACAGTTTGATCAACACTTATTTTATGCTACAGGGCCTGCAGAACTGATTGTGAAGGCCTCCAGGCAGATTTATTTGATCCTGGCAACAAATGATGGCTGAAATGTGATTGGTTATCAAATAATAAAAGAAAAACTTGTGTGAACCAAAGTCACAGTCTCTCTTCCTTTGAACAAATTGGGTTAGAATAATTTCCATGACAGTTAGCTAACCCTAGCTAACAATCAAGCTATACCTATAGGAAGGAAAAATGTTACCTAATGTTAGCTAGCTAGTTTAATTATATGTTAGCTAACTAGCATTTAACTTAGCTAGCATTTAACTTTATGTTAGATAGCGAACAACAACATAGATAATGTGACTACATTTTGTAATAGTACCATGAGTGAACTTAGCTAGCTAATATTGCTATTGATAGCTGGTAGCTAGCTAGCTAGCTAACTGTAGCTAGCTGTGTTGAATTGTTTAAAGAAAACGACCTAGCCATCGAATGACTTTGTAACGTTAGCTTGTTCATTTACTAATACACTATACATCACACTTAGTAGAGTGTAATAGCCGCAATAGCATGTGAGTGCAATGGTGATTTATTTACGATGCTATGGTTCCCAATAATGAAACAAATCCTCAAACATGAAAACTCACAAATAAATACACAAAACAAAAATAGGTGTCTATATATACGTATTATATACAGATATATACTGTATATATATATATATATATATATATATATATATATATGTATATATATATACACACAGTACTCAGTAAGGCAAAGCCCATCTACAGCACTTTGCTTACCCTAAGCTGCTACACTCACTTTCCCTTCACAATCCACATTCCCACAAAACTATTGAAGCTCCCCCTTTTCAGTTGTTAGCCCCTCCCCTTGGACCAGTCCATGTACCATTCTAGGGACCATGGCTAACAATTTAAGACATACAGATACATTTTCCATAGTTTGGGCTTCCCCCTGCCACACAATATTCTTACACCTTTACACAATCTGATCCTACAACACAGACCCAGGGGACACATATAAGTGTTAAAATGTGTACATTTGTGGAGTGGATTGTTATCTCCCCCTTTCCCACGAGTTATGTATGCGCAACTTCTGATTAGGCACAGACTAAGGCACCACTGACTGTCATGGCTCACGTTTAGGTCCTTCCTGTTCAGATGCAGAAGTGATTGACGTGCAAACCGCACACACTGCAGCAGCCACTGATACATAAGAATAAGTTTAATACTACCAAAATTATGTCTCCTTTGTCCTCTTTCTGTGTTTTAGTCTTTAACTGTGAGTTTGTGAAGGGGTAGTGAATTAAATCCAACAATGTTTTTGAACCAACACTATGTGTGCACCTATGGAGTTAGCCCGCTAAAACACATTTATGGCGAATGACAGAGATATGATGATGTTATTTAAGAAAATTGAATCTGGCATGCATACAGCGAGTATATTTATGATTTTCATAATGTGTGCGAGTGCTGCCTAAGGCTGGTGACAGAGCCCTCTGTCACATCACCATCCTTCTCTCCGAGAATGCTCAGAGAGTGCCAGGTACCACCTGGTGACTCGCATATTCTCCTACTTCATTGTCTGGATCCATGTTAGTGCTCAGTAGTCAGTGTCCAGATCAAATTCCCTCCTTAAAAGGTAATAGCGTAGTTATCTCATGCCCACTTGATGGCCAGGCACTTATTTTCAATCGTAGAGCAGCTGGTTTCACTGGGAAAGAGTTGACAATTTAGGTAAAGCACAGATCTCTCCTTTCCGTCCTTCCCCTGGGCTAGTACTGTTCCTATGCCTACTACAGATGCATCCACTTGGACCAGGAACCTCTGTTCGAAGTGTGGACTCTGCAGGACTGGAAAAGAGCACAGGAAACTCTTGAAAGTATTAAATGCCCTCTCACAGTCCTCCGTCCACCTGACTGGGTTGCTGGCTGTCTTGGTAGTCAGGTTAGTCAGTGGCACTGCCATGTGGCAAACTGAGGAATAAAACACCTGTACCATCCCTCAAGCCACTGGAAAGGTCTCACCTGACACTTAGTATGGGGATTTGGGCTGTTCCTGATTGCTTTCACCTTATCTACTTGGACCTCACCTCTGTTCATTTGGTGCTGGAATGTTGCTGGGGCTCCGTGCAGTCCAAATGGCATAACTGTGAACTGGAATAGCCCCAAAGGTGTTCGGAATGCTGTATAAGGTTTGGACTGTTCCTCCATCGGAATCTGCTAATAACCCATGGAGAGATCAACCCGGGGACAGGGTGTGACACCTCTACAATGCTGATGCTCACTGAGGGGCAATGTCTTTGACCCAGAGGGGCAGTTGGCTGCAGAACCTCTTAATGTTTGTTTGAATACTTAACATTACCCATTGACACATTGCTACTGTTAGTTTAACAATTACCATAAAGTATAGCCAGTAGGCTTGAAAAAAACACAACAAAATCATTGCCTTAACTATTGCCAAAAAACAAACTCACAATAACTCAGTGGTTAAACCAGTTGATAGACCACATTTCAATGTAAAAAATAACAGAATTCAATAATAAATCAAATAAAATCATTCAATTAACTGCCAATTAGATAATTCCACAATTCCACACCTTAACCATACAGAAATGCCTTATACAATAACCACTTTTTGAACAAGTTTTGAACTGTGTCTAGTTGTATATTGGACCATTCTTCAAGAAAAAAGCCTCCAGTTCTTTGAGAGATGAAGGTGGTGGAAATCTATTTCACACTCTACATTCCAGAACCTCCCATAAAGGTTCAATGATGTTTAGATCTGATGATTGGGGAGGCCATGGAAGGTGTTTGACTTTATCCTGGTGTTCATGAAACCACTGTTGAATCCATTTAGCATTGTTTATGGAGCCATTATCATCACCTTCTTGCCTAATATTACTTTGTATACCTTAGCCCTAATAACACTGCAGTGTAATAATCATACCCAATGACTACCACGAGATGGCTGCCCATACCAAAACAGATCGACTCCCATGTTTATCAGTTGTGAACAGGCAATGTGGGTACAATACCAAACAATTTTTAAAAAGAAAACAAAAAAACACAACATGGTTGTAATATTTGATTGTTTTATTAAGTATTAAGCACAGTCCAGGTTCCAACTGCAATCCAAATCACCATTGTCATGGTGACGTCTCATGAGTGAGGCTCATGGGCCAGCACTTACCAACGGTGCTGTTAATGTGGTGAAAGGTGATAATGATTGAAGGTGCCCTAGGCTAGACAGGGGCCCAAAAAAGTGTGTATATTCTAGATATGGCTTTTCCATGTCCTACATGTCACTTGAATAAAATTAAAAACAATAATTATAGAATTGGTGATGCAGCTGATGAAAATAGGCTTCACTTTTTCATACATTACATTGACAAATTTATCTAGCCCCCTCTGCTAAGAAATGGTTCATTCCTAAGGGCTATGGCACATTTGGGGGAAAAAATCACATAACCCTCACAGACAGCTGCAGCAGTCAGTGCATCATCATTTAAATCTGGGTTCAGGAAAAGGTGAGAGAGAGAAATTAGCTTTTGCTTATATAGTTTCAGTGAAATAGATTGGTGACAGATTAGTTGTAACATTTTGATATCAATAATTTGGTGCGCAGACCCATTTTAGTGAAGATATTTTACAGATGTACAAAGAGTATGTAGGGCAGGTCACAGAACTATGCCCTGAAGTGACCCCTAAGAGTGTGAACGGTGTGTGTGTATTGCCAGCAGGGAGCCAACGGGTGAGAACAATGGTTTTGCCCCAGACGTCTCAGGCCCCACACTAATCCTGTCAGCAAAACAGGACACAGTGGGGACTGTTCTCAAGACTTGACCACATCACTGAGTTTAATGTGTTATACTGTAAACTTCATCATTCACATGTACAGTATAAGCATGTTTGGTGTTGTTGGAGCGCTGATGTAATGAGCAGTGGGTTGGTGTCATTGATGATGTGGTGCGGGTGGCGCTTACTGAGGATCTCAGAACACTGTTCAAAAGTGAACGTCCATCCATCCATCCATTATCTAAGCCGCTTATTCCTGGTCAGGGTCGCGGGGGGGGGCTGGAGCCTATCCCAGCATGCGTTCCGGGCGAGAGGCAGGAATACACCCTGGACAGGTCGCCAATCCATCACAGGGCACACACACCATTCACTCACACACTCATACCTACGGGCAATTTAGACTCTCCAATTAGCCTAACGTGCATGTCTTTGGACTGTGGGAAGAAACCGGAGTACCCGGAGGAAACCCACGCGGACACGGGGAGAACATGCAAACTCCGCACAGAAAGGCCCCCGGCCTGGATTCGAACCCGAGACCTTCTTGCTGTGAGGCGACAGCGCTATCCACTGCACCACCATGCCGCCAGCAAAAGTGAACGTTGCAAATGCAAATGATCTGCGGTCAGCGGCCATCTGTGGGATTGGCAGTGTGCTGCGCATGCAGAGACAGCAGGGAGTGGTTCCGTTTTTCAGTGATTATGTCCTTATTTGGTGTTTGATGGTTTCTTTTGATGTGTGGGTATATAGAAGGAAAGGTGGCATACATCGCGGTGATTCGTACTACGAACTCCTGCGCAACTTGGCGTATAGCCGTTTTTGTATTCTTACGTTACAAATTCTGTTTGATGTTTTTATGCAAGTCCGGTTAATAAACATTTTCATACCAAAGCATCTCTCATTAATCTAGACTGCAGTTACACGTTGTGGTTTTAAGATTAAGTTAACACACACACATAGAACGTTGCAACTCCGTAGTCACTCGCCTATACATTAGTGCCGTTGCAAGATACGCAACTGTATCCTTGCTAGGTTTTACACAGGCCAAAGGCACGTCTGCATCTCATATAGAGATAGCAACCCGTATAGCGCCACACTACGTGAGACGAGAGACTACAGTCTCTCATTTGCTTATACGAGTCTAGAAGTAAGAGTTAACAGAGAGAAAAGCTAACATACATGGAGTCAGATAGAGTTGGAGTTAATTAAACATCCATTTAATCCCGTTCCGGTAACACTAAGGTAAGGCTGCACGCTATACCTCCACACTCGGACACGTCCGCCATTTGGTGTGTTCGGGTGGAATCTTACAGGATTCTACAAGTATATATATATGAGGGAGCGGGAGAGGAATAGTAGAAACAGTAGTCTGAAATGTCTATGTTTTAATGCTAGAAGTATAAAAAATAAATTTCTGGAAATAGAGGTTGATATCAATAGCAAAGGCTATGATATTGTAGGGATTACAGAGACGTGGCTGGGAGAAGAGGACGGGGACAAATACAATATAGAAGGGTATAAACTTATTAGGAAGGATAGATCCGGTAAGAGAGGTGGGGGTGTGGCACTATATGTGAAAGATAATCTCAATGTGCAGGAGTTTCCAGAAATTAGCCAACGCATGACTAGCGAGGATATTTGGATAAAGCTCATAGGGGAACATGAGAAGGGATTAAATATAGGGGTGTGTTATCGACCACCAGCTTCAGACAGCAATATGAATATAATGCTTTTTGAAAATATAAAACAAGCTTGCAGAGGAGGTGAGACTATTATCATGGGTGACTTAAATTACCCTGGTATTAATTGGGAATTGGAGACAGGACATGGAAATAGGGAGGAATAATTTCTAGATGTTATTAATGATCTTTTTTTGGCACAGTATGTTAGACAGCCTACAAAAGGAAATTCAATTCTAGATCTGGTGTTATGTAATGACGCCGACAGAATCAGTAGTATAGAGGTAATGGAACCCATTGGGACAAGCGATCATTCCACAATCGGATTTAATATATCATGGCAAACTAAGAGGGCCCCATCTAACACAAGGATTTTAAATTTTAGGCATGCCAACTTTAAACAGATGCGATTAGAATTAAGCATGGTAGACTGGGGACATCTTCTTAATTGTAGGACAGTGAATGAAAAGTGGGACAAGTTTAAAAGGGTTATACTTGATGCACAGTATAAATTTATTCCTACGGTGCGGAAAAGTACGTTGAAAAAGCAGTCCCCACCGCGGATAAATAAAGATATGCGACAGAGTTTGAGGGAGAAGAAAAAACTGTTTCAGATGTATAAAAACTACAGTACCGAGAGTAATAAGGCTGAATATTGTCGTGTGCGTGCTAAGGTCAAAAAAGAACTAAGGGTAGCCAAAAGGATCTACGAAAGGCAAATTGCAGAAAATGCTAAAAGTAACCCTAAGTGTTTCTTTCAATACTGTAGTAGGAAAAGAAAAGATTAAGGGAATTAAAAACAAAGACGGGGCACTGCTCTGTAAAAATAAAGATATTGCAGATGCTCTAAATGGCTGTTTTGTAGAGAGTTTTACCAGAGAAGAGGCTGCTAATAGGCCGGAAGGCATATTCATTACTCAGAAAGTCCTAGCGGATACAGAGATAGGGGATATGGAAGTATTGGATAAATTACATAAATTAAAGACTAATAAGGCAGCCGGCCCGGATGGCATATACCCCAGGGTACTAAAGGAGTTAAGCGAGATCATTTTTAAACCACTGGCAAGTATTTTTAGACTGTCTTTAAAGACTGGTGAATTACCAAATGACTGGAAACAGGGTATTGTGGTACCAATATACACTACCGTTCAAAAGTTTGGGGTCACCTTCCATCTGGACTATGGCTAATCGGGCACTCCTTCATTCTTCAGCAAGATAACGACCCGAAACACACCTTGATGTTGTGCAAGAACTATCTGGTGAAGGAGGAATGTGAACAACAACTCAAACTAAAGACCTGGCCTGCCCAGTGTCCAGACCTCAATCCCATATAACTTGTATGGGACAAACTGGAAAGGAAGAGTCAAAGCAAAGCAACCCACAAGTTTCTCTGGGAATTGCTGCAGGATAGCTGGGAAAACATGTCGGGTGATTTCCTGCTAAAACGTATTCACCGAATGGCCACTGTTTGTGAGGCTATTCTCACGACAAAGGGTGGCTATTTTGAGGAATCCAAGATTCAATTTTCAATATAATTTTCTTGAACATTTCTTTGATGTTCATTTTGTTCATTGTTACATGTGTTTTTGTCATTTTAAAGTATTTACAGAAATGTATACGGTGTAAAGCATTGTCAATTATGAGATAAAAATAGTTTCCAGCAGGTGACCCCAAACTTTTGAACGGTAGTGTATAAGAAAGGGGACCGTACTGATCCAGGGAACTATAGGCTTATTAGTTTAACTTGCATCATATGCAAAATATTAGAATCTATTATTAAAGATAAACTAGAAGTATTTCTAGAAAATTACAACATCCTAAGGGATAGCCAGCATGGTTTTTGCAAGGGTAGGTCATGTCTGACAAATCTGCTGACATTTTTTGAGGAAAGCAACCAAGTGTCTGGATGAGAGAAAGGCGTATGATATTATATACTTCGATTTCCAAAAAGCATTTGATAAGGTGCCACATGACAAACTCATTATCAAAATGAGAGCAGTAGGAATTACAGGTAGCATTTTAGAATGGGTTCGGAACTGGTTACTGGATAGAACACAAAGGGTAGTAATAGGCGGGATCGATCTGAATAGAATCCAGAAATGGGCAGAAACCTGGCAAATTAAATTTAATACAACTAAATGTAAAGTTCTACATGTGGGGAATAAAAATATAAGACAGGATTATTTTATGGGAGGTAGAAAACTAGAATGTGCACATGTAGAAAAATACCTAGGAGTACTAGTTGATCAAAGCTTGTCAGGGTCTGGTCAATGTGCGGTAGCAGTTAAAAAAGCCAACAGGATGCTGGGAAACATAGCCAAGAGTATTGAGTACAAATCGAAGGAGATCATACGCACCCTATACAATGCCCTTGTTAGGCCACACTTGGAATATTGTGTGCAGTTCTGGGGACCGCAATACAAAAAATATATAGATGCGCTGGAAAAGGTCCAAAGACGGGCAACCAGACTGATTCCAGGCATAAAAGACAAGTGTTATGAGGAAAGGCTAGAGATGCTTGGACTGTTCAAGCTTAGTAAAAGGAGACTTAGGGGAGATTTGATTGAGGCTTTTAAATTTATTAAAGGAATTAACAAAGTGAATTTCAGGAAATTATTCAAGTTGAGTTCGGTTAGCAAAACGAGGGGGCATAAATGGAAACTGACAAACGGTAAATTTCACACGGACACTAGGAAATATTTTTTCACACAGAGAGTGATCAATGTGTGGAATAGCTTGCCTGGACATGTAGTGGAGGCTGAGACACTAGGGGTATTCAAGGCCAGGCTCGATCCAGTGTTAGACACTCTAGCCCTTGGGTAAACTAAGCATTGTGAGCAGATTATTGGTAGGAATGGACGAGCAGTGTTGGGCTGAATGGCCTGTTCTCGTATTCCCCTTATGTTATGTTATGTTATGTTATATGATTTGTATATGCGAGTAACTTAGCTTTTTTTACGCTGAATAAAGGACTTTTTAAACTTTATAAAGGACTTATGAAGTTACACTTAATACAAAATTTAACCACAAACCACAATTGAGTAGGATTAAATACAACTAACATGTGCTGTTCTCATTCCAGAGTGTGCCCTCATTCTCTGTCTCACTCAGGGAGACATATATTCACAAAATGTTAGCCCAAAACATGTACTGCACTTGGAAAAAACTGTCAGACAGAAAGAGGGAAGTAGATTACTGCCATTGAGGCAGTCAGAATCACTCTGCTTGCACTGTGATTCAGTGAATTAATGTCATTTTCTGAAACAGGCTGGAGTTGAGAAATCTCCATATCATGCCTCAATCTATTACCATAAGAAACTACAAGAAACTACAATGCTCAGCATTAACCAGTGGGAGCTAAAATAACTAAATTTATTCTATCCAATTATCCACAACATTTTATTGAAGCACCGTATGACAAATGCAGGAGGTGTTGGGGGGGCGGGGTGGTTGGTGAGCTTGGGCACGGCGAGAGGGTGTTGTTTAGTGTCTCCATTACTCCCATGTTTGACACCCAGTCTGTCTTTGGAATGGAAGGTGTTGTTTACAGTGCCTTGACTCGGCCGTTTAAGATCCCTTTCTTGCACAGCCAATTTACCTTGGGCACAGCAAATCATATCTGCCGTGCCTCTGTCATTGCTCAGTGTCCTGCAAGAAGCCAGCAGGATGGGGGATGGGGTAATGGGTCGAGTGGGAAGAGTACAGCTTAAAACTGCAAACTTGTCAGTAAATATGTCAGATTCGGAAAGGCAGGAGTATACAGTATGGACACATTGTCACATATTATTGAAGTTTCCCCCCCTGCTCCATCTTCCCTGGCTGATTGTGTATCGATAGCTTCCAGACAACTAAAGGACTGTCAGTCCTGTCACATCAGTGTAAGGATCATAACTGGCCTTATTATGGACCCGGCAGCCTTTAATTTATTAGTAAGTGAAAATAGCTAGCCAGTTCAGGGTAGTCATACAAAAGTGACTCACAGGTACTCCTGAACTCCTGTTCCTCTTACAGCTAAATGTAGGTGTTTTCCACCTCACAAATAGTAACTATTTAAAAAGGAAAAGGTAACAAATTATTTACTTGTAAATCAAACTTAAAGACAAATGTTTTATTGAATCGAGGAGTTAGTAAACAAAAACAAAGAGGCCCCCTGGTGGTGCAACCGATAAAGGCATTGCCCAGAGTGCAGGTTGTCCACTGCGGCCAGGGTACAATCCCCGGCTACACCAGCCCGGCTCTGGCCAGGAGTCCCGCTCAGGGTACAGTGATTGGGTCTATACCGCAGGGAGAAGCGGGAGGGAAGCCTGCATGTACAAAAGCTTTGTGTGTATTATAATCACGGTCATCGGCTTGGCGGGGTGTGCGCGAACTATGATTGTTCCTACCATGTATTAATGCACATCTTGTAAGTCGCTCTGGATAAGCTAAATGCTTAAATGGACAAGGACCTAACTACATAGCTAAATCTCTTACAAATTACACACCAGCTAGAACACTGAGATCATCAGATGCAGGTCTATTAGAGATCACCAGAAACTGTCATAAGAAGGTTGGTGATGCGGCCTTTGTCAACTACGCCCCAAAATTATGGAACACATTACCCATAAATATCAGGGAAGCCAACACACTAGACATTTTCAAAAGACAACTTAAAACCTATATTTTTACCAAAGCTTTTGATTAACTCTGACTTGCACTACTAAATTGATCTTGCACTATATATATTTTAATCTTCTCTGATTACGCATTCTGTGTAAAGCACTTTGAACTGCAATTCTTGTATGAAAGGTGCTATATAAATAAAGTCTTACTTACTTACTTACTTAAAATGTCATGTAAAATGTAAATGTAATTACTTAACTTATTTATTTTTATCCTTTCTAACTTCCCCTGTAACTAACCATCTAACCATCTTGCAGGATTGAAATAACTCATTCGATGTTTGGTTGGTAGTATAGCTAGCAAGCTGAAACCACGGTTCTTGCAGTGCTATCTGTCATAAAATTTACATAATGTTATCCACCAAAACACAGTGAATCTATTGGGCAAACCTAACCGGAGTATTATTAAAATAGATTGTGCATCTTTCCACACCACGTCTATTGCCCCTCAACGCTAAAGCATGCTAATGGCTACTCCACGTGGTCAGTTTTCAATGCTTTGCATCCCATTTATCCTCTAAGAAGCACACATCCATACACATATACACATTTACGCACAAACACTCACATTCCTCAATCTTATGCAACAACCACTAGATGGGGATCTCACCATATACAGTAGAAAGGCCTGGCTCCTCAACCTCTATCTAAACACTGCCCCCTAGTCTTGCACCATGGTCTGGTCATTTGCCTCTACCACCAATGATAGCTTTTAAATTAATTTGAAAGATATCTATTATGGTTCAATAAAGGTAATGCCTATTATTACTTAATAACATTATTAGTCTTTACTATTAATAATTGTAATCATCTTACAACAAGTGATTTTAATTATTAGTCTATCCCCTCTGATTATTATTGTTAAATTCACAATGAATAAACATTGTCTTATTCAATAATGTACTGACATACTCATTCAGTATTCAGTGATTTTGTGATCTTTATCGTTAGCCATAATTTTTTCGACCAGTGTCACATTCTGTGATTTTGTGATAGTTACATTGCATCACTGTTATTGTAACTCAGACTGCACCATAACGCTGTAGCTGCCTTGTACTACAGCTAGCAAGCACGCGTGAATAATCCACTCTGCTACACGGCAACTACATTTTAGGAGTATACTCTTTATTATGACATTGAAATAAAGATTCACATAGTTATCCTCCACTCCAATTCGTTTATGTTGAAAAAATGTTTTATCGCTTGGCCCAAGGACAAAGTCCCAGCTATTTAGACCTACTAAATAATCTTACTAAAGCCTTACTGACTGCAGTAAAGACATGTTTTCATTAATTAATGAGAAGTGTGACCCCTGCATTGGTTCCCTAGACCCATTGCTCTTCTGCTTGGTGTTGAACTTCTCCAGGCAAGGCAACCTTGCTCTCCTTAAAATGAAGAACTAGGGAATGAGATAGTAAGCCACACCTGGCCCTACAATGCACTTCCCTCCCTTATTGGGGCATTAGTTATGATTAATTGGCTAATAATTATTCTCTAATAAGCACCTACAGTAATTAGTGCAATGTCCACCTATATTTGTTGTCCAACGTGGGACCGAAGGATGTTATGGTGCTGCAATTTGCCTGTGTCTGTGAAGGAAATTGTGCTCCCACCTTTGTTGGCAGTTCCACATTTTCTAAAGCACCAATTAACTTTTAAGGTTTCAGTACATGTCAGGGAGACTCTATTGTCTTCACCCACTGAAGAAACTCTTAGGGTTGGTTGTACTGATGATTCAATTAGTTTTATTGCAGCACCTATCTAAAAGGAATCACAGGTTGTTTCCAGTCAGCGATAAGATATTAACATAGGGGACTGAGTATTGCGTCTGGCAAAGGCACTTTTGTAGGGTATAGCGATGCATGTCACAGCCTGGATCAAACTGGCATAACTGGCCCCAACAATATATACAGAGGGGCCCGGGGATGGGCTCACCATGGAATTAGCCATATCAAAAGAAAATTGCTTAATATGAGCAGGACTTAGCTTTCAAAATAAAGTGTGGTATTAATGAATATGATCATGCTCGGAATAAATTACAAGGAATTGGGTCAAGGGTAGCCGGAATACATTAATTACAAATATTTTCTAAAAATGACCTTTTTTTATTTTGGCATGCCACTGCAAAAGTATGTGTAACCCAGACAAATAGAGCATAGTTATAATGCACTTCGTGTTATAAAATGATAAATAGAATGACCCTTAAAAGAACTGAATAAGTACTACATACTGGACACTGAAGAGAAAAAACGGTGATTTGACTGGTTTGAGTTGCTAGAGGGAAACTGTGACATGTATAGCTGAAATGATGTTTCATGTGAAGAACTTGGAGCCAAAATGGCGTTTTATGTAAAGGACTTGCAAAGGTCATTCTGCTAGCAGACATATTCAATCTGTATTTTATCTGACAGTGACAAGCCAATAAGAAAAGTAATCTTGTTGAGAGTACGCCAATTAGAAAGTATATCCCGCCCTTAGTTCGTTTTGGAGGGAAAACAGAACCTGGCCAATCAGGGCAAACGTTAATCTGTTCGTTTTGGAGGGAAAACAGAACCTGGCCAATCAGGGAAAAGGTTAATCTGCAAGAAGACCTGTTCAGATATATTCATTCTGCAGAAGCCAAGTTCGTCAGCTAGGATACAGACGTGAGTTTGCTCTGAAGACAAACAGCAAGATATCGTAATAGTTATCTAGCGAGGATTTTTATAGCATTACACGAGAATTTTAGATAAGAGAGCTAGCAACGGTGTGACAACAATTCCGCCGTTTTGCCTTGAAAAAGACGGCAAGCTTTGCCGAAATCGAATCATCCTTGCAAGTCCAATTGTGGTACATTCGAAAATCTCCCTTGGTGAGTTAGTACTCTAATTGTGACAATGTCTTTGGATGGTGTGTGTAAGATAGAATGGGACAAGTCTTTTTAATAATTGAGCTAGCCTAATGTAGAGCTAGCTAGCTTCATGACGCGTGGTTAGCGCCATTACTTTTTAGTCTAATGGATGTCGAGTGTCGGGGTGTGTTCGGATGTATTAGCCATCAATGACTGCAGGCGGTTACGGCGGCTTATCTCGCAAGTGCATCTCCGTTGCCTGATATCTTGCAGATTGAAATAATAACGCTGGCTGTGGGTTGCAATTGTTTGTGTTTTAATGATGATGTTAGCTAGTAACTTAGCAGGACAATAGCGATGTGAAGCTAAGTTAGCCGACTCAAGCTAACGATACCGCTGGTTTAGTTAAAGATTAGCATTTAAGCTGATTTTACATAGCACAAGTGAGAGAGAGACAACATCTTTGACATGAGGTTTCAACGGTTTTATTTGAATAATGTTAATTGTTATTTTGGCTTTGTTTGGACAAGGCCGGGTTTTTTGTTCCTGTTGGAGTCCATTTTAAAATCCATTGAGTTCATCGGACCCTGGATATCGTCCGCATTCTGCGCGCTTTCGCTGAAGACGCTGTGACGGAGTGTGGACTGGCGAGCCAACCCAAGTCGACCATCTTTTGACCTAAGAGAGAGAGAGGAAAGTAAAACTGTCACGGAACCAGAGGATTCATTTTGCAATATTAAAGAACTGAGTAATGTGATTCGCCGCTCAAAGGGAGTGTGCAAGTTCATTTGTTTTGGATTATAAAGTACTGAAGTGTTTTTGATGATAACAGTTGTGTTTGATAATCATATGTGAATCAACATTTTATTTTCATATTCGAATCGATGTTTTATTTTCATATCTAGAATTGAGTAATACCGCTGAATGGGTTTACGATCGAAGTTCTTTCAAAGTAAGAGTTTGATTTCAGTATAAGAGTTTTTGGTTTAAAACAAGATTCCTATTGGAATAATAAGTATATCCTTGTCTATCTACAATCTCTAAAAGTAATAACCTACGTTATAGGGGTAAGTAGATAGGAGGGTCATACTTATCTGTGATTGAAAAGAGGTCTTGAATTGTTCTGTGGAAAGGAAAACACAGTATTACTAGTATAGTTTGTCATTGTAATATATGTCTGTTTTATTGTTTTATGCATGGTTAGAGATAAATAATACAAAAAGAATAAAAACAAACCATTCTCTTACCTTTTAAACTAAAGCTGGCGTCTGCGTGAGTTCATTCTTGTGGTTGACCATCTCTCTCTTTGGGCGAATCTGGTATCTTCAGTTATCTGGTCCACACCCTGTTTTGATATTAGCATTCTAGTAGCAGTGTTCCTTGAGACGCCTGTTACATATGTCTGCTGCTTTGTGAGAAGTGCATCTGTACCTTGTGATGGGTGAGTGAAGTTTCGTGAACTTCATACTGGGTGGAGCTACAATCGGCTGTCAGCCAGTGACTTATTTTAACCAATCAAAATGTTTTTTTATCCATAGGAAAGCACAATACTTAGTTAGTCACTGATGCCATACAGTAGCTCTGCCCATTTTTGGTTTGATCAAACCTCAGTCCCCCATGACTGCACCCCTGTTTAGATTCCAAGTAATAATTGGGCATTGAGATTTATTTTATTATTAGATACATTTTTATTCTTTTTTTTTTTTTTTTTTTTTGCTCATAGACAAAATCATTTGGTCTTAAAAACATTAGTTAAGTACAGTGGGTATAAAAAGTATTGACTGAAAAATGGTACCATAACCAAGAAGTCCTGCCAACCCACCACTTTTCAGCATCACTTCCAGCTATGCCAACTTTTGTTCAGCTTCTGTCTGCCGTGTGGAGCAATGTTGCAGCAATTTTACTCCCCCCTTTCCTTTTCTTCTTTAAAATTTGTTTCTGATTTTATCCCATTTTCTCCCAATTTGGTAGCCAATTAGACCCGCTATTTTAACGTCAATCCCCCTAGTAATGTGAGTTCGCTGCCGTAGTCCTGCGACCGGTAGTGACGAGAAAGAAGTGGCGCCTCTTCCGAGACGTCACTCGCCAAGCCGTCGACCGAACCCCGGTACTTACAGGGCCACTCTACGCAGCGAACGTCACGTCGGCTTCCCTCCCCCCCTCCCTGGGGCGGACAGCCAATCGCCGCCCCCTGGTGGCACTCCCGGCCAAAGCCGACACTTGGCGAGACGGGGAATTGAACCCCGGTCTCCGTGCCCCCTTTCCTTTTCATTGTACATTTATTTTCTAAGGGCATTTTCTGAAATGTAACTTTTGACAGGAAAAGTTTATCTTGTTCAATATTAAATGGTAATTAAAATGTAAAGGTTATTTAAAGAAGGCAAAAGGCTAAAAGGATACCTTTTCCCTCAGCATATTTGCATATACCTGCAGCCTCTGTTTAATTGGGTCACAGTTAGCCCTGCTGTTACCTGCCTCTCAGCCCTGGTAAGTAATCCTGACACACAGGAGCTCCCAGGGCTTGTCTGCTATGGAATAAACTTTAAGATCAATTTTTCCCCCTGGCATTAAAACATCATGCTGATTTATAAACCAAAAAAGGTTATGCTTTCAAGTGTGGGGTGCTATTATGTAGGTGAAAAAATGTACAAGTCATTCATTGGTATATTTTTTCCATTTCATTTTTAGATTAAATGATGTTGAATGTTGGGCTGACACTGATGAACTGTGTTTATTTTTAGATCCTCTGCCCTAATAAAATGCTTGCGGGACATACAGGGCCTCTGTCCAATGTTTGTGTGGCTGCAAATTTGATTTAGATTACTGCTGATGTAGCGGGTGAGCTCTGGTACATGAGCGTCCACTACAGAATGTGACGTCGATAAGAGTGTGATTAGTTCCCAGAGTTAGTGACTTGAGTCTTTAGCTCAGCGGGCTAAATCACTCTCTTGTCGCGTCAAGATCCTCGGTTCGAAACACGCTGCAGGCAGAACAAACTGCGTTACATTGGTGCCATGACACGGATGCTAGGACTGATGGTAATCGGTCGGGCAGGGGTTGCTGCTGCAGGAGTTTCGGGGGGGAGAATATAGCGGGTGAGCTCTGGTACGTGAGCATCCGCCACAGAATGTGACGTTGATAAGAGTGTGATTAGGGACTTGAGTCTTTAGCTCAGTGGGCTAAATCACTCTCTTGTCGTGTCGAGCTCCTCGGTTTGAAACTCGCTGCTGGCAGAACCAACTCCGTTACACTGACATGGGCTGATCTACAGCAAGATTGCTGTCCGCACCACACCACACAACACCACACCACACTACACCATACCACACCACACCACAATACACTACACCATACCACACTACACCATACCATACCAAATCACACCACACCATACCACACTACACCACACCACACCGCATCTGGTTTATTTTGTCAAATGTGAAGCAATACAGCACATCATATAAAGGAAGATCATGACTGGACACCATGAATACGATCAGAATCATAACTATGAAGGGTAATATTTGGAGTGTATTATAATTATTCATTGTATTTAGAAGGCAAGATACATCATTCAATTTTGTTTTACGAGATGGGATGAGGTAGGAGTGAAGGTAATAAAGGTGATTACCGAAGCAAAGTTAATGTTGTCTGCTAGTAGACCACTTGTACCACTCTGTTGTACCACTGGAATGAGGCATGTGAACAACCCATAACAGCCCATACAGGATTGTTTGTGTTCATAAAAGCAATAGATGTACCTCATATATGATGGCAAAATATGTACATGTGTGAAATCTTTTTGTTCATCAGTACAAAAATCTGGTCTTTCAGTCATGTTTTTCTCACTTCAGGGGGTGGTGGCTCACAGTGTGGGGCAGAGAAAGAGCCCAACAGTTCAGTCATTAAAACAGGCAGTATTTAAACACTTAATGGAACAATAATGAGTAAATACAATCAATCAAACGAAGACACATTTGCTCCTCATCTATTATTTTTAAATGCTATTAAAACAGACCAATAGGCACACAGTGTATTTAAAAAGACATCTCTGCAATTAGCTTGCCACTGAAATATCTTCTGATAACTTTTTTACATTAAAGTTAATTGATGTACTTCAGTATGTGTTTGAGGGACACTGGGAATATGAACAGTTACAGATTTGCTGCTGGTCTTATCATCATTCTTGTTTAAGGATATATATGTATGTAATAATATGACTAGACACACACAGGGGAAGTAGACATAAATTGTAATATATTTGAAAAAAATGTTTTCCTATGTGAAGGTTTCTTTGGAGGAATTGACAGTATTTACTTTAAATAGGTTTGCTAAATTTGCTACGTTTACTATAGATGCTTTTCTATGTCATTTTCCAGCCTTATTACTATTGTATTTATCATTTGTATATGGCCTGGGTGTACAATTTACATATTCTATTTGTTATGCTAGACATTATTAAACATTAGCATCCAATGCAGGAATATTATATACGACATGGCAACCTGCCTGCCCTATACATGATTCTAATTATTAAATTCTGAGGGCTTCACTAAAATGATTTTAAAAAACACTGTGCGCATATTATTAACAGGTTATTTTTATGTTTGGAATCCAATGTTCCAAGAACCAAATTCATGTTATGCACGCCTTGTCAACACTGTGGCCTTCCAAAGTGGTGCATTGATTGCTTTTTTCAAAATCGTATGAGCAGAGAAAATTAAAGCACTGATTCTGAGTACACAGTTTGTTGTAAAAGTAATGGTATGTCAAACTCTATTAATTTAGATAAAAAGTTATTTGAAAAACATCCAAATTGTTCAACCAATTATGCTTAAATCTGAGCAGATGAAACTGCCGAATTACAGTGATTTGTTCCACCCCATAATTCAGTGGTTCAGACACTCTTGTATAGCCTTAAGTCATTTTAATGAGGACAGAGAAGGTAAAGTAGTTAATTTATCTGCGGGGGAAGGTCTTTCAACACAGTTTTTACTTTCATACTGAAAGAGAAAGTTGTTGAACAGACTACAAATACGGGATTGTTCTTCATTGCTGTACAACTGCTTAATGTGCATGGAAGATAAACAGATGGTAAGAATATATAAATTGATTTAATTTATGCAGTTGGAAAACCAGAAATGAAAATTAATAAATGAATCCCCGCTTTTTTTAAGAACGTCCTTCATAAAATGTAATTGTGACGATGGCCTAGCGTTCACAGTGAAAAAGCATTTAAAAATAATTGTGCTTTTTTATTGCCTAAAAGAAGATGATAGACTGTTCATTCGTGTCTGACCATCATGGAAATAAATAAACATATTAATATATAACAATAATGATAATAATAATAATAATAAAAGATAGCATTTATATAGCTCTCTTCAGGATCTCTAAGCAATTTAAAATGAAGGGTGGTGGGATACGTAACCTTATCACAACCACCACCAATATGTTGCACCCCCCTGGGTGATTCACAGCAGCCATTCTGCACCAGAACACTCACTACACATTAGCTTAAGTGGAGAGGTAGGGATTATTTAGCCAATTACACTAAGAGATGATTAGATGGCCAGATTCAGAGATCCAACACTTGTCTCCCAAGGTGAAAACGTGGAGTAGAGGAGCTGTAATCACTATGTTTATGTTGTGTCAAATGCAAAATGTGAAGATTACATTTTTTTAATTGGTTCCCAAACAGCAGCTACCAGTGTTTGTCCGGCAGACTATTTTTGAAATTCCGGACACAATCTTTTGTCTTTTGTTTTTTGCTACAAAGTTTAAAATCAAAGTCAACGTCCAGTACAAATGGTGGTGGTGAGTGACCCCGGCCACATTGGACAGCCTGCACTCCAGGCAAGTGCTTTTACTGGTTGAGTCAACTGGGGGCCCTCCAATGTGTTAATTTGTTCGAAGAGAAGCTTTGGAAAAATTGCTAAAAACATGAACTTTCAGAAATGGCAGCTCCTCACAGATTATGAAGCTGTGCTCACATTTCAGAAACAGAAATGTTGGTATAACTGTGTAGGTATGCAGTATGTTTGGCTAGAAATTCCAAGAACGTCAAGTTGTTTGGAAGGCCTGCTGAGGGAAATTGAAACTGGATACGGTAAGGGTTAGGTTTGGGTTTGGGGTTGTAATTAGGGTTGGGATTAGAGTTAGGGTTTGGGTTGGGATTTTGGTAAGGGCTGGGGTTGGTATATATTTTAGGGTTGGGATTAGGGTTAAGGTTAGGGATAGCGCTGGGATTAAGAATAGGGTTGGGATTAGAGTTAGGGTTGGGGTTGTGTTAGGGTTTGGGGTTGGGATTAGGGATAGGGGTGGGATTAGGGTCAGGGTTGGGATTGGGATTATGGTTAAAGTTTGGGATGGGATTGTGATTAAACCTAGCCCTAGTCCTAACCCCAACCATAATTCTAATGCCAACCCTAACCCTAATCACAATGATTAGGGTTGGGGTTGGGATTAAGGTTGGGGTTGTGATTACTGTTAGGGTTAGTGTTGGGGTTGGGATTCTTCCGTTGCTCAGAAATCCAGGGGCCTCATTTATAAAACGTACTTACGCACAGATTTGATCTTAGAACGTACGTACGCTCAAATCCACGCCAAAGTTCAGATTTATAAAAACGGTCTTTGACGTGGAAAAGTACTCAGCTCCACGTCAGGTTTCAACTTGGCGTACGCACGTTTCCTTGTGGCGTACTGCAGGTATTCACGGTCTCGTCTCTTCTCTGTCCTGACCCCTCGCTGGTGGAACGACCTTCCGAAATCGGTCAGGACCGCGGAATCACTTGCGATCTTCCGAAAGAGACTCAAAACCCACCTTTTCAGACTCCACTACCACTGAATTCTGTACATCTAGCTAATTGTCATCACCACTGCCTACTTGCTCAACACTATATACCCCTGCTTACTCCATTAAAAAATAATAATTGACTAACCTTTTCCTTCCCAGTGTTACAGGTATGGTACGCAGCTGCCTGCAATGGTTTATTGCTGTATTACTGCACTGATCTCTTGCGCGTACTATGATTGTTCCTACCATGTATTAATGTACATATTGTAAGTCGCTCTGGATAAGAGCGCCTGCTAAATGCTTAAAATGTAAATGTAATGTAAAATGTATTCGGAAATCTAACAGCGCCAACATGTCGTCTGCTGCCTAATTGTTTCCTCATTATTATTATTATTATTATTAGTAGTAGTAGTATTACCAGATTGAACACATTGCTTAGGCTATACGTAATGGTTTGCACAATAAATGTATTCATAAATTAAAACAACATAAACTAGTCTACTTGTGGAAAACAAAACAAAAACGCACATTGGTTTTCCAAAACTACCCCTATTAGCATAATTGACACATCCTTGAAATGTATTTAATACATATTATGGTTCCACGCGTGTAAAACATTTCGGTCAATCTGTAGGCTATAAAATGTCCAATAATACAGTGGTTTGTAAGAGGAAGAATGGCTTCGCTTCTCAAAGATATCGCCAACCGCGAAATAAGAAGGGAACGAGTTATTAGAGATTTTGACCTCAGTTTTAAATCAGACCACTTTTTCTTTACGTCCTTCAGGGACCTTTGCTGGGGGGGGGGGGAGATCACGCGCATAACAAAGCACAATAAAGTGCATGTTATATCATTTAATTATTACATTTATAATGTAAATGTGACTCAACTCAACTTCTTTTAAATGCAGGTTTTTTTTTTTTTTTGGGCAGTCTTGGAGTCTTCTGCTGTCTCATCATTGGGTCTTTCCCCCTTTTCAAAGAAGCTCTCCTGCAATGTTAGTTTTTTACTCATTTTTGCTAGGGTTAGCTTGTGGGCTTAATTTATTGGTGCATGGAAAAAAAACTGCGATTGAGAAAAGTGCGCAAAATAAAACACCCTGCAGACTGCGATAGTCAATAAAATTGAAATAAAATAAAAATTAAAACGTTTTTATTCTTTCTGTGCGGCCCGGTACCAAATGATCCACGGACCGGTACCGGTCCGCGGCCCGGTGGTTGGGGACCCCTGAAGTAGTGGATTTGTTTCGAGCTCCTTTATATGCTAATGATATTAATTAGGGGGCGTTTACAAGGCGGAGATCTAAAACCATTCACCTGCGCACAATTTCAAGATCATTTGCGATTCATAGATTTCACTTCTGGGGGACTGGCGTACGCACGTTTTTTTGTGCGTATGTTCAGTTTCTCTGAATCACACTTCAGAAATGATCTTAGATCAAATATAGGATGGTTTCTACGCAACTTTTTATAAATGAGGCCCAAGGTCTTGTGCTCATTACACCAGGTTATGCGTTGTTTCTGAATTTAACTTACCATTTGCAAGCAGTTTCTGAATGTAGTTTTTGTTGAGACTGAGTCACAGTGGTGTAGATTCAGTTCTTTTTTTAAACTATCCTGTTAAGTGGGCATCTATCCCTGTCAGTGGGTTTTGATCACAGTCAAAGTTGTTGACCACAGAGTTGTGACCACAGTTCCTCTTTCTTGATGCACTTTTTCCTTGTTTGGCATAAGCGGTCATGATTTTCAACATTGTTCCCCTTGACACATTCAAGCTGTTTCTCTGACAAATGCACCCGCAATTCGGGTCCCAATGATTTGACCTCTTTCAAAATCTGTTAGATGTCTCACGTTGCTTTAGAAACTCACATATTGAAATAATGACTTTAAAACATATTTTACAGGGCCTCCCGCGTGGTCTAGTGGTTTCAACGTCCGGTGCTGGCCACGGCGACTGGGGTTCGATTACCCGGTCTGCGCCAGAGTCGGCTCTGGCCGGGAGTGCCACCAGGGGCGGCAATTGGCTGTTCCCCCCAGGGAGGGGGGAGGGAAGCCGACAAGATGTTCGCTGCACACAGGAGTGGCTCTGGGGTGCCGGAGTTACGATCGACAGCATAACGAGTGCCGTCTCGGAGGAGACGTTACTTTGCCTTTGTGACTGCCGATCACAGGGCTACGGCAGCAAACTACTATGAGGGAGGGGATTGACCAGAGAATAGTGGTTATTGGCTGCCAAATTGGGAGAAAAACAGGATAAAATCAGAAATTTTTTTTTTTTAAATGATCTTTTATGAATATGAAACATACTTTTAGACTCCTTTTCAATTGTGATTTAGTTATTTAATTTGGGGTTTCCATTACTTTGTCTACCCCCTGTATATACATACCTCATTAAAATTGAATTGTGGCTGCTCACTGAGAAAAACACAATTTACGCCAAAAAGCTAATCAAAACAAAGACCAAAGCTAATTAAAAAGAAATCCAAACTGAAACAACACCAAAGTAAGTAATGGTCTGATTAGCACAACCCCCCCAAAAATCCCCAACTCCGTCCATTACATTTTTTCCTTTCAAAACATGGCAGGCTGTGCCTTTAGGGCCTGCCAAAGCCAAATAGAAACACCTGGGCTGATTATCAATCAGCCTCAGCTGTGCGTGCCTGTAATCAAGGCCTTCCAGCATCTGTTCATTGTTCTGAAGGTCTCCCAGGCTGTGAGACAGCCACCATATCAAATGTGGTAATAAAAAAAAAATACAGACATGTAGAATAATGTGTTTGTAAAAGTGCAGATACAATTATTCTAAACAGTCTTGAGGCATCCTAACTGTATATGTGGACTGTTTACTCGTTATTTTGAAACCCATCCATCCATCCATCCATTGTCTAAGCCGCTTATTCCTGGTCAGGGTCGCGGGGGGGGTGCTGGAGCCTATCCCAGCATGCGTTCCGGGCGAGAGGCAGGAATACACCCTGGACAGGTCGCCAATCCATCACAGGGCACACACACCATTCACTCACACACTCATACCTACGGTCAATTTAGACTCTCCAATTAGCCTAACGTGCATGGCTTTGGACTGTGGGAGGAAACCGGAGTACCCGGAGGAAACCCACGCGGACACGGGGAGAACATGCAAACTCCGCACAGAAAGGCCCCCGGCCTGGATTCGAACCCGAGACCTTCTTGCTGTGAGGCGACAGTGCTATCCACTGCACCACCGTGCCGCCCTATTTTGAAACCACCATTTGTATTTATAAAGCACCTTCAATACATTTAGCAATATTCTTGTGAGGTTCTGGATAAGGACCCGGATGCAGATCAGGATTTGGCAAAGAATAGTTTAATGGAGGCAGAGGTCAACACCAGAAGTCAGGGTAGCGAAAGTACAAAATCAAAAACCAAAGAGAAGTCACAAAACAATCCAAAAGTCAAAACCGGTAAAACAGAGAAGGCAAACAAACAAAATCGGCAGGCAAACTCGAAGTGAAAACAGAAGGGGTGTCTAAGGAAAATGTTACAGACTCTGGCTTACTCGAAATCGCACAGGGAATGAAGATCAATGTTCTGACGGGGAATGAACATAAACACGGAACCTAAATCCTAAATCCCTTCCGGTTCCTGCAGTTGTAAGAGCAGCACGTCGTGAACACAGCTCCGGTATTTAAACATTGTTTTTGTTGTTATTATGCGTATTTAAACGTTGTTTTGTTGTTATTATGCGTATTTTGACCGCCCTCGACCCCACTCTTGGGTCTATGGAGAGAGGATCTAATTATGGAGATCACAACCTGAGGATTATCTACTCGCGCGAACATCTACTCTGGCTAAAAAAGACTAAAGTTTTTTCTGGGACTCGGCTTCACATTCCGGTGGAAATTAAGCAGAGGTCAAGAGGGGCTCGTGGATCTGGAAAAGCTGCATACAAACACGCATTCCGCCCAAGTCTACCAACCATCGTTATGGGTAACGTGAGATCACTTAATAACAAGATTGATGAACTTGGTGCGCTTATTAAGACGCAAAAGGACTATCGTGAGGCAAGCATAATTTCGATTTGCGAATCCTGGCTTGGCAGTGACGTCACCGAGGAATACACATCCTTGACTGTTTTTTCCAGTATACGGGCAGACAGAAGGGAAACAAGTGGCAAACGGGGGGGGGGGATTAATTCTTCTGGTGAATGAAAGCTACTGCCCCCAGAGCAACATCACGGTCAGAGAGAGAATCTGCACCCCGGACGTCGAACTACTAGCAGTGAATCTCCGCCCCTTCTACTTGCCGCGGGAGATTACCAACGTGATAAAGATTGGAATTTATATCCCACCCAGTGGAGATGCTAAGAAGGCCTGTGATGTAATCCATTCTGTCACGGCTGGACTTCAATCAAAACACCCCAATGCCTGCATCATCGTGAGTGGGGACATGAACCATGCTGTTTTGAAATCCACACTACCAACATTTAAACAGTATGTTCACTGCGCCACCAGGGGGAGCAAAACGCTGGACCTACTGTATTCCAACATAAAAGAGGCTTACAGCGCAACAGCCCTCCCCCCACTGGGAGGATCGGATCACAACATGATTCACTTGAAACCACGCTACATTCCAATGGTAAAGCGGTTTCCAGCAAGATCCAAGATGGTGAGAAAATGGACTCCGGAAAGCAAGGAGAGGCTCAAGTTTGAACTGGGCTGCACGTCGTGGCTGACACTCACTGAGCCCCATGGTGAGGATGTAAATGGTGCTCTTCAGTGCGTAACAGCCTATGTTAACCACATCAAGGACCAAGTTGGACCGGCCAGGATGATGCGCTGTTACGCCAACAATAAACCATGGATTTCGAGTGACCTTAAGTCTCTCTTGAACAAAAAGAAGAGAGCATTCAAGGCTCGGGATATGGATGGTGTAAAAGAAGTTCAGAAGGACATTAAGAAAGCACTCAGGGAGGGGAGGAACATCCACAAAGCAAAGCTAGAGGACAAACTCCAGCGGAACAATGTGAGGGAGGTGTGGAGTGGAATGAGATCGATCACAGGCTACAAACTGGCCACCGGTGAGGAGGAGGGGAGTCTGGAAAGGGCCAATGAGATGAATGAACACTTCATCAGGCTTGGCCTGGCACCCCTGGCCCAATCGCCCTCGGCCCCAGTGACCACCCCGGACACTCATCTCATCCAGCTGCTCCCTCCATTCCCTTCCCTGTCCCCCACCCCACCGGAATTGACAGGTACCCACCCAGGACTTATCATCACGGCTGACCAGGTGAAATGTGAACTGAGGAAGCTACACACGGGCAAGGCTGCCGGTCCTGACGATATCAGCCCTTTGCTGCTCAAGACTTGTGTGGATGAGCTCTGTGTTGTCCTCGCTGACCTCTTCAACCTGAGTCTGAGAACGGGCAGGGTACCTGAGCTGTGGAAAATGTCCTGCATCATTCCTGTCCCAAAGAAGAAACAACCAAAAGCCCCCAATGACTTCAGACCTGTGGCACTAACGTCCCAAATAATGAAGACCCTGGAGAGGCTTGTTTTGAATCACCTGAAGTCCCTCGTGGTGGGGAAACTGGACCCGCTGCAGTTTGCCTACCAGGCCCACATAGGAGTGGACGACGCCATCATCTACCTGCTACACAGGGCTCACTC
Source organism: Aldrovandia affinis (assembly GCA_029706075.1). NCBI lineage: Eukaryota > Metazoa > Chordata > Actinopteri > Notacanthiformes > Halosauridae > Aldrovandia > Aldrovandia affinis. Next base: position 8,799,246 of record JAINUG010000018.1, on the reverse strand, counting down.
CCACCTAGACAGGGCCGGCAGTGCGGTGAGAATCATGTTCTTTGACTTCTCGAGCGCCTTCAACACCATCCAGCCCTCGCTACTGGGAGATAAGCTGAGGTCGATGCAGGTCAACGCCCCCCTGGTGACCTGGATTATGGACTACCTGACAGACAGGCCACAACATGTGAGGCTCAGGGACTGTGTGTCTGAGACGGTGACTTGCAGCTCGGGGGCCCCACAGGGGACTGTCTTGTCTCCCTTCCTGTTCACAATCTACACATCTGACTTTAGGTATGAATCTGAGACATGCCACCTGCAGAAGTTCTCAGATGACACGGCTATTGTCGCACGTGTAGTGGATGGGCAGGAGGATGAGTACAGAGGCCTGGTGAACGACTTCTGCGACTGGTCCACTCGGAACCACCTCCAGCTCAACGTGGGGAAGACCAGGGAGATGGTGGTGGATTTCAGAAGGAAGAAGGCCCAGCTGACCCCGGTCTCCATACTGGGCGCGGATGTGGAGGTGGTCCAGTCCTATAAGTATCTGGGGGTGCATCTGGACAACAGACTGGAATGGAGTGGTAATATGGATGCTGTCTACAAGAAGGGACAGAGCCGCCTCTACTTCCTAAGGAGGCTCAGGTCCTTCGACGTGTGCAGGACCATGCTCAATATGTTCTACCAGTCTGTGGTGGCGAGCGTCATCTTCTTCTCGGTGGTGTGCTGGGGTAAAGGCATCAAGGCGGCAGATGTGAACAGACTGGACAAGCTGATCAAGAAGGCAGCGTCGGTGATGGGGATTGGACTGGACTCACTGACAATCATCACAGAGAGACGGATTTTGACCAAACTCGAAAAAATCATGGCCAACAAGACACACCCGCTGAACGCCACCCTGGTCAAGCAGAAGAGCTCATTCAGTGGTAGATTGACACTCCCAAGCTGTTCAACAGAACGCTTCCGAAAAACCTTCATTCCCACTGCCATTAGATTGTATAATGCAGCTAAACTCGACTGGAGGAGTGAAATGGATCTGAGTGACATTGGGGGGGCGGGTCTAACACTGGTGGTACCCAGAGCACCCAGAATTCCTAGAATTCCCAGAAAATGAACATTAGTGGGTTAGAGACTGCTGCTTTAGACTATAGACTATCACTACATTTCCATTGCAATTTGCATTTTGCACTACCTGCTCTCAACTCTTATCTTATTTAGCCTGCTTTTAGGGTACACTATCTGCTTGTTCATAATATTGTGTACTTAAACCTAGCTCCATACTGCACTATCTGTATTAGGTTAGGTCTTATACCTGTAATTTTGCACTATTTGCACTATTTGTCTGCTTCTTTGCACAGTAGGACTCGTGCCCAGAACCCTGACCGAGTCAGAGGGATGTTCCGATAACAGAAGTAACACTGTTGTATATAAATGTATATAGGCGCCATTGTGTTAACATATGTTGCCTTATTGGTGATTATGTCTGTATTGTCTATGTGTATACTGGAGCTTTGTGTGTGACACAGAATTTCCCCAATGGGGATAAATAAAGTTGATCTTATCTTATCTTATCTTAAATACAAGCAGGGCAGGGAAACACAATAGGAATCAGGTGTGACTGGGAGGAGAGAGGGGTAGGAACACAGGTGAAAACAATGGGATTCATTAATACCATAACGAGGGGAAACGAAAGACATGGACTGGGAATAACACAAACACATAGACAATAAACGACCTGGAAGAGCAGGCAGACACATGCATAGTTAGAAGGGGAGGAACGCATATGGAAATCTGCGTGCGAGTGAAGTGAAACGTGAGAAGCGTACAGGGATAGGACAACGAGAGAGAGAATGATAGCGATAGTTAGAAGCGTGAGATAATTAGTGATTAGTAGTGTTAGCAACTTAATCTAAATCCCTAATGTTAGTAGTTAAGTTGGTTAGTACTATATACATCTAACTAATATATACAAAGTGTAATAGAAAGTAAGAAGGAAGTAAAACGAGATAATAAGCTAAGATGGAAAAAAACGAAACATAGAATTTCCCGCAGTGCATGACAAAAGACAAGGAGTGGATCTTGAATAAACAGGGACAGAGGGGAACAGAACGTGACAGAATGATGAATAATGAAAGATAAATAAACAAAGTACAAAAACAACCGAACAGACATGCAGAAACTTAACAATTCTGTCTGTGTAATTGTCTCAAAATAAGATTAACTGCATTTACAAGCAGTGTGGCACTCAACAATAGCATTCAAAATCAGTCTGACAATACACTATTGCAGTCCTTCGCTTCTTATATCATTTCCCTGGTTGGTTAACAGTGCAACTTCATTACAATGCTAGCACTCCATTTTAAAGAACGGTTTTGGCTTAGCCAGATATGCCAGCATTAGGTTCACACTCAGTGGAAATTCGTCACACCCCCACAAACACTATGCGTTTTGGACTTCACTGTCTGGCAAGATGCAAGAGGTCTGGCAATTGAAGGAACAACTGACCTTTAAGTGGGACCCAAAATAACTTATTGTTAAAACTCATCACTGACCCACTCATCACTGACCCACTCTTAATATGTTAAATAATGATACTCAGCATCAAAAACAGCCAGCAGGATAAAATAAATATTCTTCCAGACCAACTCAGCAGACTTCCAATAGAATCACTCACTCACTCACTACTATTCCAGTAGAAGCCATCTTCCAGTGGGTGCCTCCCAACTTCTTTCCCTGCTACCTGCTCGATTTAGATAATTTTTTGAATGTAACTTTGTAGCTGCTAGGAGATGTCATCATTAAGCAATAAAACACAAAGTGCAAATGTTCAGCTCACGATGTAACATATGTACAGTATCCATGGTGGTCACAAATTAAGTCTTACAAACAGCGCTGGGATTTAGTTGCATAATTCCCTTTCTCTTTCCATTATTAGGTCAATAATTAAGAAGTTTAAATCCATTGAAACAGTGGTAAACCTGCTGGTAGAGGACACAAGTGTAGTGACGTAGATGGTTTGGGAGGCAAAGAAAAATCCAAGGGCCACAGTTGGAGATCTACAAAACTTTGTTACAAATCATGCCAATACGCTTTTGGATGGGTTGCTAGAAAAAAAGTCCTTATTGAGGAAAATAAGCATCTGGAGATTGCTAAATGCCATTGGAATTCTGATTGGAAACTGGTGTTATAGTCAGATGGGAGCATTTTGGTCATGCACACCAGTGGTGGGTTTTGGCGTCAGAAGAATGCTTATGCTGAGAAGAATGTATGTACCTACGGTGAAAAATGGGGCTCTTGTTACCGTCAATTAAATTATGAACTTCAGCAACTACTAAGACATTTTGGCCAAAAACCTGGTTCCCTTTGCCAGGAAGTTGAAACTTGGCCACAAATGTAAGACAATGACTCCAAGCATACCTAAAAATAAATCAAGAAATTTAAAAAATTTCTCGCATTGGCCATCTCAGTCTCCAGACTTGATCCCTATCAAAAGGTTGTGGATTGAATATACTACAATTGTACACACTTGACACCATCAAGTCAACATGTCCAACAGATGGAGTACAAGTGGAAGGATGCATTGAATTTTTTACCTTGTTGCACTCTCAATGTGATTACAGTACAAGTAACACAACAATCCAAATATCACAGAATTGTTTTCTTACATATTACAGTGTCAATAAATATCAACAAAGCCTCTAGCTTTTGTTCCCCTGAACATAAAAAAATAGTGACTGGAATTGAAAAGATAAACACTGTTCTTCATTTAATGTACTCTTTTACTTGCAATGAACAATTCAATTGTTCATATTGTAGCATGCTTTCCTTTTTTTTGTTAAAACAGAAATTCAAAGGAAACATGTTCACTCTGATCTCAAACTAATGATGTACCCCCTCCTACCCAGGGTCTTTGTTCTCTCTTTCTCTGTTGATGAAATTTACCAGATAGACGTCAGATAGATGTCAATGCAACATATCCTTGATCCCAAACAACAGACACTGGGGAAATAATTAATAATTTTCCATATTATTTAATATTATGTAAAGATTAAGCAAGCAGGGAAGAGTTCCATGGTGAACCTTTTTTTACAGTAGCAAGATAAGATAAGGTAAGACACATTCTTTGAATTATCTAGAGCAGCATATGTTAGTTCATGTTTAATAAAAGGAATGGAGATTATCTTGCCAACATGCTCTGATGTCCTTTTACAAATTAGCATTGTGTTGCATTGTTTTGTGTGGGAGACTCAAGACACAAGCATACAAATAAAAGCATTGCCATTTTATCACTGAACACATACAGCAACCAGAGAGAGCTTTTCCTGTGTGAAAACACATGCATGCTTGCATGCCCGCACACACACACTCTGAACAAAAAGTAAATGACTGCCTTTCTGTAAAATAGACAGCAGACAGGCCAGCAGGGTTTCTGCTGCTCAATACTGGTCCAATTTGTCAACAATTACCATAATCTACTGAAAAATCCCATAAAATCCCAGGGGCAGACCTCTGCATAGGTGACTAGGCCTAGGGTCCAAACTGAGCTGCTAAAAAATATATATTATATTATATATATATATATATATATATATATATAGTGATGTCCCTTGGGTTGGGGCAACACTCACGGACCTTTGCAGAGGGCGTAGGCAGTTAAATAACCCAGAGGAGGCAGTAATACAAACAAGATGATAATTTATTAAACAAATTCTGACAAACACAAAGGATGGGGTCTTTGGGGGAATTCAAACACAAAGTCCACAATCCTTATCCAGTCCAAAAGTCGGTACACAAGCGGGGTCCTCAAAACAATGCAATTCCAAAACAATCAGCAATCTCAAAACTCTCTCCAAAACCACCACAGGGACTGCAGGCTGCTGGGAAATGCAGTATTTTCTGGCTCCAGTGGCTCCAATGATTTAAAGGGCCAGGCAACCATTTCCTTAGGCAGCCCCTTGGGATGCCACAATATACAGTGGGGAAAATAAGTATTTCACCCCCTGCTGATTTTGTGAGTTTGCCCCCTTACAAAGAAAGGAACGGAACGGTCGGTCTATAAATTTCACAGTAGGTTCATCTTAACAGTGAGAGACAGAATATTTTAAAAAATCCCAGAAAATCACATTATATGAATTTTAAACATTTATTTGTGTTTTATTGAGGAAAATAAGTATTTCACCCCCTAGCAAAACAGCAAGAATTCTGGCTCCCACAGACCGGTTATGTGACCAGGAGGCACACAGATTAGTCCTCTTACTTAATTAGTACTCCTAATTAAGTACTCGTTACCTGTATAAAAGACAACTGTCCACAGAATCAATCAATGAATCAGATTCCAACCTCTCCACAATAGGCAAGACCAAAGAATTGTCTAAGGACATCAGGGACAAAATTGTAGACCTGCACAAGACTGGAATGGGCTACAAGACCATTGGCAAGCAGCTTGGTGAGAAGGAGTCAACTGTTGGTGCGATAATTAGAAAATGGAAGAAACACCAATTGACTATCAATCTCCCTCGGTCTGGGGCTCCACGCAAGATCTCACCTCGTGGAGTGAACCTGATCATGAGAAAGGTGAGGGAACAACCCAGAACTACACGGCTGGAGCTTGTTGATGATCTCAAGGCAGCTGGGACCACAGTCACCAAGATGACCATTGGTAACACACTACGCCGTAATGGATTGAAATCCTGTAGTGCCCGCAAGGTCCCCCTGCTCAAGAAGGCACATGTACAGGCCCGTCTGAAGTTTGCCAATGAGCACCTGGATGATTCAGAGGAGGCTTGGGAGAAAGTGCTGTGGTCAGATGAGACTAAAATTGAGCTCTTTGGCATCAACTTGACTCGCCGTGTTTGGAGGAAGAAAAAAGCTGCCTTGGACCCCAAGAACACCATCCCCACCGTCAAGCATGGCGGTGGAAACATTATGCTTTGGGGCTGTTTCTCTGCTAAGGGCACAGGACGACTTCACCGGATCGAGGGGAGGATGAATGGGGCCATGTACCGGGAAATCTTGGGTGAGAACCTCCTTCCCTCAGCCAGGACACTGAAAATTGATTTCTAAGGATTTGGAGAGGATCTGCAAAGAGGAGTGGGCCAAAATCCCTCCTGGGATCTGCGCAAACTTGGTGACCAACTACAAGAAACGTCTGACCGCTGTGCTTGCCAACACGGGTTTCTCCACCAAGTACTGAGTCATGTTTTGCGAGGGGGGTGAAATACTTATTTTCCTCAATAAAACACAAATAAATGTTTAAAATTCATATAATGTAATTTTCTGGGATTTTTTTAAATATTCTGTCTCTCACTGTTAAGATGAACCTACCATGAAAATTATAGACCGTTCCTTTCTTTGTAAGGGGGCAAACTCACAAAATCAGCAGGGGGTGAAATACTTATTTTCCCCACTGTATATATATATATATATATATACATACATATATACGTATATATACAGTACTGTGCAAAAGTCTTAGGCCACTCTGAAAAATGTAAAGCCATTTATCTGAGCAGTAAGTGTTTATTTGGTCAAAAGAAAAACACTATATAACATTGAAGTAAACAAAAATAAATATTAATACAATGAAAAGTAACAAAAACTTTGTGTGTTTTTTACAGATTTTTAAGAAGTGTGTATTTTGTGTGGCCTCCCTTAGAATGCAAAACTGAAGAAATTTGCTTTGGTAGACTGTCATTTTTTCAAATATTCCTGTGAATTTCATATTTGGATTCATCGCTCCATAAGACTTTCTGCCACTGGTTTTCGCTCCATGCTTTATGGTCTTTCACATATTGCAATCTCTTCTGCTTGTTGCCTTTCCGCAATAATGGTTTCTTAGCTGCAACACGTACTACAAGACCATTTATTGTAAGACTTCTTTTCATGGTCGAAGCATGTACTTTGGTACCAGATGACTCTGTCAGATGCTAAGCAAGAACTTCACTGGATTTCCTTCTGTTCCTCAAGGAAGTGACCTTTAAGTACTGTTCTCAGATGCAGACAGCTTTTTGGGGTCTTCCACTGTGTTTTCTGTATTCAACTTACCCAGTTTGTTTAAAATTTCTTTATGACAGCTTGAACACCACATCTTGAAAATCCAGTTAGGCGGGCTGTTGCTCGATGAGAATTGTCTTGTTGATGCAAAACTATGATTTTATGTTTGTCAAACTAAACAAAATACATGGAATGGCTGGACTGCCTGCAGGAGAGATTTGGGGACAAACCTGTGTTCTTCTAGCCATCTCACAAGATATCAATAACTTTTTGGAAAACACAAGAAATTCTTGTTACTTTTTATTGTTTTAATGCTTATTTGTATTTATTATATATTTTTTCTTTCCTAAGCAAATAAACACTTAATAGCCTAGGCCCAGATAAATAGCTTTAAACATACTTTTCTCGGGTGGTCTAAGACTTTTTGACAATACTGTATATATACGTTTTTTTTAAATTTGCATCTTGATTTATGTGACGTTTCGGCAAAAACATGAATTGACTATGGTAGCTATAATTACTGCAAGATGACATAACTGACAAATTCGACCAAGAGAGGATATTTATCACAATAGTTTAGCTTTTTTCAATGGTTGAAAACAACCTATTTAGTCTCACAGGCTAAGCCATTTCTATGGCATCAACTTCCATGACTTGCTCTACCTCCAATGACTGATGCACTTGTTACCGACTGCGACCACTCCTCAGACAATACTCCGCCTCAATGCTTGCTCCTGTTGTGCCATCAGTAGGCCTGTGAATGTCCACTACAGAAGGTGGCATCGCCCCTGGAGCTTAAGAAATATGTGATTAGTTATCTTGGGTTGTGCAATGCTGTTATCGAGGGCTGCAGTTGGGAACCCACAGGAAACGTATCCTTTTTACACTTGAAATTGTGTATGGCATAGGAAATTTTATTTTCTATTTTTATGAAGCTCCTGGAATCAAACCTTCTTTTTTTCACATGTACTGTTGATAATCTTATTGCTTCCAAAGTTAATTTGGTGTGTGTTTGAATTTCACACTTGATTTGGGTCCTACTAATTACCATAAGCAACCACAAAATACCACAAACAACCGTAATAATTACCAGACAACCCCGAACAACCTTAATAATTACAGAAACAATCACAAAATACCACAAACAACCACAAACTAACCCAAAGACCTACTGAAAACAAGATGTGTGCTTTGTGACATGGTGCATTATCCTGCTGGAAGTAGCTATTAGAAGATGGGTAGACTGTAGCTATTAAGGGATGCACATGGTCAGCAACAAGACTCGGGTAGGCTGTGGCATTTAAACAATGCTAAATTGGTATTAAGGGGCCTAATGTGTGCCAAGAAAACATTCCCCATTTACAACAACACCATTACACCACCACTACCAGCTTGAACTATTGACACAAAGCAGGATGAATGCATGGATTCATGTTGTTTACACCGAATTCTGACCCTACCATCTGCATGTCGCAGTAGAAATCAACTAGTCCAGAATGCTGCCGCCAGAATGCAACTAGTCCAGAATGCTGCTGTCACACGCCACGTGACAATCCCTGGATTGGAGCAAAGCAGCTGATGGTAAAAACTGGCAGAGGTCAAGTCAGGACCTGAAGGTCAGGGTCCGGTCCAGGGTCACACTAAGATATGTTGGGGTTGGATCATGCCTCAGTTTCTGGCCGTTCTTGTGGATGTTTAGCTATTTGATGGCTTTGACGTTGAAGAGGTAGAAAAGACTGTATACGGTTCTTGCACACTGGCTGTCATGGCATTTGTGTACATAATCTCATTTATATTAAAACCTCCCAGCCTGCTGTAAGTGTTGCCTGTAATAAGACATATCTTAAATGTGGATTGGGAAATGTTAGATCATTTTCCCCAAAGGCAGTTCTTGTGAACGAACTAATCACTGACCATAGTTTTGACCTGATTAGTTTCACTGAAACTTAGCTTAGGTCTGACGAATACAGTGCACTTAATGAGGCATCTCCTGATGGTTATGCTAGTTGTCAAGTGCCGCATCTGTCCGGTAGAGGGGGCGGTGTTGCTGTGATTTTTGCGACAAAATTTAGTTTCACACCTAAATGTGGGGATAAGTTATCCTCTTTTGAATCACTTGTTATGCTTTCTGGACGGTCAAAAGATAAAGTTACCTCAGTGCAGTCCTTCCTCTTAGTAACTATTTATAGACCATCTGGACCATATACTGTCTTTCTTTCTGAGTTTGCAGAGTTTTTATCAAGCTTGGCAACTATGGCAGATAAAGTTGTGACTGTTGGAGATTTCAACATACATGTTGATAATGACAGTCACCCTTTAGGATTGGCTTTTGCAGCTATTATTGACTCTGTTGGTTTTATTCAAACCAACCCACTGCCACAACTATACCTTAGATTTTGTGTTATCCTATGGTATTGATGTCAAGACTATCATTGTGTCTCCCCATAAACCCGTACTATCGGATCACTTTTTGATTACTTTTGAAATTCAGGTTAATATTACTATTAAATCGGAACCTAGATACTATTCCAGTCGCTCTATAAATTCATTGACGGCTTCAAAATGTATAAGCATACTTCCCGAGTCGTTAGTATCAAGTCAGGATCCAAACAGCTTTTTGTCAATTGACCATCAAAGAGATGTGGTAAATCATATTTTACGGAATACACTTGATGCTGTCCTCAAGAGGAAAAAATGCAGTCAGAAGAAACTTGCACCCTGGTTTACTGACAATACCCATGCCCTTAACCCCCTGAGTTCGGCTGGATCGCCGACTATCCGAGCAGCAATAAAAGTATATTACCATTTCTAACGTCGCAGGATTTTATCATACACACGTGGCAAAAACATTGACAGAAACCTTAGAATCGCGATTTTACGATTTGAGCACTGGCAAATAATATGAGATTTTTTAAATTAGGTTAATTAGACCAAAAGTAAACCTTGCATTTTACTCTCTCTTTTACCTGGAAGTACCGTCCCCCTTCTATTGACATGGTAACTATGTGCTAGTTTCGGGGAGGGGCGTGGGGCCATGTGTGAAATCGCCAGTGTAAACAACACATAAAATGTCCTGACAATTTGAAGCACATTTTATTCAAGATGGCAAGATTTTCTGCTCTGGAGTGTTTGGGAGCATTGATGGAAAGCGACGAGGACAACAACTCATCATGTCCCAATACTGAATAGGATTCAGAGGAAGAGAGACAGCATACTCGTGAAAATATATGAATTCCGCGTCTTGTGAGGCTATACATATTCCATTTATTATAACATTACAAATTGCAATAGGCACTCAAGATCTATGTAAAAATACTTTTCACATTTTAATTTCAAACGTAAATTACACAAATGGGGTCTGGCTAGGTGGCAAGTGGTTATCTTTACAAAATACTGAAGTTCTGAAAACATTGTAGGTACAGATCATTTGTTAGAACACAAAAGATAACATAATCTGGAATGCCCTCCGCCCTCCCCCCACACATCCGACAGTCTGACACCATAACAAAATTTAAATCACACCTCAAAACTCACCTGTTCAAACTGGCCGGTATGACACAGTACATGAAAGCAAAGCCAATAAAGTGGGGTTTCAAGTTGTTTGTACTGTGTGACTCTAGCACTGGGTATACTGTGGATTTTCTGTGTACCCAGGAAATAACTACTTTCAGATAGGACAAGGAGGACTTACATACGACACTGTAATGTCACTTGTGAATCGTGATTACTTGGGTTTTGGATATCATGTGTACATGGACAATTTCTCTCAAACCTTTTAGAGAGAAATGGCCCATCTGACAAATGGCCCATCTGACAGATCTTAGAGGTGTGGAGAACCCTCAGGTGTGGATCATGAATATTCAGGCCATTAGCAAATAACCCTCCCACAGCCTGAAATAAATTTGACCAGTTCAAATCTGTAGCTCAACAATGAACTGCTTTCCTAAAAACTAATAATCTGTATGAAACACTACAATCAGGTTTTAGACCAAGCCATAGCACTGAGACGGCAGTTATTAAAGTTGTAAATGACTTACTGTTAGCATCGGATACTGGTTGCGTTTCTATTCTAGTGTTCCTTGACATAAGTGCTGCTTTTGACACTATTGACCACCAGATTCTCCTTCACAGGCTAGAAAACCTGGTTGGTTTGCGTGGACGGGCACTCTCATGGTTTAAATCATACTTATTAGACCGGTTTCAATTTGTGCAATTAGATCAAGAGTTCTCTGACTACTCAGAAGAAAAGGGTCATTAGAAAGGGTAAAAGGATAAAAAGATTTGCTCTTAAGGCATGTTTGTCGCCGTTTGGGGACAGAGAGGGAATTTTCAATTTTAGCTTCGGAAAGCTTGTTAAATAGTTATCGATTCGGCATTACATTCAGGTGACGCGAGGTTTTTTGTGGTTTTTCGCCCTTTCAGGAGCAAATCCAAGAGCAGGGAAATACACTATAGCTAACTAGCTTTTGTTTGCTTAAATGTAATTGTTTAAATTCAATTTCAAGCTTTGAGCATATAGCCGTTTCGGTTGGCTGCTACTAGCTTCCTTGCTACAGGCAACCGGACCGAAGGTTTTCTAGTTAGCTTTAAGAGGGGTGTTGTTTCCATTTACACATTTCTGCACCTGACTGTTCGGAACCACCTCGGTGTGTCTAGTATTTGTATTGACTTGGTGTCTCTGTTTTGGCAGTAATTTGTTCAGTGAGGAATTTGTAGAGTTCCAGGAACTAATTAGTACGCCCTTTAGAGAGTTAGCCTGCACACCGAAGCTGGGTAGGGGGGAGACTCTATAGCAGGTAGGGAGAGAGAGTTGGGTGACCATAGGGCGCCAGCGTAGAAAAGGGCGCGCACATGCAGGGGCGGCATCTCCAGAGATTGTGGTGTCCAACCGATTCCAACCCTTGCAGGAAGAGGATCTAGCCCAGTCCTCTGTGAGTGGCACCAGGGCACCCTGGCGACAATGCCACCCAGGAAAAGGGAGTTAATTGTAGTGGGGGATTCTATAATTAGAGGTATAGACAGTATAGTCTGTTCGCGGGAAAAGGAGTCTCGCATGGCATGTGGCCTGCCTGGTGCTCAGGTCGGAGACCTCCTTGAACATGCGTACAAGCTCCTGACCAGAGCAGGGGTGGATCCAGTGGTCATGGTCCATGATGGAACCACTGACATAGGTATGGGTAGGTTTGAGGTTCTGCAGGACAAATTTATAGAATTAGGATCAAAGTTAAGGAGCAGAACCTCCACGGTGGTCTTCTCTGGAATTCTGCCAGTACCACGTGCTAGCAAAGGCAAGCAGAATTTTATATGGAGATTTAACATGTAGCTACAAACCTGGTGCAGGAAAGAGGGGTACAGGTTTTGGGGGCACTGGGACTCTTTTTGGAACAGGAGTGACCTGTACAAGTGGGACAGGCTACACTTGAACCAGAGGGGTACAGCTGCATTGGGCCAGCGTAATAATAATAATAATAATAGCTTTATTTGTATAGCACCTTTCATACAAACAGTAGCTCAAAGTGCTTTACAGGGAAAGTAAGGCATAAAAATATATATACATATATATATATACACACATATACATATATACAGGCATATATATATACATATACACATATAAATACATGCATACATACATACATAGGCATAAGACAAAAGTTAAAAAAAGGATAATAAAAATAAAAATCAAGAAAATACACATAACAATCATACTCAATTCTAAGGTTTAAAACAGAGACAATAAAAGTATAGTCAACCTAATAAATTAATTAATGCAGATTCTCTCTCTGACTGTGATGTTGTTCAGGGGGCAGTAGCTTTCATTCACCAGAAGAATTAAACCCCCGCCGTTTGCCATTCGTTTCGCTTCTGTCTGCCCGTATACTGGAAAAACCGGTCAAGGATGTGTATTCCTCGGTGACGTCACTGCCAAGCCAGGATTCTCACGATAGTCCTTTTGCGTCTTAATAAGCGCACCAAGTTCATCAATCTTGTTATTAAGTGATCTCACGTTACCCATAACGATGGTTGGTAGACTTGGGCGGAATGCGCGTTTGTATGCAGCTTTTCCAGATCCACGAACCCCTCTTGACCTCTGCTTAATTTCAACCAGAATGTGAAGCCGAGTCCCAGAAAAAACTTTCGTCTTTTTTAGCCGGAGTAGATGTTCACACGAGTAGATAATCCTCAGGTTGTGATTATTAGATCCTCTCACCATAGACCCAAGAGTGGGGTCTATGACGGTAAAAATACAAAATACAAAATACACATAATAACAACAAAACAACGTTTAAATACGTTAAAATACCGGAGCTGTGTTCACGACGTGCTGCTCTTACAAGCGCAACATTCGAACAACATTCTAAGCGTATGCTTAGGGTAGCGGAGGAATATTTAAACTAGGGACTAGGGGGGCAGGGAGGGAAATTAGTAGTAGTATTAAGGATAGGGAGGTACAGACTACCAAGATGGAAGATACCAGGGTGGAGTATAATACATATATATGATTAATAAAGATTGTTTTATATCATAATGTGAATAGAGGTGGTTCGGCACAGTTATGTGTGGAGGGGAAGGACAACGTATGTGTGAGTAAGGCTCTGAAGTTTGTTTAAATGTGAGAAGCATGAAAAATAATTATTTGGAACTGGAGGCTCTCATGTTGAATGGGTGTTATGCCATTGTTGGGATTACTGAAACATGGCTTGGTGCAGCGGATGGGGATGGATATAATGTAGAGGGGTACAAATTGTTTAGGAAGGATAGAACTAATAAAAGAGGAGGGGGAGTGGCCCTTTATGTGAAAGACGATCTTAATGTGCAGGAAATTCCAGGTATTAACTCATTCATTTCTTGTCGGGATATCTGGATTAGATTACTGGGAGATCATGAGAAGGGCCTTAACCCCCTGAGGTCCGTGCTAAGCTTTTAATGTTTTTAGATTTTGGCATGGTCTGATATTTATCTCAATTTCATCAATTTAACACACACTTACTCCAAAGTGTTTGATATTTTTATTTGAAGGACAATCACAGCTACATTTGTATGCCATCAATAGTTTGGTCAGTATCATATGCAGCTTGTAAATAGATCTACAAACACACAAGTTAAAAATAGTAAATTTTTCTGCTGTCACAAAAGATGTGAAAGCACACACTAAACTATAGTGACGAATTGTTTTGCCAATGTGCGTTTGTTCACCAAGGTCTTGGTTATGTAAGGGTGTGAAAATAGTTTAGCACATCTGAGATCTAAATAGCTAAAAACCTGTTTTTATCAGAACTGGTCACATTTATTTCAGGCTGTGGGAGGGCTAAATGCTAAATACCTGAATATTCATTTTGGCTCTTTGTTACGTTGCAACACGCGGAATGTTTGGCGTCACAACACGCGATATTCATAGGCTATATTTTCACGAGTATTTGAAAACAAGCGAAATAAAATTAATATCAGCATAGACTGTTGCTGGCAGATTGCAAGCGTAAACACAGACAAGATGTAAAAAAATAAAAAAACAAGCGAAATAAAATCAATAGCATAGACTGTTGCTGGCAGATTGCAAGCGTAAACACAGACATACGATATATTTTATAACATTTTACGCTGTTTGAAAAGTATTTTGTGTGCCTATTGCAATTTGTTACATTGCGACATGCGGAATATGTAGTCACAAGGCGCGGAATTCATATATTTTCACGAGTATTTGAAAATATACTCGTGAATATACTGTTGCTGGCAGATTGCAAGCGTAAACACAGACATACGATATATTTTATAACATTTTAGGCTGTTTGAAAAGTATTTTCTGTGCCTATTGCAATTTGTTACATTGCGACATGCGGAATATGTAGTCACAAGACGCGGAATTTATATATATTTTCACGAGTATTTGAAAACAAGCGAAATAAAATAAATATCAGCATAGACTGTCCTCTTCAGTTTGTGTTGTTTATGCCGGCGTTTTCACACATGGCCCACGCACCTCCCGAAATTAGCACCTCGTTAACATGTCAATAGAAGGGGACGTTACTAAAAGGTAAAAAACAGAGTAAAAGCAAGGTTTACTTTTGGTCTAATTAAGCTAATTTTAAAAATCCCATTTGATTTGCCAGTGCTCAAATCGGAAAGTCGCGATTCTAAGGTTTCTGTCAATGTTTTTGCCGCGTGTGTATGATAAAATATCGCGAAGTTAGAAATAGTAATATACTTGTATTGCTGCTTGGATCGGCGCCGATCCAGCCGACCTCAGGGGGTTAATATAGGAGTATGCTATAGACCTCCAGCTTCAGACAGTAACATAAATAGTACGCTCTTTGGTAACATAAAACAAACCTGTGCTGAAGAAGAGACGATAATTATGGGCGACTTCAATTACCCCTCTATTAATTGGGAGGTAGTGATAGGTCAGGGTAAATGTGAAGAGGAGTTTTTAGATGTGGTCAATGACTCCTTTTTGGTACAGTCTGTTACTCAGCCTACAAGCCTACAATCAATACTGGATCTGGTTTTGTGTAACAATCCTGATAGAATTTGCAGCACAGAGGTAGGAGAACCACTAGGGGCAAGTGACCACAGTTCAGTTGTTTTTTGGCAAGTTAAGACAGCCTCCTCTAACTCTAGAATTTTTAATTTCAGATGAGCTGACTAAAATGAGAGAGAATTTAAGTAATATAGATTGGGTAATATAGATTGCAGAACTGTGAATGAAAAATGGACTACATTTAAAAGGGTTATTGTAGATGTGCAGTGTAAATTCATCCCAAAAGTAAGGAAAAATAGGATGAAGAAACAGTCTCCGCAGTGGATGACTGAATCTTTACGGGAGATTTTGAGGCAAAAGAAGCGACTGTACAGAGTATATGAAAAGGATAACTCAGAGAGAAAAAAGCTAGATTATTGTAATATGCGGGCTAAGGCTAAACAGGAAATAAGATCAGCTAAAAGGCGATTTGAAATTAAAATTTTCCAAGATGAAAAAAGTAATCCTAAAAAGTTTTTTCAATATTGTAGTAGAAAAAGGGAAGTTAATGATGAGGTTAAGTGCATTAAGAATAAGGAAGGAACTTTGGTTTATAATAATAAGGATATTGCTACACACTAAACAGTTACTTTGTTGAGAGCTTTACTAGAGAAGACGTTATAAATATGCCTAAATGTATAGCCAAGGTACAGAATGTTTTGGAGGACTTTGAGATAAGGGATGTAGAAGTACTACAAAAACTACAAAAACTTAAGGCAAATAAGGCAGCAGGCCCTGATGGCATATATCCCAGAGTACTCAAAGTACTTGGGGAAATTATATATAAACCATTGACAGATATTTTTATGCAATCCATAATCACTGGAGAAATACCAGATGACTGGAAGCAGGGTAGTATAATTTCAATACATAAGAAGGGGGACTGTACTGACCCAGGGAACTATAGGCCTATCAGTTTAACTTACATCGCATGTAACATGCTGGAATGTATTACTGGGGATGAGTTGGAATCATTCTTGAAAAATAATAGTATTTTAAAGGAGAGCCAACATGGTTTTCTCAAAGGGAGGTCATGCCTAACAAACCTCCTGGACTTTTTTGAAGAGGCTACAAAGTGTGTTGACCTGAACCAGGCTTATAATATTATATATTTGGACTTTCAGCTCATTGCTAAAATGAATTCAGTAGGAATTGCAGGAGTAGTTTCAGAGTGGGTTCCCTGCAGGGATCGGTGTAGGGATCTCTGCTCTTCCTTATTTACATAAATGATCTTGATATGGACGTTAGTAGCAAAATAGTTACATTTGCAGATGATACTAAGATTTGGCAAACAGTTTGGAATCGACTAAAGTAATCCAAGATGATTTAAACAAAATTCAAGAATGGGCAGATATGTGGCAGATGACATTAAATATTGCTAAATGTAAACTTATGCATGTGGGAAATAAAAACATTAGACAGGAGTATTTTAGGGGAGGAGAAAAGTTAGTAGGTGTTCAATTTGAAAAAGACTTAGGAATTGTAGTTTATCAAAGCCTATCTGCATCAAAGCAGTGTGCTTCAGCAGTGAAAAAAGGAGGCTATATTAATGTTATATAATGCCTTTGTCAGACCTCACTTAGAATACTGTGTGCAGTTCTGGCCACCGCACTACAAGAAAGATATAGAAGCTCTTGAAAAAGTTAAAGGAAGGGCAACTAAACTGATATCTGGTATGAAAGGTAAAAGTTATGAGGATAGACTTAAGGCACTCAATCTATTTAAGCTTAGCAAATGGAGACTTAGGGGGGATTTGATTGAGGTTTTTAAATTCCTAAAAGGGATTAACAAAGTGAAATACCAAAGATTTTTAAGATAGGTGGGGTCAGCAGAACAGGAGGCCACAGGTGGAAATTAGTTAAAGGCAAATTCCGCACAGATATTAGGACGTTTTTCTTTACACAGAGAGTTGCCAATGCCTGGAACAGCTTGCCAGGTTGGGTAGTAGAGGCAGAAACACTTGGGCTATTCAAGTCCAGGCTAGATGCAGTACTAGATTTCTCTTTAGATTAGGACATGACAAGCCAAGATGGGCTGAACTTGTCATTATGTTTTTTTATATAAAAAATTGGATGACAGTACATTTCCTGATTTTGAATTCAGATAAAACAGAGATGATGGTCTTGGGCCCCAAACAATTAAGGAACAAGTTGGATGTGCAGTTAAATGCAGGTGATTGCCTGGTTGCATCAAGTCAAGAACCTTGGTTTTATTATTGATCAGGGCCCGTATTCACAAATAATTTTATCTTACCACTAGGAGTACTTCTAAATCGCACTAAAACCTTTTAGTTAGGAGTCCCACCGTAAAACCTATTCACAAAGCTGCAAAGACAAACTCATACTAAGGAATTCCTAGAATTTTCAAGCTAAGAGTGAGGGCGGGGTTGACGTCGTTGCTATGGATGACGTTGTTTCTCATGAACGAGCTTACTCAGAATGCCCACAGCGATTGGCTGATATAGGGGATGGGTCTCTGCCCGCGATTTCAACCTAGCAAATAAATGATATGCTACTGTAAAGGGGTATGTGATCCGTACGGATCAACCCCCACGGTTCGGCACGCATATGATCCGCGGATTAATAGCTAAATTGAACCATCATAGAGAAATACAGTTTTTCTGCTGCTGTTACGTTTTAAAGTAACAATTTCCTAAATCTCGATGCAGAGTTACAGTGAAGAGATAGACAACCATGTATGTTTTGGTTTGCTTTGTTTTTCATACTAAATGCCTTTCTGGGAGGCAGGTTTTTAGAAACGCGACCGAATTAAATAAAATTGAAACATTAGCGATCTTTACATTTTTTATTAAATTAATTCAGGCATAAAACCACCCTAGTTAAATCGCCTAAGGCATACTGAATCTAAAAATGTATTTTGTGAAATTTTCGAATAAAGATTTAGTGAAATAACTTACATTGAAAAACTGAAATTATCATTCATTCAATTCCTTGAGAATAGTTCCTGGTAATTTTTGGTGGAAACGCGCCTTTGGCCCCGTTATTTTTTTTTTTGCTGATCCGAAAAATGATCCGATGCACCCCTATTATATTCTAATAAAGATTCTAAAATACAAATGTAGGCTACGTGTCACTGATTTAACATGAAACCAAGAATACTGACTAGTCAATTGGTTACATGTCTGCATCTCATAAACAATCAGCGGGTATCTATATATAATATATATAATATAATATATATAATACCCTCGCGATTGAGGCGGTACCTTTTTATGAGCTCTGTATCATTCAATATCTCCACAGTGTTTACGCGATTGCGAGGACGATTGCCGGCAGCAGCCATTTTCGGATCGCTGTCAGTAGGTCTTTAGCGACTTAGAAGTCCTCTTGACTGCTTCTAACTTCTCCTGGACTTAGGAGCTGTTTTTAGCTCTCAAACCCTTTGTGAAATACTCTTATCCCAAAAATGTAGGACTCCTAAATTTATGAGTGACACGCCCATTATTTTTCGGAGTTGCTCCTAAATTGCGGAGTTAAGACCAACTTTTACCCTTAAAATGCTTTGTGAATATGGGCCCAGGATCTTACATTTGACACTCATATGTAATGGGACGGCTGGTGGTTTAGTGAATCCAAGCGCAGACATGAGGTGGAGACAGAGATGTGATGAGAAATGAGAATCTTTACTGAAAAACTAAAGCTCTGGGCAATACAAACAAGACAGGAGGTGACACAAAAACTAAACTGCCAACAAACCAAAGTGGAACAAACAGTTCCCAAAACATATAGCTTGAAAACAATAAACCAAAATCACACAAAGACAAAAGGGTAAATCCAAAAGAGTCCTGGTAAGCACGGAACCGCTAGCAGCAACTCTGGGCAAGAGAAACTCAAGACTGAGCACAGATCTCAGCAAACCTACAACTTAAATAATGAAGGCAAACGAGACACAGGTGAAAACACTGAAACAATAATCCACTTAAACAATCAAGACAATGAAACCATTAAACAATACAAGAAGGCAATTAGGGAAAAATTGTGTCCAATGCTGCCCTCTGGCGGCGAACAGCGGGACGTACCGTCACATCATATTAAAAATTAGAGTAGCCTTCTTTCACCTAAAAAATATCGCTGAAATTAGGCACATTCTGTCATTATAGCATGCACAAACCTTGATGCATGCTTTTGTCGCATCGAGGCTAGACTATTGTAATGCCTTATTATCTGGCTCCTCTAGTAGCTCTCTTAAGAGTCTTCAACTAGTACAGAATACAGCGGCACATATTTTGACTAGATCCAAGAAGTATGAGCACATTACTCCTGTGTTAGCATCACTACATTGGCTTCCTGTTAAATATTGGGCTGATTATAAAGTACTGCTGCTAACTTTTAAAGCAGTGCACGGACTTGCACCTATATATCTGACCGAAATGATTGCCCCTTATAAGCCGACATGACTGCTTTGTTCACAAGAAGCCGGCTATCTATTACTCCCTAGAATTTTGAAAAGCACAGCTGGTGGTAGAGCCTTTAATTTTAGAATGTTAGGGATTCGGACACATTTTGAAGTCTAGATTAAAAACATATATTTTCAGCCTAGCCTACTGCCAAACATAGTCTAGGTGGAGAGATGGAGAAGTTCATGCCCTAGTGTCTTATGGAGTGAGAAACTTTCCATACTGTCACCTCCTCAACGTGTTACCACCACTGTTAGACTGGTTATCCTTGATAGGGTGTGGATGGTTTGGAACTCTCTCATGGCTGCGTGTTTTCTCTGTCCCTTTCCTAATAGGTATGCTCCCATAGCTTACACCTATCGGGGCTATCTGTATATTTCCTATGCTTGGCTCCCCTGCTCGCACATAATGCTACTGCCTATAGCACTGCTTTTTCACATTCTGACTGCATGTTCTCTTCTCTGCCTCGGCCTCTGCCCTAGATTCTGCGAGAGGTGAGCTGCCCCCATCAACCCCACGCCTACCCTAGTCCCTGGATCTGGACCACTTTCAATGGTTTAGCCGCCCCCACTGACTACCTAACTCAGGAGGCGCAAAGTCATTCAGCCCTGAGTCACCTTGGACTGACCATGATACGGTCTTTTTTGGACACACCCTGTGCCGGCCAGAAGAGGATGGGCTCCCCCCCTTTTAGTCTGGTTCCTCCCAAGGTTTCTCCCTATCAAGGGAGTCTTTCCTTGGCACTGTCGCCTTTAGGCTTGCTTTTGGGGGAGTCTAGGCCTGGGTTCCCCCTCTGTTAAGCGTTTTGTGACAATTAATTTGTGAAAAGCGCTATACAAATACATTTGATGTCACATTCCCTTTGTTCCTGTCTCGTCTTTTCCTCGTCTTATTTTCCCGTGTTCGTTTGTTCTCTGGTGTTCTTCCCTCGTGAGTGTTTGTGTTAATTGTTTTATTATTTTCCATTATTCAATCTTCACTCCTGGTTACTCCTCATCCTGCTCACCTGCTTCCAATCCCGTCATCCGTTTCCTGCACACCAGCTTCCCATCTAGATCATCAGCCCTGCAGTATTTCTACCCCGGTTTTCCAGTCATTCATCAGTCAGATTGTTGTTCTCTCTACCCTGGTAGAACTTGACTCTCGAAATCCGAATTTATATTCTGTTTTAGCGTATCTTTGTATTTGTTGTTTGTACATGTTTACCCTTGTTCCTGTTGTCTCCCTTACATGTTCAGGTTAGTTCCCCATCTGTCTGCCAGCCTGTTCGTCCTGCTAACCCTGCCTGCAGTCTTGCTTGCCCTCCGGTTTCCTTAGCCTGCCTGCCCATTCTCCTCCAAAAAAGTGCTACTTTGTATTGTAATGACTGTACAGTGTGGGTCGTTTAATAGTTTACAATGTAACAGTTTTTACAATATTCTAAATAATCAATCCACAGCCCCTCCCCCACCTACCCCACATCTCTCATTGGTGAAATTTACTGCTCAAAATAGCTAGTTAAGTAACTAGCATTTGTATGTGTTGTGGACAGAGGTCTAAATGGCGTTGGCATTCAGGTTGGTTAACTAGTTAGCTAGTTTGTTTGGGTGTGTAGAACAGGTTGTTCAGACTCCTGAAATCATAAATCTGATCAAAATAGATTTCCATTAATAAAGGACATGGCTTTTTTTCCCCTCCCCCATCCAAAACAATGAATCTCTGCACTCTGGGTAAAACTCCCCATAAATTGACAACCAAGACCCATGTTTGAGGTTCTGACAGTACTGTAATCTGATTTAAGATGTTTTAAGTACTGTAAACCACCTGGTCTTTCCCTCCCCAAATATGATGACCATCAGAGTGAGCATTCTCAACTTATAGGCTATTATGCCAGCTGCCCCCCATTCGGAATGACCTAATTTGGCTGTTTCAGAGAAAGAAATCTCATTTGCAGTAAAACTGTACAAGATATCTCCATACAATCACTGGTTTTTGTTCAATAGCATGCTAGGCCATTCAGTAACAGTATATTTGAAATGAATCTATGTTTTTCTGATAAATGAGAGAAAAGTAAAGGAGTCCTCTTTTCCTATCACCACAAAAGTACAATTTCCACCTAAACTATGAGATATAGATATAAAAAATATGTTTACAGGACTATATTTCAGTATTCTTTTAGATAAATTACATTCTATTTGGTGATGTAGGGCAGACACCCGGGTCATACCTCAGGAAATCTGATGAAGATAAGAGTGAGCATTCTTAAGTTATGGGCTTTTTTGCCACCATTCCCCTATTCGGACTGGCCTAATTTGGATCTTTTTCAGAGATTGGGGTAGGTCTAAAGAATAGCCAAAAAACAAATTCTGCCCAAAATAAAAGTCCACAACAATCCATTTAATTAATGGGAGACATATGGGATATGAAAAAACACTGTTGTGTTTTGTTCTAATTCGAGTGGGGGTACCTCAAAATCTGAGGGCCCCTCCTGCTAGACTAATAGGATTGTCCAGGGAGGGAGGGTCTCATGTCAGCAAGTTCTTCCCTGCCTAATTATACAATAGCAACTCCTCTTCTCTCTGTGTTCTGTCTGTACCAGCTGTGCATGAAGTGCACTCCTCTGGTGCAATGACTGCACAGTTCTCACTGCAGTGAGAAAAGAAACAGCAGCTACCTGGAGGACACACTGAATTTACAGGAAATTGCGTAGATGGGACGGGCCTAAAATTATGAGTGGGAAATTGTGCAAATACAAATGATGGTAATCTCACTTGATTTTACCTGATCCCACCATTGGCTCAATTTTGCTATAGTCAAGTAGCAGAAGCCTTATTGGTGCGTCATGGACCAAGGGCATTATCAGGAATGGTTTCTATTAATGAATAACTGGGGTTCTATTTCATATTTAATGTTAGACTCTTTTCAAATTTATCATGAAATGACATCGGTCAAGAGCAACTCTGTTGTCTATCCTTTTGAATTATATTTTACCAGGTACTTATAAAAAGCAAGCTCAGGGCCCGTATTCACAAAGCATTTTAAGGGTAAAAGTTGGTCCTAACTCCGCAATTTAGGAGCAACTCCGAAAAATAATGGGCGTGTCACTCATAAATTTAGGACTCCTACATTTTTGGGATAAGAGTATTTCACAAAGGGTTTGAGAGCTAAAAACAGCTCCTAAGTCCAGGAGAAGTTAGAAGCAGCCAAGAGGACTTCTAAGTTGCTAAAGACCTACTCACGGCGATCCGAAAATCTGCTGCTGCCGGCAATCGTTGTCGCAATCACGTCAACACTGGAGATATTGAATGATAGAGCTCATAAAAAGGTACCGTCTCAATCGCGAGGGTATTATATATATTATATATAGATACCCACTGATTGTTTACGAGATGCAGACATGTAACCAATTGACTAGTCAGTATTCTTGGTTTCATGTTAAATCAGTGACACGTAGCCTACATTTGTATTTTAGAATCTTTATTAGAATATAATAGGGGTGCATCGGATCATTTTTCGGATCAGCAAAAAAAATAATAACGGGGACCAAAGGCGCGTTTCCACCAAAAATTACCAGGAACTATTCTCAAGGAATTGAATGAATGATAATTTCAGTTTTTCAATGTAAGTTATTTCACTAAATCTTTATTCGAAAATTTCACAAAATACATTTTTAGATTCAGTACGCCTTAGGCGATTTAACTTGGGTGGTCTTATGCCTGAATTAATTTAATAAAAAATTAAAAGATCGCTAATGTTTCAATTCTATTTAATTCGGTCGCGTTTCTAAAAACATGCCTCCCAGAAAGGCATTTAGTATGAAAAACAAAGCAAACCAAAACATACATGGTTGTCTATCTCTTCACTGTAACTCTGCATCGAGATTTAGGGAATTGTTACTTTAAAATGTAACAGCGGCAGAAAAACTGTATTTCTCTATGATGGTTCAATTTAGCTATTAATCCGCGGATCATATGCGTGCCGAACCGTGGGGGTTGATCCGTACGGATCGCGAATCAACTGCAATCCGTTACACCACTAGAATATAACAGGAACAGGTAGTCCTACATACCCGTTTACAGTAGCATATAATTTATTTGCTAGGTTGAAATCGCGGGCAGAGACCCATCCCCTATATCAGCCAATCGCTGTGGGCATTCTGAGTAAGCTCGTTCATGAGAAACAACGTCATCCATAGCAACGACGTCAACCCCGCCCCTCACTCTTAGCTTGGAAATTCTAGGAATTCCTTAGTATGAGTTTGTCTTTGCAGCTTTGTGAATGGGTTTTAAGGTGGGACTCCTAACTAAAAGGTTTTAGTGCGATTTAGAAGTACTCCTAGTGGTAAGATAAAATTATTTGTGAATATGGGCCCAGGAATACAGAGATAATGAATAAATACATTAAACAACATCACGGCTTGCATGGATTGAGCATTTACAAAACAAATGACTCATGCTATATTTAAGTTTGTTTTATATCAGTCCTAAATAAATTGTGGGGTTTGAAATTGTGGGGTTGATGGGTATGAAAAACACAAACACAAGCTTGTACATACATTTCATATGGAGCTCTACAGTCAGGAATTGACTTATTTTTTCCCTTTTTCTTCTTTCTTAAAGATTTTCCATGAATTACCTGATCCAGACCTACAATTAATGCTGAATGCTCTTACTGGAATGACAAAAATTATTATAACTGTCATCATTTCCTTTCCCAAGCACTACCATCAGCCACTGTATGCAGTTATTCATAAAATTAGCCTTACAGTTCAACTGTAAGTGGGAAAGAGATCACTTTACTTTTTGACCTTTGCATTAACTAATAGTCCAAACTTACATGGTGTGACAGGCGTAAAAACTGCCAGCCAAAGTATGTCATTTCTCATATACAAAAAAGGTTTAGAGAGAGACTTGGGAGAAAGAAAAGCAATAAAGGTACCCATTATAAATTGCGCTTGTGAAATCCAATGGTCTGTGCCTTTGGGCAGTGTAAACAAGTCCTAAATTGAGACAAAGCTGAATCATCCGGGCTTGCAGAATGTGAATTAATCGTTCCCCTTTTTTGCAATGCACAATTCCTAGATGAAAATAACTAGCCAATAATCAGAGTTTATCTGACAGATCTTACAGGTGTGGACAACCCCCAGGTGTGGATCATGAATATTCAGGAAATTAGCATATAGCCCTCCCACAGCCTGAAATAAATGTGACCAGTTCTGATAAAAACTGGTTTTTAGCTATTTAGATCTCAGATGTGCTAAACTATTTTGACATCCTTACATAACCAAGACCTTGATGAACAAACGCATATTGGCAAAACAATTCGTCACTATAGTTTAGTGTGTGCTTTCACTTCACTTTACTTTCACTTTTGTGATGGCAGAAAAATAACTTTTCTTTATAACTTGTGTGTTTGTAGATCTATTTACAAGCTGCATATGATACTGACCAAACTATTGATGACATATAAATGTAGCTGTGATTGTCCTTCAAATAAAAATATCAAACACTTTGGAGTAAGTGTGTGTTAAGTTGATGAAATTGAGATAAATATCAGACCACACCAAAATCACAAAGCTTCTCTGAGCTAAGCACGGACCTCAGGGGTTAAACTGCAAAAAAAACTGAGCTCAAGCCATAAACAGGTCACACCTTAAGTGTTTGGAGGAGGGGGGGTTGGCTCTCTCCCTTCTTAGTCCATGCATGATTAATTTACGATTTGTGGGAAACCCCAGCACAAACCAGGTTCAGACCGCTTTTTGTATTTTTGTTTGGGGTCACTTACTACCACGGATTCCATTTACTATCAAGGAATCCATTGACATTATCCTCTCATGATTAGAATCATAGTGACACCAAACATCGATAGGGACTGGGGAAGACAGCTTGATTTATACAGAGATGTTGGTTGAGCTGATATCTGGAGATACATAATATGCTCAGATAAAGAATATTGCTACCATGTGAAAAGGCCAATCATACCATGTTGACCTGCATTTATTTCTGGTGCCCATAATTATTTTCACCCTGACCCATTATTTCAAGCTCATAGGTAGAACCCTGAAATTTTGGTGTGTGATATAAGCTTTTAGGTTTGGTGTGCTGATCTAATATGGAATGCACTGGCTGCCAAAGCTACATACCTTCGTGACCTGGGGCCTCATTTATAAAACGTACTTACGCACATATTTGATCTTAGAACGTGCGTACGCTCAAATCCACGCCAAAGTTCAGATTTATAAAAATGGTCTTTGACGTGGAAAAGTACTCAGCTCCACGTCAGGTTTCAACTTGGCGTACGCACGTTTCCTTGTGGCAATTTTGGAGTACTGCAGGTATTCGCGGTCTCGTCTCTTCTCTGTCCTGACCCCTCGCTGGTGGAACTACCTTCCGTAATAGGTCAGGACCGCGGAATCACTTGCGATCTTCCACAAGAGACTCAAACCCCACCTTTTCAGAGTCCACTACCACTGAATTCTGTACATCTAGCTAATTGTCATCACCACTCCCTACTTGCTCAACACTGTATACCCCTGCTTACTCCATTAAAAAAAGTGATCTCTTCTTCGCGCGTACTATGATTGTTCCTACCATGTATTAATGTACATATTGTAAGTCGCTCTGGATAAGAGCGTCTGCTAAATGCTTAAAATGTAAATGTAATGTAAAATGTATTCGGAAATCTAACAGCGCCAACATTGTTTCCTCATTATTATTATTATTATTAGTAGTAGTAGTAGTAGGAGCCTAGTACAGTAGTAGTAGTATTACCAGATTGAACACATTGCCTAGGCTATATGTAATGGTTTGCACAATAAATATATTAATAAATTAAAACAACATAAGCTAGGCTACTTGCGGAAAACAAAACAAAAACACACATTGGTTTTTCCAAAACTACCCATATTAGCATAATTGACACATCCTTGAAATGTATTTAATACATATTATAGTTCCACGTGTGTAAAACATTTAGGTCAATCTGTAGGCTATAAAATGTCCAGTAATGCAGTCGTTTTCAAGAGGAGGAATGGCAGCATTGTCACTTCTCGAAGATATCGCCAACCGCGCAATAAGAAGGGAACGAGTTATTAAAGATTTTGACCTCAGTTTTAAATCAGAACATCTGCTAAGTACTTTACGTCCTTCACCTGCCCCCGCACCTCGTCCACAGCCTGAGCTACAGACTAACATGCCACGTACTTGGTTTTACTGGTAAAGCTACTGGAAAGGCTCCCAAACAGCGTCCCTGCACGCATCTGCACCTCCGCCAACAGGACCTCGATTTCGGCCTCGTTAAAAGTATTTTTCTTGCAGCTCGCCATTATCAAGTAGAGGATTCGTGTTTTGATTCGTGCTCCTTTATATGCTAATGATATTAATTAGGGGGCGTTTACAAGGCGGAGATCTAAAACCATTCACCTGCGCACAATTTCAAGATCATTTGAGATTTATAGATTTCACATCTGGGGGACTGGCGTACGCACGTTTTTTTGTGCGTACGTTCAGTTTCTCTGAATCACACTTACGCACATTTCAGAAATGATCTTAGATCAAATATAGGATGGTTTCTACGCAACTTTTTATAAATGAGGCCCCTGGTTAGACAAAAACAGTCTAAATATGTGGTGCAACTAAGGGTCAAAGCATTTACAATATTCACTTTCCTCCATAGGTTTAATCCTTGCTTTAACCAAAGTCTAGTTAGTCTTCAAGTTACCAATGAATTGGACTTGACTTTGTAACTGTATAGCACATCCACAGTCTGTCACATGACATGACTTATCTTTTGTCAATAATATGTTTCTATCCATTCATGTGATTATTAATTACATTATAATTAGTGTAGCAAAGATGTAAACTTCATGATCATTTTGTAATGTTAGATAATTTGTTTTATGTTAATAATGTTAGTTTTAAGGGCCTGTGACTGTCCTATTCAGTAAATGTCAGGATCTATACATGAACATAGTTACATCAAGAATACATTATTTATATATTTTTTCTTTTTAGCGATGTAATATCTATGGGAATTGATGTCTTCTTTAAAAAGAATTCTGGATAAATACAATTTCTGGATTTAGAAATCGCTAATTGCTGCACCCTATCATTTTCTGCCATGATGGACATACAACCATACAACCAATGGTCATTGGGATGTGGGGTAGCTTTGCAATCGGTAGCCTGATGCAATGATTTGTGCGGTCTGTTACTTTGAAATGATATTCAATGCCAGAGAGAAATTTGGTACATTTTCCTGTATTCAGAAGTTTTCCCTGTATTCAAACACACCTCAATAAAAACACATACCAGTACACCAAGGTACACACTTATGATGCCATATTTCAGCTAGCAGCTAACTGAAAGCATCACTATTGTTTGTAAATGATTTGCATTCACCTTTTACAATAACACATTTTTCAACTGTCCTAAACACCCATCTGCAAGTTAGAATCTGACATAACATTACATGTCTTTTACTCTTCATCTGAGGATCTCCCATAAGCAGCCTCATCACACTGAGAATCGCTTAAACCACATTGATTTCTGTGTTTGCCAATTAAAGCAGAAGGCCTTCCATGGCAAATTGGCTCACTTGTTTGGTCTGGATCGTATGTTGGTTCTTGGATGTTTATAAGGCCCAAGCAGCTGTCAAACCCATCGTTGTTCATGTCATGTGCAATGTACTCCCACAGTTATTGATATAGCCCTGTACCCCATATTACATTCTGACTTGAAACCCTGGAAGCAAAATATTACCTCCATTTGAGCTTTAGTGAAGATGCAAACATTAACATTAAACGGTGGGTGTTCTCTCTTTGTTTTCAACATTTGTGGGATTTATTTGGACGTATTTATATATTTTTTCTTAGTTTTGCTTAGCTCCTTAGGTCACCCTAAATAAAGGGAATCTCCTAACAGTTTCATATGTGTCTGTTTATGCACCTGTATTTTCTGTAAAGCAGTTCAGCTTGAGCAATAATATAATAATAATAATAATAATAATATATGGATTTGAACCCACAAATACCTGGTTCCAAAGTCCTGTTCTCTAACCAAATTGTTAACCATATCCGTGATTGTAATTGTCATGTTGGACCTTACAAAAAAAGAGAGGCAGTAAAATCTCCTCTGATATGAGAAACCATAAGTGTGGATAAGCCATCCATGAAACATCCTACGGCTAACGAAACATAAACACGCAAAATACATCCCTGACCACTGTCAACTTTGAACAAAGAGCCCCAACGACACCATTCAAAAGTGTAGAGAAAGGGTTGTGCCATTGTCATGCTGACCCGTTTGATGTGAGTTGATTATTTAGCAGTGCATTAAGTGCACTTAAATTTAAGATTACGCCAATCTCTCCTGACACTTGCTCTGATCTGTCACCTTTTTCTTGACTACCAGGCTTGATTGGGTGGTTCTGTATCAGAGATCCCAGGCCCCCCTTATTGATCTGATTGACTCAAATGTCTGTCTGATCTTAATCACCCGGGGACCTTATCTGCACCTTACAGGGACTTTGGTGATCCTCAGTACTCGATAACTCTCTCCATGCGTGGATGTATCACTTTGGAAATATGGCTATATGCGATTGAACCCTAACTCATTTCATCAAGTTGATACTTAATTCCCAGTATGATTGCTTATATGTTAATAAAAACCTGTATTATTATTTTTCATGGAACGATGAAAATATAATCACCATCAATACACAGCACACCAAAATGTTTCAATTATTGTACAAATAAAAAACAACAACAATAATA
Organism: Aldrovandia affinis; assembly: GCA_029706075.1. Classification (NCBI taxonomy): domain Eukaryota; kingdom Metazoa; phylum Chordata; class Actinopteri; order Notacanthiformes; family Halosauridae; genus Aldrovandia; species Aldrovandia affinis. The sequence goes on along the minus strand of JAINUG010000018.1, from coordinate 8,769,591 downwards.
ATAAAATCAAGGCATCTTTTTATTGATAACCCCACACATAAACATGTAGCATTATGCATATATTGTTTGTAAGATAAAGCAAAAAAATTACTTCTTGCATCAGCACTATGTGTAATCATTTATCAAGTAGCATGTTTTTCTTGGATGCTGGATTCGCTCGGGTGTGTGTTAAAGAAAATAGATCCCTCAGAATGTCACTGCTTGGCTTTACCCAGGCGGATGAAAGAAGAGCGATCCCCCCCACACTTCCAACCCCCAACATTTCCACCGTTTAGGCTCACCTGCGTCTTGTTTCTCCAGATTCTTTGAGAGGAGGGCAGCCTATTTCCAGAAAGAGCAGGTAACCTTAGAAGAAACCACTTCCTGCATTTCAGAGTGTTTTTTTCCCATGTCAGAGCAGCAGGCACACAGAGGAAAGTATTTTAAGGTGCAATAGATGAGAGGTCTCCAATTAAATGGAGGCCTGGGGATACAGTGATTGTGCCGGTCAGGCAAAGAGATGTTTGATTTATTGCCTTATTACTTATTTTTTACCCTCAGCCCTGATATGCAAGGATAGTACCAAAGAGTATGGTTATATTACTGTATATTATCTGACTCATTGTTTGTGCTATTCTGAGTCCAGTAAGCCCATTGTCAATGGCATCACACTCTGGCAGCTCGTTGCTCGAAGTGCTTTCTTGTGAATTAATTGGAATTTTGGTATTCCTAATTTTGTCTTAAAGGTAGCACTGTCCATTGATTTTACAGGTTCAAGATGGAGGTTGTTTTTAAACTTCTACTCATTTTTTGGATTAAAATGTTTAAATGAATTAATTTAAATTAATTATGTAGGTTTACATTTGAAGAATGTTTTTCCAAAACTCATTCAAGTCCCTTGACCAAAAGTGGTCAAATAATGTAGGATTCAGCATGAAGTTATCACATAACATTATTGAACTGTATATATACTCTGGCCTTCAATCAACATGTGTCCTTAACTTTGATTTAGTATTCCTTTATTTCTTCAAGAAAAGAGTTTGGCACGAAACAACCATACCCCTTATTGTCATGGACACCCGTGAGACTGCCACATGAGACTGCTATTACTCCTACCTGAGCACATATTCAGAGGCTGATTTCAGTTCATTTAGAGGACACAATTTGGCAGTGGTATTGCTGGCTTATATAAGTTACCAAAACGGTTAGAACATCCCCGCAATGTGTACATATTTAATGCCATAACCTCCTACACTAATCTTCAAAACGCTTCAAGAGGCATTATTGACTAAAGATTTACCTTTCTGTATGTAGCACTTATTCATTATTACTGCAAGAGTACCGGCCTTTCAGCCTGTGCCATCAAGCCACTGCAACTGGTCCAGAATGCTGCCGCACGTCTGGTGTTCAATCAACCCAAGTTCACGCACGTCACCCCTCTACTCTCCTCTTTGCACTGGCTCCCCATTGCAGCATCCATTAAATTCAAATCCCTGGTGCTAGCATATCAAGCGGTTAGAGGAACTGCTCCCCCTTATCTTCAGACACTCATCACACCCTACAACCCAGCCAGACCCCTCTGCTCCGCCTCCTCTGGCAAACTGTCTGTCCCATCCCTCTGGGCGCCAGGCAGCCACTCCTTGTGCTCTCACCTCTTCTGTCCTCAGAATCTTGCAATCTTCTGCAGGAGACTCAAGACCCACCTTTTCAGACTCCACTACCACTGAATTCTGTACATCTAGCCAATTGTCATCATCACTGCCTACATGTGTATTACTGCTTTTTGTATATGTATACTTGTTAAAACTTCCTCTAATGGGGTGACAGGTATGGTATGCAGCTGCCAACAACTATGTATATCGCTGTATTACTGCACTGATCTCATCATTGTTCTAACTATGTATTAATGCACATCTTGTAAGTTGCTCTGAATAAGAGCATCTGCTAAGTACTTATAATGTAAAAAAAAAAAAATTAATTTCAAAAAAAGACATTCACATTAGTGGAGTATATGTGCCCACACACACCCAGGCACATATACTCTTAAAAAGTGTTCATTAGAGATGGCCATTTACTTTGTGTCAGTTTGCATTTGTTTCCTCTTTTTCATCATATGGAGGAATAAAAAAGAAAGGAAATAACACAGTATACCAGTTCAGGAAACAAATGTAACATGTGTAGCTCTCTGTCACATGCCGCATGACAAACCCTGAATGAGAACAGAACAGCCAGGAGACACGGAGTGGAGTTTGTCGGTCTACGGACCAGATTTTATTTATTTGTTTTTCTGTCCCTCCCCCCAGACATGGGAGAGAGACAGTGGGAGTAGCAGGTTAACATATAACAAAGACCAACACAAACACAGACACAAAATCTTCACCCTACTCGCCGCGAAGCTTTCGGGTAAAAACAACAAACGAAAATAACAAGTTAAAATAACCAAACTTACGGGACACCGCGCCTCTTCCTCCAGAGTTCCCCTGGAACCTCCTCAGGCACACACATATCCAGTGACCTTTCAAGTGCTTCCCACCCATTCATACTGAGACACTCGAACTTTTCCAGTTCAAGTTCTCTTACTCATTCATCCAGAGACACTCGCCACTCCCAGGATGTGAGAGTTCTGGCAATCAGCCCCAAGACACCTCCACTTTTCCAGTGAGTTCTTGGGCTGTTGCTCAGACACTCTCCACTGTCGAGTGCGAGCTCTTTTTACTAAAACCGAGGGCGAGAGGCGGACCCTCTTCCAGGGCACCCTCCCGCTCCTCCATAATCACACCGAGGGAGAGAGGCGGACACCTAAAGTGCACCCCCTCTCCCTCTTCCTCACTCACACAGGAAGCACTCTACTCAGTCACTTTCGACAAATGCACACAAAACTCCTCAAACATTCCACATCAAACATTCCACATCAAACATTCCACATCAAACATTCCACATCAAACATTCCACATCAAACACATCAAACATTCCACATCAAACGTGCACGCGCACTCACACACACATCAAGACAAGACTGACTGATTCCCCACTCGCCCCACCTGCTCTTAAATAGGCTTAGTTTCTGCCTGGCTCAGGTGGGACTCATGAGGCAATCACCCAATCACAATAACAACTCACATTCTCACCCAGACACCCAATCAGCCAATTGACTTCTATATCAATTGACTGATTGACACCAATTAAATCATTAAATAATAATTAAACCAATTAAGGCCTTTGGAGCTCCCTTCCGGGTGACAGTTCACTCTCACACCCTGGGAGAGTGCCAAACCTGCCCCCGGAAAGTCTCACTGCTCCAAAGGCCTCTACCACATGGAACAAGACAGGCAACCATGCCACTCCCATGTGGCCGAGACCGACGTCCTCCACACTCTCTTAGTGACAAGCAGCAGTATATGAATTACTTATGCCATCTCATCACTGTTCCCTGAGGATTATTTCTCCCCCGATCTCCAACCATTAAATCCCACGTGAAATCTCCCCTTGTGTGGTTTCATAACATTCCTTGTGTGTAGGCCTGCAAATGGAAATCATTTATGGCTGTAAACGTTGTTGAGGGCGGATTTCATCATCCATCCTTAGGACATATTTGAATTGGAATATTCTGGCTGTGACAGTGTGTAAGATCTGGGGGACCTGAAGGCAATGGAGAACAGACTGTACTTCAGAAACTCATGTGAAGACGAGATTCCAGTGTAATAGGTTACTTAGGCCTCTCAAAGTCGTGGGGAAAAAAACAGACAGGTGAATGAGTCAGGGTTTGACTCTGGGAATCAATTATACGTGATTAACTTAGGCCTTGCAAGGAGTATGGAACCCTAATCGCCATCATTAAAAAGGTCAGGCAAATTAGTCTAGGGGCATGCACGACTCATTTAGTACAGTATGGCCTTCCTCTTTCTTAGATGTGTTGTGTTTACAGAGTCAGATGTTGGAGCTATTTTGTCCTGTTCTCTGTCTTGTTTTTTTCAGCTCAGTGTACTGCTATATAGAGTCCCCTGCTAGATTATAGTATATGTAAATACTTCAGTTCTACTTTGTACTTTTTATTTTATTCATTGCATGTCTCTCTAGAGTAACCTATATGCCATCTCCAATTTACAAGCAAAATATTTTTGTCTGCAGTACTGGAAATGAATTGAAGTGAATTGGATCTTAATGAAATGACAATGGTAATATGAACACACACAGATATGCATGAATTTCTACTTTTCTATGCATTAATATGAGCTTCCAGGACAGTGAGTCCTGGAGTGCATTTGAGTAGGAAGTGACATTGGAAACCTCTCTTCCTCTGTACACTTTACACAGACCTGTCGTCTTCTGCTGTAGGCCCCCTCTGGCCTGCTGAACCAACTTCCCATGGTAATACTGTTTTCTGAACAGTCTGAACAAACAGGAAAAAAAGACTAATTAATACAGCTAGTCGTACATTTTTATTTCCTGTGTCTTTAAGACAGTGGCGGGCCGTGCATTTCACACCTAGGCCTTCAGTAGTGCTCCGTCTGAATCAATCCACCCCTCAATAACTATTTTATGGCTATAAAAGCCATCTTATTGTTATGTTTTGAGTGTCTGTTCGGTTTGTTTTTGCACTTTGTTTATTTATCTTTCTTCAGTCATGTTTCATTCTCATTCTGTCATGCACTTCGGGAAATTCTATGTTTCGGTTTTTCCGTCTTCGTTTCTAATCTCGTTTTACTTCCTTCTTACTTTCTAATTACACTTTGTATAGGCTATATTAGTTAGATGTGTATAGTACTAACCAACTAATCTACTAACATTAGGGATTTAGATTAAGTTACTAACACTACTAATCACTAATTATCTCACGCTTCTAACTATCGCTGTCATTCTCTCTCGTCCTATCTCTGTACGCTTCTCACGTTCCGCTTTATTCGCACGCAGATTTCTTTATGCGTTCCTCCTCCTCCCTAAAAAAACGAAACATAGAATTTCCCGAAGTGCATGACAAGACAAGGAGAGGAACTCGAACAGGAACAATGACAGACGTGGAACAGAACGAGAATGAAACATGACTGAAGAAAGATAAATAAACAAAGTGCAAAAACAAACCGAACAGACACCCGTTGCCATTGCATCGAAGATAGATAACTCGTGTATCCAGAATAAATGCCTTTACTGAAGAAACAAACCCGGGGTGCTACAGCTGCGACACACATAAAAAATCATCAATAATAACCTCATAAAATTGCAATATTATTTAGGAAAATAGCAACATTTTACTCACCAAAAATCCTTATTATTTGTACACAAAATCCATCCCCTTTTCTTTCCTCAAAAAGAGTTCAATTACTCTGTCGTACAGATTATCGGTGTGTTTCAGTTCCATCAAGAAGTCCTTTTCTATCGCCATCGAAGCTAATGCTGAAATTCGAGCCTGCCCTGTCGTATTTCTGGCATAAATTTTAATTCGCTTTAGGGCTGAAAATGTCCGCTCAAATGTCTGAATCACAGACTGATGTTAATTATATTTTGTCCATGAATACTTATTAAATAATTCCAAATGGTCTGTCCGCTTCCTTTCATAGCTTTTCCCCTGATTGCGCTGCTTCCAGACGTGTATTTTCATATTAAAGCATTTAACCAATCACATTACATCATAGTCAGACACTCTCTGACTATCCAATCAAAGGGTGTGAATACACTGACGTTACCTAGGCCTTCTAGAAGGCCTTCGTGTCCCCAACTCAAAATCTGATTGGTTGAAGCAACAGTTTGATCAACACTTATTTTATGCTACAGGGCCTGCAGAACTGATTGTGAAGGCCTCCAGGCAGATTTATTTGACCCTGGCAACAAATGATGGCTGAAATGTGATTGGTTAAATGCTTTAATATGAAAATACACGTCTGGAAGCAGCGCAAGCAGGGGAAAAGCTATGAAAGGAAGCGGACAGACCATTTGGAATTATTTAATAAGTATTCATGGAAAAAATATAATTAACATCAGTATGTGATTCAGATATTTTTTAGGCCAGCAGAGAAGGCCTTGCAGGCCCTGACGGCCCACCACTGCTTTAAGAAAGCATCTAACTAAGCTAAATGACAAGCGAGATGATTTGGTGGAATTTTGCTTCTATTAGCTAGGGTGACGGGTTAGGGTCTAACACATTTCACATTCACATACGACAACACATTTTTTGGTGTGACCACACCTGGAGCAGGTGTGGAGAGGGAGATGAGGAGTTTGCTACCGGATATTCGTATTCGTTTTTGTGTTCTCGTCGGACAGTAGAACCCCGCATTTGGCCTCAAAGACCATGTGTGTGTCTTTTATAATACATTTTTATATAATACATCTGTCATAAAAAAACAAACTGCTCTACAAAAGATGGAGAAAAGAACCACACCAGGCTCTGTGTGGTGGCCTGAAGACTGGGTTGGCATGGGCCTGACAGTTTCCTGCAGGAGGGTGGGGCCTTAATCCCTGTTTTTTTGGCTGTGGAAGCTGCTTGGTCCTGTTTTTTTTTTTTATCATACTCACTATTTAATCTTACATCATTGTTTAATCTTATCCTTTTTCCAACTATGACCTGTAAAGCACACACCTTGACTCAAAACCCACCTGTTTTGACCACATCTTTCTTCCAAGATCCAGGACATATCTATATCCCAGCAACTTAACTGCCCTCACCCTGAATGAAACACACTGCTTTTACTGCCAGTGTTTAGCTTGCACTTTTATTACATGTCACTTTGTTACTTACTATTGTATACTGTATAAATATAAATATATATATATATATATATATATATATATATTTATATACAGTATATCTATTAGGGATTAGGGATATTTTTGGGGTTTCCCGTTTAAACGTTCAGAAATTTGCATAAAATTCCATGTGAAATCACAATGAAGTTCCTCTGTCATACAGATACAGTAGCCTAGCCTAGACAAAAACTCATATTATGAGACAAAAACACTGTCAATGATTAATGATGAGACAAAAACACTATCAATGATGAATGAGAAAAAAGTTTAATAAACAAGTGCCGTCGAGCATTTCGTTTTGACGATACATTCAGGCACTTTCTTGTCATTGGCAAAATACAGTAGCCTAGCCTAAAGGTGCAAATGCGTGAACTCCATTAAATAATAGGCCTAGCCTATACGAAGTTATGAACACTATACGCGTGTTCACACATTTTAGTTTAAGGTTTTAATTTGCGTAGGAAATGTGAAACCTAACTGAACCCCCCCCCAAAAAACACGCACACAACCTAAGTCTGATTAAATCTCTATGAATATGAAAACTCCATAACAAACATGACATATCGAAAAACAAAATAAATAGGACGCAATATGACAATTTCTCCATGAGAGCCATCATGGTTTTTCGACACGGCATGTTGTAGCCTTATTCAAGATATGCCATCAGGGTACTGAAACTGACATCTTCAACCATTGGCAATGGCTGCATATCAACTGCAACCATTTTCTGTAATCAGCGCTGTAATCTTTGCACGTTCGCGAGTGTCTGTTGTTGGGGACCTACGCTGCTGCCAGCAACGGTTTGGGTCTCACGACATGTCCCTTTCAGATGGTTAAGCATTGCACTGTATCACAATTCTACCCCACAAAGTATGCATTTCACAACATTGTCATTTATCTTTTCAAAGTATTGCCATACAGGACTTCGTTGCTGTGGTCGCTTGCCTTTCTCTGCCATTTTCCAGACTGTAAAAGACGATGACGTGGGGAGGGATTTTATATCCCTGGCAACTAATTTGAAAGATGCATTTCTCATACTACAACATTGTTGTGTTAGGTATTTATAATTGTATTTTTCCCCTTTATGATGATGATCAAGTTTTTTTCCACACAGTGATTTTAATACATTTTTTTAAAATTTTATAAAAAACTTTAGTGACTAGGTTAGTGACTTTTTCTTAATGTTACTGATCCCAAATTCGGTTAAACGTTTTACCGTTTAAACAGTTGAATGAAGGTGGAACCCGCACACTGTGTGTAGAAGAGGGAATATCCCAAACGAGGCGAAGGCTCGATGTTTAATTTAAAGTCTTTTAATAGCAAAAGAGACAGACGTTTCGGTCAAATGTATAACTGATGATGGTCATTTGACCGAAACGTCTGTCTCTTTTGTCTATTAAAAGACTTTAATTAAACATCGAGCCTTCGCCTCGTTTGGGATATTCCCTCTTCTACACCACCTTCATTCATTTATTTATCGCGGCTATTGCAGCTTTTGAACCTACGCAGCTGTGGTTACTATTATCCGGTTGGCGCGGCTTCACCTCTCCACAACCGTTTAAACAGTCACACCCCTAATATATATATACACAAGAATATATGTACGCAAGAACTGAGTAAACCACCCACTGATCTATATATATATATATATATATGTATATATAAAGTCAAGCCGGAAAGTCTGCACACCCCTTTCACCCTCTCCACGTTTCATTGCGTTACAGACTTATTCTACAATAGATTAAGTTCATTTTTTGTCTCAAAATTCTACACAAAATAGCCCATAATGACAAAGTGAAAACAGACATTTGTGCTAATGTATTAAAAATCAAAATGTAAAATATCATATGTACACAAGTGTGCACACCCTTTGATATGACACCCAAAAGTGAGCTGAGGTGTTTCCACTGATACTGCTTGAGATGTTTCTACAACTTGATTCTAGTCCACCTGTGGTAAATTCAATTGATTGGACATGATTTGGAAAGGCACACACCTGTCTATATAAGGTCCCACAGTTGACAGTGCATGTCAGAGTAAAAACCAAGCCATGAAGTCCTAGGAACTCTCCATAGACCTCCGAGATAGAATTGTGTTGAGGCATAGATCTGGGGAAGGGTATAAAAACATTGCTAAAGCATTGAAAGCACCCAGGAGAACAGTGGGCTCCATCATTCTTCTTAGAGCTGACTGTCTGGCCAAACTCAGTAACCGGGCAAGAAGGGCCATGGTCAGGGAGGTGACCAAGAACCCAATAGCCACTCTAAGAGAGCTTCAGAGTTCCTCTGCAGCGATGGGAGAACCTGGTAGAAGGACAAACATCTCTGCAGCACTCCATCAATCAGACCTTTATGGTAGCACTTGGCATTCAGGCCAAAAAGTTAAATTTGTGCCTCATCAGACCAGATAATCTTTTTCCTGATGCTCTTAGAGTCCTTTAAGTGCCATTTGGTGAACTCCAGGTGGGCTGTCATATGCCTTTCACTCAGGAGTAGCTTCCGTTTAGCCACTACCAAAAATCTTTTTTGATGTTGGAGTTTTTTGAGAAGATTATTTGTTGTAAAATTATTGGTGAAGACTTTATTTTGTGTTTTGGAGAAATCATTTATTAAAATTTGCATTTTGTTTTGGAATCCTGCCTCCTCTCTGCATTTCTTTGCTTGCTTTGCTTTGCGTTGCCCACCCACAGTGACACTACAATATATATATAAACATCGAACAAAAAGTTCGGAAATTTGTGTTTGGTAGATTATTTCTCTATTGTAACAATGCTTCTTGGCAATACATTTTATACCGTTGGAAAGCCTTTTTATTTCCCTTTTAAATAGTAAGGAACATGCATTTGTGGGATGAGCAGCACAGCTGAGTATGTGGGTTGCGCCCATGAAAAATTAGCCAAATCTTCTCTGCCAATGCCAAACAGCTTATTCTGCTGTTGCTATTGACTCTTGTTTGGTGTTGTTTGGTGGATTGGATGATTGAAGTCTATCAGTAACAAGGAAGAAACAAGACATATTGACAATGTATTCAGTCAGTCACAGTCAGGAGCCTCAGTGTTCAATTGGGTTGAGGTCAGGACTGTTGGCAGGCCATTCCATTCTCTCTACTTCCAAATTCTGGAGGTAGTCTCTGATAAACCCCGCTCTGTGGGAGCGAGCGTTGTCATCTTGGAGGATGGAGTTCGGTCCCAGACTGTGGAGATATGGGATTGCCACTGGTTGCAGAATCTCATCTCGATATCTCTCTGCATTGAGATTGCCTCCAATGATGACAAGCCTCGTTTTTCCAGTGATGGAGATGCCGCCCCACACCATCACACTGCCTCCACCGAAAGGTGTTACTCTATTGGTGCAGCAATTAGCATAGCATTCTCCCCGTCTTCTCCACACTTTGACCCAACGATCCAACTTCCGTAGGCAGAATCTGGACTCATCGCTGAACATAACGTTCCTCCACATGTTCAGGTTCCAGTGCAGGTGTTGCCGACACCAGCGCAAATGGGCCTGATGGTGAAGGGCAGTCATGGCAGGCTTCTTGGCAGCCCTATGAGCCCGGAGATTGGCTGCGTGCAGTCTGTTCCAGATTGTCTGGGCCGAGAGCCATGTGCCATATTGTCCTGCAAACCTTGACTGCAAATCTGTACAAGACAGCCTACGGTTCCTAAGTGCTGAAAGGGTGAGGAACCGGTCTTTTTGGGGTGTCGTCTTCTTGGGACGCCCACTTCGCGGTCTGTCTCTGACATCCCCCGTTTCATGGAACTTGGCCTTCAGTTTGGAGATGGTACTAGGGCTCACTCCAAATAATGCCGCTTTTGCGGAACACCAGCTTGAAGTTGCCCTATCACACGGGCCTTATCGAGATCAGACAAACATGGCATGCCGATTCTTGGAGCAGACACCAATTGACCACTGTAGCAGGGCCCATGCTTACAGGTGCTGCCAATCAGGTGCCAATCAGGCACCTGATTGTCAGCACCTGGGGGTATCGGAAGCTCAAAACAAGAGTCAATAGCAACAGCAGAATAAGCTGTTTGGCATTGGCAGAGAAGATTTGGCAAATTTGTCATGGGCGCAACCCACATACTCAGCTGTGCTGCTCATCCCACAAATGCATGTTCCTTACAAATGGGGCACCATTTAAAAGGGAAATAAACAGGCTTTCCAACAGTATACAATTTATTGCCAAAAAGCATTGTTACAACAGAGAAATATTTTACCAAACACAAATTTCCGAACTTTTTGTTTGATGTTTATATATATATCACTGCCCATAATTTCATATACCCTGACTCATATTTAACTTCAATAAAGTTTATACCCGTCATTATCACTATTGTTTAACATATTGGTGTTTGCCTGATATCTTAAAATAAGAACAAATTTGTTAATTCGGCATTACGAGAATGATATTAAGCAAATAAATGTATCAGTCTGTGCCACTCATTTCAAAGGATGTTGACATGAGAGTGCATATCCACCAATATTGTCAAGATCCTTTCTGACAGGAAATTCCATCTCTGACAAGAAATGAAGGTCCATCTATTACATTATTTCATGCAATATATCCAAATTATTTTTTTTATGAACAGGAATACAATGAATTTCACCCGAGAAGGGTTATTTGCTTGAACAAGGAACAGACTTTTTGTGTGACTGTGTGTGCGAATGTTGTCCTGTTGACTGTGCCATTGGATCGCTCATATCTTTAACTCCCTGAGGTCGACGGGAGCGGCGCCGCTCCCAGCAGCAATAAAAGTATATTACTATTTCTAACTTTGCGATATTTTATCATACACACGCGACAAAAACATTGACAGAAACCTTAGAATCGCGACTTTCCGATTTGAGCACTGGCAAATCAAATGGGATTTTTAAAATTAGGTTAATTAGACCAAAAGTAAACCTTGCCTTTTACTCTCTTTTTGACCTGTTAGTAACGTCCCCCTTCTATTGACATGGTAACTAGGTGCAAGTTTCGGGGAGGTGTGTGGGGAGGGGCGTGGGGCCATGTGTGAAAACGCCGGCGTAAACAACACAAACTGTCGACAATTTGAAGCAAGATTTTATACAGACATACAATTTTATTCAAGATGGAAAGATTTTCTGCGCTGCAGTGTTTGAGAGCATTGATGGAAAGCGACGAGGACAACAACTGACGAAGAGTAAGTAACTATATTTGATTTGCCATGTTATCAAATACTCGTATATATATTCAATATATGAATTCGCGTCTTGTGACTACATATTCCGCGTGTTGCAACGTAACAAATTTCAATAGGCGCACACAAGATCTATGGAAGAATACTTTTCAAACAGCCTAAAATGTTATAAAAAATCGTATGTAGCATGATCGGTTTCATGATCTCACATCCTTGTAAAATCGATTCTTGTTTTTGTTTATTATAAGAGTGCTTCTGTTTAGTTAAATCCGTGTTTGGGATTACGTTTTGGATTTGCTGTTTAGCTAGCTTTGTTTGTTCCAGTTCGTTTATCATTTTGGTTTGTTTTGTGAGTTATTTGCGTGTCGCCACAGACATTGTTTTGCCTATGTTTGTGGATAATAAAATAAGAGCCAAAATGGCTGCTGCCACAAGAAGCGCTTGTCGTGAAAGGAGAAATGGTAACTCAAATATTGCTTAGCCATTTAAAATCTAAATTGTGAGTTGTTGTTTTAACTCTAAAGAGGCATGAAATCACAAAAAAGTTTAATTGGAAGACCCTTTTTTCCTTGGGTCTCAGGAGGATATTATGTGCATTATTGTTAGGCTGTATGACTTGTAATATGTGGCATTCCCCTGTATATACTGTATAGTAGTTTGTGTGCTGTTTTCAATAAATCTTCCAAAATGAAAAAAGCATATATTCTTCTGCATGGCTCACTGACTTGCTTACTCTGATGGCCTTTGAGAGAGATGGCCCATCTGACAGATCTTAGAGGTGTGGACAATGAATAATGAATATTCAGGTATTTAGCATTTAGCCCTCCCACAGCCTGAAATAAATGTGACCAGTTCTGATAAAAACTGGGTTTTAGCTATTTAGATCTCAGATGTGCTAAACTGTTTTCACACCCTTACATAACCAAGACCTTGATGAACAAACGCACATTGGCAAAACAATTTGTCACTATAGTTTAGTGTGTGCTTTCACAACTTTTGTGACAGCAGAAAAATTTACTATTTTTAACTTGTGTGTTTGTAGATCTATTTACAAGCTGCATATGATACTGACCAAACTATTGATGGAATACAAATGTAGCTGTGATTGTCCTTCAAATAAAAATATCAAACACTTTGGAGTAAGTGTGTGTTAAATTGATGAAATTTAGATAAATATCAGACCATGCCAAAATTACAAACCATCTCAAAGCTTAGCACGGACCTCAGAGGGTTAAGTCATAACCTTATTTTCACTGTCTTATTATCTGAGTTGAAGGAAGAATTTGCCATCTTACCAAGATTCTCCTGAGAGCATGGGAAGGCATGGCTGCAAATCTTCACTTTTCAAGCATTCACTGAGTGCGAGAGACACCATCCTTAGTCCTCGCAGACGATGCCCTTTACCAACTGCATTTCAAAAGTGTGAGGGAAGCAGGCACATTAGAGCCAGGTCACAAAGATCACTCACCAAATGCTACCATTTCTCTGATCTCATTAGAAGAGGGGTTAAGAATCACCATTAGAAACTGTTATTTCCCAGCATAATTTCAGAGTGCGCCCACTGCATCTGCGTTCACCTCATTCAATAAGGCGGTATGTAGGTCAGCATCTGATTCATATTCAGAGAGGAACTCCCTGGCCCTAGAAATTAAATAAGTATTATTTTCCTTTTCACTCACTGGAGCCTTTGCCAAAAGGCTGGTTTGCTGTTTGAACGTAATAAATATGAAGCAATGGAGGATGATGATCTCTTTACAATTAACTTTATGTTGCTTTTTCTCTCTCCTCCCAACAAGTTTACAAATCTGAAAATATAGAGAGGCAACATAACGGAAAGCATGGTTGTGTGATTTGTATCTTCAGCTTACAGATATTAATTTGATTTGATTGACGAGTGCTATTGTGCCTTAGGCTACCTCACTGTACTATTGAACAATATATATATATATAGTTTGTAGTTTGATGGTCTGGATAAGAGCGCCTGTAATGTAATGTAATGATTTAATCATTATTACATTCAACTTTTAAATATTCAATTTGAATGCACTTCAACTTTTTGATTCCGTTTCAAAACCACCAAAACTGTATAAATAATATTAATTCACTGTGCGTGACCCCTAAACATTGATATATTGAACAGATTTTTATACTGCCAGCTTTTTATATTAAGTGGAGAAAGTGAGCGAACGTCTGTGACAACCCACTGTTGACGCCCCCTAGTGGGCATAATGATCACCAGAATACACCTTCTGATTGTGAATCTTTAAGTTGTACACTGGTATGTCAATTTGGGGGTCGATTCACTACTGTTCCCTGGTGACTGAAAAGGGAAATGCACTACTGGCTGAGACTCAGGGGAGGTAACATTATGTTGGCTCAATTTAAGTTGGCTAAGGACTTAAGGTTATTGCAACGTTAGCTAAAATGGCAAACATAGCAAGATAATTATTGTAACTACTTTGCGATTGATTCACGTTCTCCGCAAATGTAACTGGGGGCTAGCAAAAAAAAATTGGTAAGCATAGCAAGCATCGAAGCTTGCCAGCGATTAGTTATCTCCCGAAACATTTGATTGACTATTGTGCTGGCTAGCTGATGAATCCAAACACAAACTCAAAACACTCAATATTGTGATGTGGTCTTGTATGTAACTTCGCAATGCCTTTATTGCACACATTAGCCAATAGACATATGACCATATGTCCTGTTAGCAGGGGCTGTCAGGGGTCCAGCGGTATCTCCCCGTCCTGGCCGTAGGAGGGCGACATAGCTCCCTTTTAATTTCGTTTTTGTTCCTTTTTTTTGGCGGTTTCACTGCTTATTTTTCCCCTGTGATTTTCCACTCACACCTGTCTCTAATTTACCTTATCACACTCAGTATATAACCCAGTCTCTCCCATTCTCCTGTGCTCAATTTTGAGTTAACGTGCTGTGTTTTCATACCTAACGTTTTCACATTTCCAAGCCCTTCTCCATCTCATACATTTTTCATAGTTAGTTTAGTGTTTTGTCTTTGTGTTATGCTCCTCCTGGTTTCTCTAATTGTGTTTGTTATTTTGTTAGTTTGTTTTTATCTCTCATGGTTTGTCCCTCCCACTTTAGTTAGTCCAGTGTATTTTTGATTCTCTCCCTGTTTTCAACCCCCTCCTCCTTCCATCTCTGCGATTGGGTCCTTCCCCCACCTCTCACCATCGTTCCCCCCCAACACAGGCATTCTCTTACTCCCACAGATGGACACAGTCAGGGTGAGCTAACTTCCACAATGGTTCATAAAGTATATGTGATGGCCAGACATTATTACGCCACAGTAAGCCCCCCCATTTAATTCTGGAACACCACTATGACCGGTTAAACAAAATAGTTTTTTTGTGGGCAGACTCACTGACTTACTGCACAGACTTTACTCAGGTGGTCACCTGTTCTCTTGTGTGATTAGATGGAAGGGAGTTCCATTAAATCCATAATCTTTGCCAGGATGTGTCTTAGAAAACTTAGAAAAGTTTTTTTGGTGAACTGAATTTTAAAACAGAATTGTAATGCTTTTTTGAAATTGAATTAAATTCCAATTAACTTAAATGTTTACAAATTTGATGTTTGTCACCTTGAAATGTTTTCTCAAGTTAAATTATTTTGAATATTTCTTGAATCAGAATTTTTTCAAGTGCATTCAAATTGAATATTTAAAAGTTAAAAGTAATAATAATTGAATGAAATCATTAGTTTCAATTTCATATTGTGAAATACAGATTACATTTTTGCATACCATTCAATTCAAGTCTTACAAATTCAAGACAATTTAAGTCAAATTCTATTTGTGGTGGCACTAATATCACTCCATACGCCAACGCCACACTATTTTATTGCAGGGACACTCATTTAAAAACAAGTTATTCTAGGAGCCCTTATAGTACATTTTGGTTTCATGCATGTATTTATTAGCATCTGCTGGCTCTGCAAACATTGTCTGAAATGATGGTTAAAACCATCCAGTCCCAAAGGAGCATGATACTGAATGTAACAAAATGAAAAAGGTGCCATGGGATTGCCCGAGCCAAATAAAATGTAATGCATTCATATTCTGTACAGTGATACTGTTTAGCACATTAAATCCTTGAAAATCATACATTATCTTAATTGAAAAAAAATATATATCACCAGGGAAGCATCACACTAAAAATGAACTTAAGAATAAAAGTAATTTTGTTGAGGTTAGAAGTTTATATCTATTGCGGGACGTGCAAAACCTTCTAGTCCATATTTTACTTTCCTGTGTTTCCAGGAAAAAATGTCAAGGACACCACAAAGGAGAATCAGATTATTGAGTAATGTTTTAGTTTACAGTATTCATATATTTACATCTTCCTCTGAGGGAGTGATTTATTTTGCCAAGCCACAAAGATGATACATCAAACTAATGTGGTGCCTATAAAAAAATGTCCTTCATGCTTTGACTGGACATTGCCACTGCTCGGTTTATTGGCTTTATCTCTGCGACGTGAAAATCTGAATCGCTGGGTCATCCCCCTACGTGAACCTCTAGAGGACTAACGGTGGAGTAGCGGGCAGTGGTTTTAAAATAGAATCAACGCCGTGAAGCGAAAGAAATGACAAGCCAAATAACCTCTGAGAAGCTGTAAGGTGTTACTCTTCCCGCAGGTGAGGATGTAACGAATCAGGACCTAAAAGTACCCAGAGGCAGACAACATTCCTCCCGGGAGAGCAGCCAGAAAGGGTAGGGAAAAAGAGAGCTTCCATCATCATTACCCATAGCATCCCCCTCACTTTTCCCCAGACTCCACAGAAATATAGATCATCCGTGTTCAAAGTCAGGACCGGTCAGTGAAAGAATGAAAAATCGCCCACAACGGAAGGCGCGTTGAGGATAGCGCATTGCGTGATCAAGTTCCCATCATTACCTGTCTGTTAATGTACATTCATGCAGATTTCATACTTTTCAATTGGGTTATATATCAATTTTGTTTCCATCTGGAGGAAAACTCTCTTGGAGGACACTGTTCGAATTAGAATCGAATTTGATGTCTTTGTCGTGAAGGAAGTGTGATTTTTTCATACTGATAATCAAAAAAAAGTTTGAACTACTAATTATCTGTCATCAATATCAGTGTATCAGTATCAGGCAGAATACCACAGCATGCCAACTGCAGAGATTCAGGTACTTTTCAGATTCTTTCAGCACATTACAAGACATAGTTACATGCATATTCAGACTAAGCGGTTGGTTAAAAAATGGATACGAATAAAAGAGGGAAATGTCCTAACAATAGGCTACTCTTGTATTCAAAAGAAAAAAGAATATACAAACCTTGACTCAACATTTTTCCTTAACTTTGACTTTAAAATAAATGAGAGTGTTTTTTCTTCGCACACTCAAACTGGCGAGTCAATTTTGGAGCTTGCCAAACTTGCTGATATGTGTTGGTCTGTGTTGAACCTGCTGATCGGTGAATATTAAAAAAATGTGCACTAAATGTGAATCAAAGTTAAGCACAAATCTTTCTTGAATCCAGGCCATAGATTATGTTTAGATCCATAAGGATATCCATCAGAGGTCTTGTGGATTTAAATGTTGTCTGAGTGTGTGTAGGGAGTAGAGTGCAGAGGGCAGATAAAGGAGAGGTTGGAAGTCATATCACATGATTGATTGAACATATGGAATAAATCACTTCAATATAGATGAGCAATTCCTCGCATTTTCATAATAACAGACCGCTAATATTCATGTCAACATGTGTTTTTTTTCTTTATTTCAAAGTACAAATCACAATTGGAGTAACAACCAAATCAAGTCTGGTATGCTACTCCAACCAAAGCACAGACTACCGAGCACACCTTCTTGCCCTATCCTGCTTGCCATATCCTGCTGTTCATATGACACATCTAAGGTTATTCGGTTGACATTTGCCATTACTGAGAAGACATCTTGGGATGATTTAAGGTAACATATGTTAATGCATTTCAACTTAATTCAGATTGCATCTTAAATGTTATGTTTTTAGGCTTAAAATCACAGTAATGTCAATGCCAAGACTAACTTTATGGCACTAATTAGCAATGTATTGAGTGTCATAGTCATGAGTAATAATAGCTTATTTGACCACACTGTAAGTTAATGTCAACATCAGTTCAAGGGCAGATTGCTAGCTTATTAATGGCAATTACTAACTTTTGATAAATAGATACATGATTCTTTCACATTTTGTCTGTTCAATACCTAGCTATATTTTCATAACCCTTAATATCTCTAAATTTAAATGTATATTATATACACTCTGTTAGTGTTTTAAAATAACCTGTCTCTCTCCTCCCATTCCTCTCCAAAACACTAGAGCGTGCTGTCTATAACCAACTGTCTGATAATAGTTCATCTCCTACAGAATAACCTGCTTGATCCTAACCAATCTGGGTTCAAGGCAGGCCACTCCACAGAGACTGCTCTCCTTATGGTCACTGAGGCTCTTCAAACGGCTAAGTCCCAATCCCTTAGCTTTGTCCTCCTCCTCCTCGACCTGCCAGCTGCATTTGATACTGTGGACCAACCAGATCCTGCTCTCATCTCTCGTTGAGATGGGAATTTCTGGATCTGCACTGGCATGGTTCAAGTCCTACCTAGCTGACCGGTCCTACCAGGTGGCCTGGAGAGGATTCCTCTCCTCCCCCCACACCCTCTCTACCAGAGTCCTGTATGGCTCAGTGCTAGGCCCCCTCCTATTTTCCCTGTACACCAAGTCACTTGGTTCTGTTATCTCTGCTCATGGTTTTTCTTACCACTGTTATGCCGACGACACTCAACTCTTTCTCTCCTTCTCTCCATCTGAGACGCAGGTCCTGGCACGGACCTCTGCATGCCTGGCTGACATCTCTGCCTGGATGTCCACCCACCACCTGAAGCTGAACCTGGGGAAGGCTGAGCTGCTCTTCCTCCCAGCAAAGGGCTCCCCGATGATTGATGCTTCACCCGGACCTACCGATTCTCCCTCCACAACATCTGGAGGATGCAACCGTTCCTCACCCAAGAGGCCACACAACTCCTGGTCCAGGCCCTGGTGATCTCACCTCTGGAGTACTGCAATTTCTTGCTGGCAGGCCTACCGGCCTGTGCAATCAAGCTATTGCAACTAGTCCAGAATGCTGTTGCATGTCTGGTGTTCAATCAACCAAAGTTCAACCACGTCTCCCCTCTACTCTCCTCTCTGCACTGGCTCCCCATCGCAGCACGCATCAGATTCAAATCACTGGTGCTTGCTTTTCAAGCGGCTAGAGGAACTGCTCCCCCTTACCTCCAGACACTCATCACACCCTACTCCTCGGTGGTGGAACGACCTTCCGTAATTGGTCAGGACCACTGAATCACTTGTGATCTTCCACAAGCGACTCAAAACCCACATTTTCAGACTCCACTACCACTGAATTTATCTACCCAATTGTCATAACCACTGCCGACTTGGTCAACACTTCTTGTATATGTATCCCTGCCTACTCATTTAATAAAAAATAAAAAAATTACGATGTTTATCGCTGTATTACTGCACTGATCTCTTGCGCGAACTAGGATTGTTCCTACCATGCATTAATGCACATCTTGTAAGTCGCTCTGGATAAGAGCGTCTGCTAAATGCTTAAAATGTAAAATATAAAATGTAGAATAGATAAATCATCATAATATAATTCAAGACAATTCATTATATGATTATAAATCCTACAATTTGGACAATGGTTTTCAGGTTTTATTTATACCCTTGATAAATATGAACAAAATACATTGTATAAAATAAACAATACAAGTACTAAGCCCCAAGCCCTCCCCCCTTAGTAAATTCTTGGTTGCACCCCTGTGGCCAATCAGTCAAAGTGAAGCTTAATCATTTTTGTGTTCTGGTTTTTTAATCAATCTCTTCCAAGTCGAATGGTTCAATCAAATATGTGTTGTGTGTATTCCCAGGCCAAAAATTACCCTACAAGATTATCTTCCACTAAAGAATGGTGCAATTTCACACATTAAGCAGCATGAAATAATAAATTATGAATGTGACTGGATTGAAGTATAAAGATCAATAATGATTTTGATGATGTGATTAAAATGTGTATTTTTCTTTTAGCACAATGTACTGTCCTTATGCACTGTGTAGGCACACTGAACAGTGATTAGCCACAGTTTTGTGAGTTTTAAACACCCTGCAAACATTTGACAAATCTGACCCACTTTCTCCTTTGGTTAATTTTGCAGTGTGCTTATATTCTTTGTTGTTAGTCATTATAGAAAGATAATTTCCCTGTCAAACTCCTATAATCAATATTCTATGCTGAAAACCACCACATATCAGCTTTTGCATATTTTCCTGTGATTTAACTGGAAAATATGGTATAAAAAATATATATACTGTACATATAGTTCCACTTTCAGTGTATGAGCCCTCACTGCTTGATTAAAAATCTCTTTGAAGTTTGGATTTCTAGATAAAGTCTGATGTCTGACTGTGTTCAAAATATTTCCATGTTTTTTATTCAGTGTCCATATGCACGTATCCAGTGATATTAACAGTTTACCTGTTCACAGTTGCGCAGCTGGGTACTTCACTGATGGTAAAGGTCAGAAATCTCAAAAAATGGCAAACAGCAGGTGCCTGGGATTTGAACTTGCAACCTTGTCGTTCCCTCACCACTACAGCACAATTATACCCATAGATGTTATCATGTGTGTCTACATTCAGTGGCTGAAAATAGGTCTGCAAAGTACAGAAACAATGTGAAGAGGTAACTTTCATGATCTCCCACTGCAACAACAAAATCTAAAGTGCAGCGAATAGTATTGTGATCATAGTATTATGAAATCTTTTTATGAGGTATGAACAGAGGAACAAAGGTAAATCAGTCTGTGGCAAGGCTCTTTTTTTTCTTAATTTGTTCAAGATCCATTCTGATTTGCCATCAATTCCTACTTTTTTTCCTTCCTGGAAAGAAGTTCTCAATAAAGAATATTTTGTTATGATTCAGGGAAAAAAATAAAATTGAACAATATTGTATAAAAATGTGATACAATTATTACCAAATTTAAAAAAGCTTGCAACATAAAAAACCCAGAAAATAATACATCATCTTTAAATATGGGGGAACAAAACAAAACAAAAAATGGCATAAGGTACAGTACACGTGAAAGCATGGTAGGGAGAGCAAGGTCCACCGTCTCAGAGGAGACAGAAGACAGAAGAGTCTTCTGTGGACAGAAGAGAGCCATATATTCCCTGGAGATGATTGAAATTAGCTATGTTGGAACTGATGTATAGTTTCTATGGTAACTCTTCAATTAAAGTTGCCCGTAATGTGACTAGTCCATGAAATTAAGATTTCAGCGATTAAACCGATAAAGCGATTATTTGTGCCAGAGGATGTAGTTGGGAAAATATTTGTGCCAGAGGATGCATTTTCTGTGAGGTTATGTTAAAAGGCTCAAGCATATATAGGAAAGGCCAGATCCTACCTAATGAGGATTTTCACATGTGAGAGTACTTTAAGAATTCACAACAATAAGGCCTGGATTCAGTCAAAATGTGTAATTAACCTTGACTTGTGATTAAATGCATATGTTAATTTTTTTTCTTCACAACCTCAATTGAAAAAAAAAAAAAAAAAAAAAAAAAAAAAGACAGGAAACTCGAAGTTCAGTGAGTTCAGGGAGTTCCCCCCATGGGTTTAAATTAAGAACTGAGCTTGACCTGTTTCTTATAAGTGATTCCCTTAATAAAATTGTTATGTGAATAAATTTGAATATCACTGTCATTACCATTATCATTTTTTAATCTCTAGGTTTTTTTTAAATGTATTATCTATTCCTCTGAAAATGGTGTTTCAGGTAGCAATCCCCATAAACATGATGAAGGCAGCAAATTCAGAAAAGCATGTGGAATTAAACCACAATTCTGAAATAAACAGAACTATTTCCTACGTACTGTCCAGATTTAGATATTTCCTTTTTCTGGTTTCCTGGATTATAGTATAAGGCTGATCCTTATGAGTTTATGGCTAATTTGATTGAATATGGCTATGTGATTTATTTATTTTTGATTGATTGATTAATTGAATAACATTTTTCCTTAAGGTGGATCAACAGTTTTGATTAAATCTTGTCCTGTCACATTCTAATAAAGTAGAATATCAGGAGAGAGAATTTTGCCCTGCTTTCTCTCTCGCTCTATGCGTTCATCTGCAGATTCATTGCCACAGCTGAACCCATCAGTGTATGATGAACTTGAAATAAAGCAAGCTAAAGATCTATTCCTGGGTTGCCAGAATGATGGAATTTTTCTGTGTCAGGGAAAAATAAATCTGTGGGAGTTGGGAGTGTTTCTTAAAAATACTCTCAAGGTGCAAGTGGGAGAGGGGCATTCTATAAACTTTGAATTAGTCTCAATTGACAGTGTTTAAAAAATAAATAAAAATGTAAGAATAATGTGGAAAATAAAAATATGTCTACCTGGAAACATTGTGTGTTGGCCTGAGTCTGCCTGCGATTTTTCATGATTAACATGTATGCGATTACTCTGAGGACTCCAATTTACATGAAAGTTTAAATTAAAAAAATAGATTGGGATAAAACTCAGACATCCAATCTCTTCCTTACAAGCAAAATGATTTAATGCACCCCAATTACTTTGTTACAATCACGATCATTAAATGTGAAGTGCACAAAGGTATTGCTATTACATTAGATGCAATCAAGTGAAAATGAATCAGCCGCAGCTCTGAGATGCTTATTTAAATTGGGTTATTTAAATTAGCACACTCATTAATCACACTGAAACAATCAAAAAAAGGCTCAGGCGATTAGCAGTTTAAAGGTAACTCACCCTCCCATTTCAAGCTCACTAGCTTCCACCTGTTTCCTCACCACAGCAATTCACAGAAAGAAAATGTGGGACTTTTCGAAGTGCAAGAAGCATGCGTGGTTGGAAGAGTGGACAAACACCACTGCTAATGGAGAGAAGAAGCAAGAGGCTTCAGGTGTGGCCATTTCCTGCCACATCCAGTCATTTCTTATTGAAATGCAAGAATGCTTTTGTATTGAAACACGGGGGGATTCAAAGATGACCTCAATACTTCATCGCCTCTGTCTAATATACTCTCTCCACTGTTTCCCTCCCTCCCAAGACACCCAAATTCAATTATTGATAGGCCGCAACAGCATTGCAAAGTGGTTTGTGTATTTCAAATGAGGAGTCAGAGGAATAACCATATTAATACGTATGGCTTACTGTATGTGTAGCTCAGTCGGCAAACATTGACAGACTACCGTGACTTTGTGTGCAATTGATGCTTTCCAGTACTCACTGATGAATACCTGGCAAAATGATTACAGTAAATCAAGCACTCTCCAATACAGTGACAGCATTGCCACTAATATGCTAAATTTGCTTGATTAAATGAATTATTCAGCAAGAATTAGTCAAAATCCAGTGTGCTCATAAGAGTATACTTTAGCATCCTATGGATTTATTTTTGCATCCCATCTTATTTCGTAATTTATTTGCCAAATGCTACTGTTGATCCTTACGTTAATTCACTAATATTTGTTTGGCAGATTGTGTTGGGCTGTGAGTTTAGTTTTCTTTGATTTCCTGGGAATAGACATAAACCTGAGGTGAACGCATTCGTTTTAGTTTTTTTTTCCTGGTGCATGCGATGCTTGAACACACACAGCTCAGGCAGGCAGCACTTTTTCACTGGTTAGGAGAAACAGGAAAAATATATATAAATCCCATCTAAACCGTGCATCAACAAAGCCCCCCAGTCCCCCATGTCTTTCCCTGGGAGCGCAGATGGAGTTGTTACTGGGTCACAATGCCCTTTGTCAAAGGAAGAGAATAGACCTATGCCTATGTATCTTAGCAGTATGGCTGTATAAAATGGGTTGTGTTATCAACACTGAGCTATCTCCTCATCACCCAATTCAGTCATTCCACTTGACAGGGAGTAGACATGTGCTGTATGCTTTTTTAAATAGTTTTCATAAATTAATTATTTGCCAATAATTCATAACAAATTAATATGTTTAGAAATTTATATTTTAACTTTGAGGCATTGCTGTTTATATAAACACTGTACATCAACATAAACACGGAACTTATATACAAACAGGGAAGGGAAACACAATAGGAATCAGGTGTGACTGGGAGGAGAGAAGGGCAGGAACATAGGTGAAAACGAGGGGATTCGCTAATACAATAACGAGGGGAAACGAAAGACACGGACTGGGAATCACACAGACACATAGACAATAAACGACCTGGAAGAGCAGGCAGACACATGCACAGTTCGAAGGGGAGGAACGCATAGAGAAAAACTGAATGAAACGAAACGTGAGAAGCGTACAGGGATAGGACAACGAGAGAGAGAATGATAGCGATAGATAGAAGCGTGAGATAATTAGTAATTAATAATGGTAGTAACTTAATCTAAATCCCTAATGTTAGTAGATTAGTAGGTTAGTACTATATGGGGCATTTATAACTATGAACATTGAACACTGAGCACTGTCACACTCTACTGCTGTACCTACCCTACATTCTGTGTACATTCCTTGTACATCTCACTGCTGCCCCGACTGCTACTGTTTTTTCACATCTCATACTTGTTTTTCTCTTGTTTTTCTTTTGTTTTTCTTAGACAGCACATACCAGTGTACTGAAGTACTATCTGGTGGATTTGCACTACCTCCAGTATATTTTTATTCTTTTTATTTTTATTTCTTAAATTATTGTATTTAGGTTTGTACTCTGGTTTTTAAATATATTTATTATCCAGTATGTTGTTATGTCCTGTATGTCTTGTGTGTTCTTTCACTCCTGTACTATTGTTGCTGTGACAAACCAAATTTCCCCCGGGATTAATAAAGGCTATTCTATTCTATTCTATTCTACCGAATTAGTTCAAAGTGCGGTCCCACAACAAGAAAAACTATTTAACAAAACAATTAAGTATTCAGACATAGATATTTACTAAGAATATGTTATGATCTATTTAAACCCAAGGCATTAAATGAGATAGTGATAAGCTAAATTTTAAAAAAAACATCATTTATAGGGTACTTTCTATTGGGAAGTAGCTGTCCCAAACCCTGACCCCTACATTTAAATGTATGTAAATAAAATATTTTTTAGATTTTGTTCAATGGTGCAATTTCAAAGATCTTTATGATTAAGTTTAAACAGAAGTTGAAAGATTTAGATTTATTGTGGGTTTAATTTTTAAATAAAAAAACTATTTAAAAAAAATCTTGTCCCCTGTTTTCATGTCACTACCGAAACCCCATAGTTTTAGTCCATTGGCTGAGCCTGGTTTTTAGCCACACTCCTGCATTTTTGACCAGGCAGTGACACTGCCTCCCTGTCCCTCATGGCTGCATGGTAAGTAGCTAAATCCCATACTTTTGAAATAAATGTGTTCCAAAGTCTGAAAATCGGTGTGTAACTTTAAGAATCGTCACCACCGAACACATATTCTCTTCAAGTAAACCTTGAGGGGGTTTTATGCCAAATATTATGTTTTTATGTGTGTACACCTCTTCAAAGACGTGTATGCTAGCCATGTGCTTGCTAGCATTCTTTAGTTATGCTCAAAGTTAGCTAGAATTGTCACTACCGAAACCGTCACTACCAAAACCTATGGTAGAGTTTCGGAAGTGACAAAATGTAATGGTAAGTAGTTAAATCCCATCATTTTGAAATAGATGTGTTCCAAAGTCTGAAAATCAGTGTGTAACTTTAAGAATGGAACACATATTCTCTTCAATAAAGTAAACTTTTGGGGGTTTTATGCAAAATATGATGTTTTCAAAGCTGTTTGCTAGCCATGTGCTTGCTAGCATTCTTTAGTTATGCTAGCAAAATGGAATGTTCAATCATCTATTTTCAGTATTTCCCTCACCATTGCCTTGGAGGGACCTCCCGTCCATCCTGAAAGACCCCAAAAGCAAAAAATAGCGGACTTTTAGATCGCTAACATTTTTAGCATAAGTCAATTGAGTTTAACATAGCGAAAATTAGCATCGTGGCTAGTGGAATCTATTTGTTACAGACCTTTCGAGGATACATTAGTTAGCGTTCAGAAGCCTGACAGCAACAGCATAATATCAATGTTATTTGTCAATGTTTTCTTCTTCTTCTCTTTTACTGAACCCACTTGGGTAATTATTTTCCATTGATAAGTCATGTTTGTACTTCAAATGGTTATGGATGAACAATTGTTATGTGTTCAAAAATAAAATTATTTTATTGACCACAAAACATTTGTGTTTGTAATATTCCCAACATAAGGCATGTTATGATTTAAGATTAAGCAATAAGGTTGCTCAAGGGAATATGATACAACCTGGCAAACAAAATACTGTGGTCACTACCGAAACAGTGCAGTCACTACCGAAACACTGGGTGTTTTGTAAAAAATAAAGTATATTGAGTTATAAACTAAAATGTTAGTGAGGAAGGGAAGGGAAGGAAACACAATCTTAACAGATTCATATAATACTTTTTTACTATAGTGTATTACTATGTTTCGGTAGTGACCATTTTTGGGAGAGGAAAAACATTCCAAAAGAGTCTGAAAATACAATATAAAAATTGACGGTACTTTTACTAGATATATTACATTACATTATAGGCATTTGGCAGACGCTCTTATCCAGAGCGACGTACAACAAAGTGTTAACCGTAGTCAAGAACAGTTTAGCTGAAAGCCACCCTAGTGGGAAGTACAATTCCTGGGTGCTAGGAGCAACCACATAGTTAAACTAGGACCCTGTAGGTAAATCTGTAGCTACAATTCAGAGGTAGCAGTAAAGCACTCAATGCAGGAAATAATGCCTAAGCCTAATACAATACATAAACAAGTAGACGTGTAAACTAAGCAACTATGTCCCTAAGTTAACAAAAACCGGACTACGGGAGAGGTGCACCCTGAAGAGGTGAGTCTTCAGTCGTCGCTTGAAGGTGGCTAGGGTCTCAGCTGTTCTGACTTCCACAGGAAGGTCATTCCACCATCGTGGAGCCAGAACCGACAGGAGACGTGACCCGGAAGCGCAGGTGCGGAGGGGGAGGTGCTAGGCGTCCTGAGGTAGCCGAACGGAGAGGTCTGGCAGGTGTGTAGGGTTTGAAGATCTTGGTGAGGTATGTTGGGGCTGATCCCTTGACTGCCTGGTATGCTAGGACCAATGTCTTGAATTTGATGCGAGCTATCACAGGCAGCCAGTGGAGGGTAGTGAGCAGAGGGGTGACATGGGAGTGTCGAGGAAGGTTGTAGATCAGACGGGCCGCATATATGTACTTTAGATATGGTACAATATATATACGGACAAAGTTTTGGGAATAAAACATAAAAAATTTCAAAATATTTCCAAACTGACTTTGAACCAAAATGGCCCATATACATCTAACTAATATATACAAAGTGTTATAGAATGAAAGAAGGAAGTAAAACGAGATAAGAAACTAAGACGGAAAAACTGAAAACTAGATTTTCCAGAAGTGCATGACAAAAAACAAGGAGTGGATCTCGAAACAAACTGGAACGATGACAGATGGGGAACAGAACGTGACAGAAACGAGAATGATGAATGAAAAATAAACAAAGTACAAAAACAAACCGAACAGACCTAGCAGAACATAACACTTGCGAGTTTCCTGTCTTTTTTGGCACTTGCCAAGCATTATCTCTCATTTAAAACAATAGTGTTTGCGTTAAAATTACAGTAAAATCAGTACACACTCTAGATAATGTTAGTTCATTCAGACTAAACAGGTTTGTATTTTGCTGATATTTGAGAATGTAATGAGTCTGGGGCATAGGCAGTGGTTAAATGTGTACATAATGAGCTATGCACAGAGAAAATAGGTTTACAATGACCTATGTTTTACCTGACCCTGCAAAATTGTGATGACAAAAATCATCATCCCCATCCCCAACAACACACTGACTGAGATGCTATCGATCGCCCAGGCCAGGAAGGCACCCCTCGGATTTCAGCCCATGGGGTTGTGAGGCTCTGACAGCCACTTTTCTGTAATCGCTGGAACAATAATTCCATCAGCACTGATGAAAAATGTGTTAAAATAGCTCGTAGGAGGGCTGCTGGGTAGCTCATCTTGTTGAGGTACTGTTCTGGCAGGAGCTGCACATGAGGGGACCTCCTCGACCTCTCAGTGTCTGTGCGAGCTTAACGGGTGGAGTGAAAAGAAACAGTAGGCACTGCACTCATGCTCATGCTGATGTGTGCCCTTTCCATTTTACGGGAGGATGTTTCCTCCAATCAAAATAAGGAATTACAGATAGGGAAGGAACCAATTTCAATTAAAAATAAGTGTGTGCTAAAATGGTGTGTTAAAAACTCAAGTGAATAAATGTATTTCCACTGAGATACTTTTGTTGACGAAGATACATAGGGAATGTGAGTACATTCCCCACTACCTGCGTGGGCAGCAAAGTTATGCGGCTCCAGATTCAAGCAGCTCAAAATTAAATAGATATGAGAGATTTGTGTGACATGCCTTTGCTTGTTACTTTTGGAATGCAGCTAAAACCACTTTACTGACTCTCTCTTTCTATCTCCCTCTCTCTCTCACTCTCTCACTCCTCTCTCTCCCTCCCTCTCTCCCTTCCTCCTTCTCTCTCTCCCTTCTTATGTCTCCCTCCCTTCCTCTCTATACCTCCCTCCCTTTCTCTATTCCTCTCTCCTTCCCTCTTTCCCTCACTCTCTCCCTCCCTCATTCCCTCTCCCTCCTTGCCTCCCTCTCTCTCTCCCTCCATCCCCATCACTCTGTGGTGTCTACTTCATTTATTTTGGTGAAAGTGGTCGCAGTATGCCTCAAAATCCTTTTACACACGGGTCCTGTTCCACACAAGAGCCATTCCTCAACAGAACCACAACATTTTCACAACCAGCATTGTGGAATTTGTAGGTTTGACTACAAGCCTGAATACAGAACTCACCACACAGCACAGAGGCCACAAACATATGCAACTGGCCATTGAGGGATTTGTGTAAACCAATCACAGTTCTTAAAGCTGAGGCAGGGATTAAGTGATGGAATTAATTCAGCACTGAAAATGCTGGGACCACTGTCAGCTGAGAAACTATCCATCTCCCATCTCCCATGGCAGATTTAACATACGGAACCTTGGAGGCTCCACAAAATCCAAGCTACTGGTTTTAAAAAAAAGAAGAATTTATGGCTATGTCTGGCCTGTATTTATTTTCTTTTATATAGTGAGGTTTAAATCCAGAGTACGCCAAACACTCCTGCTTCGTGTGGGAGAAATGTTTGATGAAACGGGTCCTCTGTGAACTTCTTTCATTGCTGAGCTAGTTTCAGTGCCTGCAGCGTCCCTCTTACCCGAGGGTCATTACCATTCTTGGGTATTTTATACTGATGTCATATAAGTAGTGCCTCTGGAATACACTAGGTTATTTGTCCTGCAACTTCCCTATCCATGTCAGAATCATCAGACATTAGCATGGAAGGGACTCGCCTCCATCCATACCCCACCTAAGTTAATCTTGCACGGGTCAGCTCTTAAAACTAATGGCCCACAGGACCCCCTGTCTGCTGAATCTTTAATTTGCACCACAGCGATTTCCCTCGTTTTCCAGGTGGTCACACCTGGTTGCCTCATACCTCAGTTTGTTTCCTGATCCATTTATTGGTCATGTGCCCCGCTAGCATGTGAAAACACACTGCACTGTGCTGTGCTGCGCCACATCTAATATAATATAATATATGCCATTTAGCAGATGCATTTATCCAAAGCGACTTACAGAAATGAATGCATACATTTTCCAGTATATGTGGCCCCGATGGGAATCGAACCCACAACCTAAGCATTGCCAGTGCCATGCTCTACCTACTGAACCACACAGAACCACAGAAGGCATCTGAATGATGCCTGCAGCGCTGGTGGAATTCACACCTCAAGATGCACCCCTGCTAGTCCGTGCCATTGATGTGGGATTTCAGGCCGCCCCAATTGGCTCAAAGGAGAAGGGGGCAAAGGATGTCGGCAGCATGATAATGAGGAGACATGGGGTTGGGATTGCACCAATGCTACCAGCCGGAGGTTTGACTCACCCAGAGAGGCAATCCTGACTTTTGCTTTACACATCCCATTTGGTGTGACCTCTTCTCACCTGGTTGATTCAGACTTCTAATTGAGCACAGTCAGTAGGGAGCTCCGCTGGGCGTGAATGTGCTGCCAGTCCCGAACAGCCTTTTTTAGCCTTCCTTTGAGGTATTTCAATGCATCCTTCAACCCAGGAAAGGAAATTATTATTTTTCTTTCCAGAAACAACTGATGGAAACAGAACATGAAAAAATATGTTTTAATAACGGATGTAGGACAGAAACTCCTTTTACCAATTGTATCGAACCAAAAATGATCCAAAAACGTCATTGAATGTCTGTTCACATATTGACAGCATTCATCAGGCCATTTAGTATTGACAAACCGATTGATTGTTTTTTTTTTTTTTTGTTTGATACTTTGTATGATGGAATGATAAAAAATGATACATAAACATGTTATTAACAGGTACGTCATTCACAGTTCTGATAGAGAAAAGCTTTCTCCATGTTGTGACCAGGCCAAAATCCTCATCCTTTTTTAGGTTTCTTTGATGTTTTTGGGGGGGTTTTTTCAGTGAGCTTTCTGGTCAACTTCTTTTTAAAGCTGGCTTTCAATGTTACAATTGTAAAGGAGATTCAAGTCCAAACGAGTGTCCTCTGTCAAGGTTTTAATACTGAGTTATTCCGAAAAGGCTTGAAAAGAACAGGAGATTCTTTCAAAATGATTCCTGTCATTGAATTTAATTTAATATGGTGAATATGTACATGTTTTTGAGGCCATAATTCAACTCCCAGTGCAATCAAAAATACATTTTTCAAAATTAATGAGCTAGCAGATGAAAAGATAAATGCAATGTTTTTCTTACTCCATTTAGCCAGAGCAAACTATACATTTGTTTAAATCAACGAACACTCATTTTTCTTCAGTCATTATAGTCTAATTCAGTTCAAATGCAGTCATATGCATATAATTACACTTGTCAAAACCATTCATGACTTCTTATTACTTATGACAAACAACACAATGCTGGCACAATGCATGCAATGACAAACATTATGGTAAACAATAATATAGCAGCTATTGTCGCATGCTAGCTTATGGAAAATATGGTACTAGTAACAAAGAACCATATCACTGGTCTTAGCTATAGAGCCTCCATAATTATGTCATAAGAATAACACTTGTCATGACCATTCATAATTCTGACAGCTTATGACAATTGAAATCATATTTTGTGTGCATTTGTATGTTTGCATGCATGTGCATATTTGTATGAATGTATGTGAGTATGAGTGTGATTAGAGTGTGTGTGTGTGTGTGTGTGTGTGTGTGTGTGTGTGTGTGTGTGTATGTGTGTGTGTGTGTGTGTGTGTGTGTGTGTGTGTTGTGTTTGTGCATATGCCCTTACTATCAAATGTATTACTCCACTTTTACAAATACATTGTTTTTAAAACACTTTAAGGGATCTTTTATTTGATGACATCTAGCAGCTCGCCTGAAAGCTCTGTGTTGGTCTGGGAAGACACCACGTTGCAGAGAAATGAAGGACTGCAACGTTTTTCCTATTGTTTTTTTTTTATATTGAATTCAATTACCTTTTTTGAAGGAAGATGATCTTGTAGAGGAGAGGGTCTGCTTGGTCGAACCTGACCACCCAGCAAAGAGGTTTCACTGAACCCCACATTCATTCACACACATTATTTTCTCCAGGCAATCATGTTACATCATTCAACCATGGAGAGGGAGAATGAGAGTGTTTTTAGAACAGGTCCTAGCATATGCAGAGCTCAGTTATGCTTTTATTTGTCTCAGTTAAGTGTCATTTACCACAATGCTTGTTATCATAGAGATAAACTTTTTTTTTTAAAGACCTGCAGGCGCTTTAAACAATACAGGAACTTTCCCAGAGTTTTATTCTTGAAGCTAGAATCACAATAGTAAAAAAGACATGATCGGGTAAGGTCCAATTATGGGGGTAGCAAGTACATTTTTCAATTTGGACAGTACAGGCCCAGGCATAATGCCGGGCTATCTCTACATTTTTGCACTGGCACAAAGGGAATAATTTTCTCTTATCGATGTGTGAGTTGAAATCCCCCACAATCAAGGCCTGCATGTTTGTGCTAAACAGTGGCGGTTCTGGCTCAATTGGTGCCCTAGGCAAGATCAGTCATATGACCCCGCCCCCCCCAACCAAGCCAAGCCAAAACAAGTACCTATGTTGTAACAAGGTGCAATAGGCACCCCTTGTATTTGAAGAAAATATACTAATAAAATAAATAAAAGAAAAATATTGCACACAAATATTAAATTGTAAAAATCCAAGACACAGTGCCAACCTCAGGCCAAACTCAGTAACCGGCCAAGAAGGGCCTTGGTCAGGGAGGTGACCAAGAATAACCATAGCAAAATGTGGAAAATGGCCACATGATGAGATGAGTTTATCCTTTTCTCTTTTTTCTTCTGAAAGAGTTCCTCTGCAGCGATGGGAGAACCTGGGAGAAGGACAACCATCTCTGCAGCACTCCATTAATCAATAAAGTTCTAGAGACATCTCAAGAATGATCAAAGGGAACAGGATGCATCTGAGCTCAATTATTCCCCACACCTGAATAGTCTTTCCCACTTTCCCTACGTAAATTTAAGTAGGAGGTAACTGACGTTAACTCTAGGTATTTATTAAATTAGCCAATGTTACTATCGATACTATTGTACCATTGCCCTAGGCGACTGCTTATGCCTATGCCAGGATCTGCCACTGGTGCTAAATGCCAAGTTTAATAAACATTCAGGGAAGTCAGCACAGAAGAAGGCTAAGATGGACATTTAGAATCACAAAAGGCATACTATAGGAGTTTGCTGCTTGAAATAAGTATCACATTTTATAGAAATTTCATAAATAATGGCAAGGCCACCGGCACAACCAGAGAGAAGGGGCATTATAAGAAAGTAAAAGTACTTTGTAGTCACCATTGTTGACGGAGCATTTTCCTCTACCATGAATCACTCTTCAGGTATGCTATAGAAACTGTGTTAATTATCAGCCCTCAATTAATTTAAAGGAATATTCCGTAACACTTTATTTGGAATGGCTCTTCATGCAGCCTTGATCAGCTCTAAATAATATCATAAGCCGTATAATAAGCAGAATTTTGCTAGGGAGGACATTCAATTTTTTTTTAAGCTCAAAATAATGTCAGAAATTATACTATTATGACATTATTAGATGGAACATCTTGGCTAATATAAAAAAGTATCTTAAATACGTTTAAGGTGTATTTCCTGTGCTAATTTTTTAAAGCTAATCTTTAAACTGAGAACTGTGTTCCGATCTCATGAAAAAATGATTTCCTGGCCGTGTAGACCAGAATAACTGGATTGCGAGAGCCCTAGTTTGTTTGAAACATTCAATTGGAAAGCCATATACTGGGGAAATAGTGGGCACATTTCTATTTATCAAAGTTTTTTTTATCAGTGTCAGTGTTCATGCTCATAATTTTGACAGTAGGTCCCATAGAGTGTTGGTGTAAAGACAGTGAACTAGCCACCTCGCCTCACTGCAAATTTACTGCTTGGTAAACCATGCCTACTAGCATGAAACCCATTGATTTAAAAGAACAATATACCTCCTATCATATAGATGTAATTGATTGCTATTCTTGTAAGTGGCTTGCCCAAGTTTTACAAAATTGTAATCCTATATCAAGCGAAAATCCTTATTTTTAATTGTTTTTAACAACTAATTTCCAGCAACACAAACTAAAAAGGTATTTGAAGTAGGGACAGATGTAGCGTTTCATCCAATTTTAGTCTTATTTTGAGCCGGTTGTGCTTATTTCTGTTAATTATTTGTTTAAGAGAGGAACAAATTCAAAAATAAGAGCAAAATACTTGATTAAACGGTATTTGCCCCATTATTTAATGAGTTCATTCAACTATCCTTGCTTAAACATAAGCATAATTGTTTGATACTGATCCCTTTTCACTTATTTGAACAGATTTAGGGTTTTGTATCCAATTAGACATGTTGTATTATTAGAAATCTTACCAAGTACCGTTTTCTCCAAATGTCAGAGTATTTCACCTTGTTTTACTTATTAACTTACCAGTGATGGACTGATCAAAGTCGTGTATGTTTCAAAAGTTTGTCGTCTTGTTTGGTGCGCAATTAACGTTTGAGGACGCGAATGCGTACTAGTGTACCACTTATGTGCACCCCTGATTATGATGCATTATTAATGCTACTTAAGAGCCAAGAAAAGTGTTACCAAATATTATATTAATGTATAATAGACTGGATGTATATAAGAGCACAGTTTATAAAGCTGAAAGCTTTTAATCAATTAGTCTCATTTCTGAATTCAGGCCCAGAGTGATTCTAAACATTTGAGCATGTTGTCCTTAGTTTTGAATATGAAATTAAATAAGTAATGTATTCTTTCTTTCTTTAGTTTTTT
This sequence comes from Aldrovandia affinis, assembly GCA_029706075.1. Taxonomy (NCBI): domain Eukaryota; kingdom Metazoa; phylum Chordata; class Actinopteri; order Notacanthiformes; family Halosauridae; genus Aldrovandia; species Aldrovandia affinis. Next base: position 8,735,130 of record JAINUG010000018.1, on the reverse strand, counting down.
TTGTGTTGTTTATTTATGTATACACAACTAACCATCCTCACATGTTTTTCAGTGACTGCAGTCTGCCTGGAGAATGATCTGGACATCATTGTAACACAATTATTAGTTAATATATTTTAAAGCAAAATTCTCAAAAAAACTAAGCCCAGTCCTTTGCCTACTGACAACTTCCTGTTTGCCATTTTGCCATTTTGAACGCGACGCGCGCTGTAGTAACTGCTGCTCCAAGTTTCACTACCCGCATTTTCTGCACTTTTATACTGATTTAAATACAAAACTCTTTTCTATTTTTTAATCTTTTTCGGATTACTCCTAACTAACCAACCTATACGGGACTCCAGCACCGTGGTTTTCTGTTCGACACCCAAGAAAACATTTACGGTAAGGAATTCGACCATGGCTTCCTCCCTTGTTTCCTGCTTGGAGTGCAATATGTTTAGTGTTAGTTCTGACGCCAAGTTTAACGTAACTGGTATTTGTAGTAAGTGTCAACTCAATTTAGAATTGGCGCAGAAAATAGTTGAGCTTGAGGACCGCATCCGGACGCTTCGCCAGATTCAGGAAGGAGAGTTACATAGAGTCTTTTATGTTGGCGCCGGACGCACCAGGGAGTTTAAATAGCCTAGACATTAGTGCTATTCCCCCAGCAGAGCCTTCGCAGCAAGGCGTTTTTGTCACGGTTCGAGGGAGGCATAGTCGCTGTCCCAAGGAGGTCATACACCCAACTCACGTTTCGAATCGTTTTTCCCCACTCAGTAATACACCTACTGAGAAAGCTCTGATAATTGGCGATTCCATTTTACGAGACGTGAGGATAGAGTCACCAGCGACCATAGTCCAATGTTTGCCTGGGGCCAGAGCTACCGACGTGGAGGCAAACTTAAAGGTGCTAGTTAAGAATAATCGCAAATATTCTAAAATTATTATCCACGCTGGCACCAATGATGTTCGACTTAGGCAGTCGGAGATCACTCAAAATAATTTTGTTTCGGTGTGTAAGCTCGCTAAAACACTCAGTCGGGAAGTAATTATCTCTGGCCCTATCCCTGCCCGTAGGAGTGACGAAGTCTACAGTAAACTCACGTCGCTAAATCGCTGGATGGCTAACTGGTGTACTGACAACGACTTGGGCTTCATAGACAATTGGCCCACTTTTTGGGGAAAGCCTGGCTTACTGAAGAGAGACGGACTCCACCCGAACTGGAGAGGTTCTCTTCTATTATCTAGAAATTTTTCCCGTAGTATAAATTCGCAAAATGTATGACCTCTCAGAGCGCTAGCCAGGCAGCAGACTTCTGGTCCTAAACCACTGTCTGCTAGCTTCCAAAAACCCGTGACTAGCTTAGCTATTGAGACTGTGTCTGTCCCTCGTTTTGTAAATGGTTTTAGAAGTAAAAAGCTATCTGAGCACACTGGCTGTCGTGGCATTTGTGTACATAATCTTATTTATATTAAAACCTCTCAGCCTGCAGTAAGTGTTGCCTGTAGTAAGACGCATCTTAAATGTGGATTGTTAAATGTTAGATCACTTTCCCCCAAGGCGGTTCTTGTGAACGAACTAATCACAGACCATAGCTTTGACCTGATTAGTTTCACTGAAACCTGGCTTAGGCCTGACGAATACAGTGCACTAAATGAGGCATCTCCCGATGGTTATGCCAGCTGCCAAGCGCCGCGTCTGTCCGGTAGAGGGGGCGGTGTTGCTGTGATTTTTTCTACAAAATTTAGTTTTACACCTAAATGTGGGGATAAGTTCTCCTCTTTTGAATCGCTTGCTATGCTTTCTGGACGGTCAAAAGATCTAGTTACCTCAGTGCAATCCTTCCTCTTAATAACTATTTATAGACCACCTGGACCGTATACTGTTTTTCTTTCCGAGTTTGCAGAGTTTTTATCAAGCTTGGCAACCATGGCAGATAAAGTTGTGATTGTCGGAGATTTCAACATACATGTTGATAATGACAGTGACCCTTTAGGACTGGCTTTTGCAGCTATTATTGACTCTGTTGGTTTTATTCAAAATATATCTGAACCAACCCACCGCCACAATCATACCTTAGATTTAGTCTTATCCTGTGGTATCGATGTCGAGAATATAATTGTGTCTCCCCATAATCCTGTACTATCGGATCACTTTTTGATTTATTTTGAAATTCAGGTAAATATTCCTATTAAATCGGAACCTAAATACTATTCCAGCCGCTCTATAAATTAATTGACGGCTTCAAAATTTATAAACTTACTTCCCGAATCCTTAGTATCAAGTCAGGACCCAAATAGCCTTTTGTCAATTGATCATCAAACAGATGCGCTAAATCACATTTTACGGAATACACTTGATGCGGTCGCACCCCTCAAGAGGAAAAAATGCAGTGAGAAGAAACTTGCACCCTGGTTTACTGACCATACCCGTGCCCTTAAACAAGTTTCCAGAAAATTAGAACGCAGATGGCGCTCTACCAATTTAGAGGTTTTTCGCTCTGCTTGGAAGGACAGCCTCATAGAATACAAGCACGCCCTTATTACAGCTAGGTCATCGTACTTCTCAAAATTAATTGACCAGAATAAAAACAACCCAAGATTTCTATTTAACACGGTAGCTAAACTGACAAAAAAACAGTCTTCAGTTTCCATCAGTTATCCTTCTAACTATAATTCCAATGACTTTATGAACTCGTTTACTGATAAGATTGAGACAATCAGAGAACAAATTATGATAATGACTCCAATATCTAGCACTCCAACTGCCGAGATAGCACAGGGCTATCAGGAGCAGGGTTGCGTAGAGATCCTTGAGTTTTTCACTCCCTTGGATCTGGACAAATTCAGTAAACTGGTTATGTCCTCCAAATCATCTACATGTCTGTTAGACCCCATACCAACAAAGCTTATTAAAGAGCTTTTGCCTGTGCTAGGCCAGCCCATGTTAGATATCATAAATACATCCCTATTATTGGGTTGCGTACCTAGGTCTTTAAAAGTGGCAGTAATCAAGCCTCTTCTAAAGAAACCAAATCTTGATCCTGTTAATCTGAAGAACTATAGGCCCATTTCAAATCTGCCCTTTTTGTCAAAGAATTTAGAGAAATCTGTAGCTCAGCAATTAACTGCTTTCCTAAAAACGAATAATCTGTATGAAACACTACAATCAGGTTTTAGACCAAACCATAGCACTGAGACAGCACTTATTAAAGTTGTAAATGACTTACTGTTAGCATTGGACACTGGTTGTGTTTCTATTCTAGTGCTCCTTGACATAAGTGCTGCTTTTGACACTATTGACCACCAGATTCTCCTTCATAGGCTAGAAAACCTGGTTGGTTTGCGTGGACGGGCACTCTCATGGTTTAAATCATACTTATTAGACCGGTTTCAATTTGTGCAATTAGATCAAGAGTTCTCTGACTACTCTCAGGTTAAATATGGTATTCCACAAGGCTCAGTGCTGGGACCATTACTGTTCTCATTATACTTGCTACCACTCGGTAATGTTATTCGTAAACATGGTGTGAATTTCCATTGCTATGCAGATGATACACAGCTGTACATATCAATGAAACCAGGTGAAACACTTAAACTCACTCAATTAGAGGCCTGTATCGCTGATATAAAGAACTGGATGACAGTAAATTTCCTGCTTTTAAATTCAGATAAAACAGAGATGATGGTTTTGGGCCCCAAAAAATTAAGGAACAAGTTGAATCTGCAGTTAAATGCAGGTGATTGCATAGTTACATCAAGTCTTATGGTTAAGAACCTTGGTTTTATTATTGATCAGGACCTTACATTTGACACTCATATTAAAAACACTTCCAGAGTAGCTTTCTTTCACCTAAGAAACATAGCTAAAATTCGGCACATTCTGTCATTAGAGGATGCTAAAACCTTGATGCATGCTTTTGTTGAATCGAGGCTAGACTATTGTAATGCCTTATTATCCGGCTCCTCTAGTAGCTCTCTAAAGAGTCTTCAACTAGTACAGAATACAGCGGCATGTATTTTGACTAGATCCAAAAAGTATGAGCACATTACTCCAGTGTTAGCATCACTACATTGGCTTCCTATTAAATATCGGGCTGATTATAAAGTACTGTTGCTAACTTTTAAAGCAGTAAACGGACTTGCACCTTTATATCTGACCGAAATGATTGCCCCCTATAAGCCGACACGACTGCTTCGTTCACAAGAAGCCGGCCATCTATTACTCCCTAGAATTTTGAAAAGCACAGCTGGTGGTAGAGCCTTCTCTTTTAGAGCTCCTCTGTTGTGGAACGGTTTACCAAGGCATGTTAGGGATTCGGACACAGTTTCAATTTTTAAGTGTAGATTAAAAACATATCTTTTCAGCCTAGCTTACTGCCAAACATAGTCTAGGTGGAGAGATGGAGAAGGCCGTGCCCTAGTGTCTTATGGAGTGAGAAACTTTCCATACTGTCACCTCCTCAATGTGTTACCACTGTTATGCTGGTTATCCTTGATCAGGTGTGGATTGTTTGGAACTCTCTCATGGCTGCGTGTTTTCTCTGTCCCTCTCCTAATAGGTATGCTGCCATAGCTTACACCTGTTGGGGCTATCTGTATATTTCCTATGCTTGTGCTCCCCTGCTCTTACATAATGCTACTGGCTATAGCACTGCTTTTTTTTGTTCTGACTGCATGTTCTCTTCTCTGCCTCTGAACTCGGCACCTGCCCCCGAGCCCTAGATCCTGCGAGAAATGTGAGCTGCCCCCATCAACCCTCACCCCCACGCCAACCCCAGTTCCTGGATCTGGACCCTCTCCGCGTGGTTTAGCCCCCCGCTGACTACCTAACTCAGGAGGGGCAAAGTCTTTCAGCCCTGAGCCACCTTGGACTGACCATGACATGGTCTTTTTTTGGACATACCCTGTGCCGGCCAGAAGAGGATGGGCTCCCCCCCTTTTTAGTCTGGTTCCTCCCAAGGTTTCTCCCTACCTAGGGAGTTTTTCCTTGCCACTGTTGCCATTAGGCTTGCTTTTGGGGGGGTCTAGGCCTGGGTTCCCCCTCTGTTAAGCGTTTTGTGACAATTCTATTGTGAAAAGCGCTATACAAATACACTTGATTTGATTTGATTTGAATTAAGCAAAGGGAACAGTAATTGTTATAATTAAAGACTGGAGCATCCTTTTCAATATTTTATTAAAAAACAGATAAAAACTTTGTGTAGCACAGGCTGGTACAGGTATGTAAATGAAAGGCAGGTGACTTTCAGAGACCTCACATATGACTGAAATCATTCTGAAGGTCAGAGACATATTATTGAGGGGAAGTGGTTCTCTGTGGCTCAGTTGGTAGAGCACAGTGTTGGCAACGCTTAGGTTGTGGGTTCAATCCCCACTGGGGCCACATATACTGAAAAATGTATGCATTCACTCCTGTAAGTCGCTTTGGATAAAAGCGTCTGCTAAATGGCGTATATTAAGAAGGGACTTCCATTAAGAAGCATTATTGAAGCTCAAGCTGGCAGGCTTTTAAACATAGTTTCTGGAATATATGTAGTTCATTCATAGTTGCTGGAGCAAATTTGCTCTATGTGTGTTTGCCACTGGTTATGTATACTATAAGGTATTACGTGGAGTTCAGACAAACTGTATTGCATTCTAAAGAATATTATTTGTCTTGTTGCTGGTATCAATGCCCATACTTCAACTTGTATTGTTTGTAGTAGTAGTAGTAGTAGTAGAATGTTTTATTTATTTAGAGATAATACATATAATGAATCTATTTTAAAGTAGTTACCTACTCAGCAGTGATATGGTCATCTTTGAAATTACATATACAGTTACAGTTACAGTGTTCTTGTATGCCCATGACATATTGGGATTTTTTCATGTATTAATTTTAAAGACGGACGATTCAATTTGTGCACGCTCTTAGTTCTCACATTTTCAATTGTAATTACACTTATCTTACACAATTCAACTTTTAAAATCAGTTATATCTCAAGGCCTGACTGGTTATTAATTAGAATTAATTAGTAATGAATAGTGTTTCAAATACATTTTATTTAACCAGGTAAAAGTCCCATTGAGATTCAGAATCTCCTTTGCAAACGAGACCTGTAATGGGGACGGGAGACAGATTTTAGGGGTGACAGAACATTTTGAAAAGTGGTCAAAGAGTCCTGTCCATAATTGTTCTGTACTTATGTAAGTAACAAAAGGTGCATAAACTGTTTTTATTGCACCATCCATAATGGAACTTCAGTGGAATACAGTGCTGAATATGGTCTAGCACTATAACACTTGAAAAAGAAAAAGAATATTTCAGATATCACTGGTGCAGAAATAATTTCCTTTTTCATCTGGATGCTGGCTATGCTGTTTTGTTATACCGCTGAAGTGGAGAAAATCCATGTTAAGGTTTATGCATATTGACATCCTTAGTCAGCACAGACGTCATCAGCATGCTCCGCCCCTGTTCTTGCATTTGGCTTTTCGGTTCTTGTGCTCCAATATTGCAAAACTTTTGGAGTTTGGGGTTATAGGGATGATGGAGGGCTCTTGAGACTTTTGTAGTATTTGCTGTACAAAACAAAACTGTTGCATTGTTTTATCCAGATATGCTGACACAGTTTCATTGGTTTAACCAAGTTTCAACAAGGTTCTGATCACCTTGATGTTGACTGAAATAATGCTGTAGAGCCATCAGTCCATCACAATATGGGGGTCTCCAGGGCCCATTTTATTTTCTTCTCCTTCTCCTTAGGTCCCCCATAGCCTGATTCTGCTATTCCACATCCTCTTCAGCACCTTCGATTTCAGATGAACTCGAAACAACTCAAACTGCTCAGTTCTTATTTTTTCTTTAATCTTTATAGGAAATTGTAGGCCCTTCTTATTGCTGCCACCTCCTCCATAACCTCTCCTTCGGGAAAGTGCAGACAAGCATGCACACTCCACCAAAGGAACTGCTGCAACGTGGATTTATCTTGACCATTAGAGGACAGAGGGGAATTTTTCCACTTTTTTTCCTCTCCAATGTTAAAGCCTTTTTTGGTCATCTGGAAATCATTTATATGATATATTATTATATTTAAGCATAACTTTTTTCATCAGAACAGCTATGTCCACCGAACAGAGTAGTTTCTACACATCTCATTACTTCCAATGCCATGCCATGAGATTTCTTCTGTTGCCAATCCATCATTGCTATTCCTGTCATTGTATAACTCACATTGTTTTCATGAAATGCATTCAGTGACAATTACTTTGTAAAGAGTACCATATTAATTGTATATGCAAATTATTGTTTATTTCTTTACTTTGATTCAAAGATGCAAGAAATACAAAATTAGTAATAATAAGCAACTGGCATGTAACTGAGTAAGGACCAAACAAGAAAAAGGACAAACATCCAAATGATGATAGGAATGTTCAAACAAACAAAAGTGTAGTGTTTAGCAGGGTGGCCAGCTTGCCAGGTGGTCAGTGGGTGGACAAAATGCAATGGCCAACTTATACCCCCGTAAAACACCTTGTTTTATATGACATAAATTATTTGTAATATAAAATGATTGTTTTTCGGTGAATGAATTTAAAAAATATAACACTGCTGATGTGGAATTTTTTAAACAATTAAATGTATTTGATCACCTGCTTTAGCTCTTTATTCCTCTGTAGCATTTCTGTGATTTTTTATATGTTGTGATCCATTGTTGGTTCCAACAATGAAATAAAGGAAATTTGATCAGCGTACCCACACAATCTATCAGGCGTCAGTCCTTTAGTTAGACATTCATTACAGCTATGGGTAATCAATCGACATGACTATCAGTAAGTTAGCTTAGGTAAATTGACGAGGGGTGTCCTTCTCAGAGTGACAGATATCTGCCTGGCTGCCTCTTTATTTTCCAGAATAATCAATTATCTTGATTTGTTTCTTTTTTGTAACAACAAACTATTGGATTGGAGGACATTGTGAAGGAGACAGACATTTTAAACTATTTTTATTTCACCATGTGTAAATACTTTTCAGGTCTTTACTTTATTTTTATGCTTTAGACACAGATCAATCAGCAATGATGCCAATAAGCTCTTGTAGAATAAGCTGAAAGAAAAAATCTAGCCACAGTCAATACAGTAAAGACGAGCATATACAAAAATATATACAGTTGTATATACCTCGATAGCTTGTGCCTGTGGATTCGGATAACTCGCAGAGTGGAGTTGGCTCCAGAATTTTTCATGTATTTTTCATTTGCATTTAAATTCCACATCCTCTTTGTTAAATGGGCAGCAGTAAAGCACATAACAAATAAAGACATAACAATATTGCACTTTCAAAGTGAAGAAAATGTCTAAAAGGAAAAAATGTATGTTTTTATTCAAGACAAATTAAATGCAATCGAAAGTGGAGGGAAACAAGTTGATGTACAGCTTGTGAACTTAATGTTGGAGTGGCCACTGTGGAGGATGGCTAAAACATGAGGAAAAGATTCACTCCTTTACGCACAAGATAGACAGCATGGAAGGCTTGAAAAGACAGACCACAAAATCATCTGATTACTGTGACATTGACAAAACTAATGGTTTGTTTTCCATCCGCAGTATGATGCGACTTTGTTGGACCATATTGCGTCCATTTTAGTCTCCAGAATTGAACCCAATTGAACATTTGTGGTATGACATTATTACTTATATGTATTATTATTATTTTTTAATTCTGAGCAATTGTGTTAGTATCAATGAATATCATTTTCTATTTGTTTTACATAATATACGCTATATGGCCAAAAGTCAGTGGACACCTGACCATCACACCTATATGAGCTTGTTGGACATCCCATTCTAAAACCATGGGCATTAATATGGAGTTGGACCCCCCCTTTGTGGCTATGACAGCCTTCATAGTTCACTGGAACTAAGGGGTCTATCCCAAACCCTGAGAAACAGCCCCAGACCATTATCCCTCCTCCACCAAACTTTACAGTAGGCACTATGCATTCCGGAAGGTAGCGTTCTCCTGGCATCCGCCAAACCCAGATTTGTCCATCAAACTGCCAGATAGTGAAGCGTGATTCATCACTCCAAAGAACATGTTTCCACTGCTCCAGTTGCAGCGTGCTTTACACCACTCCAGCTGACGCTTGGCATTGAGCATGGTGATGTGAGGCTTGTGTGCAGCTGCTCGGCCATGGAACCCATTCCATGAAGCTCCTGAAGCACAGTTCTTGTGCTGATGGTGCTTCCAGAGGCAGTTTGGTACTCTGTAGTGAGTGATGCAGCAGATGATAGGTGATTTTTACGCGCTATGCGCTTCAGCACTCGTTGGCCCCGTTCTGTGAGTTTGTGTGGTCTACGACTTCGTGGCCGAGCTGTTGTTGCTCCTAGGCGCTTCCACTTCACAATAATAGCACTTACAGTTGACCGGGGCACATCTAGTAGGGCAGAAATTTCACGATCTGACTTGTGGCAAAGGTGGCACCCTATGACAGTGCCGCGTTTAACCCCCTGGTAGGTCGACTGGATCACCGCCGATCCGAGCAGCAATAAAAGTATATTATTATTTCTAACGTTGCAAGATTTTATCATACACACGCGGCAAAAACATTGACAGAAACCTTAGAATTGCGACTTTCCGATTTGAGCACTGGCAAATAATATTAGATTTTTTTGTCATTAGGTTAATTAGACCAAAGTAAACCTTGCCTTTTACTCTCTGTTTTACCTGGAAGTACCGCCCCCCTTCTATTGACATGGGAACTAGGTGCTAGTTTCAGGGAGGGGCGTGGGGCCATGTGAGAAATCGCCGTGTAAACAACACATAAAATGTCCCAACATTATATAGCATCTTGTCTGTGTTTACGGTTGCGATCTGCCAGCAACAGACTGTGCATGCTGATATTTATTTTATTTCCCATATTTTCAAATACCCGTGAAAATATATGAATTCCGCGTCTTGTGACGCTATACGGAAACAATCAGAATCATTGCGAACTGCTGCGAATAATTAACGGGAGGATATTTAACCAGCTGGTATTCTCTGTTTCGGCGCTTGGACATTATCTAGCTTAGCTTGATAGTACCTATTGTGATGAATGTTTCTTGCCTCTCCAGAACTTGTTTGTTCGTGTGCTTATTGTTGTTTAGATTCCCAGTGTTTAGTTTATTCTGAGTTTTTGGATACGTTTTTGATTTACCGTTTTACTTGTTTTGTTTGTTCCTGATTGTTGGTTATTTTGTTTTGTTTTGTTTATGTCTTTCCGTGTCTTCGCAGACACGAATTTTGCTTTCGTTCTCCTACAGACGTTTAAAGATAAATAAATATCTTAAACACATTTCCGCATTCTGGGTTTCTCTGTCACCTACATCTGGTTCCACACCTACAACACAGCGAGACACTGACACCATAACAAAATGTAAATCACACCTCAACACTCACGTGTTCAAAATGGCCTATTCACTGTAATGTACCCAGAAAACGGTCTACTTTTGATCATGTGCCTTGTCCACTGCCAAACAGACTCTGGATATTGGCAAACTGGCTTCTGTTGGTCGCAAGAAATGCATGCTCTGCAAGATTTCGGGGAAACAACAGTGCACTCCATGGGAGTGCAAGGTTTGTGATGTTCCCTTGTGTCTACAGTTGACCAGAAACTGTTTTGAGAAGTGGCACCAAAGACTGTGGAAGAACAGATTGTCTCACCATGTTTTAATTTAATTTTTTAATTTTTTGTATATAGTTTGTGTGATGTTTTCAATAAATCATGGCTTTTGTCTTTGTCTGATGGCCTTTGAGAGAGAGATGGCCCATCTGACAGATCTTAGATGTGTGGACAACCCTCAGGTGTGGATCATGAATATTCAGGAAATTAGCATATAGCCCTCCCACAGCCTGAAATAAATTTGATCAGTTCTGATAACAGGTTTTTAGCTATTTAGATCTCAGATGTGCTGAAACTATTTTGATATCCTTACATAACCAAGACCTTGATGAACAAACTCATATTGGCAAAACAATTTGTCACTATAGTTTAGTGTGTGCTTTCACAACTTTTGTGACGGTAGAAAAATTTACTCTTTATAACTTGTATGTTTGTAGATCTATTTACAAGCTGCATATGATACTGACCTAACTATTGATGGCATATAAATGTAGCTGTGATTGTCCTTCAAATAAAAATATCAAACACTTTGGAGTAATTGTGTGTTAAGTTGATGAAATTTAGATAAATATCAGATGACACCAAAATCACAAAGCTTCTCTGAGCTAAGCACAGACCTCAGGGGGTTAAAATCACTGAGCTCTTTACGAACCATTCTGAATTCTAAATGTTTGTCTGTGGAGATTGCATGGCTATGTGCTGGATTTTATGCACCTGTTGGCAATGGGTGTGGCTGAAACACCTGAACTCAATAATTAGTAGGGGTGTCCACTGACTTTTGGCCATATAGTGTAGCTCAATACCTGTATTTATTATTTTATGCAGCCTTTTTACAGCCTCATCTTTATCAAGGGTGTGAATAATTTTGAAGGTGACCATATATATATTATATCAGGCATTGTCATCCTGAAAGAGACTCCCGTCAGGATAGAAATGCTTCACCATAGGTTGAAAGTGATCACTCAAAACCTAATGGCTTTGTATTTATTGGCATTTACCTTGCCCTCTAAGGGATTAAGTGGACCTAAACCAATACATTACAACTTTATTAATCCCCGAGGGGCAATTTGAATTTGGGCATGGTAAAAACAGACAAGAAGCAGACACAGACAGATACAATTAAGCTACATTGGGGCTGGATGCGCAAGTGCAATTAAAATAAATAAATAAATAAGTGTAAGTTACCGGTCTCTAACTGAGAGATAAAATGTTGACGCGTTTATTACATTTTCAGCTACACTTTGCTATCATTCTGCAACATAGCTAGTAAACTTCAAGTTAAATGTGCACAAGCTACCATCCAGTGACTCCAAATCTGTCAACAAGCTGCAGGAAGACTCACCAAAACAATTGACGAATCCCTCCCGTGACCAACGGACAGAAAGCGCTATGGATTCGTCACGTCGGACATACCAAAACAACTCACTTCTGCCGTGCCATCCATCACTCAACTTGGCTCAACCAGCCACAAGGACCTGCCTACCCAATCAGTAAGATTGACCCAAACATCCAAATATTAAGTAGATTAGTGGACACACACACACACACACACACACAAATGAACACATTGTTCCCATCCTACCTCCATCCTACCATTCCATCACACATTGGTTTACCTTTTATTTCCCCCCTTTTCACCACCGTAAGATTTCATATGTTTTATTTTTTTATAAATTCAATTTTGTTAAACCTGGTCATAAGTCTGATTATTGTTTGGATAAATACATGAGCCTACCACCTTAAATAACTTACGCCTGATGTTAAGTGACTGATTATTGTAATTTTAATACTTATTAATCGAATAATCATAATTTAAGAATTAATTCTATGAGACTGATTAATTAAAATTGCTATTAATGTTTTGTCCTATACTACAGCTGACCTAAGCCACACACATTCTATTATATTATTCATTACTGTAATTTTGATATTATGTATTGAAATTCATGAGTATTATTGATAGTAAAATATATGGTAGGTCTTGTATGCCCTTTTGCAGGGCCCAGCAGCCCATTGTGACTACATTATTTGGTATATATGTATATTTCCTCATAGCTGTCATGTAATGCGATGCAGGTTTCCTCATGCATATATGCATGTAGCATGTGCAGTTTGACTCTGCAGCATTGATAACTGCTGGAAAATGCATGTGCATGTAACACACAGGGAAACACTATGAATTATTTACAGAGCTTTATGGGAAGAGGGATAAATTACTTTAATACCAGACATCTTGTCTATTGCAGTAATCCTCCTTCACGCCCAAGCATTACACACAATTCTGCTGAAATCGGTATGGTACCACTGATCCGGCTGCCCGTTTGGGGGGAAGGGGGGATAGAGGGAATCTCCAGATCAGTATAGCATGAGAGTCCCTAGGTAGAGGAGGATTTCATTTCAATTTCAGTGATCCATTAGATCTCATTAGATCAGGAGGATCTACAACGGAATGTATTCACGGGTGCTGGAGACAGACCAACAATCTGCATGGTGTGTTTACAATGCTTAACATCCTGAAGGAAAGTGAGGCTTCACTAACTATGTAAGAAGTCAATGACAACAAAGATGGAACTAGATCTATGTGTAGGGTCCATGCATTCATGACGGATCAAAAGGGATGGGCAGACGTCACTTGCACACGACACTGAGCGGCAACTTCAAAAGACTGTAAGCCAATGAGTGACCTAGTACAGTTGCGTTTCACCTCCCCCACTGTAACGCAACATAAAACTAGCACGCATCTATTGTCCTCTCTCTTTTGATTTTTCTCTGGTTCGCTTCCCTCCGTTCTTTGCAGAAATGGAGCAGAAAACTCTGAGGAAGGACAGGCCTCACTCTTCAGAGTAATCTCTCTCTCAGAACCTCTAGAGCCACATCCAGCGCTATCTAACTCTGAGATAAAACTATTTGAATTAGAAAACTGACTGTATCCACCACGTGATCAGTTTTATTAGCCACACTTTGCTATTGTTCTGCAACATAGCAAGTGAACACGCCTGCAAGTGATCATCTATTCAGTGCAAATCGGTCAACAAGCTGCAGGAACGACTCACCAAGAGGAGACGAATCCCTCCCGTGAGCAACAGAAAGAAAGCGCTACGGATTCGTCACGTCGGACACCCGCAAACAACCCTTCTCCAGCGCCAGCAACTCAACCTGACTCAACCAGCTACAAGGACTTTCCTGCACACGCAGTAAGACTGATACAAACATCCAGGCTAACTAGATTAGTGGACTTAGGCTTGTTGTTTATTTTCAAGGTATTCCAGAGTGTTTTCATTGTGTTTTGTGCTTTGCATATCTGTACCACACAGCTTGCTAGTCAGCTACAGCTAACTAGCATCATATAGTTTGGATAGTGGTACCATCTATTAGTAATGTTTCTTTATGACCTGCCTTATTTTAACCGAGATCTCTGCATGCAAACGTATTAACCATTCTAATATCTAGCACATTAGGTATTTGATCTCATTCATTCTGGTGAATAGTTGCTACACTAATTAGCTAGTCAATATCTAAACAACAAAACATCGTGCGCACATACAGAGAAACACGTGTGTGTATCCGTGCATGTGCCATGCGTGCGTGCACATATGCACTCACACAGGGGAACGCACCCATTGTTCCCATCCTATCTCAGTCCTACCATTACATCACACATCGGTTTTCCTTTTATTTATCCCCTTTTCACCACCGTAAATTTGAGTTTGTTTTATTTAATAAATTCTATTTTGTTGAACCTGGTTGTCAGTCTGATAATTGTTTGGATAAACATTTGAGCCTACCACCTTAAAGAACTTACGCCTGTTACTAAGTTACTGATTATTGTCATTTTAATATTTTATATACACTGCCTGGCCCAAAAAAAGTCACCACCTGGATTTAACTAAGCAAATAGGTAAGAGCCTTCCATTGGATAATTACTGCAGTGATTAATATGTTTTAGCTGGCAACAAGTTATTTAACCCTAACTGATGCAGTGAGTAGCTTATAATTTCTTAAACAACCATGTCGGAAGACATATCCTGTGGTCGTGGAAAAGATGTTAATCTGTTTCAGAAGGGTCAAATTATTGGCCTGCATCAAGCAAAGAAAACAACTAAGGAGATTGCTGAAACTACTAAAATTGGATTAAGAACTGTCCAACGCATTATTAAAACCTGGAAGGATAGTGGTGAACCATCATCTTCGAGGAAGAAATGTGGTCGAAAAAAAATCTTGAATGATCGTGATCGGTGATCACTTAAACGTTTGGTGAAATCATATCGTAAAAAAACAACAGTAGAACTCACGGCTATGTTTAATAGTGAAAGTAAGAGCATTTCCACACGCACAATGCGAAGGGAACTCAAGGGATTGAGACTAAACAGCTGTGTAGCCTTAAGAAAACCACTTGTCAGTGAGGCTAATCGGGAAAAAAGGCTTCAATTTGCTAGGGAGTATAAAGATTGGACTCTGGAGCAATGGAAGAAGGTCATGTGGTCTGATGAGTCCAGATTTACCCTGTTCCAGAGTGATGGGCGCATCAGGGTAAGAAGAGAGGCGGATGAAGTGATGCACCCATCATGCCTAGTGCCTACCGTACAAGCCTGTGGGGGCAGTGTTATGATCTGGGGTTGCTGCAGTTGGTCAGGCAACATTATGTGCCCAAAGAATGAGGTCAGCTGACTACCTGAATATACTGAATGACCAGGTTTTTCCATCAATGGATTTTTTCTTCCCTGATGGCATGGGCATATTCCAAGATGACAATGCCACGATTCATCGGCCTCAAATTGTGAAAGACTGGTTCAGGGAGCATGAGACATCATTTTCACACATGGATTGGCCACCACAGAGTCCAGACCTTAACCCCATTGAGAATCTTTGGGATGTGCTGGAGAAGACTTTGCGCAGCGGTCCGACTCTCCCATCATCAATACAACATCTTGGCGAAAAATTAAGCTCTGGACGGAAATAAATGTTGTGACATTGCAGAAGCTTATCGAAACGATGCCACAGCGAATGCATGCCGTAATCAAAGCTAAAGGCGGTCCAACAAAATATTAGTGTGTGACTTTTTTTTTGGACGAGCAGTGTATTTAAAAATATATATATTTCATTTTTGATTTAATTACATGAGACTGCTATTCATGTTTTTTGTATGGTATAGCTGACCCAAGCCACATACATTTCTATTATATTATTCATTATTGTAATTTTGATATTATATATTGAAATTCATGTATAATTAACAGTAAAATATATGATTGGCCTTGGATACACTTTTACAGGGCCCAGCGACCCATTGTCACTGCATTATTTGGTTATCATATGAGGACATATATGCATATTCCCTACATACAGTATGCATGCTTGCTCTGCTGTATTGGGCCCCTAGGTGAGCTCTGTTCATGGTGTTGGGCCCCTGGGTGAGCTCTGTTCATGGTGTTGGGCCCCTGGGTGAGCTCTGGTCATGGTGTTGGGCCACTGGGTGAGCTCTGTTCATGGTGTTGGGCTCCTGGGTGAGCTCTCTTCATGGTGTTGGGCCCCTGGGTGAGCTCTGTCATATACACTTTAATGAAGATATGAATGTATCCCACAATATAATTCACCATCACCTCTCAGACTCCTGTTGTGACCTATGTCTTGTGATTGGAGGACATCTGACACATAGGCTCGGTTATCGATGAAACTATAAATCTCCCCCACTATGCCTCCCCCTCTCTTGCTCACCCTACCTCTCAGCGTGACTTTTGCTCCCTCAGCAGGAGAGGAGTGTTTGAAGTCTACCTTAAACAGAACCGGCAATAGAAACACTTAATTCAAGTAACTACGTTCAAGTCTACTATTCAAGTTAGACTGTGTCCAGTATCTCTATGGACTTCAGCTTCAGTGAGAGCCAGATGATCCAAGGAAGCAACTAAACCATATCCTCAAGGAGAGCACCTTGAGGGACCCAGGCCACCACAACCCTGATTCCAGACAAGGAGAGGAGCCAGACCACATGTGCTGTGTCTGTAAAGAAGACCAAAGATTACACTTCAGGCTGAGTATATAACACACTCTAATTCTTCCTCTTTTAATGTGGTATACTTTAATGTGGTATTAATCTCACACATGTCTAGTTATTCCATTATATATTTCACTTACATTATATTTTGTGAATATTCTAATTAACCCCCTGAGGTCCGTGCTAAGCTTAGAGGAGGTTTGTGATTTTGGCGTGGTCTGATATTTATCTCAATTTCATCAACTTAACACACACTTACTCCAAAGTGTTTGATATTTTTATTTGAAGGACAATCACAGCTACATGTATATGCCATCAATAGTTTGGTCAGTATCATGTGCAGCTTGTAAATAGATCTACAAACACACAAGTTATAAAGAGTACATTTTTCTGCCATCACAAAAGTTGTGAAAGCACACACTAAACTATAGTAATGAATTGTTTTGCCAATGTGCGTTTGTTCATCAAGGTCATGGTTATGTATGGGTGTGAAAATAGGTTAGCACATATGAGATCTAAATAGCTAAAAACCTGTTTTTATCAGAACTGGTCACATTTATTTCAGGCTGTGGGAGGGCTATATGCTAATTTACTGAATATTCATGATCCACACCTGAAAGATCTGTCAGATGGGCCATCTCTCTCTCTCAAAGGCCATCAGACAAAGACATCAATCAATCAATCAATCAATCAATCAATCTTTATTTTTGTATAGCGCCATTTACAAACAGGTTGTCACACAGCGCTTCACAATTGGCATTTTCCAGAGGGAATCAAAAAACCAGAAAACCATTGGAGCCAATGTAGGAAACTGGAAAATGATTCCCTGACCCCTTAAAAGGCGGTCGAGATGAACTCCTGGAAAATTGTGGGATACAGAGAAAAACAACACAAATAGTCCTTGAGGCTCATGTGGCTTAACAGACCACTGGAAGGGCATTCTAAGTGTAGGAGGTTTTGGGGTGGACCTCATCCCTCCAGATACCAGGGCAGGGCGGGGATGGAACCAGCAGCTAGGGTCTGGGCCAGCGGCATCCGGCTAACACATGGCAGAGGTGGGGGTTGACTCTGGGGCAGGTGAGCTCGGGCAGGTGCCACGAAGCCGGGAGAAAAGAGGAAAGGTGCAATTATGACTATGATAAATATCACACCGGATCAGGGGAAGAGTAGTGATAACACTTTTGCACCAGCAGAAGTAATCTAGGGCAGCATAACTAATTAGGTGAGTGGCACAGGGAGCACGCAGCCATGAGGCCACTCAGAGACCATCCCACCACATCATCAGCAGTCCTGATAGGGCGGATCATCACTTATGATTGGTGACAGTAAGGATAGCTCATTGCACCAGAAGGCTCTATTGCTACGCCCCTCCACATCTGCACCTAATGACTATAAGAGAGACTAAAGAGATGCGTTTTTAACCTAGACTTGAAAATTGAGACCGTGTCTGACTCCTTCACAGAGATGGGTAGACTGTTCCACAGTAAAGGAGCTCTATAGGAGAAAGCTCTGCCACCTGCTGTATTTTTGATATTCTAGGGACTACCAAGTTGCCTGCATCTTGTGAGCGAAGTGAACGTGGGGGATTGTACGGATGAAGTAGATCCGTCAAGTAAGAGGGTGCAAGTCCATGCAACACCTTATAAGTTAAGAGGAGTACCTTATAGTCTACACGATAGTTTATAGGAAGCCAGTGAAGTGACGCTAACACAGGACTAATGTGCTCATATTTCTTTGTTCTAGTCAGGATCCTTGCAGCAGCATTCTGTACGAGTTGTAGCCTCCTGAGTGAGGCATTGGAACAGCCAGACAGTAATGCATTGCAATAATCTAATCTAGATGTAACAAAGGCATGTACCAATTTTTCTGCATCTATTAACCCCCTGAGGTCGACGGGAGCGGCGCCGCTCCCAGCAGCAATAAAAGTATATTACTATTTCTAACTTCGCGATATTTTATCATACACACGCGACAAAAACATTGACAGAAACCTTAGAATCGCGACTTTCCGATTTGAGCACTGGCAAATCAAATGGGATTTTTAAATTAGGTTAATTAGACCAAAAGTAAACCTTGCTTTTTACTCTGTTTTTACCTTTTAGTAACGTCCCCTTCTATTGACATGGTAACTAGGTGCGAGTTTCGGGAGGTGTGGGGAGGGGGCGTGGGGCCATGTGTGAAAACGCCGCGTAAACACATAAACTGTCCCGACAATTTGAAGCAAGATTTTATACAGACGTACAATTTTATTCAAGATGGAAAGATTTTCTGCGCTGCAGTGTTTGAGAGTATTGATGAAAAGCAGCGAAGACAATAACTGACGAAGAGTAAGTAACTATATTTGATTTGCCATGTTATCAAATACTCGTATATATATTCAATATATGAATTCCGCGTCTTGTGCCTACATATTCCGCGTGTTGCAACGTAACAAATTGCAATATGCACACAATATCTATGGAAGAATACTTTTCAAACAGCCTAAAATGTTATTTATTTCGCTTGTTTTCAAATACTCGTGAAAATATATGAATTCCGCGTCTTGTGACGCCAAACATATTCCGCGTGTTAGTAATTTAATCTAAATCCCTAACGTTAGTAGATTAGTTGGTTAGTACTATACACATCTACCTAATATATACAAAGTGCAATCTAGAAAGTAAGAAGGAAGAAAACGAGATAATAAGCGAAGGCGGGAAAAACCCGAAAAGTATAAACTCCCGAAGTGCATGACAAGACAAGGAGTACTCCACGTGGATCTCGAAATAAACGGAACAAGGACAGACAGGGAGCAGAACGTGACAGAACAGGGAAAATGCAATACTGGATAAAGAATAATGAATAAGGACTGAATGAAAAATAAACAAAGACCAAAAACAGAACAGGAACTCAGAATATAACACTGATGGCCTTTGAGAGAGAGAGATGGCCCATCTGACAGATCTTAGAGGTGTGGACAATGAATAATGAATATTCAGGTATTTAGCATTTAGCCCTCCCACAGCCTGAAATAAATGTGACCAGTTCTGATAAAAACAGGTTTTTAGCTATTTAGATCTCAGATGTGCTAAACTGTTTTCACACCCTTACATAACCAAGACCTTGATGAACAAACGCACATTGGCAAAACAATTCGTCACTATAGTTTAGTGTGTGCTTTCACAACTTTTGTGACAGCAGAAAAATTTACTATTTTTAACTTGTGTGTTTGTAGATCTATTTACAAGCTGCATATGATACTGACCAAACTATTGATGGCATACAAATGTAGCTGTGATTGTCCTTCAAATAAAAATATCAAACACTTTGGAGTAAGTGTGTGTTAAATTGATGAAATTGAGATAAATATCAGACCATGCCAAAATCAAAAACCATCTAAAAGCTTAGCACGGACCTCAGAGGGTTAATGACAGGAAGCCCCTAATTTTGGCAATATTCCTCAGGTGAAAAAAGGCTACTCTGGAAATGTTTTTGATGTGACTATCAAATGAGAGACCAGGATCTATAGTAACACCAAGGTCTTTTACCACCAAACTTGCAGCAACAGAGCAACCATCCAGATTAAGAGATAAATCAGATAACCCTCTTCTGAGGTTTTTGGGCCCCAAGACCAACATCTCTGTTTTATCAGTATTCAGCAATAGAAAATTATCTGACATCCAGTCTTTTATGTCTTTAAAACAGACCTCCAACTGTTCGAATTGTCCTTCGCCAGGTTTCATTGATAGGTATAATTGTGTGTCATCTGCGTAGCAGTGAAAATGTACGCCATGTTTACGAATGACATCACCAAGTGGCAACATGTAAAGGGAGAACAATAATGGCCCCAAAACAGAACCTTGAGGGATACCATATTCCACCTTGATGAGAGCAGAGGGCTCGTCATTTAACTGCACAAATTGATATCTATCTGATAGGTAGGATTTAAACCAGGAGAGTGCCTGTCCACGCAGTCCAACTAGGTTTTCAAGTCTGCTCAGAAGAGTTTGGTGGTCTATTGTGTCAAACGCAGCACTTAAGTCCAAAAGCACAAGAATAGAGACGCATCCACAGTCAGCTGATATCAGTAAGTCATTGACAACTTTAATAAGAGCAGTCTCAGTGCTATGGTGTTGCCTAAATCCTGACTGAAAAGTTTCATAGATGTCATTTGATGTCAGGAACGAAGTCAGTCTCTGAGCTACAGCTTTCTCTAGAATTTTTGAGAGAAAAGAAAGATTAGAAATTGGCCTGTAGTTACTGAGATTTTCTGGGTCAAGGTTTGGTTTCTTTAAAAGTGGCTTAATTACTGCCACTTTTTGAGAATTTGGCATATAGCCTGATGAAAGAGACAGATTAATAATGTCTAGCATGGACTGCCCCATAACAAGAAGAAGTTATTTAACAAGTTGTGTTGGGATTGGGTCTAATTGACAAGTAGATGGTTTGGAGGACATAACCAATTTAGAAAATTCAGTCCACTCCAGAGCACTAAAAAACTCAAGAGTAGCCATAGGACCCCTGTCCTGGTAAGCCTGTGCTTTCTGATAAGTGTTCGCTACAGCAGAAGGTGCCATTTTAGAAATTTCATCTCTAATTTTCTCAATCTTCTCAGAGAAAAAGTTCATGAAATCATTACTATTATGGGCTGCCGGAGGCTTAGCATTGGTTTCAGTCCAACGACATCTTGCAGAGTAGCGTATGCATTTCTTGCGACCAACAGAAGCCAGTTTGTCAACATCCAAAGTCTGTTTGGCAGTGGGCACAGGCACATGATCAAAAGTAGACCGTTTTCTGGGTACATTACAGTGAATTATTGGGTTCACTGTAATGTACCCAGAATTTTCTGGGTTTAAGATATTTATCTTTAAACGTCTGTAGGAAAACGAAAGCAAAATCCGTGTCTACGAAGACACGGAAAGACATAAACAAGACAAAACAAAATAACCAATGATCAGGAACAAACAAAACGTATCCAAAATCTCGGAATAAACTAAACGCTGGGAATCTAAACCACAATAAGCACACAAACAAGTTCTCGAGAGGCAAGAAACATTAATCACAATAGGTATTATCAAGCTAAGCTAGATAATGTCCAAGCGCCGAAACAGAATACCAGCTGGTTAAATATCCTCCCGTTAATTATTCGCAGCAGTCCGCAATGATTCTGATTGTTTCCGTAAAGCGTCACAAGACGCGGAATTCATATATTTTCACGAGTATTTGAAAACATGGTAAATAAAATAAATATCAGCATACACCATCTGTTGCTGGCAGCTCGCAACCGTAAACACAGACAAAATGCGATATAATGTCGGGACATTGTTTATGCTGCGATTTCACACATGGCCCCACGCCCCTCCCCGAGACTAGCACTTAGTTACCATGTCAATAGAAGGGGGACGGAACTTCCAGGTAAAAAAGAGAGTAAAAGCAAGGTTTACTTTTGGTCTAATTAACCTAATTTAAAAAATCTCAAATCTGAAAGTCACAATTCTAAGGTTTCTGTCAATGTTTTTTCCGCGTGTGTATGATAAAATCTTGCGACGTTAGAAATAGTAATATACTTTAATTGCTGCTGGGATCGTCGGCGATCCCGTCGACCTCAGGGGGTTAATAATCAAATTTGTTATAACCTGTGTTTCTGGAGGTGAAATACCCCAAGTGGCTTTTGGCTGTGGCAAGGTAGATCCACCAGGCGGGGCAGTGACTGAGCAAGACACACACAGGCACACACACACACCAAAGTACCCTGTGTACCAGGGATGCCTGACTGATTTTACAATCCCAAGCCAAAGTGATGTAATCATTCCATCAAATAGGCTTACAACAAACTAGTCACTAAGGAAATATAAATATTTCCATTTCTAATTAGGAATAGCTCAATCCAGCCAATTTGTATGAAATCTAAGAATCTTTATTACGTTCACAAAATTTGCCTATTGGCTTTTCAATCCCACAAGCCAAATCAATCATTGGCAGTTTAGGATTCAATTCTTGGTGAAAAAGCAACATCCAAAAGATAAGATAAGATAGCCTTTATTAATCCCCGGAGGGGGGGATTTGGTTTGGGAAAATGCTGCTTAGTATGTGCAATCAGTCTATTTAATACACTAGTACTGTGAAGCATGTCTAAATCATTATTTAATTATCGCTTCATTTTTTAAATTAGTATTTTATTTACAAATAAAGCAGATTTAAAAGAGACCATTAATAAAGTCAATAAATGTGCAGGGATGTCCATACCAGTAGGGTTTTTTCGCAGTACTAATGTTGGAAGATAATGATTACGCAATCACATAAACTTAAAAATATCCAGGTAAAGAAATAATTCAATAATAACAAAATTCATATTCTTAAGAGGGAATTAATTTAGCTGAGGACACACTGTGAATCATTCAAAGAGCCGAGGACACACTGTGAATCATTCACAGAGCTGAGGACACACTGTGAATACTTCACAGAGCCGAGGACACACTGTGAATCCCTCACAGAGCTGGGAACACACTGTGAATCATTCACAGAGCTGAGGACACAGTGAATCCTTCACAGACCTCTAGATAGCAGTTTGGGTGCATAATGGGTGCAGTGGATAGCACTGTCGCCTCACAGCAAGAAGGTCTCGGGTTCGAATCCAGGCCGGGGGCCTTTCTGTGTGGAGTTTTCATGTTCTCCCCGTGTCCGCGTGGACGTTAGGCTAATTGGAGAGTCTAAATTGCCCGTAGGTATGAGTGTGTGAGTGAATGGTGTATGTAGTGCCCTGCGATGGATTGGCGACCTGTCCAGGGTGTATTCCTGCCTCTCGCCCCAATGCATGCTGGGATAGGCTCCAGCCCCCCGCGACCCTAACTAGGAATAAGCGGCTGAAGATTAAATGAGATAATACAATGACGAGACTGGAAACAGGTAAGCGAAAGTAAAAACATGGACTGGACAACCAGGAAAACATGGAAATAAACTAAAAACACCTAATTACGGGGAACACGAACACGAGACGTGACATTATCTTATCCATCCCTTATTCATCTGATTCATTATTTGTGCAATGTTTGTGTCGACCTCATTTTGTAATATCTAAATACCAAATACTAAAGTAGCACAGACATTTGTTAATATGGCAGAAACCAACACAAACTACTCATAAGTAAATTAAGCATTATTCAGCCTACTGGTTTCACCCATTATTAATGATTGCTCATTCACAGAGCTACCAACACCAACTGTGCAGTGTTAAAAGAAGAAACTGCATTTTTTAAATTGCTTTGGATCTGTTATTCAACACATTTAAAAGAGCTTTCAAAATGACAGCTATAGTACTAGGCTATTAAAATAACAGTTTGCCACTCATGCTCACACACCACCTGGTGGTGAAGACTTCCCCGTGCAGACAAAATACTGAAAACAGGAAAACTGTGATCTTCTGAGTCTTAAGAAAGACAGGTAGGCCCAGTACATAAACTATTAGATGGCACGTGTTGGCAGAGTTGAATTGTTCAGCGATACTGGCGTGTGTACCCAGTGCTAGACCGAAGAATAAAGTGACCTTTACGGAGGAACAAACTCACACGGTGGATCTTCTGCCCTCACCACGCATTTGCGTACATAGTTATGCAGCGAGTTAAACACTCTCCCAAAAAAGTGTCCAAGACAGGAGCTGACTTGATGATTTTTAATGGAAGTGGTGTGAAACTGGAACAGTACAAAAGACATGCGTACATTGCACATTATAAAAATATATTTCCATGAACATGAAATAGATGCATGAAAATAAACCAATGAGCAAATATTGATTGCTGCTGAAAGCATTACACAATGCTGTACTAACCAATATGAGCTATGAGATGCTATAAAATGTAGCTATATGCTTATAAAGCAGCACTAAAATTAAATGGATACGGACACGAAAGAAAATACTATAACTGGTATGCATATACACAGCGACAGATGTATTTAAAATACTCTTTTACTTAATAGTCAACCAAGTAAGGTCAAAACATTTAAGTATTTAAGGTAAGTGTATATTACTTAAACCAGAAGCTAGAGAAGCATGGCATGGTAGCATACTGTAGCATACAATGCCTGACATAACAAACATAAGTAAATACACATTTTACAAATGACTAATTGTCTAAATAAAGCTTGCATAAAATGTATAAAGTGCTCCTGAACAAATGTAGTTCCAGATTATGCTTTCTCAAGGGCGTAAACAAAGAAGATGGAGGAGGATACCGATAAGCTGCCTTTCTCATTGTGATTTCCAACAAAATGGAGGATAAACTAAAACTTTATTAGCAGGCAAACTGAAATAACAGGAGACAGCACACATGTATTGCCACTAGAGGCCACTGAACTGCACTAATTTGCAGGAAGGACAGAACAGTGGGGCATCAGCTCTGCTTTCAACTGGAACAAAACTTAACCTTTATTGAGACATGCGTGCTGTTATATGTACCCACAGATCACATGTCGATCACAATGCTTCTCATTGGCTGTTGTCATTGTGCATCATACAATTGGGAGCACACTTATTTTCATACATGTTAACACCCTCACTTGCTCGCACATTGTGATCTTATTAACTAAAACATCATAGTGCAACAGTGCGCTGCTTTTTGGTTTTCCATGAAATCAAAGGACCATTTTAATTTAGGCTTACACAATACCTGGTTGTACTGCGTCTGTCGGTTACATCAGCCGCCCAATCTGCATCACTGTACGCTCGCAGCCAGAGTTTCTCATTGTCACATTTCCTGTAACACAACCCTTTGTCAGTTGTACCTTTCAGATATCTCAGTACATGTTTTACAGTAACCCATTGCTCTTCTGTTGGCTGTCTAAACTACTGTCATAGTTTACTCACTACAAAACTTAAATCGGGTCTTGTCTTGTAGTCAGATAGATTAGGCTTCTACTATCTCTCTATATGTTCTGGGATCACTTATAATTTCTGCATCATCAGTGTAGTTCAGGTGTCGCTCTGGGTTTACAATCTTGCATGTCAAACCTTTCTAGCATTTTCTCCACATACCTCTTCTGTGACATTTTCACACATTTATCACACTGGTTAAAATCGATACCAAGAAAATGTTTCAATTTACCCAAGTCTTTCAGAATCAGAATCAGAATTATTTATTCGCCAAGTACGATGTACAAGGAATTTGCCTTAGTGCAGGTGTCAACATACAACCAAAACAATAACAAGAGCTTAGAAAAAAATAGTGTAATAAAAATACAATACAATACAATACAATATAATATAATATAATACAATACAATCAGGATTGGGAGGGTTACTTTGTAAATGTAATTAGTGCCTGAATACTGATTACACAGCTCTGAAAGTAATCAGATATGAATACAGTTACATGTCTCAAAAAAGTAACGTAGATTACTTTTAGAATACTTTTGGAATACTTACCTTTTCCATCACAGATGGGTATGTTTTGGGGTACAGGAGACATTTGGAAGCTGTTATATAGCCAAAGGTGGTGCTACTTAGTACTAAAAGGGTGCTCAAACTTTTGCACAGGCCATGTTCACTTTTTTATTTAATCAGTAATACATTTAAATAGTTATTATGCATTACACTTTGAAAAAGGATGTCATGTTCAACTTTCCACTGTGTAGAGGTCAGGTCAGCTTCTGTTCATTTAATAATAAATACTAATACATTTGAGATGTCAATTTAGCTAAATATATGCAACATTGTATCTGCATTCTTTGTTTTAGTCATCATCATTAACATGTTATGGAATTAGAATGGACAGATTAAAAATTAATCATAATAAAAAGCAATGGGAAACTGAAAGGCAAGTTATTTTACTGTTTTAATGGCTCATCATGAGCATAACTCAAACACAACATCTGAAACAATGTAATAACTTTTGAAACTATTTTGGCACTGGAATAACAGCGACTTGTGAGGGGTATGTGAGGGATATGGTGTGAGGGTGGATGGTGATAGGCGCCACTCGCAGAACCCCAGGGGATCAATAAGTTAAACTGTACTGTCCTACAGTCTAACCACTAGCTCTGATAACAGAGAATTAGGGAAGAGACGAACAAAAGGGAGGAACGGAAAATATCACCCAACGGGTGGCTAAGTGTCACACTGACACAAACAAAATAAATTAAGAACTCCGCAGAGTTAATAAGGTGAGGGTAGCAAAAACACCCGGCAAACAAAATACCTTATAATATTTCTTTTCAGAAAACAAAACACACAGTGGTGGAAATACGTCCACCAGATTACCAAATGGTAATAGAAAAACAAACAACAAAACCAAAGACACGGAGTGTCCGAAAACGAGAAAAGGGCTAGGAGAGCCAAAAGAATGTAATGTAACCCAAAACAGTTGAACCGACTGAACAAAAGAAACCAAACGAAGCTCCTATTAGAGAGCAAGGTTCCTATTGGAGGTACAAATAAAGATGTTCTTAATTGAAGTTGGTTTCGGACAGAAAGAGTCTTTTCTATAGTAAGTCTTTATGTCACGTCTTTAAAAAGACACAACTACCTAACACAGTCGAACCGACTGAACAAAAGAAACCAAACGGAAGCTCCTATTAGAGAGCAAGGTTCCTATTGAAGGTACAAATAAAGATGTTCTTATTTGAAGTTGGGTTCGGACAGAAAGAGTCTTTTCTATAGTAAGTCTTTATGTCACGCCTTTAAAAAGACACAACTACCTTACCGGCTAAATCGCAAAGATGGCTTATGATTTCGCCCCGATCAAACACCAGGTGCGGGTTTAAATAGGAGGGTGATTACAAATTGAACCCCACCTGTGCACCTCCCACAAGGAAGGTGCAACACCGCCACCCGGCGGTGAGTCTGGGGAACAGAGTGAGTGTTGGCGGGCTGTGTAGCGGCGAATGCTCGGCAGTACATAAGGTAATTGACGTATAGTAGGGTACAATTGGCTACCAAATAGGGAGAAAACTGGGAAAAATAAAAAGAATAAAATAAAAAATAAAATAAAAATAAAATGTCATCGTTTCAACAATAAAGAAAGCAGTATAAAATTAGCAGAGCAGTTATTGCGATGCTTCAAACCGTAGGCTAAGGTCAGGTAACAGCAAATTACTGCAGAACTGTGTTCATTAAGCTGAAGGTTAGCTAACGTTGACTTACTCCAAGTGCTTTTTAAGATTCGAAGTCCAGTCCTTTGATGCCGACAGCATCTTTATTCCTGGAAGACAAAAGGTACACTGGACCGACAGATTTTTCCCATGGTCTTCTTGGTCTTGTTTAAACTGGAAATGGTGTCGATAACGCCACGAACTGAAAGCTGACTTTTCTTGTCACTGTCAATGTTTCTCTGAGTGTGGGCGCGCGCTTTTTTTGGTTCTGTGCAGTGGCGGTAGTTTTCGTGAGCTGTGTGATGATAATCATATAGGCGTGAGAATTTCATGCTGTAGCTTTAGTAATTAATATCAGCTCATTAATGTTTGTAAGGAAAACTTTCCACCAAGAATTCCAATAAGTATTCCAAAATGTATTCATCCATCCATCCATCCATCCATCCATTATCTAAGCCGCTTATTCCTAGTCAGGGTCGCGGGGAGGGGGCTGGAGCCTATCCCAGCATGCGTTCCGGGCGAGAGGCAGGAATACACCCTGGACAGGTCGCCAATCCATCGCAGGGCACACACACCATTCACTCACACACTCATACCTACGGGCAATTTAGACTCTCCAATTAGCCTAACGTGCATGTCTTTGGACTGTGGGAGGAAACCGGAGTACCCGGAGGAAACCCACGCAGACACGGGGAGAACATGCAAACTCCACACAGAAAGGCCCCGGCCGGGATTCGAACCCGGGACCTTCTTGCTGTGAGGCGACGGTGCTATCCACTGCACCACCATGCCACCTCTGGATTAGCTCTGCATGCCACCTCTGGATTAGCTCCGCATATGCCTCTGTATTTTTCACGCCATCTACTTCCCCTCCAACATCGTTGGTAGGCTCATTTAAAATAGTGACCTTTAGCCCTTGCAACCGAAGATGGCCTAAAAATGTAGTCTCCCACAGTTCATAGTTATTTTCATCTCCGTCAAAAATTTGTCGAGACCAATGGCTACTTGACCTTTCCATTCTGGGTCTTCCGTCCCTGCTATTTGACTCGGCGTCTCTTCTACTCATGGTGCTAGCATGCTAACTCTCACCGGACACACGCGGTACATTGCGATATTTCTCTCGGTGGAAAATCGTTGGATAACTATCTCTGGATAACTCTGAGTAACTCTGGGTAACCCTGGGCCCATAACCTGTTGGCAGAGTTGAATTGTTCAGCGATACTTGCGTGTATACCCAGTGCTAGACCGAAGAATAAAGTGACCTTTACAGAGGAACAAACTCACACGGTGGGGCATCAGCTCTGCTTTCAACTGTAACGAAACGTAACCTTTATTGAGACATACGCGCTGTTATATATACCCACAGATCACATGTCAATCACAATGCTTCTCATTGGCTGTTGTCATTGTGCATCATACAATTGGGAGCACACTTATTTTCATACATGTTAACAGCACGTCAGGCACGAAGGTGGCTCAATGGGTTTCTGTCATTATGGCTTCTTCTGGGCTCCTCAGTCAACAAATACAGAGCCATAAACCCATATAAATGAATAAAACTTTTGTAATTGGCCTGTATGGATAATTTTCACCGTTGAAAATCTAAATTATTTTTAGGACTGTGTGATTGCCACTTAAGCATATTCAAGTATCAAGTAGTGCTTTGGGATGCTGGAATCATGTCTAATTCCCACCAGGTCAAGCTGAATGTTATCACTTCTGGTGATTAATTCAGCCCCCTGAACACATACGTTTCTTAGAATGTCACATATTATCACGTTTTTCACATTTCAGTAGGGCTACATTGCCTCTCACCAAAGGGGGAAGCCGGTGTGATCCACAAAAGAACCAGCCCATGGGCGTCACCCATCGTTTTGGTGTGGAAGAAAGATGGCTCCATTTGCTTCTGCGTGGATTACCACAAGGTAAATGAGCTCACGCGCAAGGATGTATTTCCATTACCCCGCATTGAAGAGTCATTAACCACGCTTTCAAAGACCTGTTTCTTCTCTACACTTGATCTGGCAAGTAGATATTGGCAGGTGCAGGTCCACCCAGATGATCGGGAGAAAACCACCTTCACCACGGCCATGGGGCTATTCGAGTTTGACCGGATGCCTTTCGGCCTTTGTAATGCCCCGGCCACATTTCAGAGGCTAATGGAGTCGTGCCTCGGTGACCAGAACTTCCAATCCCTGCTGATTTACCTGGATGATGTCATCGTCTATTCCCCTGATTTCTCCACTCACATGCAACATCTGGAGTTGGTGTTCGAGCGGTTGAAGCAGCATGGTCTCAAATTGAAGCCAAGTAAGTGCCACCTCTTCCAGGAAAGGGTCCAGCACCTGGGACTTACTGTGACCAAGAGTGGGATTACCCCATTGGCTGATCGAGTGCAAGCCATTGTGGATTAGCCGCAGCCGAAGACAGTGAGGGAGTTAAGGGCTTTCCTGGGGCTGATCGGCTATTACAGGCGGTTCATTAAAGACGTCTCAAAGGTTGCCTCACCCCTCCATGCCCAGTTGGTAGGCCAAGCAAGGGATTCCCGTAGAAAAACGAATTCCCTCAGACAATAGTCTCCTGATTGTCAAGATGCGTTTTTACAACTAAAGCAATCGCTAATGCAAGCCCCGATACTCGCCTTTGCCAATTTCTCACAACCTTTTGTTCTGTACACAGATACCAGCAATGTGGGGTTGGGCGCAGTGTTGGCGCAGGAGCAGGAGGGTGTAGAATGGGTCTTCGCCTATGCCAGCTGCAGTATACACCCCTTGGAGAAGAACGACTCTAATTATAGTTTAAGTTGGAGTTTCTGGCATTAAAGTGGGCGGTGACTGAGAAGTTCCATGAGTACCTCTTAGGCTCCCGATTTACTGTCTTTACAGACAACAACCCACTGTCTCATTTACAGACCACTAATCTGGGGAGTACGGAGCAGCGTTAGGCAGCTCGCCTGGCAAACTACAATTATACCATCAAGTTCCGATCAGGTAAACTGAATACCAACGCAGATGTCTTGTCTCGAGTGCCAGTGGGAGAGCCAAACCTGGGTAGTGACGACGAGGACGCAGGTGTATTTGCTTTTTCTACGGTAAGCGCCAAAGTTGTGAGGGCTTGCTATGAGGGAGTCGGAGTCTCAGAACACTCTGCTCATAGGACGCAAAGGCAAGAGGAAGAGGTCGAACCATGGCCAGAAATTAACCAGATTGACTGGAAACAAGAACAAAAGAATGTTCTCAACAAGGTGCTCTTTTTTTTCCAGCAGAATCAAAAATCCACATGGGCAGAGAGGGCCACCCACCCAGCTGAAGTGATGCAGATGCTGAGCGAGGGGGGGGGGCAGTTGTCTCTGCGGCAAGGGGTGCTACACTGTGAGGTAATCGAACCCAGAAGCTTGGAAGTCTGCTACCAGCTGGTGTTACCGACTGCATGGAGGGAGAAAGTGTGGCACGCATACCACCAGAAGGGTGGACACTTTGGTGTGGAGAAGACCCTTGTTCGCAGCTGGTTCTTTTGGGCTACCCAATCCAAAGATGTCGATGCTTGGTGTGCTTGCTGCCCAAGGTGCGCACTTGCCAAGGACCCTAATGCCCAGTCCAAGGCAGCCTATGTGCCCATAGTGACCACTTTCCCCATTGAAATGGTAGCAAAGGACTTCCTTAAATTACACCCCTCTGCGGAGGGTTACCAGTATGCGCTAGTGAAAACAGATAATTTTACAAAATATTCCTGGGCCATCCCGACAAAAGATCAAACTGCAGCGACTACCGCAAAAGCCCTGTGGAATAATGTAATTAATGTCTTTGGCAGCCCCACTAGATTCCATGCAGACCAAGGGGCGAACTTTGAGTCAGATTTGATTCATGAACTTTGTGAGTTGTACGGAAAGCCACACCACGCCATACCATCCTGGTATGGCATTCAGTTGCCAGTATCCTGTTTTGCTGACTTCCTGTTTTGCTGACTTCCTGTTTCCTGTTTTACGTTTGAACGCGACGCGTGCTGTAGTCACTGCTGCCCCGCATTTTCTGCATTTTTATACTGGTTTAAATACAAAACTCTTTTCTATTTTTTAATCTTTTTCGGTTACTCCTGACTAATCAACCTATACGGTAAGCACAAACGATGGCTGCTTCCTCTCCCCTCTTTTGCTCTCGTTGTAGCATGTATAGTCTTAGCTCTCCTGCCGATGTTACTGATAATGTTAATTTTACATGCCATAAATGTGAGCTTAATTTAGCGTTGGCGGAGAGGATAGTTGAGTTAGAGGCCTGAATCCGGACTCTCAGAGAGATTAAAGATCATGAGAGTTTTATTCAGTCGTGTGTAGCTACGCCGGATGCACCTGTGAGTGCCTCACCTGTGAGCGCCTCTCCCATCGCACCAGCAGAAGAGCCGACGCAGCACGGCCAGTTTGTCACGGTTCGGCGGGGACATAGTTGTCGGCCTAAGCTGGCCGTACACCACCCAACTCACGTTTCAAATAGATTCTCCCCACTCACACCTATTGAGGAAAAAGAGAAAGCTCTTATCATTGGCCATTCCATACTCACCATAGTCAATTGTATTCCGGGGGCTAGAGCTACCGACATTGAATCAAATTTAAAAGCGCTGGCTAAAAGTAAACGTAGATTTTCCAAAATTGTTATCCATGTCGGCGCTAATGATGTCCGGTTGAGGCAATCAGAGATCACTAAAACAAATTTTGTCTCGTTGTGTAAATTGGCAAACGAGATGTGTCGGGAAGTAATAGTCTCTGGTCCCCTCCCAGCTCGTAGAAGTGACGAAATCTACAGTAGATTAACATCGCTAAATCGCTGGCTAACTGAGTGGTTTACATCAAATAGCATAGGGTTTGTTAATAATTGGCCTACGTTTTGGGGAGAGCCTGGTTTACTGAAGAGAGACGGACTCCACCCGAGCTGGAGGGGTGCTCTTCTTTTATCTAATAACATAGGCCATAGTCTGAATCGGCGAAATTGACATTCAAGAGCTACAGCCAGGCAGCAGACAGACGATCTTAAACAATTGTCTGCAAGTTTCCCTGACCTCGTGACTAGTTTCCACCCCAGTTCCCACATAATTGAGACTGCGTCTGTTCCACGTAGAGAAAACCGTAGTTTATTGAAACTCAAACCCTCCCGTGGGAATTTTTTTAATAATCTGATAAGGATCAACACGAACCATCGTAATGCAAATGCTAAACCTAATTTCGATAGAACTCTCCTTAAAATTGGGTTGCTAAATATAAGATCACTAGCTCCTAAAGCTGCCCTTGTGAACGAACTGATCACTGATTATAAACTTGACATTTTAAGTTTGACGGAGACTTGGCTTAGACCTGATGAGTACATAGCATTATATCAATCAATCAATCAATCTTTATTTTTGTATAGCGCCATTTACAAACAGGTTGTCACACAGCGCTTCACAATTGGCATTTTCCAGAGGGAATCAAAAAACCAGAAAACCATTGGAGCCAATGTAGGAAACTGGAAAATTATTCCCTGACCCCTTAAAAGGCGGTCGAGATGAACTCCTGGAAAATTGTGGGATACAGAGAAAAACAACACAAATAGTCCTTGAGGCTCATGTGGCTTAACAGACCACTGGAAGGGCATTCTAAGTGTAGGAGTGGGGTGGACCTCATCCCTCCAGATACCAGGGCAGGGCGGGGGATGGAACCAGCAGCTAGGGTCTGGGCCAGCGGCATCCGGCTAACACATGGCAGGGGTGGGGGGTTGACTCTGGGGCAGGTGAGCTCTCTTTAGAGAGACTAAAGAGATGCGTTTTTAACCTAGACTTGAAAATTGAGACCGTGTCTGACTCCTTCACAGAGATGGGTAGACTGTTCCACAGTAAAGGAGCTCTATAGGAGAAAGCTCTGCCACCTGCTGTATTTTTTGATATTCTAGGGACTACCAAATTGCCTGCATCTTGTGAGCGAAGTGAACGTGGGGGATTGTACGGATGAAGTAGATCCGTCGAGTAAGAGGGTGCAAGTCCATGCAACACCTTATAGGTTAAGAGGAGTACCTTATAGTCTACACGATAGTTTATAGGAAGACACGATAGTTTATAGGAAGATATGCATCTACCCCAGTTGGATGCATCTGCATCTACCCCCAGTTGGATACTGCATCTACCCCAGTTGGATACTCTGGTTGTCACAATCCTCGACAGTCAGGCAGAGGTGGTGGCGTGGCTGTTATTTTTGACACTAGACTACGCCTTACTAAGAAATCTTTAAACATATTCTCTTCATTTGAAGTGCTTTCCCTGGGCTCCATACAGACTAATGTAGATAATAGATCTGTATTTACTTCATCTTTTATACTAGCTACTATCTACAGACCCCCTGGACCCTATGCTGCTTTCCTCTCAGAGTTTTCTGACTTTTTATCAAACCTAGCAGTTATGGCAGATAAAGTTGTGATTATAGGCGACTTTAATATTCATGTTGATAATGGAAATGATTCTCTAGTGAAGGCTTTTGCTTCTATTCTTGACTCCGTTGGTTTTGTCCAAAATGTGTCTGGGCCGACTCATTGTCATCAACATACACTGGACTTAGCTTTATCCTATGGTATTAGCATTAGCAATCTAGTTGTCTCTCCTCATAATCCTGTGCTCTGACCATTTCCTTATTACGTTTGAAATTCATGCTACCACTGCTATTAGATCAAAACCAGTGTTCTACTTTAGTCGCTCCCTAAATTCCTCTACGATACCTAACTTTGTCAGCCTGTTCCAAGAATCATTTACTGTTAATCAGGATCCCACTAGTCTACAATCTATTGATCAGCTGACGGACAATCTAAATGACACCCTGCGCAACACTCTTGATGTTGTTGCGCCTCTCAAAAAGAAAAAAACTAGCCAAAAGAAGCTTACACCATGGTATACTGACCACACACGTGCTCTTAAACAAGCTTCTCGCAAGTTGGAACGTAAGTGGCTTCCACTAAATTAGAAGTATTTTATTCTGCCTGGAAAGACAGTCTGGTACAGCACAAATATGCTCTCTCCTCCGCAAGGTCAACCTATTTGTCTGATCTGATTGAGCATAATAAGAATAATCCAAAATTTATTTTTGATACAGTGGCCAAACTGACAAAGAACCAGACTGAAACCAATGCTAAGCCTCTGGCAGCCTATAATAGTAATGATTTCATTAACTTTTTCTCTGAGAAGATTGAGAAAATTAGAGATGAAATTACTAAAATGGCACCTTCTGCTGTAGCGGACACTGATCAGAAAGCACAGGCTTACCAGGACAGGGGTCCTATGTCTACTCAGTTTGAGTTTTTTAGCGCTCTGGAGTGGACTGAATTTTCTCAATTGGTTATGTTCTCCAAACCATCTACTTGCCAATTAGACCCAATCCCAACAAAGCTTGTTAAAGAACTTCTTCCTGTTATGGGGCAATCCATGCTAGACATTATTAATCTGTCTCTTTCATCAGGCTATATGCCAAATTCTCTAAAAGTGGCAGTAATTAAGCCACTTTTAAAGAAACCAAACCTCGACCCAGAAAATCTCAGTAACTACAGGCCAATTTCTAATCTTCCTTTTCTCTCAAAAATTCTAGAGAAAGCTGTAGCTCAGAGACTAACTTTGTTCCTAACATCAAATGACATCTATGAAACTTTTCAGTCAGGATTTAGGCAACACTATAGCACTGAGACTGCTCTTATTAAAGAGCAGTCTCAGTGCTTAGTTATTAATATCAGCTGACCGTGGATGCGTCTCTATTCTTGTGCTTTTGGATTTAAGTGCTGCGTTTGACACAATAGACCACCAAACTCTTCTGAGCAGACTTGAAAACCTAGTTGGACTGCGTGGACAGGCACTCTCCTGGTTTAAATCCTACCTATCAGACAGGTATCAATTTGTGCAGTTAAATGATGAGCCCTCTGCTCTCATCAAGGTGGAATATGGTGTCCCTCAAGGTTCTGTGCTCTTATTGTTCTCCCTTTACATGTTGCCACTTGGTGATGTCATTTGTAAACATGGCGCACATTTTCACTGCTACGGAGATGACACACAATTATACCTATCATTGAAACCTGGCGAAGGACAATTCAAACAGTTGGAGGCCGGTTTTAAAGACATAAAAGACTGGATGTCAGATAATTTTCTATTGTTGAATACTGATAAAACAAAGATGTTGGTCTCAAACCTCAGAAGAGGGTTATCTGATTTATCTCTTAATCTGGATGGTTGCTCTGTTGCTGAAAGTTTGGTGGTAAAATACCTTGGTGTTACTATAGATCCTGGTCTCTCATTTGATAGTCACATCGAAAACATTTCCAGAGTAGCCTTTTTTCACCTGAGGAATATTGCCAGAATTAGGGGCTTCCTGTCATTAATAGATGCAGAAAAATTGGTACATGTCTTTGTTACATCTAGATTAGATTATTGCAATGCATTACTGTCTGGCTGTTCCAATACCTCACTCAGGAGCCTACAACTCGTACAGAATGCTGCTGCAAAGATCCTGACTAGAACAAAGAAATATGAGCACATTAGTCTTGTGTTAGCGTCACTTCACTGGCTTCCTATAAACTATCGTGTAGACTATAAGGTACTCTTCTTAACTTATAAGGTGTTGCATGGACTTGCACCCTCTTACTTGATGGATCTACTTCATCCGTACAATCCCCCACGTTCACTTCGCTCACAAGATGCAGGCAACTTGGTAGTCCCTAGAATATAAAAAAATACAGCAGGTGGCAGAGCTTTCTCCTATAGAGCTCCTTTACTGTGGAACAGTCTAACCGTCTCTGTGAAGGAGTCAGACACGGTCTCAATTTTCAAGTCTAGGTTAAAAATACATCTCTTTAGTCTCTCTTATAGTCATTAGGTGCAGATGTGGAGGGGGCGTAGCAATAGAGCCTTCTGGTGCGATGAGCTATCCTTACTGTCACCAATCATAAGTGATGATCCGCCCCTATCAGGACTGCTGATGATGTGGTGGGATGGTCTCTGAGTGCCCTCATGGCTGCGTGCCCCCTGTGTCACTCACCTAATTAGTTATGCTGCCCTAGATTACTTCTGCTGGTGCAAAAGTGTTATCACTACTCTTCCCCCTGATCCGGTGTGATATTTATCATAGTCATAATTGCACCTTTCCTCTTTTCTCCCTGGCTATGTGGCACCTGCCCGGAGCTCACCTGCCCCAGAGTCAACCCCTGCCATGTGTTAGCCGGATGCCGCTGGCCCAGACCCTAGCTGCTGGTTCCATCCCCCGCCCTGCCCTGGTATCTGGAGGGATGAGGTCCACCCTACTCCTACACTTCTCATGAGCCTCAAGGACTATTTGTGTTGTTTTTCTCTGTGTCCCACCATTTTCCAGGAGTTCATCTCGACCGCCTTTTAAGGGGTCAGGGAGTAATTTTCCCTTCTCCCATATTGGCTCCAATGGTTTTCTGTTTTTTTGATTCCCTCTGGAAAATGCCAATTGTGAAGCGCTGTGTGAAAACCTGTTTGTAAATGGCGCTATACAAAAATAAAGATTGATTCATTGATCCTGAGGGTAACGGGGTATGCGAATGGTTTAATCACACCTTTATCCAACTGCTTACTACGCTAGAAGATGAGCAAAAAGTCCACTGGCCTCAGTACATCGGAGAGCTAGTCTTCATGTACAACAAAACCATGCACAACTCCACCGGCCAGACTCCAGCGTACCTGTTGCTGGGGTGGCACCCTCAGCTTCCAATGGATCTGGTCCTGGGAACGGCCCCCATTGAACCACCAAACCCCAAACGGAATTGGTTCCAAAACCACCATGACAAGTTGCGTTACACACACCAAAAAGCCAGTGAAAAGCTTCAGACTGCACGGCAACGCAACCAAGAGGCATACGACAAGAGCCCTAGGAGCATTCCCCTATTGCCAGGAGAACATGTTTTACTGCAACAACGTGGAGCGAGGGGCTGGGGTAAGCTTACTGACCATTGGGAAAAGATCCCTTATGTTGTAGTGTAACAAGCTAACCCAGACCTTCCAGTGTATGTAGTTCAGCCAGAAACTGCAGAGGGCCCTGAAAAAGTACCATATAGGAACTTAATGCGCCGATGTCCTGTTTCATATACTCTTAGTCCTGCAGAACCGGCAGGACAGTCAGCAACGGGGAGGGGGTCAGGTCTGTGGTGGGGTGTAGTCTCTCTTACAGGTCCAACTAGGCCTCAGCCACCACCACAAGGAGGACCAGACCAACTGGAGTGGGGCCCAGGAGGCCAAGAAGGACTACCCCCAGGCTGCCAGGATCGACTA
This sequence comes from Aldrovandia affinis, assembly GCA_029706075.1. Lineage (NCBI taxonomy): Eukaryota > Metazoa > Chordata > Actinopteri > Notacanthiformes > Halosauridae > Aldrovandia > Aldrovandia affinis. Next base: position 8,697,171 of record JAINUG010000018.1, on the reverse strand, counting down.
ACACCACCAGCGCCAGGCCCAGCAGCTCAAGATGGACCATGCTCCAGCATCCAGAGTCGACCAGCACCGCCGGCGCCAGGCCCAGCGGCCCAAGCCAACCCAGAGACAGAGACTAAGCTACGACGGTCCAACAGAACTACTCAAGGACAGAGGCCAGCCAGATTTGGCAAATAAATGGATTAAGGTGAGCCATCACACTCACCGTGAGGACACGGTTACGAAAAAGCTAAGGGGGATATAACGGGGCAAAATGTCTGTTTTTGTTTTGATGCTGCTGTCAAATTGCTTTTCTGTGTGCCGAGTGCAATGGGGAAATTGTTACGTTACAGCTATTGACAAATTGCAACACTAATACTATTCTCCTCCTTCCCCATGTACCAAGTGCAACATTGGCATGGAGACCCTCACCTGGCAGTCCGCAGTTGGCTGGGCGCGATTGACATGGTGGTGGAAAGTGGTTTTAAGCAGAGCGAATTTTGTGAATGGGAGCTTCTGTACAGAGTGCGTTAGACGCAGACGAACCCCTTCAGTCTTCAGCTTTCTCTTGGTGATATTGTAGCAGTGGAGTTATTCCTGTGATAATCCTGTGTATATTTCTTGCGATCGTAGCATTAACTTCTTTATATTCTCATTGATCTGCAGTCTCCAGTCCCATGCACCCTTCTGGGTTACCTGTATCCTCCATCACGTGCACGTGATGTATTCCCTTGTGTGATGTCGGCTATCTAATTATTTATGCAGTAAAGCTACGCAACATCTTTTATTAGGTTACGGCCGTTGCGTTCTGCATATGTGAAACGACTACATAATTGCTATTTGTATCGGTATTGAGCTGGCTTTTTAACATTGTCCTTTTTGTGGCTAAAAGACCATTTTAAGGCATTTATTTATTCTTCCGTCCAGCTCTCATTTTGCACAAGTGAATTTGCTATGTGCTTAAATTATTACAGAATCTATTTTGATAATGAACTTATATATTGAGTATTTTTCCTGTGTAATTTATTCCAAAGCTATTTTTATACCAAAGCTGTTTTTATATCAAATGGAGTGACTTTGAGCTGTGAAGTTTAATTGTTTGGAGTGATGAACCTATTTATTATACTACAGCCTTATGAGTGAAATCGACCCACCTTTAAGCGGGCGTTAGAATATTTATTGCCTTTTTACTAAATAGCCACATGTGACCTTACTGTGTGTCCCTGCCTGCTTCTACTTGGTCTGAGACTTAAAATAAATTGTCTGATATTTACTCGCTGGTTTGGTCTCCTCTCTTGGGTACATTTCAGTCACTGAGGTATTTTACCAACACCCTTTTGATAACTTTAACCTGTCTTACCACCCTGTTACACAGGCACTCCCCAATTCTGGAGCACAGTACTCACTGGGTCAGTCAAGAGCTTAATTATCTGAATAAGCAATACCGATAGGTAGCTAATTCTCATCTCATCTCATCTTCAGCCGCTTATTCCTAGTTAGGGTCGCGGGGGGGCTGGAGCCTATCCCAGCATGCATTGGGGCGAGAGGCAGGAATACACCCTGGACAGGTCGCCAATCCATCGCAGGGCACTACATACACCATTCACTCACACACTCATACCTATGGGCAATTTAGACTCTCCAATTAGCCTAACGTGCATGTCTTTGGACTGTGGGAAGAAACCGGAGTACCCGGAGGAAACCCACGCGGACACGGGGAGAACATGCAAACTCCACACAGAAAGGCCCCCGGCCTGGATTCGGACCCGAGACCTTCTTGCTGTGAGGCGACAGTGCTATCCACTGCACCACCGTGCCGCCCAGGTAGCTAATTCTCTTTCTCAATTGTAACTTGTGATAGCATTTTTTTTCTTAACATTGTCCATACCAGCAACCTGAGCAGGCTGATGAAGAACAGTTAATCTGTGTAGATTTGCCCATTTGAATGCTCAAGATAAAAGCTAAATTGCTGGCCTTTTTGCTCAAATCTGGTGTGATATGCAGTTAAAGCACATGAAAAAACACTGTCTGTTGTCAGCTCTCTTGAAAATAACATCCATCACTCCAAAGTGACGTTGTGCTGGTTAATTGTCCTGGTGCAGAAGAGAGGCAGACAGTGAATGATGCCTTTACTGCGGGCACGTCGCTCTCTTTCCCCTAATGACTGCAGGTGTTGACATGCATCCTCGGGAACTGGCTGCTCCCAGGGGGTTTGTCAGCCAGTGTGACATAGCGGCCAGGGAACTCGAGTTGCAGGCTCAAATCCCCAGACGTGTCACTGTGTTGCTCCTCCTGAGTATGATAGCCTGAATTTCTACCGTAAACACTGATTATAAATAAATACATGTCTGAAAAAGATCAGTTATGTGATATTTATAGTAATAAGTAATAATAACTAATTAACAGAATAACTAACTATGCCATAGCCCTACCAAGGTAGGCCAGTTACACTTGCATCACATACCTCTTAAACATGCTTTTAGAAAAGGAAGAGATAAGAAGAGATCGTCCATGGATGACGTTTGGGGAAGGGTTCCCAGCATCTGTTAATTTATCTGGATTTATATCCAGATAATATAATATGTGTCACATTGTAGCGCTCTCTTTCTTCACACATTGTCAGAATGAAAATGAAAATGATTCTTTCTCTCACACAGCTTACTTTCATACCCAGCCTCCTACTGTACCACACAACATTCTCATCTCCACTGTCCTTCCACACAAGGTCTTACATTTACCCCACAGTCTCCTACCGCACAGCGTCTTACTCTCATTTCCAATCACAGCTCTGATTTCCCCAGTGGCTGGAAATCTGTGAGGCAGAAGAGGACAGGACATGTGTAATTATTTATTTATTTGATTTGGGGCTGGTGCTGTGGCTTTTCCCGTTATCCATCTGTTACATGGGCCCCCTCGAGCCCCTGTCTGAAAGCTCTCTTTTAAACCAACAGCGGCACAATGCTCGGCAGGTTAAGGTAAATCCCAAATAAAACCCTCATTGCTAAAATATGCCACTTTTCCTCCGCCCAAGCGAAAGAGAGATGGCATGGTCATTACGACAGCTGCAGCAGCAGCCCGTGGCCTGTGAATCAGAGGCAATGGGGTTGTTTGCTGATGGTAATGAGTCCTGATGAGCCGCACAGAAAACTGCTCAAAGCAGGCTGTGTAATTGGCACGCACATCGTTTCGCCTCCCTGTTCCCTACCTTTGAATCGATTTCAAGCTGGGAAAAATAAATATGGAAATCATGCTGAAGCATCCAGTGGGCATCATCAAGTAAATAGGGGCAGCAAGGCTTTGTTGACTTGAATCTAATTCAGAAAGGGCTTCTAGATGCTCTCAGGTGTCTTTCGTGGAAAGACAGGCAGGGGGCAGGCATTAGCATTGTGTGAGAGATCGTGCTAACAGCTTGACTGCCCTTTTCAAAGGGTTTGGAATTGCGGGTCTGGACATGGAACACGGTGGTATGAAGCCATAAACGAAATCGACTGATGTCAAATGGAATTTAAATTACTCCAACTTGATTTTCACCACTCCCCACATTCAGAAAGCCAGTGTGCCCATTGGAGAGAAAAAAAGTAGTTTATTCAACAATCATTTCTTCAGACCAGAGAAACTAACGAGAACACTAACAATGGGCATCGGCCTGGGGGAAGACTAACGTGTGAATCGTTTTGTGCAGCTCTCTCTGTCTGCACACAAACAGCCTCAAACACAATTGGGACAGAAAATAATTGTCGGAGAGAAATACAAGATGACAGAAAAGTAGCAAAGGGAAAAGGCCCAGCTCAGATGTGATGCGTGTGCTGCAGAAAAGGAAAATGAGCACTCAAATGCATGTTGGGGGGTGGCATTGATGTCCTGAGGTAAATATAGAGTCGTTAGGGGGGGCCTCTTGAACAGGTGAGCGAGCACACCAGCAAGGAGCTCACAGCTGCCTCCACCCCTGTCCACTGACTCGTTCGATTGGAAGTATTGTCATTACAGTCAATTCCCCTCTTCTGCCCAATGACAGGAGGAGGCCCAGTGATTTAACCTGCAGCTCAGAGGGACAGCACATTGCACTAGGGGTTGTTCATCTGGAGGGGAGAAGGCTTCGGGCCCTGCGGCCTCACTTCACAGAGAGAGAAAGGCCAAGAGAGACAGAAAGGGAGAGAAAGAGGGAGAGAAAGAGGGAGTGTTTACCTCCCTCCTAATGTTCATTGGTTAAAACATAAACTTATTTTTCCACACTACTGCTTTGTAGTGTGTTGCAATGTTTACATTACAGATTTCATGGCAATAAATCTCTGCCCTGATATTATGGTGAAAAGACCAATCTTGTCCTCTTTTGTTTCGTAGGTCCCTGTTCTGAATTGTACTGCGTGGTTTTGCGAATTAAATACGTTGTGTCTTAAAAAGGATGAAATACAGTAGTGGATATATCGGTTTGTCGTAACAAGAGGGCACAGCATTTATTGGTTTCTGCAACAAAATGTTTTATAACTGTACATAAAGAATGAGATATATTGAGTATTGCAACTAAACAATTTGGAAATCGCAAAGATGGCACTGTGATCTCAATCACGACTTGTTTGGTTTAGTTTAGGCAGGAATGCCATTTATCGTTTTTTGCATACAAACTCTTCATATGTATATGCATTCACTCCTGTAAGTAGTAAAGTAATAATATTTAACTTTGTAGGTACTGTGAAGGTTTACTTCCTGCACCCAAAATAAATGTATCAACTTTTTAAATCATTTTGGGTTTAAATGTGTGTTTTGTGTAAAATATTTTTCTACCATGTTTAATTTGGGGTAGTATTTTTAAAAACTACAACATATCAGTTTTAAAGAGTGTTTATTGCCAATTTATTAACCAGTAGTAAATGTGTCTTCAGTAGGATGATTAAGTTAAGGTAACAAGGTAATTTTGAAAACCTTTGTCTGATTCTTGTTTAATTTGCATGTGTTACACTTAGTTTGAAAGGGAGGCCATTTGAGGTTGGTCTCTGTATTTAACATAACATAACATAAGGGGGAGACGAGAACAGGCCATTCAGCCCAACACTGCTCGTCCGTTCCTACCACTAATCTGCTCACATGCTTAGTTTATCCAAAGGCTAGAGTGTCTAACACTGGATCGAGCCTAGCCTTGAATACCCCTAGTGTCTCAGCCTCTACTACATGTCCAGGCAAGCTATTCCACGCATTGATCACTCTCTGTGTGAAAAAATATTTCCTAGTGTCCGTGTGAAATTTACCCTTTGTCAGTTTCCATTTATGCCCCCTCGTTCTGCTAACCGAACTCAACTTGAATAATTTCCTAAAATTCACTTTGTTAATTCCTTTAATAAATTTAAAAGCCTCAATCAAATCTCCCTAAGTCTCCTTTTACTAAGCTTGAACAGTCCAAGCATCTCTAGCCTTTCCTCATAACACTTGTCTTTTATGCCTGGAATCAGTCTGGTTGCCCGTCTTTGGACCTTTTCCAGCGCATCTATATCTTTTTGTAATGCGGTCCCCAGAACTGCACACAATATTCCAAGTGTGGCCTAACAAGGGCATTGTATAGGGTGCGTATGATCTCCTTCGATTTGTACTCTATACTCTTGGCTATGTATCCCAGCATCCTGTTGGCTTTTTTAACTGCTACCGCACATTGACCAGTCCCTGACAAGCTTTGATCAACTAGGACTCCTAGGTCTTTTTCTACATGTGTACATTCTAGTTTTCTACCTCCCATAAAATAATCCTGTCCTATGTTTTTATTCCCCACATGTAGAACTTTACATTTAGTTATATTAAATTTCATTTGCCAGGTTTCTGCCCATTTCTGGATTCTATTCAGATCGTCTTGGATCACTTTAGTAGATTCCTGACTATTTGCTAAGCCTCCCAGTTTTGTATCATCTGCAAATTTAACTAATGTACTTTCAATGTCCATATCAATGTCATTTATGTAGATGATGTTTGTTTAATACTAGAGGGGAACATGTATGTATTTGCACATATGAACTGTATTTTAATTATTTTTGTATTTACTCACTGATCATGTCTCAATTTAAACCTTTTCTGTGACAGGGCAACAGGATGATTACATTAAATGGAGTGGTATTTTTAATGTTGTGTGAACACATAATAAACATTGTCCATGATCATCGGCAAAGCTGCAATGTTAAAGCATTTTGTCATTAATTCTGCTGAAATTAGACATGGTCACATGATGTGTGACTTTTTATCCCCTTCCTGCTTTCAGCCTCCTCGGGAATGCTTGTTGAGAGCCTGTGTGCATGCTCGACAGCGTGATGTCACTGCTCTTCCCATCCTGTGCTACCTCCCTCCGTCAGAATGCGCAACATGCAGCCGTTACCATGGCAATGCCAGCTCTCATCCTCTCTTCATCTATGCCTATTTTTCAGCATATAACTAAACTTTTTTTTTTTTTTCTGTTCCCCTTGGGCAAAACTTTGCTTTCCTTGTGATCAGTACAGCGTTTTCCGGAAAGTGCAGCCGGAAGATGCTGAATAAAAAAAGAAAAAAAGAAAAAGGCACATTAAGAAAGGTGAATTTGATAGAGCTGACACTGAGGGACGTGGCCCATAAGCGATGTGAACGTGCTGTCCTGTGCAGAGCGGCGTTCTTGTGGAGCGTGCTCAGTGCGAGACGCTTGCTAGGCTTGAGGGGAAATGACATTGTGTTATTACTGCACCCAGCATCAGGAGCATTTACCCAAACCCAAGCATCTATTTACAGGAAACCCGAGATCCATCACTTCGTTCAACAACATTGTCAATCACCACTGTTTATGTTGCGATGTGATCACCGACTGACCTTAAAATGCAAACAATAGCTGCCTTGTGTAATTATTCACATTTCTAAAGAGGTTAGCAAAGGGGAAAAAATATATAGGCAAAAACTGCAGAATCATTCTCATGAAATTGATATAGTTCACATGGATTATGTTAAAAAATATATATATGGAATTCCTGTTGCGCTTGTATATGTGTGTGTATTTGTATTGTGAATGTGAAAAAAACGTAACTGACACTTTTTTATCAACTGATAGTGATGGAGACATAAAAGTCTGGATCCTACTGAAAAGGATAGTATCCAAAATCATACAGCGTTATCTAGCATAATAGCTTACCTACCTAGCCATATACTGGCATATATCTAGCTAGCTATACACCTCTAAACCAGTGTACACCATTTCATCATGTTCAATATGTATGAAATATTTGTTAAGATGATACACTAATACACTGAATGTGTAGGCTATAACATTAAACATTAAACAGCATTTTTTGCAGTGCTCAGTCAAGTATCATACATCATCCTGTATTGTATTTTGCATACTATTAATCAATAATTTTGTATTGATTTTTTTCAAAATTATTATTTCAGATTTTTTTCTCCCAATTTGATGCCCAATTGTATCATCTATGGATTCAATTCCCACCCACGAGCTCACCGTCACAATTACAGGACCGGCAGTGATGATGGCTAGTCATTGAAAATTACACACTCCAATACACACCCACAGGGAAGCTTTCTGTGCATTCAGCGAGCTCATGCCAGCTTCCTCCCCCCTCTCCTTGGAGCAGACAGCTAATCGCTGCCCCTGAGCAGGACTCAACCCCAGCCGCAGTGGGCAACCTGCACTCCGGGCAAGTGCCTTTATTGGTTGCACCACCTTGCCCATCTTTGGCATACTCATTATATGCGCTTTCGGTCAAAGCTTCGCAATCAGTGTACCTTAGCTAGCAGACACAGGCACAGCTCCCTTCTCCCTCTGAAATCAGCCAAAACGAAGCTGTTTAGCTGGCAAGGAAATAGCTTGCTGACTAACCTACATTCTGCTGCATAATTATTGGCACCCTCGATGAAAATGAGAAAAAAAAGTATATTTTAACAAATAATACCTGTGGAGGGCGCCGGTCTCGGCCACGTGGGAGTGGCATGGTTGCCTGTGTTTTACATGTGGAGGAGGCCTTTGGAGCAGGGAGACTTTCCGGGGGCAGGTTTGGCACTCTCACAGGGTGTGAGAGTGAACTGTCGCCCGGAAGGTTGCTCCAAAGGCCATAATTGATGTAATTATTATTTAATTGGTGTCAATCAGTTAATTGATATGGAGGTCAATTGGCTGATTGGGTGTCTGTGTGAGAATGTGAGTGGGTGTGGTCTGTCAATTGTTGAGTGATTGATAGATGGGTGATTGCCTCACGAGTCCCACCTGAGCCAGGCAGAAAGTGAGCCTATTTAAGAGCAGGTGGGGCGAGTGGGGAATCAGTTAGTCTTGTCTTGTCAGTGTTGTGAGTGTGCGCATGCACGCGTGTTGTATCGTGGAGTGTTGGATGTGGGATGTGGGATGTGGGATGTGGGATGTGGGATGTGGGATGTGGGATGTGGGATGTGGGATGTGGGATGTTTGTGGAGTTTTGTGTGTGTTTGTCAAAAGTGACTGAGTAGAGTGCTTCCTGTGTGTGTGGGGAATAGGGAGAGGGGGCGCACTAAGAGTGTCCGCCTCTCTCCCTCGGTGTGATCGTGAAAAAGAGCCTTGGTATGATTGAAAGCGAACTCGCACTCTGGGCAACGGCCTGAGAACTCTCACTGGAAGAGTGGAGAGTGTCTTGGGGCTGGTTGTCAGAAAACACTCACTGTGGGGAGTGGCAAGGGTCTCTGTATGCATGGGTTGGAGAACTCGGACTGCAAAGTCGAGTGTCTCTGTATGCATGGGTTGGAGAACTCGGACTGCAAAGTTTGAGTGTCTCAGTATGCATGGGTGGGAAGCATTTGAAAGGTCACTGGATATGTGTGTGCCTGGGGAGGTTCCAGGGGAACTCCGGAACTCTGGTGTCCCGTAAGTTATGATTATTTTAGTTTGTTATTTTAGTTAGTTGTTTTTACCCGAAAGCTTTGCGGCGAGTAGGGTGAAGATTTTGTGTTTCTGTTTGTGTTTGTGTTTGTTTTATGTTAACCTGCTCTCCCACTGTCTCTTCCCCATGTCTGGGAGGAGAGACAGAAAAAAATAAAATAAAATCTGGTCCGTAGACCGACAAACTCCACTCCGTCTCCAGACTGCTCTGTTCCCATCCAGGGATTGTCACGTGGCATGTGACAGCTGCAAAGGCAGTGCTAGGTACCCCAGCAATGAGGTGGGTATACCAAAGTGACAGTTGCCTGACCACGGCTTTGGCTGAGTCCCCTTCAAAATCTGTAAGCAGTTCTAAAATCTGAAAGCAGTTCTGTAATGGGGGGGCTTTTTTTTTTAAATGGTCAAAAAATATATGAAAATATACAAAGCATAGGTTGTGGCTTTGCAGATGCCAAAATCTGAAAGCAGTTCTGTCATGGGGTCTGATTTGCATATTACCAAGAATTCATTTTAGATTAATTTAAAGTTACCGTCAATTGGAAAGGCAGAGAACAATCCTAGGTAGTGTCCGGGGATCAGTTTTCAGAACTCCATTACCCAGAATCGCTAGGAGGACCTTGGGACACGCCATGCAAACCAATAGTTTGATTGATTACTTAAGGGTCAAAGGTGATATTCTTAAGTGACAGGTGAAATAGCCATATGATGATCATATGTGATGGAAGGCCACAATACAGTTCCTTGAGACTGGGATTAATTTAAAGAATTTATTGAAAATTAAATGTTGTTTGGTTTTATTTAAAAGTATCTTTAGGGGTGCCAATCATTTTTATACCTACATTTTCAGTAAAAATGAGTATTAGTAGTATACAATAAGTAGTATAAAATTGAACTAATTGTTTTAAAATAAAAATATATAGTTTCCCATATGTTTGAGTATAACATATAGCTCATTATCAGCTTTTTTTTCTCAATGTCAATGAACAGAGGACTGCAGGATGTAACCCAATAAACATTTTTAACAAAACATAAATTATTCATTTTTCATTAAATAAATATTTCATTCACTTTTATAATTGAGGACTAATTTTGACAATGAGTCATAAAAGACGAGTCCGACTTAAGCTTCCAGTCATGTTGAGTGCAACTCAAGTCTAAGGCATGTACGCCAGTCTCCATTTCTACATTGTGCTATGCCTGTTTAAAGCCATCGGAATATCGCAGGATGATAGAGTACAGTGTAATAAACAAACATATCCTTTACATACTGGGACAAATTCAGTGTTATTTATTCCATTTTATTTTTCAGTATTTAAACAACAATAATCAGTCGCTGAAATGAAAAAAAACCGATGTACTGCAATTGTTTATTTGGTTTTGTAAACAATGCAAATTTATTGAGTATACACGTTGTGTCTGTGATTGCTCTGAATGAGCTCCTTCTGTTTCATAAAAGGTAGTGAATTTTTGGCACATGCTCTCACAAATTAATTTCCAGAGTCTGACATCAGCTTCACCGAGGCCCATTTGTCTTGTCATACTTCCCTTGGCCAGTTCCCAACATAAAAGTTTAATTGGCTGTTAATTGTGTGCTTGAAATTGCTGCTAACCATTGAAACTGACAAATCCTAACATTGGTATTTCCTCTCAAAACATTCATGTGAAATGGAAGAGGTGTTTAACAGACCGATCAAGTGAGGAAATTGTTTCAGAAGATTTTCCGTTTTTACTTACAAGTATGAAGTATGCCATTCATTTTACAAACTATCTTACTAAAGCTGGTTTAAGAGTTGACTAAATCCTTTTTCTACTTTCCTTCTAGTGTAACCCCTTTTTAAGGTTCCTTCTAATCTGAGAAGGCAGGGTGTTACACTCAGAGTGTTGCTTAGCGCGGTGCCTCCACCTGGAACGACTAGGCACAAGACTGTGTGTCTAATTGTCTCCCAGGATATAATAGTGTAAAATGAATATATCTTGTCAGTGTAAAAACCCAACAATGTGTATATTTTAGTTCAGTGAACCGACTCATAGGAAACACAAACACCCAGAGTTAGATTAAGAAGAAATAACCTATATTGTGTGATATACAATATGTAAGGTAATAAAGTAAAAAAAAAAAAAATCAAATCAATTATCTTAATATTGCTATATTTGGGAAATGTTTCACAAATACAAGACTCTTAAAAATGTCTTATTGCACTTTTAAATCAAACACAATATATTCCCAAGACACTTCAAATGTCTTATAATGATCTGAAATCAAACTCAATACACTCCCAATATCTTATAAAGATCTTAAATCAAACTCAATATATTACCCAAGACACTTCAAATGTCTTATAATGGTCTTAAATCAAACTCAATATATTTCTATATGAAAACCGCATAAAGCTTAAATCTTCATTAACCTTTTAAATGTTTTTAGTTTTAACTAGCAACAAGTATTTACTCTTTAACATGAGTGCACTCAATAAGATGTAGTGGAGCTCCTTAATATTCTCTAACCTCAAACAGATATGTATCAATAATGGTGGCGTGCTTGATGAGATGTGGGAGCGACCCAATGAGTTCCGATGGGGAAAAAGGAATGGCAGCGCCAGCGTATCCAAACAATTCACTGGCGCGAGTGGATGCAAATCAGTCCACGCGCGAAAATGCCATAGCAGCTCAGTTCACAATTACAGTTCACCCACGCGAGTGTTTTAACCTAGTTCGTATGCGGGGAAAGAAACGTATCTCCGTGAAATAAAAGTTGTGCACAACTAAAAACTTTCAAAAAGGTGACAACAATGATGATTGGTGATCAGTGGCGGGCCGTGCATTTCACACCTAGGCCTTCAGTGGTGTCCTACCTGAATTATTCCACCTCTTAATAGCATCATTATGACGCCACGGTTATAGAAACCATCAATATTATACAGAAATGCATTATAACAGGGTGTTGCATCACAGACAGGTTTCTCATGTAGCGAGAAAGAAAGCCATTACTAAAGAAACCCAATTAACACAATTCAACAAGTCTCCTTTCACTGCAGACACAGCTGCGCCACATACATCATCTCAAGCAAAAGCATCAATAAAATGACAAAAATATTAAAAAAATAAAATAAAATCATTATACTCACCAAAACTTTTGATTATTTGTACACAAAATCCATCCTCCTTTCTTTCCTTAAGAAGAGTTCAATTACTCTGTTGTACAGGTTATCTGTGTGTTTCAGTTCCAACAACAAGTCCTTTTCTGTCGCCATGGAGGCTAATGCTGAAAGTCGAGTCTGTCCAGTCGTATTTCTGGCATAAGTTATAATTCGCTTTAGGGCTGACAATGGTGTTCCGTGACTCTGCGTTAAGCTGGAGAAGGCTGTATGCAGAATTTTTTCTGGTATGTCTGAAACTGTTGGGGGTCGAGGAGGGAGAGAAACATTCATTTTTCGTGGTCTTGAAATCTATTCCACTTCTGGCAAAGAATGTTGTCCAGAACATTGCTGTGGAGTTTTTGGTAGTATGCGCGAAGGTCTCTTTGTGTGCTCGGAGTGCTTGAGATACGCGCAGTGGAATCGTAGATCTGACCAAATCGGCCCCTCTCTCGCTCAATGGTGTCACAAAACTCTTTCACCCTTGCCAGACAGAATTGTACATCCATCTGTAGTATTGCAAAAAGCACATCTGAATACTCAAAAATACCATTAAATGTGTGAAGCAAAAAACAAAACTCAAAATCATCCAGACTTCATCTGGATCATCCATTAAATCCATCAGCACAACGCACAGAGTCCTCGTCATACTCCATGATGTTCCAGTATGTGGTGAAACCGCTCCTTTAGGGCAACTCTCTTCTCAAAGACTGTACTGACCAATCTTGATGTGTATTGCCACCGCATTGGTGCCACACGAGGAAGACGCCGCTGGCAAATATCGTCCAGTAGTTGCGTGCGCCTAGGGGATCTGGAGAAAAATGCAGCTAGGCCATTGAGGTGGCCAAAAAAGATATTGCATACTTTAAGCTTTGAGGCCCCTTGAGTCAGTACTAAATTCAGTCGATGTGCATAGCAGTGTATGAATAAGGCCATAGGTGCCCACTCCTTAACTTTAGCCTGCTCCCCATTTAGTCCAGATGACATGACCGCTGCGCCATCAAAACACTGTGTCACAACTTTATCCAGACATTCATATTCCTCCAAGAAACGGACAATAAGAGCCGCTTGCCACTAGTAACATCTTCAAATCTGACAAACCGCCCCTTGACACCTGTGTCCATCACATAACGTAGGACCAGTGCGAGCTGCGCTGCATTACTCACTTCTGTCGTCTCGTCCACCATAACAGCGACAAATGGTGCTTTATTAATCTCCCTTTTTATCTCTTCTCCCATCACGTCAGCAATAGCATTAATCAGGTCGTTTTGTATTTTGCCTGACATCCCACAAAACACTTTGTTAGTGGACAGGTGGTAATGTAAGTCTGTGTTGTTTTCAGCAAGAAAAGAAACAAGCTCCAAATAGTTGCCTCTATTTGTGGATCCAGCGCTTTCATCGTGTTCCCTAAATGAAAGTTCCTGTTTACCCAAAAAGATGATACAATCTATCAGTCTTTTAAATATTTCCCTATTTTTCTTCACCTTTTCGTTGTGGAGCTCTGTTTCCCTGCGCAATTGTTCGTTGAGCTGTAGATCCACTCGGGTTTCCCCAAAGGTTTTCAAAAGCACCATTGCTTGTATGTGTCCGGCCATGCTTTGGTGTCCCGCTGCTGCCTTGGTTAGACAACTCAAGTTTGCAAACCCAGTGTGGCTCCAAACACCAGGTCGATCAGTTGCAAATAACAGGCATTCCCAGCAATACAATTTGCAGTGCTCTTCGGAGGCTGTGAGCCAAGGGTATCGCTCGTAGTTACTGAATTGAAAGTGGCGGACAAACCCTTTCCCTGGCTGGGACAGGTTTGCTAGCTTCGGGGTTGGCCGACCTTTCCTCACGATGTCCAGCTTTTCTTGAAAAGTCTTGAAAATGGCTTTGTAAGTATATCTGCGACCAAATCAATTTCTTCTCCTCTGTCAGCCATTGTGGGTTGAAAAAACTGCTATTAAATCTACACAAATATATTTTAGCTTGTGCAGATCGGTACAGATGCAGTTTCCTAGCTCTGACTAGTACGCTCTCTGACCATCCAATCAAATGACGTGAAAATGCAGACGTTATTGTACGCCTGCTAGATGGCCCCGGTGTCGCCAACTCGAAATCTGATTGGTTAAAGCAACAGTTTCATTGACATTTATTTTAAGCTACAGGCACCCGCACTGTTGATTCTGAAGGCCTCAAGGCAGATTTCTTTGACCCTGGCAACACATGATGGCTGAAATATGATTGGATAAGCTCTAACATAAACATACACTACTGGAAGCAGCGCAACCAAGAGAAAAGCTATGAAATGAAGAGAATAGACTATTGGGAATCTATTAAATTCTATAAACTTCCCGTTATCTATGCTATTACAAATCCACAATAATACGTATAAGCCTGCATTGGCAAAAGCACTCCTACCATCTTCTCCTTCCTTTGACCCCTCAGAACCATGGGGAATATAAATTAGTTATTTATAGCAACGCATTAATACATTAATCGAAACAGGGTTTATCCTTTTTCTTTTCAAACATGACCAGGTTGCCAATTATTCATACATATATTAACCTTAATATTCCACACAAAGTAATACATTTTAGCCTGTACTACAATTGCATTTGAAGCTACAACTTTAAGTGCAGTTTTTTTAATGTTTGCTGTCCCACTGAAATAAGTGCATCAATTCTGAGTTATATATATTGTGGCGATCCTGCGAGGTCGCCTGTCATTGAATTTGTGCGCGGTGCATTCTGGGGGAGGCGCTGTTGTAACTTTGAGCGTCTCCCCCGGCTAAACTGTTAAAATGTTCTGCTTCGTAATTGTGTGAGTTGTTGTAGCATAGCTGTGTTGTGTTAGCTAGCTACCGGACCATGTTGTGTGTGTAGTGCCGTCTCCCAAGTTCCAGAGGGAGAGCGTTCATCAGGCCACATGTGTGACGTGGACGGCGATCTCCTGACTGGTGGACATCTGCGGACAGCGTTTCGACGGTCTCTTGTGTCCTTTTAAGGACGCGGTAGACCAGCAAAATCCTCCATTTTAGGCTACATCCGGGGTTGTACGGTGTACGGAACACGGATGTTAGCATTGATGCTACCCATAGCTGTGCGAGTATGTAGCTTGGGTAATCATCACTCTCTTTTAAATAAAGTGGCTACCCTCGTAGCCAGTTTTGCATTCTACTTGGACTCTGTCTCCTTCCTTGATACACCACCCAACGCATGCTCGCCACAATATTGTTGCATCCCAAGGAGTGGCACGGGGAAAATGGCTGCCTGCCCCTTTAACTCTTGGGAGCCACTATACCTCTATGGTATCATTTTATGTTACAAATAACCTATCACATAAACTAACTTGGTGTGGGGGTTGCTGTAGCCAAGTTTGCTATAAAAAAACCCAGAAGTTATATATAATATGGCTGGCTAACTAGCAATATATATTTCTGGCAGTGGTGGGCCGTCAGGGCCTGCAAGGCCTTCTCTGCTGGCCTAAAAAATATCTGAATCACAGACTGATGTTAATTATATTTTTTCCATGAATACTTATTAAATAATTCCAAATGGTCTGTCCGCTTCCTTTCATAGCTTTTCCCCTGCTTGCGCTGCTTCCAGACGTGTATTTTCATATTAAAGAATTTAACCAATCACATTTCAGCCATAATTTGTTGCCAGGGTCAAATAAATCTGCCTGTAGGCCTTCACAATCAGTTCTGCAGGCCCTGTAGCATAAAATAAGTGTTGATCAAACTGTTGCTTCAACCAATCAGATTTTGAGTTGGGGACACGAAGGCCTTCTAGAAGGCCTAGGTAACGTCAGCGTATTCACACCCTTTGATTGGATAGTCAGAGAGTGTCTGACTATGATGTAATGTGATTGGTTAAATGCTTTAATATGAAAATACACGTCTGGAAGCACCGCAACCAGGGGAAAAGCTATGAAAGGAAGCGAACAGACCATTTGGAATTATTTAATAAGTATTCATGGACAAAATATAATTAACATCAGTCTGTGATTCAGACATTTGAGCGGACATTTTCAGCCCTAAAGCGAATTAAAACTTATGCCAGAAATACGACAGGGCAGGCTCGACTTTCAGCATTAGCTTCGATGGCGATAGAAAAGGACTTCTTGATGGAACTGAAACACACGGATAATCTGTACGACAGAGTAATTGAACTCTTTTTGAGGAAAGAAAGGAGGATGGATTTTGTGTACAAATAATAAGGATTTTTGGTGAGTAAAATGTTGCTATTTTCCTAAATAATATTGCAATTTTATGAGGTTATTATTGATGTTTTGTTATGTGTGTGGCAGTTGTAGCATCCCGGGTTTGTTTCTTCAGTAAAGGCATTTATTCTGGATACACGAGTTATCTATCTGCGATGCAACGGGTGTTTGTTCGGTTTGTTTTTGCACTTTGTTTATTTATCTTTCTTCAGTCATGTTTCATTCTCGTTCTGTTCCCCGTCTGTCATTGTTCCTGTTCGAGTTCCTCTCCTTGTCTTGTCATGCACTTCGGAAAATTCTGTTTCGGTTTTTTAGGGAGGAGGAGGAACGCATAAAGAAATCTGCGTGCGAATAAAGCGGAACGTACAGAGATAGGACGAGAGAGAATGACAGCGATAGTTAGAAGCGTGAGATAATTAGTGATTAGTAGTGTTAGTAACTTAATCTAAATCCCTAATGTTAGTAGATTAGTTGGTTAGTACTATATACATCTAACTAATATATACAAAGTGTAATTAGAAAGTAAGAAGGAAGTAAAACGAGATTAGAAACGAAGACGGAAAAACCGAAACATAGAATTTCCCGAAGTGCATGACAGAACGAGAATGAAACATAACTGAAGAAAGATAAACAAACAAAGTGCAAAAACAAACCGAACAGACACTCAAAACATAACAATAAGATGGCTTTTATAGCCATAAAATAATTATTGAGGGGTGGATTGATTCAGACGGAGCACTACTGAAGGCCTAGGTGTGAAATGCACGGCCCGCCACTGATTTCTGGGTACGTTAGAAAAAGAAAGTTATTGCAATCTTTTGATCCGCTATCTTCATGGAAAAACAGCCTTTCTAATGTTTTTGTTAAGATCCTGTTTAATGGGAACACACTTTTACCGTATTCATATACATTATTGTTGCGACCATTTTGTCTACCTCCGTATATGGAGTGCCTTATAAAAGTATGCAGACCCTTGCACAATTTTGACATTTTGTTGCTTTCAAGTTTTTATTTTTCACACTTTCATTTAGGAACTAATATGTGTTGTAAATACAACCTACTGCGCACATTTCTGGAAAAAAACAAGTAGAAACAAAGTATATACTTAAGATACTTAAAATGATTTAACAAAATGGAAAAATGTTGATTGCAAAAGTATTCAAACCCTGTGCTCTGACAGCTGTAAATTCATACAGGTGCAAAACATTACCTCAACGAGCTGTCTGTGTGCCAAAACAGTGATTATTATGATTTGAAGACTAAAAATTATTTGTAAGGATAATTGGTCGGGTAGTGAATTTAAAGGAAAGACAAACATGAAGTCCTTTCTCAGTGTAGCCAGTAGGACTGATAGACACCCTCTGCCCCCATATCCAGTCCCCGCCCAGAATAAAGTTATAAGTTCACGTGAGGTCAGATCCTTCCGAGAACTGCCAAACTATTGTTGGACGCGAATGTGTCCGTCTGGCTGCTTCGCTGGAAGAATTAGCTGGTAGGTAGGATCTTAATATTGTTGTTTTAATTGTCTGCTATTTAGCGCTTTGCTGCGGTAACGTGTTAATACATTGAAATGCCTCATTACTGCAGAGTCGGAGCCTTCCCTGCTGCTAAAAGTAGTCAAGTCACATTTCTAGAAAAATTGAGTTGAGCATAGAGAAATGTTCTATCTGTATAGCTAAGTCCACCCCGTGAATATCGTTAACAGAAAAGGTGCCTAAGACCATTTTCCCCACAGTGAAAACGGCAGTTTTGTATATTCGGGTACGCAAACTTAATTTTCAAACTTAATTTTCTCGAAATGGACATTTTGTGACTTAACTACTTTTAGCACTAACCCCTTCAATTACTAAAGAGCTAAAGAGTTCAGTGGCCGAGAGTGGAGTAATAGTGCATCAGTCAACAATATCAAGAGTGCTGCATAATAATAGTCTTGCAGGGTGGCAAGAAAAAAGCCATTACTTTTCTCAAAACATCTCAAAGCCCAGCTGGAGTTTTCTAGACAGCGTGTGCATGATCCAGCTAAGATGTGGGAAAAGGTTTTATGGTCAGATGAGACTAAAATAGAGCTGAAAAATTCAGTTTGAATATTTGAGTTTTGAATAAAAAATATTAAATTGAAAAAAATGTGAACGTATAATTTGTAATCCAGCAACATTTGAAAACTTTCCAAGGCACTTATATACAATAAAGTAATATTGTATTACATTGCAATTAATCTCGCACAATTAATCAAACAATAATATAGCTGTGCTCATGCCTACTTAAATTGCAATAGAAGGGCAATTATTTCCAAAATGATAGGTTCCCCCACAAACTGATATATTATTGAATAATCCACTCTCCTGCTTTGCATCTCCAAACAGGGACTTCTTAATCTGCCTTCCTTCTATTCATAGATGGATTGGGTGATGAATATGATGAACGAAAAACTACAATCATACATAATTTATGATCTTTCCTTCTTCGCTGATCTGTCTTTGATAGTCAGGTTTTGTTTTTGATCAAGTGAAATGGAGCGCATTTCATACTGCCAGTGGATGCAATTAAATAAAAAAATTAATGTGCAGAGAAAGAAACAGGCAGGAATTGGTGAGGTTTTATCTCAGAGGCAGGTTGAATATATGGGTGCTGTTATTGTTGTGATTAATCTCTGAGACAAGACATGTCCTGTTAACGTGTTTGTGCTCAAAAAATACAATACAGCACAGCATCAAATATCCCACTTGCTTTCTACAAGGAGTTATTTTGTAATAAACTGCCATTTTAATGAAAACAAAAATATAATGGATGTCTTACCAGATGCCTGTACTATATACACACATATATGCTGTGTGTGTGTGTGTGTGTCTGTGTGCATGTATTATAAATACATATATGTTTTTATTTTTTATTTTTATTCCAACAAAGTGAGCAGCCACATTTTGGGGCGTGATCATGGAGGTGGGGACATTGCTTTGTATGCTCGACCATAAACAAAAGTTCAAAACATAATGTGTGCTGTTTGTGTCTTTTGGCTTGAGCGCCATGTACATTGAAGGGAAATTTAAAATAATAAAGAAATGTAATCCCATTCCAAGCACTAAATTGGCACAGTAGGAAAACTGGGGCTGACTAAAATGCATTAGTGCATGGTGCCCTCATCAGTGTAAATTTCAGCACTAATACATGGTACCTCTGTTTTTTGTCCTTCAATGAACGATACTTCAATTAAGGTGCAGAATGATGTGTAGCTGCTTGTTATAAACGATAACAAAGTAACGGTTAACTATATACCCACCAAATCGATTTTCATTCTGAGGTAAAATAGCTTGGAGAGGTGGTATTGCATTGCTAATTGCTTTGTTGTTGGAACACTTCATAATGGGTATTTTACTTATCATCTGCATACTAAATTGTTACATTACCCATAATGATGCAGTGTTGTTTTGATTTATGGAATGAATTTGTATTGTAATTTTCCGGCCAGGTAAATTATTTCTGCGCTCTTCGCCAGTCTACCTCTCGGCTGTTGATGTAGCGCACAGGTTTATGTGAGACACCACAGTAAACCGTGATAGGAAGGCATAAAGTCATGACATGTAGTACACGAGGTCATGAGGAGGCCTGACTTAAATGTGCTAGCACGATTAGTAGAGCGAGGCGGGCAAAATAATCAAGAACGCGGGCATGCATCTTTTAATTTCATCCATCAGAAGGTACATTTAATTGGAATGTGGAAAAATTGGGCATTGCAGGGGGTGTCAGGTTAATGTTGACAACTATTATGTTATTAATAATTATAATTGATCCATATAGGCCCACAAAGTAGCACTGCAAAATGGAAAAAAAACGAATGTATTGTGTGTGCAGAGAGCCAATTATACATGGGGCTCTAGTTTTGTTGTCATAGTGCAATGCGCAGATGCTAGCATTAATCCAGGATGGTGACACATTAAGGCATGTATATTAAGGTAAAATATTCCACAATTCATCCCTCTTGTCTGTCATTTGGACTGCTTGAATCTATATCCAACCTCTACAATCGCTCAGAATATGTCTTTGTGATGCACCACATTTAACTGCTCCTTATACTAAAATACTTTGTGAACTGCCTAATTGATTACAGATTGCATTTCAAATCGTGGTTTATTGAACGATTTACATCAGAGTGAGGTGAAATACAGAACATCCATTCAGTCTTGTATGATAAAGTAGAGAAGGGGTAAATCCCCTCTGTTCATATGTGCGCAATAATCACCAATCTAAGAAACTTGCACAGTGCCGACTGTTTTTCTTGACACACCCATGTTGAGGCAAATGTCTTTATTGCAGACCATAAAACTACCAAACTGGACAGAGACAAGAAATATTGTTTGTGATGGATCACCTTTGCTACCATTTTACATTTTACATTGACATTTCAAGCATTTAGCAGATGCTGTTATCCTGAGTGACTTACAATATGTGCATTAATACATGGTGGGGAACAATCATAGTTTGCGCAAGAGATCAGTGCAGTAATACAGCGATAGACATCATTGTAGGCAGCTGCATACCATACCTGTAACACTGGGAAGAAAAAGGTTAGTACATTTTTTTTTTTAAATTTAATGAGTAAGCAGGGATACATATACAAGAAGTATTGAACAAATAGGCAGTGATGATGACAGAATTTAGTGGTAGTGGAGTCTGAAAAGGTGGGTTTTGAGTCTCTTGCGGAAGATCGCAAGTGATTCCGCGGTCCTGACCGATTGCGGAAGGTTGTTCCACCACCGAGGGGTCAGGACAGAGAAGAGGCGAGAGCACGAGGAGCGGCTGCCAGGCGCCTGGAAGGATGGGACAGTGAGTTTGCCAGAGGAGGCGGAGCAGAGGGGTCTGCCCGGGGTGTAGGGTGTGATGAGTGTCTGGAGGTAAGGGGGAGCAGTTCCTCTAGCCACTTGAAAAGCAAGCACCAGTGATTTGAATCCGAGTCGTGCTGCGATGGGGAGCCAGTGCAGAGAGGAGAGTAGAGGGGTGACATGGGTGAACTTTGGTTGATTAAACACCAGACGTGCGGCAGCATTCTGGACTAGTTGCAGTGGCTTGATGGCACAGGCCGGTAGGCCTGCCAGCAAGGAATTTCAGTAGTCCAGATGTGAGATCACCAGGGCCTGGACCAGGAGTTGTGTGGCCTCTTGGGTGAGGAACGGTCGGATGCTCCGGATGTTATAGAGGGAGAATCGGCAGGTCCGGGTGATTGCTGCACAGCTGGTCGTCCAGGGTCACTCCAAGAGTGGCAGACTGGGACGGAGACACTATGAAGCCTTCCATGGTGAATGAAGCATCAATCATCGGGAAGCCCACCTGAATCATCCCAGTTTCAGCTTCAGGTGGTGGGTAGACATCCAGGCAGAAATGTCTGCCAGGCATGCAGAGATCCACACCAGGACCTGGGTCTCAGAAGGAGAAAAAGAGTTGAGTGTCATCGGCATAACAGTGATAAGAAAAACCATGAGCAGAGATGACAGAACCAAGTGACTTGGTGTACAGGGAGAATAGGATGGGGTCTAACACCGAGCCCTGCGGGACTCTGGTGGAGAGGGTGTGGGGAGAGGAGAGGGATCCTCTCCAGGCTACCTGGTAGGACCGGTCAGTCAGGTAGGACTTTAACTATGTCAGTGCAGATCCCATCTCGACAAGAGATAAGAGCAGGATCTGGTGGTCCATGGTATCAAATGCAGCTGACAGGTCGAGGAGGAGGAGGACGGAGCTAAGATATTGGGACTTAGCCATTTGTAGAGCCTCAGTGACCGCAAGCAGAGCAGTCTCTGTGGAGTGGCCTGCCTTGAACCCAGATTGGTTGGGATCAAGCAGGTCTTTCTGTAGGAGATGAGCAGACAGTTAGTTATAGACAGCCTGCTCTAGTGTTTAGTGGAGAGAGGACAGAATAAATCAAAGGAGGAGAGAGAGGACAGTAGGGTGGATGAGGCTTCCTCAGCAGGTACCGGAAGAAGGCAACAGTAGGGGGAAGGGATGATAGAACAGTAGCTGACAGGGCTGCGGCGGAGAGAGAGTGGAGGTTGCGATGGACAGAGACAGTGGGGGCTACCGTCCTCCCCAAACTAGATTCCATAGTGTGTTCTACCGGAACATATCAGACTACATCATAATGCATTGTCTAGACTGCTGGGTGTAAAGTAATCTTCATCCAATATGTTACATTTCAATATTATTTGAATATTGAGGTAAAAAAAATAATATATACAAATGATTAGATTAAAAGCCATTGCTTTAGATATTTTATGAACAATGGGACATCTTTAATCAAATAAAAGACTTCTTGCTACCCAGTCACAATCACAATAAATGTATAGCATTCAAAAAGTAATGAAAAGTGAGGAGCTGAATTATTAAGTAATGTTAGACATTTAAAAAAACAATCTCACTGGTCTTCTTTCTTTCCGCCCTGTCTTTTATTTATACTGGTATAATCACAGTTTCTCACCCCTTTGTTCCTGATGGAGCGAAAGAAGGGCAAGGAGAATTGGAGAAAAAGATAGACTGCATGTCTATGCACATTTAATGTGTTTTGCATTCAATTTGTTTAGGGAATGCATAATCCTGGATGACTTCCACTAATATATCTACAGAGTGTTACAAATGAGTAAAAACTCTCTGTGTGTACACGCTCAATATAAATGATTTTAAGGGCATACATGCAGAACACAGGGATTGTATATCAGAAGCTGCTATATATGCGTGTATATACTGTATATATATTGTGGCATCACGAGGGGACGTGTAGTAGACGGGTGCTACATTCCAATACTAGATCGGCGGCCACTTCACAAAATGGCCGCCGTTGTACACACTACAGTTCCCACAATGCATCATGACTCCAACAGGTGTAGGTGCTTGGGCCACCTAATCAAGGTCGGTATAGAGAGCACACACGCAGGACACAGAGAGAGAGAGAGGAGCAGAGGGACAGAGCACATGGCTGGAAGAAGCTGGGCAAACAACACAAGTAATATTGCACTGCCCCACACTAGCCTGCCCTAGGAAACCTCTCATGATGTCACAGATGGTGGAGAATGCCGGCACTGGGGCCTAAGTGCGGATGATTGGTAGCAAAGAGATTGAAGACTTGACTCAACTTTTTTGCAGTACTCAACACAAAAGACCAAACCCAATGACACTGGTGTTTGGGTGGACAGGACACAAGTAGTCAGGTTAGGTTTTTTTGTTTAAAAAAATATATTTTTAAAAAAAAATAAGCACTAGGAAAGCACTGCTACAGCTAAGTTTAATGGCTAAGAAGCAGGGAAGCCCTAGTCTCTATGAGATGCCCTTCACCCCAATGAGCATAACATGGGAGGACTTCGAAGCCAGCCCCTCAGAGTTCCTAGGAGAGCTATTGTGCCTTGCCGCAAACTTCCAGCCAGAATGTGGGGAATGGCCCAACTCAGGGCTCCAGGGAGCACCCCAACCCTGCCGGAATGTGGAGGCGGACCTGAGATGGCTAGGGTCCCCAGAGGTGTACACTTAGCTGCAGATGGACGGGGAGCTGTACCTGGATCAGCGGGAGGTTGAGTCAATCTTGGGCTTCATGAATGAAGACGAGGCTACCCAGAGGGAGGAACTGCAGTGCAACTGGCCCTTTCTTACTCGTCTCATGGAGATGGTTGCTCCAGTTGTCCTTCTCCATGGGCCATTGAGCCAGAAGAGGACGGACTACACACTCCCACTATTCAACGCTCCCCAGCCCCAGCCACAGCCATGCCAGGCTACCGACCCCAAGAAGAAGAAGAATAAGAATAAGAAGAAGATGGCCAGCCAGGTGGAGAAGCAGACCGAGGTGACCCCCATTGCCGCTCCCAAAGCGATGGAGACTAAAGCGCCCAGTGATGAAATTGCTGCTGAGTCCATAGTGGAGGCCCTCGCAGCCTCACAGGAAGGGGCCGTGGAGATGGTCGCAGCCGCAGTGACAGAGGAACAAGTGCCCGTGGTAGAAGAGGCACCGCCCACAGTGACGGAGGAACCAGTGCCGGCTGAAGTATTAGAGACACCGGCCGCAGAAGAGGCACCACCTGCAGATGAGGTCACCGTAGCAGAAAAGGCAGAAGATGATGTTGCCACATTAGCCGTGGTAACTGAGGCAGTCCAGGAGGTTGTCCAGGAGATGGTGAGTGCCGAGTTCCTTGCAACCACAGAAGAGATTGCAACCACAGAACCGGCGGTGGAAGAAGCTGCACCTGAGCCGGCAACTGAGACAGCCCTGGCACCTGAGCCTAAAACAGAACCAGAGCCAGAACCAAAGACTG
Source organism: Aldrovandia affinis (assembly GCA_029706075.1). Classification (NCBI taxonomy): domain Eukaryota; kingdom Metazoa; phylum Chordata; class Actinopteri; order Notacanthiformes; family Halosauridae; genus Aldrovandia; species Aldrovandia affinis. The sequence continues at coordinate 8,672,719 of JAINUG010000018.1, read as the reverse complement.
CCATTCAAGCAGAAGAGCCTGTCCCAGCAGGTGAGCCCACTGCGGACCTGGCGCCAGAGCCCATTCTGGAGCCTGAAACAAGGGCTGAGGAGGAAGCCCCAGAACCTGCCCAGGAGGAAGTTCCCCCCCCTATCATGGAGGAGCCTGCACTAGTCAGTCTCGCCTGAGCAGGAAGCACAGAGGAATCGAAAAGTGCCTTGGACCCTGTCCCGGAAGCCGTGCTCATCGTCAAACCCGAGCCCGCGGAAGCTGAGTTTGAGGCTGAGGCAGAAGCTGAATTTGAACCAGTTGAGCCTATGGTAGTGTTGGGCACAGATGGCGGAAACCTGGAGGGCCCAGCCAATGGCGCCTCACTGCTCTGCCCAGTGGGTCTGCTGGTGGCCCCCATGTTGCCTTGTCCCGTGGGGCCAGATGAGGCCTGCATGTTGCCTTGTTATGTGGGGCCAGCTGAGGCCCCCATCTTGCCTTGTCCAGTGGGGCAAGCTGAAGGCACCATGCTGCCCTGCCTGGACACCCGTCCTGTGGTCTTCTCACCCCACACCACTGTGGGTCTTCCAGTGGCTGTGCCCTCATTGTGGTCCAAGGGATCAACAGTCTTCCTTCCCCAGCTAGGGGGAGCCATGGTGACTTTGTGCCTCACTTCATCGTTCAGCATAACCGTGCCCTTTGTTTTACAGAACTTCTGCATCATCTCCCTGATCTGATGGGAGAGCCGAGTGTTCGATCCGGGGGGCCTCGTTCACCCTGCCGAGGACGGCAGGCCTGGGGAGAGGGATGTGTGGCATCACGAGGGGACGTGTAGTAGACGGGTGCTACATTCCAATACTAGATCGGCGGCCACTTCACAAAATGGCCGCCGTTGTACACACTACAATTCCCACAATGCATCACGACTCCAACAGGTGTAGGTGCTTGGGCCACCTAATCAAGGCCGGTATAGAAAGCACACACGCAGGACACAGAGAGAGAGAGAGGAGCAGAGGGACAGAGCACATGGCTGGAAGAAGCTGGGCAAACAACACAAGTAATATTGCACTGCCCCACACTAGCCTGCCCTAGGAAACCTCTCATGATGTCACAGATGGTGGAGAATGCCGGCACTGGGGCCTAAGTGCGGATGATTGGTAGCAAAGAGATTGAAGACCTACATTTTTATTTTAGAATCTTTATTAGAATATAATAGGGGTGCATCGGATCATTTTTCGGATCAGCAAAAAAAAAAAAAATAACTGGGGCCAAAGGCGGGTTTCCACCAAAAATTACCAGGAACTATTCTCAAGGAATTGAATGAATGATAATTTCAGTTTTGCAATTTAAGTTATTTCACTAAATCTTTATTCGAAAATTTCACAAAATACATTTTTAGATTCAGTACGCCTTAGGAGATTTAACTAGGGTGGTCGTATGCCTGAATTAATGTAATAAAAAATTAAAAGATCGCTAATGTTTACATTTTATTTAATTCGGTCGCGTTTCTAAAAACCTGCCTCCCAGAAAGGCATTTAGTATGAAAAACAAAGCAAACCAAAATATACATGGTTGTCTATCTCTTCACTGTAACTCTGCATCAAGATTTAGGGAATTGTTACTTTAAAACGTAACAGCAGCAGAAAAACTGTATTTCTCTATGATGGTTCAATTTAGCTATTAATCCGCGGATCATATGCGTGCCGAACCGTGGGGGTTGATCCGTACGGATCACGGATCAACTGCGATCCGTTACACCACTAGAACATAACAGGAACAGGTAGGCCTACATACACTTTTACAGTAGCATATAATTTATTTTCTAGGTTGAAATCGCGGGCAGAGACCCATCCCCTATATCAGCCAATCGCTGTGGGCATTCTGAGTAAGCTCGTTCATGAGAAACAACGTCATCCATAGCAACGACGTCAACCCCGCCCTCACTCTTAGCTTGAAAATTCTAGGACTTCCTTAGTATGAGTTTGTCTTTGCAGCTTTGTGAATAGGTTTTAAGGTGGGACTCCTAACTAAAAGGTTTTAGTGCGATTACTCCTAGTGGTAAAGATTACTCCTAGTGGTAAGATAAAATTCTTTGCCCTGAGGTTTAGCAATGACTTTTAATACAATTCCAGAGAAGCTGCAATCTGCAATTATAGTCTGTGGTCACCACACCAAATTAATTTGATAGCTCTTCACGATGGTCTGATACATGCTCCCAAACATACAAAATCCCAATGGTGCTAAAAGCTGCAATTATGTCATACTATCGGACTCACAATAGCCACCCGCTGATTGACAGGTTATCATGCCTATCAGGTGGCACAGGCTGGAACTTAGTACGCAAAATAAAACAAAGTTTTTAACTAAAACCCTTTAAATTCTATGAATGGGAATATGCTTACAGATAAACTAAGTGTAATGTGGCATCCCAAAGGGCAGCTGCCGGGCTGCCAATTTGGGGGGAAATAAAAGACATACCATTTCCCCAAAACAAATCGCAAAATACTTGGAAACGAGAGAGAGAGACTAAATTGGGCGAAAAATGGGAAAAAGTAAAAAAAAAAAAAAAAAAAGGATGTTAGCCAAGCTAAAACATCCCCTTGGTTAGCTGTTGGATATAAAGTTGCAAGGAGACCAATTAAATTAACGTTGCAACTAAAGAAAAATACTGTCACCTGATGGCACTTTAGCAATTCATTTCTCAGTAGGCTACTCAATGCCTATGGTTAATGTTTTATCTTCAGTGTTGATTGTTCTAGCATAAAATTCAGAATAAAATCTATGTCTGTATCATGTGATGTTGTTTTGTGGTGAGACCAAAGATTTTCCTGCCTTGGGTGGACAATACATTTGTAATTGAATTAATTTAATTGAATGTTCTTCCATTGTGTTTTCTCATTCGAGGTATATAAGTTAGTTTATACATTTGTAGGGAATATTTGGATAAAAGCAACAAAGGATCCAAACAAGGGTGCAGGTAGATTGTGGAGGGAACTGTAATATATTAGCATAGCAAAGGGGCTAAACAAGTTTCACAAAATATTTTCTGGATGCTCATCTTTAGAAGGTAGTTTAATTACTATGTGAGTCTTTAAATATATTTATTTATACCACGACTTGGACGAATACTCAATTCTGATAGGCTCCCAGCCATATGTACAGTATATATATATAAGGAGCTATGTTATTTCAGCACCGGTAATTATTTTCATTTGTACGATCAGGCTTCCAAATTCAAACAGACGAGGCAGCTCATCTGCAGGTCAAGTTACACAAATTAATGTTCAGACTATCGATCAGAAAGCCTGTGTAGGAGTTTGCTAAAGCAATATGACTCATTTACTTAGATAAAAATATTGCAATAACTTGGGGAAATAGTTTTCTAGCATACCCAGAAATATATAATGTCATAGGTAGCACTATTTTCAACTTGTTCTAGCTGCTCAGCTTTGGTACGAGTCCCGCCAACTCGGATAGCTAGCTGGCTTTATGCATTGTTAGGTAACTCATCTAAATAGTTAAGTTAGCTCACTACAATAGCATACTGTACTTTGCTAGTTTTTTCGCAAGCTTGTTAAGTAATTCATGTTAGCTAGCTAGCTAATGTTAGCACTGTTAACTTAAATCTTTTTTTATCTTTGCCTCATTTGCTATTATCTATCTATCTTTTTATCTTTGCCACCCGTCACTATGGGACAAGCTTATACCCTGAGGCTGGCAATGATCGACCTCCAAGACGTAACTCGCCCACCTTTTTTTTCAGCAAGCTCAGACATGCAATCGCCGCCCCTGATTGGGTCTCCTGGCCAGAGCCGGACTGGTTTCAAACCACGGCTGCAGTGGGCAACTTGCATTCCGAGCTAATGCTTAGAACGTTACATCACCCGAGACCCTACTTTGACCTATTCATGACTCAAGCTAACAGTGTTTTTGCTATTCTGCCTGTGTTCTGACAACAAGGATGTGACTGGAATAAATAAATGTCAGTTTCCAACACAGTTTTTCAATTATCTCTCTTTTTTTTCTTCTTTCTTCTGATTTCAACTCATGTTCTCCCAATTTAGTAGCGAATTACAACCTCTCTTTTCATGTCAATCCCCCCTCGTATTAAGTTAGCTGCCGTAGCCCTGTAACTGGCAGTGACAAAAGCAAAGTTTTGTCTCCTCCGAGACGGCACTCGTCAAGCTGTCGACCGTAACTCCAGAGCCACTCCTATATGCAGCACCCCTTGTCGGCTTCCCTCCCCCCTCCCTGGGGCAGACAGCCAATTGCCACCCCCTAGTGGCACTCTCGGCCAGAGCCGAATCTGGCGCGGCCGGTGGAATCAAACCCGTAGCGTAGGACGTTGTAACTGCTAGACCGCCTGGGAGGCCCTATATCTCTCACATTTTATTTTCATTTCTGGCTGGTCTTTCTGACCCACTGCTGCCATCTACTGTGCAAGTAATGAATGCTTTAATCTCTTCCTGAACATGAGAAAAGAGGAACTATATTTCTTGGTGGATTTACACATGCCAAAATATGTAAACCTTTGCTTGATAACTGTTTGAAATTTGAATCCTTTTGAATTTTAATATTTTTTGTGGCAAGTAGCCATATAAGCAGAATAAACCACTCTAAGGATGACCACCCCAGGCATGCGTATATGTCCTGAGAACGCACGGCTTGTTGTGGTTCATTCCTGGCATGTGTGTATATATATATATATATCCACATACACACACACACACACACACACACACACAGAGGGTAGACAAAATAATAGAAATACCCAATGAAAAAGGACTCATATTTTGAAGTAACTAAATCGCAATTAAAGATTACACGCTTCATATTAATGTCAATACTAATTGCCAATATGTTTCTGATACAAAATCAACATATTATATGTGTCGAGCAATATTATTCCAGTATGTATGCATTTAGATAGTGAACTATAGTTATACGTGTATATATATACAGTATATATATTTATATCCTGGCTTTTTCTGATCATTCCTCTTTCTCCCCTCTTCCCCTCCTGGAGTCATAAATGTTGCCACCTTAGAATGTAGGATGCCAGACATCACGTTTCCAGTGAAACTCTTTATATATGCTAAAATTATGTCCAACTAGCTAAACGAAGCATCTAACCAACAAAATAGTTTCCAGCCCACCGAAGGTGTTGGCCTGTCGCCCCGAAAGGGGGGAAAAGTCTGGCAACTAATGAGATCCTGAACACGCCTACCGACCTAAAGAAGAATAAAAGTAAAGTATACAAGTGCTAGAGGATTTTGTTTTTAAATTCTACACAACTGGTCAAAAGTTTTCGAACACCCCCATTTTTCCAGTTTTTACTGAGATGTAAGCAGTTCAAGTCCAGTGAATAACCTGAAATGGGGGCCTCCCACGTGGTCCAGTTGTTACAACATTCAAGTTGTTACAACATTCGACACTGCCCATGGCGATCGGGGTTCAATTCCCCGTCGCGCCATCTGCTCTGGCCGGGAGTGCCACCAGGGGCAGCAATTGGCTGTCTGCCCCAGGGAGGGGGTAGGAAAGCCGACAGGATGTTTGCTGCGTACAGGAGTGGCTCTGGGGTACTGGGTTACAGTTGACAGCCTGAATAGCAGGTGTAATTGACCCTTCGCTAAGCCACGCCCCCAAAACGCAGACTGGCCAATCACAGCGCAGCATAGGACAGGCTCCGACAGAGGTCCGACAGTTCATGGCGGGGCTCCGTTGACTCCGACGGAAAAGTTTCAGATTTTCTTCATTTTAGAGCTGGTTTTGTGGACTTTTAGCTAGTTATGTTTAAACGTTGTGCCTGGGGCACTTGTAACAGCGACACTCGTTAACCGGAGAGGTTGGAAGGAGATATACGTTTTTTTCCCTTTCCAAAACCAAAATCAAACCCTGAAAAGTGTAGGGTGTGGATAAAGCTATGTGGACGTCCTCATACCCAGTTGAACACCTCAAAGATCAACAAGCACAGCTTTGTCTGCTCCTAGGTAAGTAATTACTCTTATCAACCGTAAAATAATGTTATGCTGTTGTTATCAGATGTTAGCTGGTTAACCTAAATTATCGTAAGGTACGCTACTAACGTCGGTTCGTCTTGGCCTTTGCCACCACAACAGCTGTTACGGGCTGTGGTATTATTTTTACATCCCTTGGCTTATGCCACTGTTGTGGCAAGCTTGTGGAGGACTGTGCTGACACACTGCTGATATCTTTTGCTTTACAGAGATCCAGGGTATGGATAAGTCCGATGAGATGGGCGCAGAAACCTTTGGAGCTAACCAGAGTAATGTCGTTACAGCACACTATAGGCTACTAATGTTATGTTAGTTAGCTAATGCTAGCTAACTTACTACTGAATGTAACGTTATGTAGGCCTACTACATAGTAGGCTTTTGCTTTTTAATGATTGTAATAGTGAATAGAGACCTACCCAGCTTTACAGGAACAGTGTTGCTCCTTAATGTCGTTGTCCTCTGTCTCATTCGCCAGGTGATGCGGTGGTTCACTTTTACTCTGTGATCTGTAGGCTTTAGCTTCTATCTTTATTTTTTTTACGTGATTTTGTTGCTGAGTCAGTTTGACATCCTGAATATATCCTTCAAATGCATATTGTAGACCCTTCTGTCTGCTTCTGTCTGAAATTTGACAATATTTCTCCAGGGAGTGCAGTTAGCGACAGTGGGAGCGCCATGCTGGCTCCGAAAGCTTGACGGGCTTAGCAACAGTAACTAAGGGGGGCGGGCCTTAGCGAAGGGTCAATTGGCTACCAAATTGGGAGAAAATGGGAGAAAATCGGACAAAAATTATTTTAAAAAGAATAACCTGAAATGGTACAAAGGTAAGCGGTAAACTGCCAGAGGCAAAAAAAAAAAAAAAAAAAAGTTTAGGTTACCAAAAACTGAAAAATAATGTAGATTTCAGAGTTATAAAAAAACGTGTTTTCAGGGAACAATTAATGGGTTAACGTGGGTTAACAGTCACTCTGTGCAAGTCGCCGACTCTGGATCCAGCAAAAGAGCCCCAGACCATCATGCTGTTAGATTCACGAATTCAGAAGACCTTCAAAGAGGATAGAAAATACTTGCACCAAATGAGAAAACAGAACATTCAACCAAAATCAAGCAGAGTTTATTTAACCAAATGCATTCGGGGTTCAATGCCTCCCTGTCAAAGAACAACTCATTTCCTGTAGATTGTTCTTCTTATACACAATAGTTATAAGTTGTATATTTAGTACAAGTATGTGAAGTTATTCAGAAACAATTTTTAAACACAGAATTTCTCTATCAATGCTTCCTCCTCCATGGTTCTCTGTGGCTCAGGTGGTAGAGCACAGCGTTGGCAACGCTTAGGTTGTGGATTCAATCCCCAATGGGGCCACAAAAATGTATACATTCACTACTGTAAGTCGCTTTGGATAAAAGCGTCTGCTAAATGGCGTATATTATGTTTGACAGTTGGTGTCACACACTGAGGAACCACCTTTCGCCTACTCGATGGTGTACAAAAATCCTGCGTGATGAACCGAAGTTTTCAAATTTAGTTGAATCGGTCCACAAGACCTTCTTCCAGTCTCCAGTAGTCCACTGGCGGTGCTTCATGGCCCAGGCAAACCTATTTTTCTTATTTTGCCATCTTAGCAATGACTTTCTTATTGCCACTCGACCTGTTAAACCTTCAGCTCGAATTCTTCTCTTCACAGTTGAAACTAAGACTTCCTTACTTCAACCAGTGCCTGTCATGCAAGCTGTTGACTCTCAGAAACTAGTCTTCTGATTTTGTTGTGGCTTTGGGTCTGCCAGACCTCTTCCTGTCAGTGAGTTTCCTCCAGTTTCCAAGTGCCTTTTGATAGTGTAGGAATTTACTCACTGCCAAAAAATTTACATTATTTTTCAGTTTTTGGTAACCTACACTTCAATTGTTTTTACCTCTGGCAGTTTACCGCTTACCTCTATACCATTTCAGGTTATTCACTGGACTTGAACTGGTTAAATTTCAGTAAAAACTGGAAAATGGGGGTGTTCTAAAACTTTTGACCGGTAGTGTAACTGCTAATAAATTATTCTTAACTTGGGTTCTTCCATGGTCATAGTGTGGTTTTCCCCTTTTTGGAAACATATTTTTCATTTGGACGGTGATGGAAATTCCCTACGTGGGATTCACTACCCTTCCTGTGATTCGCACGGTAACTCAGCTGACCAACGAAGATCTTTCCCGTCCCATTTCTTTCTTGCTTTCCTCATTCGGTGAACCGTAAGTAACCAGAGAGTATATTCCTATCTCTTGTAGTTACATTTTTCCTCACTAGATTCTGCTTGTCTTGTTTAAGTATATTGCCTCCCCAAGTATGTATCCTAGTTTATACCATTTTATAATCCTCTGTGTAGCATGACTTCCACAAATTATAATTAATGAATGCTACTTGTGTGTAATGGTCTTTTATCATCATTTTCACTGTTTTAAAATAATACAATCAGGCATGATTAAATACCTAATTAATTTTGAATAAACATTTATTTGATTGATAAAATAATTGTGTATTGTCCCTCTCTCTTGTACTATTAAAATAGTGATCAACTGACAAAGTCAAAGGGTGTTTTAGTTCTTTGAGTAGAAACACCATATTTAAGAGGGTTGGGAAGTAATGACAATTATTCTATAATTATTTCTAGATTTAAGTATTTAGAGTACTTAGGCCATTATTAGGCTAGTTGTAAGTAATTGATGCTGGATTGAAATTGTCAATAATTAAGTGTTTATTGAATTTGATAGTTAACTATTAAGTTTAATATTAGCATTAAGGAGCGTATTGTAACAATCATTACTGATCCGACATGTGAGTCTCTAAAGCAACAGTCTGATAACAATCTGAAACAGGTCAAATAGTCGGTGCCCGAATTGCAGGTGCATCTGTCACAGAAATTGCTAAATCATTTAATGTGTCAATGGGAACAGTGTCTTAAATCATGGCAGCATACTTCAAACTATTCAAAACTGCATCAGGAAAGAGGAACAGTGGTTGCAAGTCGAAGCTCACTGACAGGGATAAATGGACATTTAACAGGATAGTTGCTTGTTACAACCCTCAAAGCCACCTGCGCTGCAATAGCCAGTCTCAGTCAAATGAATATAAAAATACACTAACGAACAGACGAACAAACAGAAAGACATACTTGCATACATCAAAAGCAAAAATATCACAAAACAAAGAAAACAGCTAGCTAACCTCATCTCAAAAGAAATAATTCTACCCTAACTACCGAGGCTAAACAAATGGGCAAATTCTTCCGCAAATCTAGGTAAACTATGCTACTCTTCCCTATCTAACCAAAGAGGTTTTCAAAAAGAAAGGAAGGTAGCAGACAAACAAAACATGGTTCAGCAACCACAAAAACCAAAGGCTACTCAAAAGAACCGACTTTGTTGTACAAAAAGCTCTTAAAAAAACCTTGTCACACAAAAAAGCTTGCAGAAGATGACATCTGTGTCTCTGTGCAGGCAGTCCCTTTTATACTCCAGACGGGGGCGTGGCCAGACGAGGTCAGGGAGAAGGCAACTGAAAAACAAGCCTACGTGCCTTATTATTATAAAGTAATAAGCACAGAATGAGCTGGAGCACTCTCTGTGAACGTGAAATGTTCAAAACAGTAGGACACAACTTTCAATGTTAGAACCTACAAGAAACTTTTTTTTAACCTCTGGCAGTTTACCGCTTACCTTTGTACCATTTCAGGTTATTCACTGGACTTGAACTGCTTAAATTTCAGTAAAAACTGGAAAATGGGAGTGTTCTAAAACTTTTGACCGGTGTATTTTACAAAAATAATTGCCCGGCAGCATCGCAGAGCAGTACATAATTGGCCATCTGGGGAAAGATAAATCTCAGTAAACGGAATGTGGTTTAATAGCAATCCCCTCTGGTTAGTTGGCTGCCAACAGTCTGCCTGCACAAGCTACATGTGAAGTGTCCTCCTCCAACTCATCGTTTGTGCAAGTTTAACTGGTGAACTGTGGAATGAATCACATGTTTTGGAGGAGACCTCAGGTTTATTTGCGCTCTCAGGAATTGAAATAGGAGGTGGCAATGATGAGCATGAAAATAAGGGTAAAGAAAACATCAATCAAGCAGTTGAGAGGAGGATTGAAGATCAGCACCCTGGCATGGATATTCCATCCATCCGTGGAAAGTACAAAGCCTTCTTTTTGACAGTGTAACCAAATGCATTGCTTTAGTTCATGCACATATCTGGATCTTTAATGTTTGTAATCAGTTTTGAAGCAAGAATACTTGAAATTGATTAATTTGTACAATTTTACTGCCCCCCCCATCAAAATTTGTCACCTCAACCAGAAAGACTGAATACTCTTTGGTGTCTCTTTCAAAGAATGCATACTGCTTTCTGCTCTGCAGACCCAGTTTCTAAAATGAGAAAAGTCCAACTGGTTTCATGTTTACAAATGTAATCAAGTCACATAACCATAACCATAGGCGGGCATGCTACTTTTCTAAGACAATTTAATTTCACAGCAATGTAAATAATTAATTTGAATAATCGATGGGGAGAGCAGACATCGGCAATCCAAGTTCAAAGTATGAACTGCTGTAGGGCCTGCAGATATCAAATATAAAAAACATATAAAATAAAGATGTATGAATCTGTATGTTGTAATGCTGACTATGACTTGTGGCAAAAAAACAACTGGTTGATACTTTTTAACCTGAGAAATTCATATGGTGCACTCTTTGATTCAAGTTTTTGCTTACTTCCAGGGTCAATGTGCCAGTTGCATCGGTGAGATAGCGAGAGCAAAGGCTGGAGTGTTAGCGGGGCTATTTGCAGGGCTGCGTTTATGCTCGTGTGGTTAATGAAAGGCCAACACCACGGGAGGAGGCTGGACTGAGTGGAACTGACGTCTTTGGCACGTGCCATCGACCACACCACAGGGAGCTAGCAAGCACAACTGCCAGAACGTCACAGCCACCGGGTAAAATGAGGGCTTGCTTTGATGTTGGGCTTGCATTCATATTCACCATTAAAATATTCTCCCCCCTACCCCCTCAAATAAAATTCTACAGCAAGTCTGCCCTTGTTCTTAAATGTACGCACGCTTGTTAAAATACAATGCATATTTCCGTAGACATACAAATATAATTGAATGCATTATTTGCACAAATCTTCACATGTAACCTAATGGTTCAGTATAAAAGGGATGTCTAAAGATTTAAATTATGCTGCCCTCTCTAATTGAATAAATGCATTGCAATAATTGTTAATAATTGTACATGTAATATAAAGATTACATTTATTGGTATTAAAAACAAAACAGCAAGAAAAAGTACGAAATCGTACTATTGTTTTTAATTACATTGGTAGGATTATGATTCGCTGCCAATATTTCAACAGTTTCCAGTCACTTAATTCAAACAGATGTCTGATGGTGGTGATGAGGGAGTCATCTATTTACTGGTCACAGACCTTAAAATAAAATCGGAAAGGAATGAAAGGACCCATCTGTGATTATGAAATGCTTGTATCAAGGTCACTGGATCAAAATGTCATAGTACCCAGACCAAATGCATGCTAGGAGTGGGTCTCTACTTTGTGTTCACAGGAACTAAATAAAATGCAGAACTTAATTGTTTTAGCAAACAGATCAAAGCCTGGCTCTGCATTGAAAATATGTCTGCTTAGAGGGTTACTGGCAGACAGAACTACTGCTGGGATCCAGTCTGGCATAGGGTTACTGTTTCGAGCATTCCGCTGTAAGCCCAATGGGCTGTGCGAGTTTATTATTGCATTAACATAGACATTGCAACCAATTAGTTATTGTGCATTTTTATTCAAAGGACAGCCTCAACACGGACCACAGTTCCAACATGTGGATGCTTGCAGAAAAAGATTCAAGAGAATGACTAGCGGCTATAGCCAATGACTGTTTATCGGCAAACATGTCGCAAAATTAACAAAAGCTGAGTAAATCGTAGAAAAGTTATTAAATTAGAATGAGGAAAGTGACCGATTAAAGAGCAGTATGGCTAGTGTAGGCAGTTTGAATGGGTGAAAATTAATTTATGGATGCTATAAAAACATAAGTATAGACAATATAAAAATTGACACGTAGTAGATGATGTAAAAGGCACTTGCAGTAGCGCAGAAACTTTAATCAAATATTAATGCATGAATTATTGTTACACAAATATGCAACTTGTCTAGAATCAATTAAACATTTTCCCAAAAGCAGCAAGAAAGAAAATAGCCCACGAAGTACTATTATATAGATGCATTTAGTAAGACTTAGTAGATAAGATTCTCTTCTGCTTACCAAAATCCACCAGAATGACAAGACTGGAGAAACATTGGAGAAAACAATACTGTTTTGTATTCTGAAGGGGGATGGCATTGAGTGGTGTTGACAGACAATGAAATATATTAAACCTTGAGATGTAATTTAATGAATCTAAAATGGATATCCACATATACTGTAACTGACCTGTAAATCCACTGTTGGTTTTTTCTTCTTTTTTACACCTCTTTAGTTTTTCTTTTTTATGTTTTAAATTGAAACTTTGAAATTGCCTTTAATAGAACTAGTATGTCTTGTATTTTTTTTGTTGATGCTCTTCAAACTTTAATTATCTGGTGTCAGTTTCTTACACAGTTTGATGAGTTGATGAGTTCCATTAAGGTGCATTCTCATTCAGTCACCTACAATAGGATGTTTGCTTATGGAAATACAGAGTCAAGGCTTAACTATTAGCCATGCATTAGTATAATTGATGTTATGAAATATGGATGTGTCGTTGCTGGTCTTTTAGGTCCAGCCAAGTAAACACTCTGGGCTCACCTTAAACCCCATATCAATCCACAGCAGCTGTGGTGCAGCCTCAAGCCACTTTCTCTTAATCCAATTCGATTGGTCGTCACCGTGGGCGATTCAGGATGGAACATTATGAGGAGATAAACCTTTTTACTCCGCATTAAAGAGGAGTTTTATCAGTCCATTTCTCACTTTGCTTCGCAAAAAAATAAAAAATAATTTAAATATGTGTATATATTATTTCTCCCCCCACCACAGGGACCTTCTTCATTGATCCAATTAATATCTGCGTGCTGTTTCACTCCAGACGGAGGAAGAAAGAGAAAAAAGAGGCAAACGAGACAGACAATCAGGGATAATGGTGAAAATGCCCCACATCTGATTAAATTATTGATTCCTTACGTATTTAGAAAATTTGTGTTATGAGATTAGTTCCCCTCCGAAGTGTATTCTGTGTTTGATGGATGCATAAAATCAGATGCAGTGCTACGACCGCACACCCTGTGTGTTCCCTTTTGCCTCTGGATATACTGATTCAGTGAACTGGTGTGGTTCAGCTATAACCGAGATTCTAAAGGTATCAAGTAGATTGTGATATGAGAGCCTGTCAGTGTGTAGTGCAGTAAGTTCTGGGTTTGTGTTTAATGGGTGGGTGTGGTTCTCAAGGACAAACATGCGGCTGGAAGTACTGCAGTGTGCATATGGTTTGGGGACCACCATGGCGGCAGAGGAACCGGAGATCATAAGCCAGACTGCGCTTCGAATCCTCCTTCAGTTAATCCACGCCAGAAAGATCGGGCATCTGTCGCTCAGAGTCTGGCCTGGCAGTGCTTTCGGAACATTCGCCCTCGTTGTGCATTTTCAGCCTTTTTATAAACTAAATCCGTCTCCTCCCTGTGATAAATTAAGGTGAAGCGGAAGACTGAAAGAAAAAGGGTCACATTGTTCTCAATGTCACCGTGACGCTTCTTCGCACAATTAAGCTGGCAGTCGGCTCCATCGGAGTAGGGTCCAGCTGACACAACTGTAACCAAGACGAAGTCCTGTATGTCAGCTGAGTGCCAGCTCACCACACTCATAGTAGCAACCAGGAGAGCACAGCTTCCCACATCCCTGGGGTGAAATTGGTGGGACCGTTCCCTGCAGATCCACACTTGTTCATGTGTTTGGGCACAGTGATATCACTGATACCATATAGTTAATTCATACACTGCATTTGGCTGTTGTGTTGCATCATGCGTTTGCTGTTAAACCCTCCTGTTGGGTTGCAGGTCAATATTTTTTTTCAGCATGAAACCTTTTCTGCTGTCCTTAATCAGTGTAATGAACATGAACAATATTTTATTTCCAGAAAACATCTGGATCACAATTATTCATACCCCTAACTATTCTTTTAAATGTAATCCAATAAAAACAACTCTTCATAAATATACAACTTATTTGAGTTTCATTGCAAGGTTATGGAACTATACAGTGGTCTACAATGGTTTCCTGTTTCCCTAGGATATAAAAAGGAGGGAACACACATTTAAAATACTGTGGTCAGCCATCATTATGGTGAAAGGCAAATAAGCATCCCTGAAAGCATCAAACAAAAGGTTATTGACCTCTAAAGATCAGGTGATGGCTACAAAAGACAAAAAAGTTAAAAGATACCGCTTTCCACTGTTGTGCCAATTATTAAAAAGTTTAAGACCACTGTAACAGTGGCTAACCTGCCAGGTAAAGGACGCAAGTCTATCTTGCCCCCACGTGTAGTGAGTCGGATGGTTCGAGAGGCAAAAGGAAGTCCAAGGGGCACAGTTCAAGATCTCCAAAACAATCTGGCATCTTGGGGTTACAAGGTCTCTAAAGCTACCATTCGACGATGCCTATATGACAATGGCCTTATGACAGAGTTGCATGAAGGAAGTCTTTTGAAGACAATTCACTGAAAAAGGCGTCTTGAATTTGTCAAACTACATCTGAACTACAATTGGAACTGTGTCTTGTGGCCGAATCGAGCTTTTTGGACATGCACATTAGCACATCGGCGTCCAAAGAATGCAAGTAATGTTGAAAAGCACCTCATGCCTATGGTGAAACATGTTGGCGGATCTTTAATGCTTTGGGGTTGTTTTGCAACCACAGGCCCTGCAGCCCTTATTAAAATAGATGGAACCATGAACTCCGGCATGTACCAAAACATTTTGTCCAAAAACCTTGCTCCCTCTGCGAGGAAGCCACACCTTAGCCACAGATGGACCTTCCAACAAGACAACAATCCCAAACATGCATCCAAAGAAACTAAGAAATGGTCACAGAGCACAAGATCAATGTCCTGACGTGGCCATCTCAGTCTCCAGACCTGAATTCAATTGAACATTTGTGGTTTGAACTCAAAAAAGCAGTCCACAAATGTCAACCCAAGAATCTGAAGTAACTAGAACAATTCTGCATGGAGGAATGGTTGAGGATCCCCCCCAATAAGTTCTACAGAACACTACAGAAGGTGACTACCTGCTGTTATAATGGCCAAGGGAGGAATCACAAAGTACTGATAACAAGGGTGTGAATATTTGTGATTTTTGATTTAATATAACTAATTTCTTATATAGTTTATTTTATATGATCTATTTTGTTCATCTTTATCAAGGGTATGAATAAAAACGGAGCCTACTGTAAGAGTAAAAAGCTGATTGGATACTGCCTCCCACCGTACACACACACACACACATACAATTTGGTCCTATGAGAAACTTGTAAAACCAACTACCTCCCCTCTCTTTCTCCCTGTCTTACCTGTAAATTGTGAGAAAGTACAAATAATATTATGCCTATGACGGAAGCCTTGTATTTCCTGCAGGGAAACTCCACCCACACTCATCAGGGGAGGGACTCAACATTTTAAAGGGTCCTGCATGGGGGGGGGAGGTCCTGTCAACATTACACTCTGCAGCAACACCTGCTCACTCTGAGGTTGAGGAGAACATGGGCATTGTCCCAGAGCCACCAACTCCAAGAGAGACGCTTCTGTCAAAAAATAGTCCTTATCCCTCAATATGCATCAGGCAATAATATCAGCTGCAAACATAATAAAGACAGTGCCAGAAAGACTGACTCCTGTCACAGATATAAAGTCTGCTTTTGAGTTGGTCTTTTCTGGTTCAATTCAGAAAACAGTTCTAGAAATTAATAACCTAGAAGGGAGACTTTTGGGGCAGAAGAGGAGGGAGCTATTTACATGCTTATTTGGGGCTCCTCATCCTGGCTGGGGTCTATAAGTCTAAAGATGAATTGACAGCCAGCCTGTGAGATGCAGAGACAGCCAGGGCCATGTTCCGAGCCACCATGTCTCTGCTGACCTTTCATATTTTCCGAAGGGTTGTCAGATTTGATAATTGGGAGACAAGAGCTGGCAGATGGGAGAGAGATAAGCTGGCACCTATTAGGAAAGTGTGAGACAAGTGTGTAGAGTGACTGCCACTACTCTATAACCCAGGTCCTAATGTCCCAGTGGATGAAAGGCTGGTGGCATTCAGAGGTCACTGCCCCTTATGGCAATACATGCCTTCTAAGTCGACAAAATGTGGCATAAAATTCTGGGCAAAAACGAGTGAATAAAGGAACCATGTCCTATGAGGGATGAAAAACATCATTACAGTAAATATTTGTTAAATTGTTAGTAATTGAGGTAAAGATAATATTTATGGGGAAAATGAACTATGTTTGGATGATTAAACAAGCACCAGTCATTTTGACCCAGAACATTTTTGCTGTTCCTAACAGTTATAAACATAGCAGGAGGGTTAACTTCAACGATAACTGTCAGGTGGTATACCCAACTAAAGCACTAGCTCCCTGTGCGGTGATCTGCCCCACGGTCTGGAATCGAATTCTGGTCACTTGAGTGCCGATTTTGGCCAGCAATCCCAGCAGGGTAATGGATCCATAGACGTGTGGGAAGGTTTAATTTGGCAGTTTATTCCCCTCCCCACTCCATCGTGCACTGCACACACGGCCAGGTGCTGGTGGACTGTAAAGTATAAAGAAGTGGTGGCTTGCAGAACACGTTTCCCGTGTGCACATGCTGGTCTGGCCTTTCCCACATTGATGTTGCAGCAATAGAGGAAAGTACTGTGACGACCGCGGTAAGGACCCAGACGCAGATCAGGGATTAGGCAAAAGAGTTGTTTATTTACAGGCAGGGGTCAAAACCAAGAATCAGGGAATCAGAGGTACAAAATCGCGAGGCAGAGAGAAGTAGTAATAGGGCAGTCAAAAGGTCGATACTCAGGAATCAGAAGGGCAAAAGGACAAAATCGCTGGGCAGGCTCGGGGTAGTAATCAAAGGGTAGTCTCGGGAAATGCTAATAACTCTGGCTTCGGAAAGGTAGGCTCAGGGAAATAGAATCAACGTACTGACACGGAAGGATGAAAACACTGAACATATATACAGGGAGACATAATAGAAATCAGGTGAGACAACGAGGAGAGAGAGGCTGGAACACAGGGAAGAGATAATTACATAACAAGAGGGAAACGTAAGACACGGACACTGAACCATACAAACATATAGACAATAAACGACCTGGGAGAACAGGCAGACACGTGCATAGTAAAAGGGGAGGTACGCAAGGAGAAACGTTGCGTGCGTATGAGGAGAGAACGGAAAACTAAGCAGGGATAGGATAATGAGAGAGAAATGCCGGTAGTAGGAAGCGTGAGATAATTAGTGATTAGTAGTGTTAGTAACTAAATCTAAATCCCTAACGTTAGTAGATTAGTTAGTTAGTACTGTACACATCTAACTAATATATACAAAGTGCGATCAAGAAAGTAGGAAGGAAGAAACGAGAAAATAAGCGAAGATTGAATCCCGAAATGTAAACTCCCGAAGTGAATGACAAGACAGGGAGTGGATCACGAACTAAGACGGAACAGAAACAGACACGGAGCGGGACGTGACAGAACAATGAAAACACAATACAGAATAACAAATAACGAAAGGAACAGATGAAACATAAACAACGACCAAAAACCACAGAACAGGGACTCAGAATATAACAGTACCCCCCAAAGGAACGCCCCATGGCGTTCTAACAGGGGGCACAAAAACAAAAACAGAAAAAACAGGAAAAGCAGGGGGAAGCCAGACAGACACGGGTCAAAACACAGAGCAGGAACTCAGATAGGCAAGGGGCAAAACAAGGAGCAGGATCTCAGACAGGCAAGGGGCAAAACAAGGAGCAGGATCTCAGACAGGCAAGGGGCAAAACACAGAGCAGGATCTCAGACAGGCAGGGTCAAAACACATGGCAGAATCTCAGACAGGCAGGGTAAAGGCACGGGGCAGAATCTCAGACAGGCAGGGTAAAACACATGGCAAAATTTTAGACAGCTCGGGAACAATCAAAGTCTCTGATAAGGGTTTTGTCCAATATGAACCGGGATGGGACCCAGATACGTTCCTCGGGACCGTAGCCCTCCCAGTCCACCAGGTATTGGCGACCACGGCCCCTGCGGCGAACGTCCAAAATCTTTCGGACAGTGTAGGCATCTCCACCATCAATAAGGCGGGGAGGGGGTGGCTCAGGGGCGGGACACAAAGGGTGGGTTACAAGGGGGCTTGAGGCGGGAAACATGGAAGGTGGGATGAATACGACGCATGGTGTGGGGTAACTTCAAAACAACAGCAGTGGGACTGATAATTCTGGAAATGGGGAAGGGACCAATAAAACGGGTGCGAGTTTGCGGTGGTCCATTCTGAGGGGAATGTCCCTGGTGGTCAACCAGACCCGCTGCCCAACCCGGTAACGGGAGCCTTGGAGCGTCCCTTGTCCCGCCGTCTCCTTCATGCGGGCGCTGGCTCGGAAGAGGTTGCGGCGTGTGAGGTTCCAGGTGCGTCGGCATCTACGGATGAACGCCTCGGCAGAGGGAACACCCACCTCCCTCTCCTGGCTAGGGAATAAGGGTGGTTGGTACCCAAGGCAGCATTCAAAGGGGGACATACGGGATGAGGAAGAGGTTTGGGAGTTGATGGCATACTCTGCCCAGGGAAGATGTTGGCTCCAAGAGGAAGGGTTCGGGAGCACAAGCATCGCAGAACGGTTTCAATAACCTGATTAGCCCGCTCTGTCTGGCCATTAGATTGGGGATGGAAACCTGAGGAAAGACTGACTGACGAACCAAGGAGTAAACAAAAGCCTTCCAAAACCTGGCGATAAACTGGGGACCTCTGTCGGAAACAATGTTACTGGGGATGCCATGTAAACGAAAACGTGTTGGATAATGAGGGTGGCAGTCTCCTTGGCGGAGGGAAGCTTGGGTAAGGGGACAAAATGAACAGCCTTAGAAAACGATCAATAACAGTCATAATGGTGGTGTTGCTGTTGGAGGAGGGTAAACCCGTAATAAAATCAAGAGCTATGTGGGACCAAGGGCGGTGAGGGATGGGTAGGGGCTGTAACAAACCAGAGGATGCTGATGGGAAACCTTATTCTGGGCACAGACAGAGCAGGCAGAAATAAAACTCCTAACGTCCTGGACCATGGCAGGCCACCAAAAACGTCTCTGGATAAAAGACATAGTCCTGTTTATGCCAGGGTGACATGACAGGCGGGAGGAGTGACCCCACTGAAGCACCTGGGATCGGACAGAACTGGGCACGAAGAGGCGGTTCGAGGGACAGCGACTGGGGCCGGCCTCACCCTCCAAGGCGGAGCGCACAGTTGCCTCAATGCGAAGTTGAACGCTGTTGATGGAGCATTGAGGCAGGATGGTGTCGGAATGGAAACCCTGGATATGGGTTCGAAACGGCGAGAAAGGGCATCAGGTTTAGTATTCTTGGATCCAGGTCGATAGGAGAGAACAAAATTGAATCTCGAAAAAGAAGAGAGACCAACGAGCCTGGCGGGAATTGAGTCTCTTGGCAGTCTGCAGGTACTCCAGGTTCTTGTGGTCTGTCCAGACCAGAAAAGGAACTTCAGCCCCCTCCAGCCAGTGCCTCCACTCCTCCAAGGCGAGCTTGACTGCGAGCAGTTCCCTGTTGCCAATGTCGTAGTTCTGCTCCGTAGGGCTGAGGCGATGGGAATAGAAGGCGCAGGGATGAACCTTCTTGTCCTTGGCGGAGCGTTGGGAAAGGATGGCACCTGCCCCAATGTTGGAAGCGTCGACCTCGACGATAAACTGGGCGGTGGGATCAGGGTGAATGAGAATGGGGTCTGAAGTGAAGCGTTGTTTAAGTGACCGGAAGGCTAGTTCAGCTTGAGGATTCCAGTGAAACCGGATCTTGATGGAGGTGAGGGCGGTGAGTGGAGCAGCAATGGTACTGTAGTTCCTGATGAACCTTCTGTAGAAATTGGCAAATCCCAGAAAGCGCTGTAACTCCTTCCGGGACTCTGGCTGGGGCCAGTCCAAGACAGCCTTGATCTTGCGAGGATCCATTTGGATGCTCCCGCCGAGATGACGAAGCCCAGGAAGGTGGTGGTGTGACAATGGAAGTCACATTTCTCTGGCTTCACATAGAGCCTGTTCTCAAGGAGACGCTGTAGAACTCTGCGGACCTGGGTGACATGTTCCTCCATACTCTTGGAAAAAATAAGGATATCGTCCAGGTAGACGAAACAAAACTGATTAATGAAATCCCTGAGGACATCGTTGATCAATGCCTGGAAAACGGCAGGGGCATTGGTTAACCCAAAAGGCATTACCAGGTACTCCCAGTGACCTGTCGGAGTATTGAACGCCGTCTTCCACTCATCCCCCTCACGAATGCGCACCAGGTGGTAGGCGTTGCGCAGGTCCAACCGTGAAGACGGTAGCTCCATGAAGTAGTTCAAATGCGGACGTCATGAGGGGAGAGGGTAGCGATTCTTGATGGTGATGTCGTTGAGCGAACGGTAGTCAATACAGGGACGAAGAGAACCGTCCTTCTTCCCCACGAAGAAGAACCCCGCTCCAGCGGGTGGTCAGTACGTCCTGTGACGACCGCGGTAAGGACCCAGACGCAGATCAGGGATTAGGCAAAAGAGTTGTTTATTTACAGGCAGGGGTCAAAACCAAGAATCAGGGAATCAGAGGTACAAAATCGCGAGGCAGAGAGAAGTAGTAATAGGGCAGTCAAAAGGTCGATACTCAGGAATCAGAAGGGCAAAAGGACAAAATCGCTGGGCAGGCTCGGGGTAGTAATCAAAGGGTAGTCTCGGGAAATGCTAATAACTCTGGCTTCGGAAAGGTAGGCTCAGGGAAATAGAATCAACGTACTGACACGGAAGGATGAAAACACTGAACATATATACAGGGAGACATAATAGAAATCAGGTGAGACAACGAGGAGAGAGAGGCTGGAACACAGGGAAGAGATAATTACATAACAAGAGGGAAACGTAAGACACGGACACTGAACCATACAAACATATAGACAATAAACGACCTGGGAGAACAGGCAGACACGTGCATAGTAAAAGGGGAGGTACGCAAGGAGAAACGTTGCGTGCGTATGAGGAGAGAACGGAAAACTAAGCAGGGATAGGATAATGAGAGAGAGAAATGCCGGTAGTAGGAAGCGTGAGATAATTAGTGATTAGTAGTGTTAGTAACTAAATCTAAATCCCTAACGTTAGTAGATTAGTTAGTTAGTACTGTACACATCTAACTAATATATACAAAGTGCGATCAAGAAAGTAGGAAGGAAGAAACGAGAAAATAAGCGAAGATTGAAATCCCGAAATGTAAACTCCCGAAGTGAATGACAAGACAGGGAGTGGATCACGAACTAAGACGGAACAGAAACAGACACGGAGCGGGACGTGACAGAACAATGAAAACACAATACAGAATAACAAATAACGAAAGGGAACAGATGAAACATAAACAACGACCAAAAACCACAGAACAGGGACTCAGAATATAACAAGTACAACTACAAATACAATTCCAACTTTTAAAAAAGCACACATATATGTGTATGTATGTGTATATATCAGTGGCGGGCCGTGCATTTCACACCTAGGCCTTCAGTAGTGCTCCATCTGAATCAATCCACCCCTCAATAACTATTTTATGGCTATAAAAGCCATCTTATTGTTATGTTTTGAGTGTCTGTTCGGTTTGTTTTTGCACTTTGTTTATTTATCTTTCTTCAGTCATGTTTCATTCTCGTTCTGTCATGCACTTCGGGAAATTCTATGTTTCGGTCTTCGTTTCTAATCTCGTTTTACTTCCTTATTACTTTCTAATTACACTTTGTATATATTAGTTAGATGTATATAGTACTAACCAACTAATCTACTAACATTAGGGATTTAGATTAAGTTACTAACACTACTAATCACTAATTATCTCACGCTTCTAACTATCGCTTTCATTCTCTCTCGTCCTATCTCTGTACGCTTCTCACGTTCCGCTTTATTCGCACGCAGATTTCTTTATGCGTTCCTCCTCCTCCCTAAAAAACAGAAACATAGAATTTCCCGAAGTGCATGACAAGACAAGGAGAGGAACTCGAACAGGAACAATGACAGACGTGGAACAGAACGAGAATGAAACATGACTGAAGAAAGATAAATAAACAAAGTGCAAAAACAAACCGAACAGACACCCGTTGCCGTTGCATCGAAGATAGATAACTCGTGTATCCAGAATAAATGCCTTTACTGAAGAAACAAACCCGGGGTGCTACAGCTGCGACACACATAAAAAATCATCAACAATAACCTCATAAAATTGCAATATTATTTAGGAAAATAGCAACATTTTACTCACCAAAAATCCTTATTATTTGTACACAAAATCCATCCCCCTTTCTTTCCTCAAAAAGAGTTCAATTACTCTGTCGTACAGATTATCCGTGTGTTTCAGTTCCATCAAGAAGTCCTTTTCTATCGCCATCGAAGCTAATGCTGAAAGTCGAGCCTGCCCTGTCGTATTTCTGGCATAAGTTTTAATTCGCTTTAGGGCTGAAAATGTCGCTCAAATGTCTGAATCACAGACTGATGTTAATTATATTTTGTCCATGAATACTTATTCAATAATTCCAAATGGTCTGTTCGCTTCCTTTCATAGCTGTTCCCCTGGTTGCGCTGCATCCAGACGTGTATTTTCATATTAAAGCATTTAACCAATCACATTACATCATAGTCAGACACTCTCTGACTATCCAATCAAAAGGGTGTGAATACGTTGACGTTACCTAGGCCTTCTAGAAGGCCTTCGTGTCCCCAACTCAAAATCTGATTGGTTGAAGCAACAGTTTGATCAACACTTATTTTATGCTACAGGGCCTGCAGAACTGATTGTGAAGGCCTCCAGGCAGATTTATTTGACCCTGGCAACAAATGATGGCTGAAATGTGATTGGTTAAATGCTTTAATATGAAAATACACGTCTGGATGCAGCGCAACCAGGGGAACAGCTATGAAAGGAAGCGAACAGACCATTTGGAATTATTTAATAAGTATTCATGGACAAAATATAATTAACATCAGTCTGTGATTCAGATATTTTTTAGGCCAGCAGAGAAGGCCTTGCAGGCCCTGACGGCCCACCACTGGTATATATATATACTGTATATATAGACACGAACACGTAACTGCCAAAATAAAGTAAACACGTAATGAGGGATACAAAGTATATTGAAAGCAGGTGCTTCCAGACAGGTGTGATTCATAAGTTAATTAACACCCCATAAGATAAAGATAAGATAAAACTTTATTTATATAGCACCCTTCCCAGCACGAGTGCACAGAGTGCTTCACAACAAGGTCACACAAAAAAAAAGTTAAATATCAAAATTAAAATGCATTAATACATTAATGTACATTAAAATACATTAATAACCCATTAAAACATAAAACCTAAAACCTTCAAATATCAAATATCAAATTAAAATACATGCAAATCTCACAATAAAAGATACAAAAGTGCAACAAAACAGTACAGGACAAGCAAGTCACAAGCAAAAACGGCAGTTAAGTCTCTCAATACCCAAACGCCTGCCTAAACAGGTGCGTTTTCAGCTGCCCCTTGAAACTGATCACTGAGGCCGAAGCTCTCAAGTCCGGGGGGAGTGTGTTCCAGAGCCTTGGTGCTACCGCCCCAAAAGCCCGGTCACCCTTTGTTTTGAGCCTGGTCCGAGGCTCCACCAGGAGACCCTGGTCAGATGACCTCAGCGACCGGCTGGATGAGTAGGGCAGGATAAGGTCGCACAAGTAACTGGGGGCTTGACCGTGGAGGGCTTTGTATGCGAACACCAGTACCTTGTACTGGATCCTGAAATGCACAGGTAGCCAATGCAGGGAGGCAAGTATGGGTGTGATATGACAAGATTTTTTGGACCTGGTGAGCAAACGGGCAGCTGCATTTTGGACCAGTTGTAGCCGATCCACAGATGATTTGTTAAAACATGTGAACAGTGAGTTACAATAATCAAGCCTGGATGATATAAATGCGTGAACAGACATTTCCAGCTCTGCATGAGACACAATGGACCTGAGTTTAGCAATATTTCTGAGGTGGAAAAAGCAGCTGCGGGTCAAGGATTTAACATGTTTGTCCAAATGCATGGATTGATCAAAGTTAACACCAAGGTTTCTAATATCAGAGCGGACATTTCCTTTTAGGGACCCCATATGATTTGCGACCCTTGCGGCAACACTATCTGAGGCTATGATTAGAACTTCAGTCTTTGCCGCATTGAGCTGGAGGAAGTTACTCGCCAACCAGTCTTCAATGGCAGATAAACATTCGTGTAATATCATCATACTTAGGGTCATGTATAAAAATGCTGGGCAGGCCCAGTTGCCCAGCATCTAGCCATGGCTACCATGGCTAGAAGAATACTCCTTTGACCGTGCTGTCCGTACACTGGTTTGAGATCAAGAAAAAACAGACAAGCAACTCATCAAGAACAGGCCGTCGAGAGCTTCATTGAGAAGGATACTATGGTCGGGTTGCAGTGCATGAACCCCTTATTACATGTTTGCAAGTAAATCTGTGCAAAGAACAAAGGTAGTGGTCTACTGAGCAGTGGAAAAAATGAATATGGTCAGATCAGAATCTTATGGGAGATTCTGGAGCAACGCTTCAGAGAGTGTTTTCCACCACCATCAACAAAACACCAAATTATGACATTTTTCGTGGAAGAAATTCTTTCACTTGTAGAATCTATGCCAAGGGACATTGAAGCTGTTCTGGTGGCTCGTGGTGGCCCAATTCCCTATTAAGACACTTTATGTTGGTGTTTCCTTTATTTTGGCAGTTACTTGTATAAGCACATTATACAGTATATACACTACCAGTCAAAAGTTTTAGAACACCCCCATTTTCCAGTTTTTACAGAAATGTAAGCAGTTCAAGTCCAGTAAATAACCTGAAATTGTATAAAGGTAAGCAGTAAACTGCCAGAGTTAAAAAAAAAAAAGTTTAGGTTACCAGAAACTGAAAAATAATAATAAGTGCATACATTTCTGTCTTCTGTTAAAAATTGTGCCTCTTTCTGTGAAGTACGGGATAAGGACCCAGACGCAGATCAGGATTAGGCAAAAAGGATCGTTTAATAAGGCAGAGGTCAAAACCAGAAGTCAGGGTAGCGAAGGTACAAAATCAAAATCCAAAGAGAAGTCCACAAACAATCCAAAAGTCATAACCAATAAATCAGAAAAGGCAAACAAACAGAATCGGCAGGCAAACGCGAAGTGAAAACAGAAGGGGTGTCTCGGGAAAATGTTTACAGACTCTGGCTTACAATAATCAGCACAGGGAATGAAGATCAACGTTCTGACAAAGATAGACCATAAACACGGAAGTTATATACAAGCAGGGAAGGGAAACACAATAGGAATCAGGTGTGACTGGGAGGAGAGAAGGGCAGGAACACAAGTGAAAACGATGGGATTCTCTAATACAATAACGAGGGGAAACGAAAGACATGGACTGGGAATCACACAGACACATAGACAATATACGACCTGGAAGAGCAGGCAGACACGTGCACAGTTCGAAGGGGAGGAACGCATAGAGAGAAACTGCGTGCAAATAAGATAAGAGATAAGATAGCCTTTATTAATCCCGGGGGGGGGGACATTTGGTTCGTCACAACGGCAATGATACAGTAGACAGTGAAAAAACACACAAGACATACAGGACATCACAGTATACTGAATAATAAATACAAGATAAATATATTTAAAAACCAGAGTAAAAACCTAGCAGCTATACAGACATACAGAACATCATAGTATATTGAAATACCAGATGCTAAAATACAAGAATTTAAAAAATAACAAAACAACATAGCAGCGATCATACTGGAGATAATGCAAATCCACCAGATAGACAGTGCATACCAGTGTACTGAAGTACTAAGAAAGCAAATATGAGATATGAGATCAAGTAGCAATCGGGGCAGCAGTGAGATGTCCAAAGAATGTAGGGTAGGTACAGCAGTAGAGAGTGAGCGTGTTCAGTGTTCAATGTTCATTGTTATACAGTTTGATGGCTGCTGGTACAAAGGAGCGCTTGAACTGCTCCGTTCTGCATGTGAATTGGATGAGCCTGTGGCTGAAGGTGCTCTCCATCTGTCTCAGCTCATCATAGAGGGGGTGGGAGGGGTTATTCAGGATGGTCAACAGTTTGTCTCTCATCCTCCTCTCCACCACTGCCTCCAGGCTGTCCAGTTTTTGGCCAACAACAGAGCTAGCCTTCCTCGCCAGCTTGTTGAGTTTGTCGGTCTCCCCAGCCTTGGCGCTGCTACCCCAGCAGGCCACGGCAAAGAACAGTGCGCTGGCTACCACGGACTGGTAGAACATCCTCAGCAGCCTGCTGCACACATCGAAGGACCTGAACCTCCTAAGGAAGTACAGTCTGCTCTGTCCTTTCTTATAGAGGGCCTCCGTGTTGTCCGTCCAGTCCAGCCTCTTGTTCAGGTGCACTCCCAGGAACTTGCATGAGCTTGCCATCTCAACATCTCCCCCTTGATGGTGATGGGGGTTGGGGGGCCCCTCGGGGGCTTCTTGCTCCATCGGAAGTCCACTACCAGCTCCTTGGTCTTGCCAGTGTTGAGCTGGAGGTGGTTCTCCTCAGCCCAACTGACGAAGCTCCTAACCACACCTCTGTACTCCTCCTCATCGTCCTCGCTGATGCAGCCCACGATGGTGGAGTCATCCGAGAACTTGGAGGTGATATGATCCAGAGTTGTGGCTAAAGTCAGTGGTGTAGAGGGTAAACAGGAAAGGTGACAGTACAGTTCCTTGGGGGGCGCCGGTGTTGCTCGTCACCACCTCCGACAGGCTGCCCTGCCCCTACCCGTAACGTAGTCTGTGATCCAAGCCACCAGGTCTTGGTCTACCTGCATGGCTGAGAGCTTATCTGCAAGCCGAAGGGGCCGGATGGTGTTAAAAGCACTGGAGAAGTAAAAAAACATGACTCTCACTGTGCAGCCCGGCTGTGAAGTGAAACGTGAGAAGCGTACAGGGATAGGACAACGAGAGAGAGAATGATAGCGATAGATAGAAGCATAAGATAATTTAGTAATTAGTAATGTTAGTAACTTAATCTAAATCCCTAATGTTAGTAGATTAGTAGGTTAGTACTATATACATCTAACTAATATATACAAAGTGTTATAGGAAGAAAGAAGGAAGTAAAACGAGATAAGAAACTAAGACGGAATAACCGAAAACTAGAATTTCCCGAAGTGCATGACAAAAGACAAGGAGTGGATCTCGAAACAAACAGGAACGATGACAGACGGGGAACAGAACGTGACAGAAACGAGAATGATGAATGAAAAATAAACAAAGTACAAAAACAAACCGAACAGACATAGCAGAACATAACACTTTCTTGGTTTGCTGTGGACTTGGCCCCTTCTTCAAATGATCTAATATGTCAAATTATCAATTAGTTAAGTGGTCCTAAACATATTGCCGGATTATGCAGAAAGTGCAACCTTAAATTATCTGTGGACATATATGTGTTTGTGTGTGTATATGTGTGTATATACAATATAAATGTGTGTATATTTATACAGTACCAGTCAAAAGTTTGAGTACACATCTGGACTACAGCTAAGCGGGCACTCCTTCATTCTTGAGCAAGATAACGACCGGAAACACACCTTGAAGTTGTGCAAGAACTATCTGGTGAAGGGGGAACGTGAAGGACAACTCAAACTAAGGATCTGGCCTGCCCAGTGTCCAGACTTCAATCCCATAGAACTTGTATGGGATGAACTGGACAGAACAGTCAAAGCAAAGCAACCCACAAGTGCCTCTGGGAATTGCTGCAGGAGAGCTGGGAAGACATATCGGGTGATTTCCTGCTGAAACTTATTAACCGAATGGCCCGTGTTTGTGAGGCTGTTATCACAGCAATGGGTGGCTATTTTGAGGAATCCAAGATTCAATTTTCAATTCAATTTTATTGAACATTGCTTTGATGTTCCTTTTGTTTATTGTTACATGTGTTTTTTGTCATTTTCAAGTATCTAAAGAAACGTATATGGTGTAAAACATTGTAAATTATGAGATAAACCTAGTTTCCAGCAGGTGTACTCAAACTTTTGTATATAAATAAATATCAATTATTTGAAAAGTACCTTCAATAACTAAAATAAAAAATAACTAGATCTGTGTAGAGAGACATTAAATACTATCCTCTAAGGTCCCATAGTGTGTTATATGGAAGGTTTTCTCTTGGCCTTTATCCCATTAAATTCCTTGCACAATTAAAATGTTTGAGAATGAAAGGGGATCAAAAGTTAATTATTTCACCTTAAAAATGTTTAATGTATTCTGCTGCTTTGCATTCGTCGAAGGTGCAAATGTCAAAAAGGACTTAATTAATTCTTAGTTTTATGCCTCTCCCATCCCACATGCTGCATGTCTGCAGGTTAAACTTCTACCAGAAGGAAAATGTTCAGGGTGAAACAGATTGCATGAGAGCAGCCACTCACTTTCAGCATCTGTCATGTGTAAACATGATTATAATTCACTGTGTCTCCTTCTCCTTTAACTTAATCTAAACAGATTTGATGTAGACCTTTAGATGGTGACTGTGTTCCATATCAGCGCATAAAGAAGATTACATAAATCCTAATGCATTCAGAAGCCCCTTCTACAAAAATGTGTGGTTTTATGAGGTAAGAGCAGCCCATCCCCGAAGGTGTGTTGGTTTGAAAGAGCTGTCTCTGCCCCCTATAGGTGTGTTGGCTTGTAAGTGTGGTTTCTCCCCCCTATAGATGTGCAGGTTTGTGACTGTGGTTTCTCCCCCCTATAGATGTGCAGGTTTATAAGTGTGGTTTTTCCCCCTTCAGATGTGTGTGTTTGTAAGATTATCTCCAACAGTGAAAAAACAGCGATTGCACCAGAGTCCTCTGACAGCCAGACAGCAGCTCACCAGACCCGACTCTCAGGCTCTGCAGAAGCCTCTCCAGACCAGGCCCCAGCCCTGTGCTTTCATGGCCGATTACCCACAATGCTCCATCCCTGATCAGAGTTCTCATCTCTTCCTCTTTGGGCCCCGGCCAACTTTTACCAGCACATGCTTAGAGAGGGGGGAGGGGTGTATGCTGAGGGCTGTCAGAATCATGTTGATGGTAAAATCACAAATTAGAGAGCACTGGAAATACAGAACAATGGAGGTGAGCATAACAGGCAAATAGATGTAAGCGATGAAAAACAAAACAACTTTGAGGCTGTGGAGAAAAGGCTCGTCCAGATAACTTTTCTATTGTGGAGGTTATGGATATCTCTCTCTCCTCACGTTCAGACCCTTTGTCTTGGCTGGCTTCCATTTAAACATCAGAGGAAGCGAACCAAAATGCTTCCCACAGAATGAAGAAAATTCTGAAATGCTATGATATAAATAAAAATTAAGACCCCCACTCCAAAAAAAAAAGATGTGGGACTCCTCTTTTTGTAAACAGACAAAGCTTTGGCACCCTCTGGTGTTAATTTTGCTCTCGCTCACAGAGGCTACAGAGCTCCGCTTCACTGGTGTCAAATTATTCCTTATTTGTGTGAAGCTGCTGTGACCTAGTTTTCATGGAAACTATACTGGTAGGGGAATAAAATTAATGAAATTGACACACCAAGAGGGGAAAATGATGGAGTGAGATTCTGACATTAGTATTGACTGACGGCATGATGCAAAATCCACTTTGCTGAAAGATGATAACATGGGAGTCCAGCTGATTTAACATGATACCATCCACATTAGTCAGCACTAATATTTGTTAGATATACATATGCAGAAATGAAATATTCCACAACCCCCCGACCAGCAAATTCAAACCTAGTGATAAATGTGGTTGAATAAATAAATAAAAAATCTTGTTTATGAGGCTATGGATCTATGGATTGATGAGTTTATTGTATGTAACCAAATAGCAAAGGTGTAAGGCTAGTTTGATAACATTTGCTTAAGCATCCCTGTACAAAGCTGTAGCACCATTTATCTGAAATATCATCAAATAATCATTCCCTTTCTTGGTAGCAACTGATGTCATTTCCATCGACCACAGGGCCTGGTTAACCCTCTGAGGTCCGTGCTAAGCTTTTAGATGGTTTTTGATTTTGGCATGGTCTGATATTTATCTCAATTTCATCAATTTAACACACACTTACTCCAAAGTCAATCAATCAATCAATCTTTATTTTTGTATAGCGCCATTTACAAACAGGTTGTCACACAGCGCTTCACAATTGGCATTTTCCAGAGGGAATCAAAAAACCAGAAAACCATTGGAGCCAATGTAGGAAACTGGAAAATTATTCCCTGACCCCTTAAAAGGCGGTCGAGATGAACTCCTGGAAAATTGTGGGATACAGAGAAAAACAACACAAATAGTCCTTGAGGCTCATGCGGCTCATGCGGCTTAACAGACCACTGGAAGGGCATTCTAAGTGTAGGAGTGGGGTGGACCTCATCCCTCCAGATACCAGGGCAGGGCGGGGGATGGAACCAGCAGCTAGGGTCTGGGCCAGCGGCATCCGGCTAACACATGGCAGGGGTGGGGGGTTGACTCTGGGGCAGGTGAGCTCCGGGCAGGTGCCCACGAAGCCGGTGTTTGATATTTTTATTTGAAGGACAATCACAGCTACATTTGTATGCCATCAATAGTTTGGTCAGTATCATATGCAGCTTGTAAATAGATCTACAAACACACAAGTTAAAAATAGTAAATTTTTCTGCTGTCACAAAAGTTGTGAAAGCACACACTAAACTATAGTGACAAATTGTTTTGCCAATGTGCGTTTGTTCATCAAGGTCTTGGTTATGTAAGGGTGTGAAAACAGTTTAGCACATCTGAGATCTAAATAGCTAAAAACCTGTTTTTATCAGAACTGGTCACATTTATTTCAGGCTGTGGGAGGGCTAAATGCTAAATACCTGAATATTCATTATTCATTGTCCACACCTCTAAGATCTGTCAGATGGGCCATCTCTTTCCCTCATTGTGTGCCTATTGCAATTTGTTACGTTGCAACACGCGGAATATGTTTGGCGTCACAAGACGCTGAATTCATATATTTTCACGAGTATTTGAAAACAAGCGAAATAAATAACATTTTAGGCTGTTTGAAAAGTATTCTTCCATAGATCTTGTGTGCATATTGCAATTTGTTACGTTGCAACACGCGGAATATGTTTGGCGTCACAAGACGCGGAATTCATATATTTTCACGAGTATTTGAAAACAAGCGAAATAAATAACATTTTAGGCTGTTTGAAAAGTATTCTTCCATAGATCTTGTGTGCATATTGCAATTTGTTACGTTGCAACACGCGGAATATGTTTGGCGTCACAAGACGCGGAATTCATATATTTTCACGAGTATTTGGAAAACAAGCGAAATAAATAACATTTTAGGCTGTTTGAAAAGTATTCTTCCATAGATCTTGTGTGCATATTGCAATTTGTTACGTTGCAACACGCGGCATATGTAGTCACAAGACGCAGAATTCATATATTGAATATACGAGTATTTGATAACATGGCAAATCAAATATAGTTACTTACTCTTGGTCAGTTATTGTCTTCGTCGCTTTCCATCGATGCTCTCAAACACTGCAGCGCAGACAATCTTTCCATCTTGAATAAAATTGTATGTCTGTATAAAATCTTGCTTCAAATTGTCACAGTTTGTGTTGTTTACGCCGGCGTTTTCACACATGGCCCCACGCCCCTCCCCACACACCTCTCCGAAATTAGCACCTAGTTACCATGTCAATAGAAGGGGGACGTTACTACCAGGTAAAAAAGAGAGTAAAAGGCAAGGTTTACTTTTGGTCTAATTAACCTAATTTAAAAAATCCCATTTGATTTGCCAGTGCTCAAATCGGAAAGTCGCGATTCTAAGGTTTCTGTCAATGTTTTTGTCGCGTGTGTATGATAAAATATCGCGAAGTTAGAAATAGTAATATACTTTTATTGCTGCTTGGATCGTCGGCGATCCAGTCGACCTCAGAGGGTTAATTGATAGGCACCATTTAGTCTTGTCCAGGACATATTTGCTGCTAGTTTGTGGCTATTGATGTTTTTGTTTGGTTGATGCCTCACACCTGTTACCTGACTGTTCCAGTGTCTATTAAAAGGGCTAACCAGGATGGTTTCAGTCAACTCTGACTTGTGTGCCAT
This sequence comes from Aldrovandia affinis, assembly GCA_029706075.1. Taxonomy (NCBI): domain Eukaryota; kingdom Metazoa; phylum Chordata; class Actinopteri; order Notacanthiformes; family Halosauridae; genus Aldrovandia; species Aldrovandia affinis. Next base: position 8,640,309 of record JAINUG010000018.1, on the reverse strand, counting down.
GTCGGTGGTGGTCAAAAATATATTGGTGGCAGCAGGCCCTTGCTTGCCCCTGATGGTGAGGGGGTGATGCTTGCGGAAGGAGCTGGTAGTTGGGTGGGCCATTTTGGGATGGATATTTTGGGCGGGGCGGTTAGAAGGTGGCTAAGTTGGGTGCGGCAGTGGGAAGATGTTAAAGCGGGGGGCGGAAGGGGGGTGGAGGTGGTGAAGTTGGCAGGTAAACGTAAACTTTCTGGTCATTGTTTACAGCAAGGTATGCACACAGCTGGCGAGGCCCCTCAAATGAGGGATGGAGTGTGCTGGTGGCATGTTGCTCGATGGTCCCTCAGAGATTACTCCATTAATATCTCCCTGTGCACTGCAGGGGGGACGGCTCGGTGCTCACACCCCAGGTGGGCCTAGGACCGCTGTGAGGCTCTCAGATCATGGCTATATCAGGCCCTTATCCTTCTCAACAACAGGTCTGTAAACACACACAGAGAGAGAGAGAGAGAGAGAGAGAGAGACCCTGTCATTTAATCAATACAGAAGGACAATTAAATTGATCCTAGTCCTTTGGGAATACAGCTCTCTCTTCCCAAGGGGAATGGAAGAAGGGAGAATGAAAGGATGAAAGAAAGGAAGAAGGGGACAGGAGCTTGCCGCTTCCAGCTAATAGTTGTCACCTAACGCAACAATCTATTAGCATTCACTGAATCATTATTTGGGATCCCACTTGTGCTCTTCCAATCTGTGGACCCAGACTGTGTGAAGACTGGTGCTTGTGGAGCTGGCAACACCAGTCTAGCAGAACATCACACCAACCAGCACTCTCCATTGCCTGGCCTATAGTACTAACCGTAGGGACATTTACATGGGTTACATAGTGCTCAATTAGCTGGGCTTGAGCGGTTGCACATTTTCATCTCCCCAGGTGGGGAAATGCAGGTGCACCATTGAGCAGGGTGAACTGCTTCAGTAAATATCCAGCTTTACAAATGGATAATGTGTTTAATGTAGACTGTGTGAGCCACCCCAGATTAGGGTCTCTGCTATGGAATTAAATAATAATGATCTCATATTGATTTGTCATTCAATTTCTTTAAACATTCATGAAATTCAGATTATCCTCAACTGAGAGTTTTGCAAAAGCAACATTCTGTAGATAAATTCATAAAAGTTTCCATGGAATCAGTCGACACTCATCCCTAACACAAATGCTGTGAGTTTAGTTTCAATGCAAACTAAATACATACAATCAAAGCATTGTTTTTGTTTGTGAAGAAGAAGCCAGAAAAACATGAACTTTGAACACATTTTTATTTAATCCAGGTCAAAGTTAAAGGGCACCTGACACGGCACGAAAGATAATTAAATCTATAAATAAACATACCAAATATGGTGCCTGTTTTTCACTTTGCGACAAGCCAACATATAAATATGCCCATTTATACATTTTTCTATGTTCATAGAGTGTGACGTAGTTGGGCATTTGTTTACATTCTATCAATATCACTGGGTGGGACTCCAATATTGAGATCTTGGACAGTGAATATGAGACCGGGGAATAATTAGCGAGCTAGCTAGCTAGCAAATTAACAAACTCAAAATAAAAAAGCAGGATGTACTTTACAGGAAATTATTGATTTAAGAATAATGATAATAATAATGATTTATGACAAGCTAGTCCATACCTAACCATGGCATTTTTGTTTCTCTGGCTAATCACCTAATGTTAGCCCACAAAGCGTAAAATCTTAGCACCAGGTGGCGCTGCAGGTCACACACTCTCCCATCCCGCCCACCCTTCTGCCTTCAATCATGCCCAGAGCGAAGGCAGTAAACAGACTCTCAATACAGCCTGAGCAGAGTTCAAAAGAACAGCGGAGGATGCCCTGTTAGCGTTGTTAAGGTGCCCTGTCTCAGACCCTCTCCAAATTGAATGAAAGCACATTAGGGTGAACTTCCTGTCCTTTGAAAGTTATTGCCCGATAACATCTAAAGGTCTTGGAGCCAGGGATCTGGCTGTATGTAGACTTGGTGTGGTCAGGTGAGGTGATCCGCAGGTAAGAACATCTTTTGATTTACAGCATTCCTCAGATGCACATTGTGACTGTACTGTCCTCCCTTCATGTGTGTCTGTACGCAGTTAGACAGCCAGCCAAACTCCTTTCAATAACAAGATGGGAGTCAGGATGTAGCGTCCAAGCTCCGGTGTTTAATAGTGCCACACTTTCATGATGTCAAAGAAACAATACAATTGGATAGTCCAATTAAGTTCATAGTGTCTATAGTTTTAATTAGATCATAGTTTTCTTCTATATCAGACACAAGTTATATTTTCCTACCTGACATCAGCTGTTTAAGACACGTCACATACCATCCAGTGACCCCTCTGACGAAGACGGAAGTATTGCCGTCGAAACATGTCAGGTAGGAAAATATAACTTGTGTCTGATATAGAAGAAAACTATGATCTAATACAATTGGATGTATTGGGTTGGAGTAAAACTGAGGAGGGTAAAAAGATAGAAAAAAATACACACTGCATTTGCATATGCTTGTGTTTCTTTTAGCTTTGAAATACACACCGTATTGCTAATTCACAAAAAAAGATTACTTTAAACCACATATAATCGTGTCCCTTTTAGCTTAGAAATGCACACTGCATGACTAATTCACAAATACACGCTACTGTACCCACTCAGTAAAGTAAGCTTTAAACACTTTTATAAAACACAGATCAACCGAAGACTGGTAGTAAGTAGCCTATTGCTAATAGCTATGAGCTAGCAAACGCGCTAGGCTAAATTACATAGGCTTTCTATGGGGAACGAGTTAGCATTGCGCTAGCGAATGTAAAACTGGCTAATACAAATGATGTACACACTAAATACATAAAATATAGCCGACATTTATACAAGAATATGTAATGGAACAATCCAACCTACAGGCAATGCTTTCGAAGGCGAAACAAGGTGAGATTGCAGAGAATTAACTTTGAGCACATTGTACTAATGTTAACACATTGATTTCTTATCACCACATTAACTTCCGGTTTTCTGTTTCCTGTATGTAGATTCATGGTGTTTCTACTTAAGCGGCCAGTAGGTGGCAGTAAGCATTAAAACATAACATTTGCAATTACAAGGCAGAACACTCCCCGTCTGGCATCTATTGGATGCCACTACTTATAAACATACCCAACTGGGGAACCAATAACACTCAGTCCTCTTTAGGTAAGAGAAGAATGACCTCTGAGACGGGTCTGAAGAACTTCTTCACGGTCCCTTGAACAGTGACCTTGACCTCTATCTTGCGCACCCTGTTGTCCTTGCTGGGGAAGACGACGGTGACAAGACCCATAGGCCACTCATTGCGGGATACTTTACTTTCTTTCAGTAAGATGATGTCACCTTCTCGGAGACTCCGATGAGTCTCGTTCCACTTCTGCCAGCCTTGCAAGGTGGGGAAGTACTCGGTGCACCAGCGGGTCCAGAACCTGCTGGCCAATGCTTGTACTTGTCTCCACTGGCTCTTCAGGAGGTGTTTGTCGGAGAAGTCTCCAGAAGGAGTGGGCACGCTGCCCTTCTGTGTGAGTCATTAAGCTGGTCACATGAGGACGAACTTCCCCATCTAGTTCTGGGTCGATGAGATTGAATGATTCTTGTGCTGTATTGTCGGCTCGGTCAGGCCTATGTAAGAAAGCTGGCCCGGTGAACCACATTGTACTGAAGAGTTGGGAGGCGGGCACTGACCTGGTGGTGAGGTCGGCCGTATTCAGCTCTGTGGGCACATAGTGCCACTGGTCGGGGCGTGTTGATTGTCTGATCCATTGAATTCTATTGTGTACATATGCATAGAACCGCTTTGACTCATTGTAAATGTAGCCGAGCACAACTTTACTGTCACTGTAGAATTTCACCACATCAAGCTTGAGATCTATCTCATCCAGTATGAGCTCCGCCGTCTCCACCGCCAATACTGCAGCACATAACTCCAGGCGTGGGCTCTGGCCGGGGTGTCAGCTTCGCCTTTCCCAGGATGAATCCTATATTGCTTTGACCATCATCATCCAGGGATCTCAGGTAGGCTACCGCGCCAATAGCTTTGTTGGACGCATCTTATGTTCTTATGTTCTTATCTGAGAATACACACAGCTCAGTGCGTTTGGATTTGGAGAGTGTCTGGTGAGTAGGTGCATGGGATATGAAGATTTTTTAAATCTTGGAGAGACTCTCTCCATGTATCCCATTCTGTTAGCCTGCTTTCGGGGAGTGGAGAGTCCCAGTCACTAGTGTCTGTGCAAAGCTCTCGTAGTAGGGCTCTTCCCTGAATAGTTACGGGTGCGACCATGCCAAGAGGGTCAAAGAGTGAGTTGACTATTGACAGCACGTGTAAATGGCTTGTCACCTACAGACACTGCGAAGGTGAATGTGTCAGATTCAATTTCCCAGCATAGACTAAGGCTTCACTGGTCTGGCATGGTTTCGTCACTGAAGTTTAAGTCTTTGATGCCCTTGGCGAGATCATCAGCTGTTTGAGGCAATATTGTGCAGCCTCAGTTTGGACTGTGCTAGTGATGCCTGAGTTCGCTGCAGCAGGCTGATGGCCTCTGCTTCTGAAGGTAAGGATATGAGGCCATCATCAACATAAAAATACCTCTCCACAAACTGTTTTGTGTCTGCTCCATGTTCGTGTTCTCCCTCTTTGGCTGCACGCCTGAGCCCATAGTTGGAGACTGCGGGGGAGGGGCTGTTACCGAAAACGTGGACTGGCATCCTGTATTCGGTGATGTCTTTTGACATGTCGTTACTGCAGAACCAGAAGAACCTCAGATAGTTCCTATGGTCCTCTCTCACCACAAAACAATACTGCCGTTACTGCTATGAGCTCTTTCCTAAAGCGAATCAGCACACCAAGGAGGGTGTTGTTCAGGTCTGGACCCGTGAGCAGAACGTTGTTGAGTGAGATGCTACAGTGCTGTGCACTAGAGTCAAAAACTACTCTAATTTGACCAGGTTTCTGGGGATGATAAACTCCAAAAATTGGGAGATACCAGCACTCTTCTCCATCTTTGAGCGGAGGTGCTACTTCTGCGTGTTTGTTCTCGAAAACCTTCTCCATGAAGGCAGTGAACTGCTCCTTCATTTCAGGCTTTCTATCCAATGTGCGCTGCAGTTACACAAGGCGTGAAAGTGCTTGATCACGGTTGTTTGGCAGAGGAAGCCGGGATACCTTGAAGGGGAGAGGCGCAACCCAGCTGTTCGCCTCGTCTTTGTGAACTTCTCTCTCCATAATGTTCATGAAGGCTACGTCTTCAAAGGAGGAAGCCCTTTTGTTATCGTCCTTTGTCTTTCTGAACACCGTGTGCCCCAGTTTGTTGATGGTTCTGCTGTCAGCCGAGCTCCTCGATGCTGTGTGGGAGAAATTACCCGGTTGCTCCCCGCCATAGCTCGCTCTCTCTTTCAGGTGAATGTGACTTGGGCAGGGAGTGAGGAAAGAGGGTTGTCCGCTTTCTAGCGTGTTTGTCTTAAAGGTGCTTATATGTGTATTTTGGGCTTGTGAGCTTGACCTAGGCACACTTCTCCTGCCACCACCCAGCCAAGGTCAAGTCTTTGGACGAAGAGGGCATTATGTGGTCTGTTAACTTGCTCTCTTACCTTATGCACCCTCAGAACGTCTCTCCCGAGCAGGAGGAGAATCTGGGCCTTTGGGTCCAATGTTAGGATACGTGGTGCTATGAGCTTTAGGTAGGGGTGGTGAAGTGCTGCTTCGGGCGTTGGTATCTCTGATCTGTTGTCCGGGATTTCATTGCACTCTATCAGTGGCGGTAAGTCTATACTGACCCCTCCACTTACTGCCTCGGCACGGAACCCATCTGCTTTTCTTCCTGTCATTTCTAAGAGTCCAGCGCAGGTCCTCAGTGTGTAAGGGGCTGGGCTGCTCTTGATGCCAAACATATCAAAGAAGTCTGACCTTGAGAGTGGCCGATTACTTTAGTCATCGAGTATAACATACATGTTAACTGAGTGGTCACAGTGCCTTTGTGGATAGACTTTCACAAGGCATATTTTGGAACACGATCGTCCCGTGAGGCCTTGGCCGCATACCTCAGTGCATATAGAGCTCACCGTTGGTGTAGCAGTAGGGGTTCCCTTTTCCTCGTCTCCCTGATCGAGTTCTTTGGTGGTTGGCTTTTCTGTTGTGGGGGCAGGACCTGGGTGCATTGTGGTGCTGTGGCGGTCACTCTCACACTCCTTGCATCTCAGCGCTGTCCTACAGTCTCATGCGGTGTGGGATACGGAGGCGCAACACCTAAAACATATCCCGTTATCTCTGAGGTAAGCTTTGCGTTCACCTATGGCAGGGGTCGGCAACCCATAACACTCAAAGAGCCATTTGGACCCGGTTTCCACGGAAAAGAAAACACTGGGAGCCGCACCATTTTCTGTCGACGGGGTGCAAATGAATCGGTCGCAGCGAAAAAAAGCTGCGACCAGTTCATTTATTTCGCGGACTGGGTGGGGGGTGCTACGCCAAAAAAAATGCGCCCAATTTTGCGCCCGATTCAATTTTCCCAAGCCACGCGGAGCCGCAACATAAGGCTGAAAGAGCCGCATGCGGCGCCGGAGCCGCAGGTTGCCGACCCCTGACCTATGGGCTTGTTTCTAAAACGTCTGCATTTCGCAAGCGGATGAGGTTTACGGTGGATGGGGCAATGTTTTCCCGGATCCTCTTCCCTCTCTTCTGCGTCTGTACTGGTGTTGTTCTTTGCAGTGACATCCGTCTTATGCACAGATATGGGCGTTCTTGTGCTTACGTGCTTTGGCATGGGCTTCTCATACTTTGAAGGTCCGCTACTGTAGCTGGACAGGGCAAAGCTTGGATCATTTCAAATTCTGGCCTCTCTGTATATAAAGTTCACAAAGAAGGAAAATGGGGGAAATCACATGTCGTTGTCTTCTTTGAATTTGGAGCCTACGGTGATCCATCTCTTGAATCTTGGTGGGGCAACTTCTCCACAATTGGGTTGATGCCGGGGGCAGTATCTAAATAGGCGTGCCCGGGTACGTATCCATCTGTTTTGACTGCCAGCAGCTCCCTTAACAGGTCTCCAAGTTCCCTAAGCTTGAGGTAGTCTCTGTTACCTATTTTAGGAAACTTTTCCAGCTTGCTGAAGAGGGCTCTCTCTATGACCTCGGGAACACTGTAACACTCTCTGTCTTGCTCAGACCATTCTAAGGGCTGCACATGGGTCATTTAGGTAGACCGACTGGATCCTACGTGCGTGTTCTGACGATTCTTTGCCTAGCTATGCTGACAACAAATCGAACTCCTCACTAGCACTCAAGCCTATGCCCTCAGTGGCATTAAAGAAGGATGATTGCCATGCTCTAAAGCTCTCAGGCTTGTCATCAAATTTTGTGATACCAGTGTTTACAAGTTCTCTACGTGCTAAATATTGTGCAATGACCATCATATCAGGAGTCTGTGCATGGGTTGCTAGAGTGTGATCGCATTGGGAGGACCACGATTGGATGGGAGTCGGCTATGACGAGTTACCTGCTTTAACCTTTGATGAAGGTTCCTCTTTGAAGTGTAGATCCTTGGCACGAGTACTTTCCAGGTGTTTGTGAGCTGCGGATTGAGGCACGGGTCTCTTCAGGAGAGCTGCAAACCCTCCTTCGTGTGGCCACTCGTCAATAGCAAGGAATGAGTCGACATCAGCGTAGCATGAATGATTCACCTGAGTGACTTCGTGTTGGGCTGGTGACAGCGATTCCATGTTCTTGTGCCATGGCTCTAAGTTTGGGAAGGAGGAGTCGTCTGTGCATATTCTAGCCTGCTTCTGGACATACTTGTTTGTCCGCCTCTCAATGCTTTGAGGTGGTGTAGGAGAACAAGCATCACTGCGGTACTCTTTCGCCTCTGCCGCCGCTTCCAATACCTCTGCTTCAGCAGTAGCAGCAGCTGCTTCCTTCTCAATGTGTAGTGCATCCAGCACGGCGTCCAATGAGGCAGCCTCTGCTTGTAGTTGGGCCTCCACTCCTTGTAGTCGGGCCTTCTCTTTCAAAGGTTGTGCCGCTTCAGCTTTAGGCTGCGCTGCTGCTACTGCACTGGTGGTTGATGATCTGGATGCGTGTGTGCTTCTTGAGCCCGTTGCCGATCTCCGCTCATCCTGGATACTCCTGCCGTCCATGGTTGCACTGTGCTGCACTGCCAATGTTGCTTGTTGCACCAGCTGATGACTTGCCTTTTTACTGTACTGTCCTCCCTACGTGTGTGTCTGTACATAGTTAGACAGCCAGCCAAACTCCTTTCAATAACAAGATGGGAGGTAGGATGTAGCGTCCAAGCTCCGGTGTTTAATAATGCCACACTGGCATGATGTCAAAGAAACAATACAATTGGATGTATTGGGTTGGCGTAAAACTGAGGAGGGTAAAAAGAAAGAAAGAAATACACACTGCATTTACATATGCTTCTGTTTCTTTTAGCTTCAAAATACACACCGTATTGCTAATTCACAAATAAAGATTATTTTAAAACACATATCGTGTTCCTTTTAGCTTAGAAACGCACACTGCATGAATAATTCACAAATACACAATACTGTACCCACTCTAGGTAAGTATTAAAGTAAGCTTTATACACTTTTATAAAACACAGATCAACCGAAGACTGCTAGTAAGTAGCCTATTGCTAACAGGTATGAGCTAGCGAACGTGCTAGGCTAAATTACATAGGCTTTCTATGGGGAACGAGTTAGCATTGCGCTAGTGAATGTAAAACTGGCTAATACAAATGATGTACACACTAAATACATAAAATATAGCCGACATTTATACAAGAATATGTAATGGAACAATCCAACCTACAGGCAATGCATTCCGATCCCTGCGGAACTCCAAGGCGAAACAAGGTGAGATTGCAGAGAATTAACTTTGAGCACATTGTACTAATGTTAACACATTGATTTCTTATCACCACATGAACTTCCGGTTTTCTGTTTGTAGATGTAGATTCATGGCGTTTTTACTTAAGTGGCCAGTAGGTGGCAGTAAGCATTAAAACATAACATTTGCAGTTTCAGAACACAAGTCAGGGGGCTCTGTTGCTGACAATCTCCACACTATATCAATCATCAATCTTATGTTTTATCGATTTATGCTTTCAACTCATAAGTATGTGCCACTCAAAAGTTGCATATGCAATTGCTTAATTAATGTGTACCGATATAACCCTAAACCCCTTTAAGTTGAAATTCATTATGTATGAATCGCACCACTTTCCATGTATTCGTTTTTGCCATTGAAAAATGTGTCCTGCTTTTAATTTTTCTCCACAGTTTGGAATTGTAAATCAAGGCTCTTGGATCACTACTGAAGCATGCACACTCCTCCCATGTACCTGCCTGTAAGCCAGTGTTTATTTCACACCCTAGAGGCCACACAGTGCTACTACATAATGTGTGTACACATGCAAATATTTACCTATATAAGCTTTAGTCATATATATTTACCAACCTACCATCTAAAATCAGGGACAGTGTTTTCTTAGCTGTTTTCTATTGGGTGTCATTGTAGTTGTTCTAAAATATATATTTTAAAGAATTCACTGGGTCTGAAAATTTAGTGTAATTATTAGCTCAACTTTCAGATGCATACTTTTTGAAGCATAAGAATTAGCAAGTCAGAGGGACGGTAGAATTAACTAGTCAGCAGTATCCTAGAAATAGCAAGTCGGAGGGTCTCTAGAATTAGCTTGTCAGAGGAACTCTAGAATTAGGTCATTTAATGGACTCTAGAATAGGTTAGTTACATGCTGCACGCTGGGTACTGCCTGTAAGCTGCTTGCAGGATTGTATGGGATCCATTTCCAGTGTTGGCATACATTACATTACTTTGTTTAATTTTATCCTTTAGAAAGCTGATGGCTATTATCACCATAAATCTGGATTGCAGCAAAGAAATTGGAGGATTTAGAGGGAGAAGAACAGACAAAGGACAGAAATCTCTGAACAAGATTGATAACATGGGTGAAGTTGTGTTGGAGAACATTTGTGCTTCAGCTCCTAATCCAGAAAAGAAAAGCTGTATGTGTTTATTAAACACTGCGTGGTTGCCTTTAGATAATAGTTGATTAGCGTTTACATAAAAAATATGAAAATCACTAACTCATCATTGTTTTTCAGATTTTTATGTGATACTGTTGTACATTTGTGTGTATCTATATATATATATATATGTGAGTCATTCCACCAATCCGGTCCGATTTGAGTCCCTCTGATGTTTTTAAGTGTCTTTTATCTATTCAGTCACCAAAATGTATTTTGAAAAGCTTTTTATTTCAGTTGAAATGTCCCCTTTAATAAAGTGTAAAAACATTGCATAAATGTTATTTTTAAATTATGCATTATGTTGTTTTTTTCAGTTGACAACATGTATTTTGACATGTCCCTCGTGGCCTTCCATGAAAATGAATTTGGGATATGACGAACAAAATTAGTAAAAAGTCCATACTTTTTTCTATGAACATAAACATCTATTTGTGCTTTTATGCTGGTAACCCCGTTACATGTTTGATCGTAACGGGGTTGTGAGATTGTGACAGGGTTGTGATTTTAACACTGGTTTTGAAGTTATCCAATTAGTTAAATGAATTATTGAACTTTTTCAACATTCTTATCCCACATACATGTTGACTTTATCACAAATACATGTTGTAATCTTATTCAGAGAGCTTCCAGAGTGTCCATAACGGGGTTGAAGAATAGTGGTGCCCATATCATACAATAATGACCAATAATAATAGGGATTTCATGCCTGAGATGGGAAAATATATTTTTCTGGAAGTTAAATATGTTCTTAATCTTGTGGAGTGTTCAGAAAAGTAATACCTCTTGGTAAAAAATATGAAAATCAAAAAAGTGGTAAAAAAGTGGAAAAAGTCCAAATCGGACCGGATTCGTGGAATGACCCATATATATATATATATATATATATACAGGGTTGGGTTGTAACGGAATACATGTAACGGCGTTACGTAATCAGAATACAAAAATCAAGTAACTGTATTCAGCTCACGTTACATTTGAAAAACGAGTAATCTGAATACAGTTACTTTAATAAACCTGAAGTGAATACATTTTGGATTACTTATTGGAATTCTTGGTGGAAAGTTTTCCTTACAAACATTAATGAGCTAATATTCATTACTAAAGCTACAGCATGAAATGATCACGCCTATATGATTATCATCACAGCTCACGAAAACTACAGCCGCTGCACAGAACCAAAAAACTGCGTTAAAAAAAATGCGTTAAAAAAAAGCGCGCGCCCACACTCAGACAAACATTGATAGCGGCAAGATGGAAGAAAAAGCAGCTTTTAGTTTGTGACGTTATCGACACCATTTCCAGTTTAAATCAAAACATGGGAAAAATCTGTCGGTCCAGTGTACCTTGTGTCTTCCAGTTGTAAAGATACTGTCGGCATCAAAGGACTCGACGTCTAATCTCAAAAAGCACTTGGAGGTAAGTCAACGTTAGCTAACCTTCAGTTTACTGAACACAGTTCTGCAGTAATTTGCTGTTACCTAACCTTAGCCTACTGTGGGAATTTTTTTGAGAAGTTTTGAGCCCCATACTCTGTCCCTGTGTTTCTGGTGGGTCAGTTTGTGTGGCCTAGTGTCTGCACATGGCCAAATTCCTGCATGGTTTGCTAACCGGGCCAGCAGCAGCCCACGTTATACACGGCCTGGTCCACCCTGTCACTAGGATTTATGAGCCCAGTTCGAGCTCTGCAGCACGAGGGGTGAGAGGACGTGGGCTAACAATTAAGCAAGCGAATCCCACCATGCTTTAGACTTCTAACTTTGTATTAGAGATCCCGCAAGTTTACTGCCAGCATTCTTAGGCTGCGCGGCGAGCATACTATGTTTTCTTGTAGGTGATTTCGCATACAATAAAACCCGATTACATCTGACTCTGAAGAAATGTGTTAAATGTGGTTTCGGATCACTCAGTCTATCTGGCCCTGGCTGAGATCTGATTCTCCCACACTATGGTTTGAGGCATCGTAATAACTGCTCTGCTAATTTTATACTGCTTTCTTTATTGTTGAAACGATAACATTTCAAAACGGGATCAAATCGAAGTTAATAGACTGCTGCTGAATGCATAATATACTGGGGGCAAGTGACTGACAACAAGTGAGGCTGAGCTAATGGTAGCTAGTAAACAATTTATTGTGCTTAGACTGCCATCCTACTGTATACTATGTTAATCTGCTCTCAGGTCTGTAACATTACTAGTAATTTGTTTTTAATAAAGTTTTTATAAAAAAGTGAACATGGCGTGTGCAAAAGTTTGAGCACTAACCCTTTTAGTACTAAGTAGCACCACCTTTGGCTATATAACAGCTTCCCAATGTCTCCTGTACCCCAAAACATACCCATCTGTGATGGAAAAAGTAAGTAATCCAAAAGTATTCTAAAAGTAATCTGAATACGTTACTGTATTCATATCGGATTACTTTCAGAGCCGTGTAATCAGTAATCAGGCACTAATTACATTTACAAAGTAACCCTCCCAACCCTGTATATATATATATATATATATATCATAGTCTGTATATATACACTACCGGTCAAAGGTTTTACAACACCCCCATTTTCCAAGGATACAATGAAAATGAGGTTGAAGTGCAGACTGTCAGCTTTAATTTTGAGTGTATTTCCATCCATATCGGATGAACCACTTAGAAATTATAGAACCTTTTCTATAATGTACATAGTCCCTCCCATTTTCAGGCACCATAATTCATTGGACAGTTTAACATAATGTAGAATACAGTAATCATTTTTAATATTTGGTCGCATATCCTTTCTATGCAATGACTCCTTGAAGTCTGCAATGCATAGACATCACCAGATGCTGGGAATCTTCCCTGGTGATGCTCTGTCAGGCCTGTACTGCAGCCATCTTCAGTTCCTGCTTGTTTCGGGGAATTTTTGCCTTCAGTCTCCTTTTCAGCATGTAAAATGCATGTTCAATTTTTGGTGTAACCTACTGCTTCTGAGGCTGCATCGCAGATGGTAGTCCAAGCAGTGTTTGGTTCATATTTGTGAGAGTCAGCTTAGCAGATAGGAGACTTTGTAGGTTTTCTATGGCATTGCATTTAAGTTTTTTGCTGGGGGCTTTCTTTTGATGGCGTGGGTGAATCTCCATTCAGAATTTGGATCTGATGATCAGTCCAGCACAATGACCTGTGCATAGCTTGCATATTCAGGACTTCCTTTTGGTCGTGTTGACGTACAAATGACGTAATCTAGGAGGTGCCAGTCTTTAGAATGGGGTTGCATCCAGGATGCTTTCAATTTGTGCTTTGTTTGAAACCGTGTGTCTCTTATGACCAGCTGATGCTCTGAGCAGAGGGTGAGCAACCGGAGGCAATTGTTGTTCATTTTACCTACCCCATGCTGGCCTAGAACACTGTTCCAGATGAGGTGTTCTGGAACAACTCTGGCATTGAAATCTCCCAATGGTTGGAGCTTGTCAACCTATAGTGTGGTTTGTATGGCCACACTATAGGTCCAGAGATTTGTAGAAAGTCTCTTTGATGTCACTGTCAGCTTCCAGTGTGGGGGCATAGACACTGATGAGGGTGGCATAGCCCCCTGCATCCAACAGGATATGCCATGTAATTAACATCTCACTAATGCCGATAGGGGATTGTGGTAGACGCTGCAGAAGGGATGTTTTGACTGCAAAACTCACTGCATGGAGGTGATGGGTGTTTTCAGGTATATCTTTCAAAGAATGTATAGCCCTCTCCCACTTTAATAAGAAACAGCTAAATTGATGTTATATTTATTTCGTTCATGAACCAGAGGGGTTGTTCTTCTGCTGCGTGGTGGACCTTTTTTGCCACTGGAGTCTAAGAGAGGTTTTTTTGACCGCATAGAGGGGATTCTGACAACCCGGAGTGAAAGGAAATGGCAAATTTTGGACCACCTTTTCCAGGTCCTTATCCATCGGGCATGAGCAGGGCCGGGGCTGTTCAAACATAGTGGAAGCTGCTGAGGAGGCACACTGTTCCAGTCCTGTGTCTCAGCAACTATCACACAAGACACATCACACCAGATAACAACCAGCTCACATTAATTCATGAACTAATAAAGAGTTGGGACACCCTTTGCCTTCATAAAAGCTTAAATCCTTCTTGGAAAGTTAGAATTGTTTATTGTGGGATATTGGACCATTCATCAAAAAGGAAAGCCGGTGGAAATCTACTCTGCACTTTAGGTTATACTCTACGTATGTTATACAGCATGCACTACAGTATGATTACAGTTCCTCCAGAATGATTCCATTCAATCCAGATTACATCACAGGTAAAATGAGGAGCTGTTTCTCACTATTGTATCCTCTTGGATTATTGATGTGACAGATCTGTTCAGAACAGCCAGCATCATCTTGTCTATAGACCGGACTAATATTAATCTCCCCAGATCTGAGTAATACAATTCAGCATCTTAGTTTTAAGTTTAAAAATCAAAGAGTAACTAGAGTTAAAACACTGTAGAATGTTGCAATACTGTTGCTATGGGAGCAATAACCATAGAAACAGAACAGAACTGATACCAAAAATGTTTCATACATTATGAGAGATGATATTCCTCAATGTCTGATGCTGTATTTATTTATTTATTTTTGGAGGGGGTGGGGGGATGCAATTCATACACAATGCACCTATCACAAGCTCTATACCACAGATTTGCAGACAAACCCCAACTTAAAAATATGAAGTAAAACAAATTATAAAGGAATATTAAGTACATAAGAACAATTCAGTTCAATTATTAGTTGAATCAACTAAAGAAAAAAACTGAACAGTATTCATCCATACCTTTACATATTACAAATGCATGAAAAAATTGAATTAGCAGACAGCCACAGAGAAAGGCTTTATTCTCAAACAGAACATTATTACATGTTTGAACCTATTACCAGAAAAAGCAAAGATGGCTCAGCAATAATGTCCTTATAGGGGATCATTCTCATGTGTGCAAATAGCATTGCCACAATGTGGCTATTATGAATTGTGAATTTATTTTTTTAAACTTGCTGGGACAATAAACCCAAGTGATAATGTTCATACAGACATAATTTCAGAGCTCTAAGACTGTTAGAGTAAACATCACACATTAAAAATCCGTCTTAGTGCTGGGTGCTATTCTTGAGAGTGAAAAGACCGTAGGTAAAGCTCTTTAGCATAATTTCCTCATTCAGCCTTCACTTAAAAGGTCCACTTTCCTGGAGTGGGCTTGGAACTGACTCAGGAGAATGGTTATTTATGCAGGAATTTGTGAGACTAGTACATTGACCGCAGGTGGGAAGTGTTTGGAAAGTCTTGGAGGATGTTTACTCTTAGTGAAATCCTTGACATTTGTTACAACAAATAAAACAGAGTGTTTTCTGCAGGAATCTGAGTCAAGCACATTTCAGATGGATTTCATGGTTATTCATGAGTGTGATACGTACTCTTAGAACCGTCCTTTGTGTTAGGTTCAAATGTTCTGATCTAGAGCTCTCTCTCCATAAAGACCCCTCCCTAACACACACACACACACACACACACACACATGCACACACACACACCTACCTACACCAACAAATGCAAGAACACTGAATGTTTTGGAGTAAACCAAACTGAAAGTTGCTATAACCATGAATTGTATTATTTAATATAATACATATGTAGTATATTATTATTATTAACATTATTAGTGGTCTCATTGGTAGTAAATTATATTTTCCATCCAAAGATCAAAAGTCAAAGATCATCTATAGGAACATATGGTAATTGTACAGTAGTAAGGATTACTATAGCATACCTGGCTTTACCCTCTGCGTTTTGCGAGGCAAACCAGGAAGACACCGAGAGAAAATCTGCTGTGGGTTTTAATGGCGCTGTTCCAAGATACAAACATTCACAAAAACGTCAGCATGCAGCATACAAATTCTCGCTCCATAGCCGCTATCCTCGGTCTTCCAGAACAAGAGCTTGATAGTATATTGTATTATAATAATATTGATAACATGTACAAAGCATATGCACTATATTTCTGTATATTCCTTTCAACAAAATACTTTTGCAGAGCTTCTAAATAAAAATGCATCTGTCAATGAATAAACAAATAGTCACATGCTATATACTGCATACATTCTGAATTACATCTCATACATATTTATAATGTACGATAACTGTTCCCATTATAATTGGTGTATCGTATTACTACATCTTGGGGCAAGATGGAACGTGTGGTCACCCTATCTATGTGGGACTGTCACTTACACGCTTACAATATGTTTGGACATAAATTAAAACCTAACCTAGATCTTGCATGGCCAATTTATTCAAGATAATAAGAATTTCAGGTTAAAGAGGGCAGCCAAACTCATTACTGGAAACTGCACACTGAATAACATGAGCATATCATTTTGAATGTATATCTGGCTTTTTTACCTTGAGATATCCTCCACAACATCAGGAGAATCCGCCCCTTCCTCACCCAAGAGGCCATACAACTACTTTTCTATCACACGCCTGGACTACTGAAATGCCTTGCTGACTGGCCTTCTGGCCTGCGGCATGAAGCCATTACAACTCATCAAGAGTGCAGCCGCACTACTTCAGTCACTGATCCAATACACCCTACAGTCATCTGCATCAGACATCCCTTCCAGATCTATCCGATTGGCTCACTCTGGCCAGCCGACTGTCCCATGTCACTGTACACCTCCCCGTTATGGCCCCACCTCTTCTCTGCCCTCATCCCTAGATGGTGGAATAACCTTCCTGACTTGGTGAAGAAAGCAGAATCTCTTGCTCTCTTCTGAAAAATACTTAAAACTCACCTTCACCTGAGACTTCACCTCAATTTATATATATATATATTTTTATAATAACCTTTCTCTTCCCTTGACAGGTTTTGTGGCATTAATATTGGCAATGCCCATGATTAGACTAACTTTCTGATAGCTCTAGTGATGATCTCTAGCCATAGTAATGCACTCACACATGTTTGAACTTGTCATGCACTAGACGTACGGAAGCAATCCGTGGCACAGGCTGGTAGTCCAGACATGAGATCACTAGGGTCTGGACCAGGAGTTGTGTGGCCTCGTGGGTGAGGAATGGTCCGATCCTCCGGATGTTGTGGAGGGAGAATCGGCAGGTCTGGGTGATCGCTGCGATGTGGGCCGAGAAGCACAACTGGTCGTCCAGGGTCACTCCAAGACTCCTGGCAAACTGGGACGGAGACACTATGGAGTCTTCCACGGTGATTGAAGCATCAATCATCGGGGAGCCCTTCGCTGGGAGGAAGAGCAACTCAGTCTTCCCCAGGTTTAGCTTCAGGTGGTGGGTGGACATCCAGGCAGAGATGTCAGCCAGGCATGCAGAGATCCGTGCCAGGACCTGGGTCTCAGATGGAGAGAAGGAGAGAAAGAGTGTCGTCGGCATAACAGTGATAAGAAAAACCATGAGCAGAGATAACAGAACCAAGTGACTTGGTGTACAGGGAGGATAGGATGGGGCCTAGCACCGAGCCCTGCGGGACTCCGGTAGAGAGGGTGTGGGGAGAGGAGAGGGATCCTCTCCAGGCCAACTGCTAGGACTGGTCAGCCAGGTTGGACTTGAATCATGTCAGTGCAGATCCAGAGATTCCCATCTCGACGAGACATGAGAGCAGGATCTGGTGGTCCACGGTATCAAATGCAGCTGACAGGTCGAGGAGGAAGAGGCTAAGGGATTGGGACCATTTGAAGAGCCTCAGTGACCGCAGGCAGAGCAGTCTCTGTGGAGTGGCCTGCCTTGAACCCAGATTGGTTAGGATCAAGCAGATCATTCTGTATGAGATGAGCAGACAGTTGATTATAGACAGCCCACTCTAGTGTTTTGGAGAGGAATGGGAGGAGAGAGAAAGGTCGGTAGTTGGAAATGACAGCAGGATTCATAGAGGGTTTTTTGAGGAGGGGGAAGACATGGGTGCTTTTGAGGGAAGAGGGGACAGAGCCAGGGGAAAGAGAGGAGTTGATAACATTGGAGACAAAGGGGAGGATGTCCATAGCAATGGACTGGAAGAGGGGGGAAGGAATGGGATCGAGAGGGCAGGTAGTGGGATGGTGGGAGTGAACAAGTTGAAGGATGTCCGAGTCAGGGAGGGGCGAGAAGGAGGACAGAGGGTTGATAGATTTAGGTAGCGAAGAAAACAACTGAAGTAACAGAAATGGCGATAATGTTAAGGAAATGCTATATTTCACTCTTATCGGCAACAAAATTAGATTGGGTTGCCTATTATCTTGACGAGTAATAATAATAATAATAATACATTTTATTTATGGGCGCCTTTCAAGGCTCTCAAGGACACCTTACAAAACATAGTAAAAACAACATGTCAAAACATTATAAAATTAACAAGGCAAAATCAGAGTAACAGACAAACAACAATATATAACAGGTCAAACCAAATATGCCAAAGTGAAGAGGTGTGCTTTGAGACTGGATTTGAAAGTGGAGAGAGTGTCAATATTTCTAATGTTAGGTGGCAGAGAGTTCCAGAGGCAGGGTGCAGAACGGCTGAAGGCTCTAGATCCCATCGTGATCAAGCGGGCAGAAGGTGTGACAAGTTGTCTGGCAGAGGAGGATCTGAGACTACGGGAGGGAGTGTATGTAAGAAGGAGTTCAGAAAGATATGAAGGTGCTAGGTTATGGAGAGATTTAAAGGTAAGAAGGAGAATTTTAAAATGAATACGGAATTTAATGGGGAGCCAATGAAGTGCAAAACGTGCAGCTGAGTTCTGGACCAGTTGGAGTTTATGGAGACATTTGTGTGGAAGGCCAAAGAGGATGGCGTTGCAATAGTCTATACGGGATGTGACCAGGGCGTGGACAAGAATGGCGGTGCTGGTAGGCGTAAGTGATGGACGGAGACGATGTATGTTGCGTAGGTGAAAGTAAGCAGACCGAGTGACATTGTTGATGTGTGATTCAAAAGATAATGTGCTGTCCAGGATGACACCCAGACTCTTAACCTGAGGGGAAGGGGAAATTGTGGAATTGTCTATGGTAAGGGAGAAGCTATGAGGTTCAGCCAAGGTGGATTTAGTGCCAATGAGGAGAACCTCTGTTTTATCACTGTTAAGTTTTAGGAAGTTGATTGAGAACCAGGATTCGATTTCCAGCAAACACTGGGAGAGGGAAGTGGGTGGGAGGGCAGAATTTGGCTTCGTGGATAGGTAGAGCTGGGTGTCATCTGCGTAGCAGTGAAATTGAAGTCCAAATTTCCTGAAAATATTGCCAAGGGGTAGGAAGTAGATTATGAATAGGAGGGGGCCCAAAACAGATCCCTGTGGAACACCTGTGGTGACTGGAGTGGGCTGTGATCTTCGATTTTTGAGCTGGACAAACTGAGTGCGGCCAGAGAGGTATGATGTAAACCAGTCATGAGGGGTGCCAGTGATTCCAATGGAGGCTAATCTATCTAGGAGGATGTTATGTGAGATGGTATCAAAGGCTGCAGACAGATCGAGAAGCACAGGTATGGTTAAGAGTCCAGAATCAGCTGCCATTAATAGGTCATTTGTGATTTTCACCATAGCTGTCTCAGTACTGTGAAAAGAGCGAAAACCAGACTGGAATTGCTCAAACAGGTTGTTGTTGGTCAAGTGGGCGTGTACCTGGGCTGCAACTGCTTTTTCAAGTATCTTGGAGAGAAATGGTAAATTTGAAATAGGACGAAAATTATTCATATTGTTGGGGTCTGCACCAGGTTTCTTGAGTATAGGAGTTATTGCAGCTGTTTTGAGAGATGAGGGAACAAGACCAGAGGTAAGGGAGGAGTGTATGATATCAGTGATTAGGGAGGACAGGGAAGATAGACAGACTTTTACTAGGTGAGTAGGGAGGGGTCTAGCTGACAGGTAGATGATTTAGATTTATGGATGAGACCAGATATTTCACCCACAGTTGGAAGTTCAAAACTAGATAGGGAGGAAAACACAGAAACATCAGAAGACAGAAGGGGTGAACTGTATGTAGTATTGATAGAAGAGGTCAATTGTTGATGGATATTTTCAATCTTGGCATTAAAAAGGTCATAAAATTGTTACACTGAGCAACAGAATACATATGAGGAGCAAGAGTGTCTGGGGGCCGTAGGATAGTCCTAACCGTGGAAAACAGGGCTCTTGTGTTTCCTTCACCTGACCTAATTAAGTTAGCATAGTATGTACATTTTGCAGTGGAGAGAGCATCTTTGTATTTCAGTATGTGACTGTTATACATATCTTTGTGTACAACAAGGCCAGTTTTTGCATAGAGGCGTTCCAGGCGGCGACCTTTAGCTTTAAACTGGCGTAGCTCAGGTGTAAACCATGGTGCAGAATGGGTAAAGGAGACAGAGCGGGTTTTTAACGGTGCATGGGTATTTAAAAGACTATGGAGTTCATCATTGTAGAATGAGACCAGTTCGTCAGGAGTGGATACATTTTCTATGCTTGGGAGGTTATCGATTCCACTGGATAGAGCAGATAAATCAATATTCTTAATGTTACGAAATGAGATGGGATGTGACAGATTAGTTTGAGGTGATTTTAGGTTGATATTGAAAGATACAAACTTGTGATCAGAAATGGGCAAATCAAACGCAGTACAATTAAGGGGAGTTACACCGGAGCAGCAAACTAGATCAAGAATATGTCCTTTAGAGTGGGTAGGAAAGTCAATATATTGTTGTAATCCAGAGCTGTCCAGGCATGATGTAAAGTCCTTTGTAAGGGTACTGTTGACATTGTCCAAGTGAACATTAAAATCCCCAAGCAATACTATATTATGGGAGAAGGAACATAAGGAGGTTAAAAAAACAGAGAATTCATCTAAGAAATCACTATTGGGCTTGGGTGGTCGATATACAGTGGCTAGTATGGTAGGAATTGCCCCATTGATTTGGAGGGCAATGGACTCAAATGAGCTCTGGACAGGGACAGTTAGCGAAGAGACTTTCCACTTCTCGTTGTACAGTATCGCGAGACCACGTCCCTCTGCCACAGGCACGGGGTTGGCAGGTGTAAACAAACCCAGGTGGAATAGTTTGATTGAGCTGTGAGAAGTCATTGGGTTGCTGCCATGTTTCAGTCAAACACAGGAAATCAAACTTACGGTCGTTCAGTAGGTCGTGAAGTAGAAGTCCCTTGTTGGTTAGCGAACGGGTGTTAAATAGTCCGAAGTTAAGACTGTTTTTGTCGGGTTTGGCGCTAACGTTAGCCGACCTGGCTAGGCTAGCCAGAGCGCTGTGGTTAACAGACCGTAGTCCGGTGGGCTTTTTCTTGGGGACGGGGGATGGAAGACCAGAAGGATCGTATTGGATGTGTGTCATCGTGGTTGAAGCTCCGTCTGGATCCTCGGTGGATGTATTTCCGACGGGAATGTCGAGCGATATCCAGCCTGTTGATGCACATGGTTGCCCCGCTGATCCGACGACCGCCGAACAGGTAAAAGTTTGTAGTCCAAGACACACTGAATTAAACAGCAATCAGGTTTCTAATTTATCTCAGTATAGTGAGTTAATTACTGTTCGTTTGGTTAAAAGAGCAGTTATAAGAGCAATAGAATCAATAAAAGAATCAAATAAAGAAATACAATAAATAAAGGAAAAGATAAAATATCCGGAGAGCAGCGGCAGCTAATCGCGCCAGCGTCCACTCAGACGGAAGGACCTTTTGAGTAACAATGCATTCATGTTATAAAACTGTCCATTTAGTACAAAAACTTGAATTGCTTAGCATTTTCGTGAAGCGTTTTGTTCTCGGAAAGGAAAGTCAAAGCAAAGATCTATCTTTTCATCGCAATATCAGGGGAGAGTATGAATGCAATCCCCCACTACCAGAAATTATGCAGTCGAGATTCCCACATTTGGGGAATTTGCAGGGTTCAGCACAACTGGAGTGCAATGGCTGAGCCTTGCCCTGGGTGAACCACCTTCTTGATCATGGTATCTCCCCTGCCAGGTAAGACAACTAACTAGCTAGCCAACAAATTAACTTTTCAGACAATATAATACACATTCAGTTTTGACTACCAATGCGATATTTCATCTCCAACCAATACTTATGACATGTAGGGTGATATCAGCTAAATTGGGCCATCAGGTAAAATTAGCCATTTAAGGTTTGAGCGTCTCAGCTCTTAAACTTTTCACAGACAATGACTGCAAATGATGTTAAATTGTTGCCACAACTGTACTTGACATGTAACAATTGACTTGATTGGTCTATGGTTGCTATGGTGGTCGGGGCAATGCCTCACATCGAGACTGCTGAGAGAACTTCAAGGTGAGTGGCCTGACATATGAAAATGTACTTGTCAATAATAAGGTTGATAAATCAATAAAAAACAAATGTACATCTATAAATGTATACTACATGTTCTGATGGCCTCCATCAGATATAATGCTGATAGTTTGTTAATAAACTTATTTATTTATAAAAAAGCATTTTTTGTTAGTGGCTCAATTTACCTTAATGTGTTAAGGTAAATTGAGCCATGCATTTCAGCCAAAATGAGCCACCTTCTGAATTGAGTTTTATATTTTGATGGTTCCTCTTATTAAAAGTAGGCTATTAACCCCCTGAGGTCGGCTGGATCGGCGCCGATCCAAGCAGCAATACAAGTATATTACTATTTCTAACTTCGCGATATTTTATCATACACACGCGACAAAAACATTGACAGAAACCTTAGAATCGCGACTTTCCGATTTGAGCACTGGCAAATCAAATGGGATTTTTTAAATTAGGTTAATTAGACCAAAAGTAAACCTTGCCTTTTACTCTCTTTTTTACCTGGTAGTAACGTCCCCCTTCTATTGACATGGTAACTAGGTGCGAGTTTCGGGGAGGTGTGGGGAGGGGCGTGGGGCCATGTGTGAAAACGCCGGCGTAAACACATAAACTGTCCCGACAATTTGAAGCAAGATTTTATACAGACATACAATTTTATTCAAGATGGAAAGATTTTCTGCGCTGCAGTGTTTGAGAGTATTGATGAAAAGCGACGAAGACAATAACTGACGAACAGTAAGTAACTATATTTGATTTGCCATGTTATCAAATACTCGTATATATATTCAATATATGAATTCCGCGTCTTGTGACTACATATTCCGCGTGTTGCAACGTAACAAATTGCAATATGCACACAAGATCTATGGAAGAATACTTTTCTAAAGAAGAACAGCCTAAAATGTTATTTATTTCGCTTGTTTTCAAATACTCGTGAAAATATATGAATTCCGCGTCTTGTGACGCCAAACATATTTCGCGTGTTAGTAACTTAATCTAAACCCCTAACGTTAGTAGATTAGTTGGTTAGTACTATACACATCTACCTAATATATACAAAGTGCAATCTAGAAAGTAAGAAGGAAGAAAACGAGATAATAAGCGAAGGCGGAAAACCCCGAAAAGTATAAACTCCCGAAGTGCATGACACGACAAGGAGTGGATCTCAAATAAACGGAACAAGGACAGACAGGGAGCAGAACGTGACAGAACAGGGAAAATGCAATACTGGATAAAGAATAATGAATAAGGACTGAATGAAAAATAAACAAAGACCAAAAACAACAGAACAGGAACTCAGAATATAACACTGATGGCCCAGTGAGATGGCCCATCTGACAGATCTTAGAGGTGTGGACAATGAATAATGAATATTCAGGTATTTAGCATTTAGCCCTCCCACAGCCTGAAATAAATGTGACCAGTTCTGATAAAAACAGGTTTTTAGCTATTTAGATCTCAGATGTGCTAAACTGTTTTCACACCCTTACATAACCAAGACCTTGATGAACAAACGTACATTGGCAAAACAATTCGTCACTATAGTTTAGTGTGTGCTTTTTCACAACTTTTGTGACAGCAGAAAAATTTACTATTTTTAACTTTTAAGTTATTATTTTTAACAAGCTGCATATGATACTGACCAAACTATTGATGGCATACAAATGTAGCTGTGATTGTCCTTCAAATAAAAATATCAAACACTTTGGAGTAAGTGTGTGTTAAATTGATGAAATTGAGATAAATATCAGACCATGCCAAAATCAAAAAACATCTAAAAGCTTAGCACGGACCTCAGAGGGTTAATAGATTATGATATTATATTATTGTATATATTACATGCCTCTTTTCACATTTTCCCTTCTGATTATGTATGTGTGTGTTAGCTCTGGTCCAGGGCGCATCGTGAGCTAGCTCTCACTATCTAGCGCTCTGTCACACACACACACACACACACACACACACACACACACACACACACACACACACATACACACACACACAAACACACACACACACACACACACACTGTGATAAATGAGTGATTTACTGAAGCATCAGTCTAAAAGAGTAGCCTTGTCTCCCGTTTTAATATGACTTTCTTTACGGTTGTTCCGAGAGTATTTTTAATTCCAGATATGCATGTGTAAGCCTGCATAGTTAGGCACACACACACACCACACACACACACACACACATGCACAGACACATTCATGTTCCAAAATGAGTTCCTAAAGTAATTGGTACTTCATGAATTAATTGTAATGTTATTCTTTATGGATTCTTAATGCTTTAATGTTATTATTCATGAGTTCATTTAATGTTATTTAAATGCAATGTTTTAGTGTGTTGAGATTAAAGATGATTTGATTATTTTATGAGAAATTGCTCTGTTTCGCTTTACAGTTTGAGTGGTTCATTTTAGCTGATCAGCCGGCCCATTTTACCTGAACACTGCTCATCTAAAAAAATGTGACAGCTGATGTTTTCAAAAGCTGTAGGGCCTGAACAATTATATTTTATTACATCAATTCAACACAAAAATATTAAAAACAGTCCTTATTAACCATAAAAACACAATTCAATGTCATACATTGCTTTTTACTTAGTTTCCCAAGCGATTAACCAAAAAGTGGCCCAATTTAGCTGATATCACAGTTACATTACAAAGTATTGCGTTTTTAAAAGTTATTCTCATATGATGCTCCGGAGCAAGAAAATTGTGCTCACTGGTATCCTCGGTCTTCCAGAACAAGAGATCGAGTGATGTGTGCTGATGTCATAACAAGGTACCAGCGATGTTTTGCGTATCAAAATAAAAGTCCTCAGGTAGTGGATTTCTGAACCCTCCATAACAATATAAAACATTTATCAATTCTAACTCAAGATTTTGGTGAATATACACCAACTTATTTACCTCTGTTACAGTAACACATCAGAATCTTCATAGCTTAGACTGGTTATCCTTAACCAAATCAGGAATAAACAGAGAGAGCATAATTTGGGTAATTACTCTGGCCTGTGGTTCAGTGCATCACCATCTTGAATAGTTGTACTGTACTGAGCTTTCAAACAAAGGCCTCCTTTGAATAATTTACAGCAGGGCCAAGGAAATGTCCTAGACTGTAAGATAACAATCAGTAAGCTGTAGATGTACACTTTATGGCCAAAAGTCAGTGGACACCTGACCGTTACACCTATATGAGCTTGTTGGACGTCCCATTCTAAAACCATGGGCATTAATATGGAGTTGGACCGCCCCTTTGCGGCTATGACAGCTGCCACTCTTCTGGGAAGGCTTTCCACAAGATTTTGGAGTGTGTCTGTGGGAACCTTTGCCCATTCAGCCAAAAGAGCATCTGTGCGGTCAGACACTGATGTTGGACGAGAAGGCCTGGCTCATAATCGGCGTTCTAATTCCTCCCAAAGGTGTTCAATGGGGTTGAGGTCAGGGCTCTGTGCAGGCCAATCGAGTTCCTCCACACCAAACTCGTCTAATCATGTCTTTGTGCACAGGGGCACAGTCATGCTGGAGCAGCAAAGGGCCTTCCCCAAACTGTTGCCACAAAGTTGGAAGCGCCCAATTGGCTAAGATGTCTTCATATCCTGTAGCATTAAGAATACCCTTCACTGGAACTAAGGGACCTATCCCAAACCCTGAGAAACAGCCCCAGACCATTATTCCTCCTCCACCAAACTTTACAGTAGGCACTATGCATTCCGGAAG
The DNA here is from genome assembly GCA_029706075.1 of Aldrovandia affinis. Lineage (NCBI taxonomy): Eukaryota > Metazoa > Chordata > Actinopteri > Notacanthiformes > Halosauridae > Aldrovandia > Aldrovandia affinis. Next base: position 8,614,195 of record JAINUG010000018.1, on the reverse strand, counting down.
GTAGCGTTCTCCTGGCATCCGCCAAACCCAGATTTGTCCGTCAGACTGCCAGATAGTGAAGTATGATTCATCACTCCAAATAACACGTTTCCACTGCTCCAGAGTCCAGTTGCGGCGTGCTTTACACCACTCCAGCCGATGCTTGGCATTGTGCATGGTGATGTGAGGCTTGTGTGCAGCTGCTCAGCCATGGAAACCCATTCCATGAAGCTCCCGACGCACAGTTATTGTGCTGATGGTGCTTCCAGAGGCAGTTTGGTCCTCTAGTGATGCAGCAGATGATATGCAATTTTTACGCGATATGCGCTTCAGCACTCGTCGGCCCCGCTCTGTGAGTTTGTGTGGTCTACCACTTCGTGGCCGAGCTGTTGTTGCTTCTAGGTGCTTCCACTTCACAATAATAGCACTTACAGTTGACCGGGGCACATCTAGTAGGGCAGAAATTTCACAAACTGACTTGTGGCAAAGGTGGCATCCTATGACAGTGCCGCGTTTAAAGTCACTGAGCTCTTTACGAACCATTCTGAATTCAAAATGTTTGTCTGTGGAGATTGCATGGCTATGTGCTGGATTTTATGCACCTGTTGGCAATGGGTATGGCTGAAACACCTGAACTCAATAATTAGTAGGGGTGTCCACTGACTTTTGGCCATATAGTGTATCTGGGAGTGCTGTATGGATTTTTAATTATGCGACGCAGCTTAAAAGCGCATGTCGATAAGCATGTGAACCGATTAGTTTCAGCAGGTGTGTACAGCTTAATCCTACGTGGACAGCTGGACAGCCCTGAAAGACTGAGCACAACTAACACCTCCAGTAACAGGTTGTGAAGATATAAAACAAAGTGCTGTTCATTAGAATTAATGGAACAGCACTTCAGTAATTAATTAGAACTAATGGGAACTATGAGAATGACGGAATCCCCTCCTAGCCGTTGATTGACAGGGGAAAACCCGGCCTGCGAGATGGGATCAGAGGACACAGCTCTGAGAAGCAGGGGTTTTTGTACACAACCCTAGAACAGGCCCAGTGGATCTGGGTAATTGCACCTCTAGTGAGGCAGACTCCTTGGCAACAGTGGTCAGACACAACAAGCTTATAATTATGATACGATTCCCTCCCGTAATAATTTCTGATTTCTGTGAATGTCCAGCTGTTAGCATCAATATAATTCAGTGTACCACTTATTCATAGTCCTAAACGTGTTGGAGAACATAAGTCTGCTATACGTCATGAAAACATTACATCTACTATAGCCAAACATTTAATTGAAAACAATCACAACATTATACCATTAGAATGCGCTCGTGTCAAAAAAGTATTCCAACTACGGAGGGGAGGAGACACAAATAGTAAATTACTGCAATGGCAAGCACACTGGATCTACTAAAAACTATGACCCTCAAAAGGTTTAAATGAAGAATTTGACCTCAACCATTCTAAAGACCCTTTCACACCACGGCGGATAATTATAACTATACGGACAACTATAAATCTTTGACTAGCAGTCACACCAAGAATGATATTGTTATGGTACACGTGTTCACTTATATTTGTTTACAAGAAGGAGCTGCCTGCAGTTAGTAGTCAGTGTGGTCAGAGTAGTCAGCCATGATCTGCTAACAGCGAGGAACCAGTGAAGTGAATGGAACAACAGGCTCAAGTTTGGAGTAAAGTTATGTTTTCTCCCCTCTTCATTTGCTAGAAACACAGAATATACATATTGTCATTTCAGCTAGTTTAATTTAACATTAACATTTTTCTTTTTTTTAACCTGGTACCAACCAATACAATAGCAACAGGCAACAGCTAGCTAAGTAAGTTATTGATGGCTAGTTAGCTAAGTTGCAGAGCAAGCAACCTTTTCACCATTTATTCTGAGGGACTTCCATATGGCCTTCCACACTTCAATTTTTATGACGTGTTTATAGAATTACATGAAGATTTAGCATGTGGCTACCAACCTGGTGTAGCAGAGGGGGGTACAGGTTTATGGGGCACTGGGACTCCTTTTGGACAAGAGGTGACCTGTACAAGCCTGACGATACACCTGAATCGGAGGGGTACAGTTCCATTGGGCCAGTGTATGCTATGGGTAGCAGAGGAGTATTTAAACTAGAGAATGGGGGGGTAGGGGGCAGGGAGGGTAATTAGGGTTAGTATTAAGGATAGCAAGGCACAGATTGCCCAGATGGAAGATATCAGGGCAAAGTATAAAAACACCTGTGAGAGGCCCACGGGTGACTGAACCAGTAAAGGCACTCACCCGGAGTGCAGGTTACCCACTGCAGCTGGGGTTCAATCAATCAATCAGCTGCGCTAGCTCAGCTCTGGCTGTGAGTCCTGCTTGGGGGTGGCGATTGGGTGTCCGCCCCAGGGGGAGGGGGACGGAAAGGCAGCATGAGCTTGCCACAAGCACAGAAAGCTTCCCTGTGGGCAAAATTAATAGGTGAGTTTTGAAGGGAGCAGTTCAATGCTGGCCCCGGGGTGGTGGCTGGTCCCATAGTTGCAGGCGGAAGGCTCACGGGGGAGGGTGAATTGAAGAAATAGAGGGTAAAATTGGCCACCAAAATGGGAAAAATAGGAGAAAAAAACCGAAAAGAACACCTGTGGCGATCTCATAAATAAAGACATTTTAGAACATAATGTTAATAGAGGTGGATTGGCACAGTTAGGTGTGGGAGTGGAAAGAATAAAGTTATGAGTAATACTTTGAAGTTTCTTTGTAGAAGAAACTGATAGAAGCACACATTTCTATTTTTAATTGGAGGCTGTCATGTTTAATGGGGGTTAACCCCTGAGGTCGGCTGGATCGGCGCCGATCCAAGCAGCAATACAAGTATATTACTATTTCTAACTTCGCGATATTTTATCATACACACGCGGCAAAAAACACTGACAGAAACCTTAGAATCGCGACTTTCCGATTTGAGCACTGGCAAATCAAATGGGATTTTTAAAATTAGCTTAATTAGACCAAAAGTAAACCTTGCTTTTTACTCTGTTTTTTTTACCTTTTAGTAACGTCCCCTTCTATTGACATGTTAACTAGGTGCTAATTTCGGGAGGTACGTCGGGCCATGTGTGAAAACGCCGGCATAAACAACACAAACTGAAGAGGACAGTCTATGCTGATATTTATTTTATTTCGCTTGTTTTCAAATACTGTGAAAATATATATAAATTCCGCGTCTTGTGACTACATATTCCGCATGTCGCAATGTAACAAATTGCAATAGGCACAGAAAATACTTTTCAAACAGCCTAAAATGTTATAAAATATATCGTATGTCTGTGTTTACGCTTGCAATCTGCCAGCAACAGTATATTCACGAGTATATTTTCAAATACTCGTGAAAATATATGAATTCTGCGCCTTGTGACTACATATTCCGCATGTCGCAATGTAACAAATTGCAATAGGCACACAAAATACTTTTCAAACAGCGTAAAATGTTATAAAATATATCGTATGTCTGTGTTTACGCTTGCAATCTGCCAGCAACAGTCTATGCTATTGATTTTATTTCGCTTGTTTTTTTATTTTTTTACATCTTGTCTGTGTTTACGCTTGCAATCTGCCAGCAACAGTCTATGCTGATATTAATTTTATTTCGCTTGTTTTCAAATACTCGTGAAAATATAGCCTATGAATATCGCGTGTTGTGACGCCAAACATTCCGCGTGTTGCAACGTAACAAAGAGCCAAAATGAATATTCAGGTATTTAGCATTTAGCCCTCCCACAGCCTGAAATAAATGTGACCAGTTCTGATAAAAACAGGTTTTTAGCTATTTAGATCTCAGATGTGCTAAACTATTTTCACACCCTTACATAACCAAGACCTTGGTGAACAAACGCACATTGGCAAAACAATTCGTCACTATAGTTTAGTGTGTGCTTTCACATCTTTTGTGACAGCAGAAAAATTTACTATTTTTAACTTGTGTGTTTGTAGATCTATTTACAAGCTGCATATGATACTGACCAAACTATTGATGGCATACAAATGTAGCTGTGATTGTCCTTCAAATAAAAATATCAAACACTTTGGAGTAAGTGTGTGTTAAATTGATGAAATTGAGATAAATATCAGACCATGCCAAAATCTAAAAACATTAAAAGCTTAGCACGGACCTCAGGGGGTTAAGACATTGTTGGGATTACAGAGACATGGCTTGGTGCAGTGGATGGGGATGAATATAATGTAGAGTGGTACAAATTGATCAGGAAAGAAAGAACACATAAAAGAGGTGGGGGTGTGGCATGAGGACATCTGGATTAGACTACTGGGAGAACACAAGAAGGGCCTTAATATAGGAGTATGCTATAGGCCACCAGCTTCAGACAGCAACATAAATACATTCTCTATGGTAACATAAAACAAGGCTGTCAGGAAGGAGAGACATTAATAATTGGCGACTTCAATGACCTCTATTCATTCTTGAGTTGACGTTTGTGGACTGCTTTTTTGAGTTCAAACCACAAATGTTCAATTGGATTCAAGTCTGGAGACTGACATGGCCACGTGCTCTATCAACCATTTATTAGTTGTATTGGATGTATGTTTGGGATTGTTGTCTTGGAAGGACGATCTGTGGCTAAGGTGTAGCTTCCTGGCAAGTGTAATAATTTGGTGACTTTTACTCCTACACTCAAATGTAAAAATAAAGGTGATTTATCAAATTTCTCTTGACCTTAAAATACTCTTAACCTGTTAGGTATTTAAGAGACCTCTGGAGCTCTCTTAACTCGGCTAGGAGTAGGCAAGATGGCACAGTTGCCAAGACGGAGACGTGCGTGCACCTTCCAAGACAGGAAGAATGTTTTAGAAATGTTTGATGATGCACAGTTAATCAAACTTTATCGCTTAGATTGCCAGGGAATCATCTTTGTCACTGATTTGTGCGGGATGTAACATTGCCAGCAACTTTGAGAAGTAGCGCAATTACGGCAGAGATGCAAGAGATATTTTAACACTGCGCTTCCTAGTCACAGGGAAAATGCAATTATGTAATGCTGATGATTTGGGACCATCACAATCCACCATCAGCAGGGTAGTGGCAAAAACTGGGACAGCCCTTATAGCATCTGTCATAGTTGTATATGTAGTAATATATACAGTGAGCACCATAATTCATTGGACAGTGACACATTTTTTCTTATTTTCATTCTGTACTCTAGCACTTTGAGATTGAAAGGATACAATGACAATGAAGTGCAGACTGGCAGCTTTAATTTGAGGGTATTTTCATCCATATCAGATGAACCGTTTAGAAATGATAAAATATTCCCCCCCATTTTCAGGCACCATAATTTATTGGACAGATTAACATAATGTATAATAAAGTAATCATTTTTTATATTTGGTTGCATATGCCTTGCATGCAATGACTGCTTGAAGTCTGCGATGCATAGACATCACCAGACGCTGGGTATCTTCCCTTCTCTGTACTGCAGCCATCTTCAGTTCCTGCTTATTTCGGGGACTTTTTGCCTTCAGTCTCCTCTTCAGCATGTAAAATGCATGTTCAATTGGATTCAGATCCGGTGATTGACTCGACCAGTCAAGGATTTTCCACTTTTTGGACGTCAAAAACCCCTTCGTTGCTCTAGCAGTATGTTTCGGGTCATTGTCTTGTTGCATGATGAAGTGCTGTCCAATGAGTTTGGAGGCATTTGGTTTTATCTGAGCAGATAAAATATTTCTGTAGACTTCAGAATTCATTGTTCTACTTCTGTCTGCAGTCACATCATTGATGAAGACAAGTGAGCCCGTTCCACTGGCAGCCATAACACCCTCCCCACCATGTTTCACGGATAAGGTGGTATGCTTTGGATCATGGGCATTTCCTCTTTTTCTCTACACTTTCCTCTTTCCATCACTCTGGTACATGTTAATCTTTGTCTCATCTGTCCACAAGACTTTGTTCCAGAACTCTTGGGACTCTTTTAGTTGCTTTTTTTTAGCAAACTGTAATCTTGTGGTTTCTGTTCTGCTGCTGTCTTCCTCATGTTGTCACACCCCAACAACAATCTCCAAAGGCAATTGCAAAGTCTAGAATCAAGACTAGACATCAACAGCTCTCGTCTGCATTCACAAACAACACAAATGAATACACCTGCCTAACGAAACACATCTGTGAAGCCAATTCAACAAATACTTGTAGTACCTTAAAAAGGTGCTGTCATTTCAAAATGGTTCATCCGATATGGATGAAAATACCCTCAAATTAAAGCAGACAGTCTGCACTTCAACCTCGTTGTATTCTTTCAAAGCACTCAAAAATGTGTCACTGTCCATTGAATTATGGTGCTCACTGTATGTTTTATTCACAAATTATTTTGAGTATTGAGCTACAATACTTTTATAATTGAATATCAACCTTAATATGATCTACAGTTGATGTAGTCCAGCATCCTGATGGTCGCTCACTCCACTGATTGTGGCATTATTTTCTCAGAGGACGCGGAGCACTACCTCTGCCACTGTGCTTAAAGGTTTATATACCTAAATATAAAGGATAACTACAATAAAATAATTAGGAACATAAGAACCTAAGAATACATAATGATGAGAACAGGCCGTTCAGCCCATCTAGGCTCGTCATGTCCTAATCTAAAGAGTATCTAGTACTGGACCTAGTCTGGACTTGAATAGCCCAAGTGTTTCTGAATCTATTACCTGACCTGGCAAGCTGATCCAGGTATTGACAACACTCTGTGTAAAGAAAAAATTCCTAATATCTGTGCGGAATTTGCCTTTAACTCATTTCCACCTGTGGCCTCTTGTTCTGCTGACCCCAATATTTGAAAAAAAACATTGGTATTTCACTTTTTTAATCCCTTTTAGGAATTTAAAAACCTCAATCAAATCCCCCCTAAGTCTCTGTTTGCTAAGCTTAAATAGATTGAGTGCCTTAAGTCTAGGTTTGAGTTTAGTTGCCCTTCTTTGAACTTTTTCAAGAGCTTCTATATCTTTCTTATAGTGCGGTGCCCAGAACTGCACACAGTATTCTAAATGAGGTCTGACAAAGGCATTATATAACATTAACATAACCTCCTTTGATTTATACTCAATATAAATCATGTATAGCATCCTGTTGGCCTTTTTCACTGCTGTAGCACACTGCTTTGATGCAGATAGGTTTTGATCAACTACAAGTCTTTTTCAAATTGAACACCTACTAACTTTTCTCCTCCCATAAAATACTCCTGTCTAATGTTTTTATTTTCCCACATGCCACATTACATTTAGCAATATTGAATGTTATCTGCCACATATCAATCAAACCTTTATTTAACCATAAATAAAAACCCATTGAGACCGAGGTCTCTTTTTCAAGGGTGATCTGGCCAAGAAGGCAAGCACGAATTACGTCAATACATAAAGAATACATACATACATATACAATACATAACAAGGCACAGTACACATACAAGTTATCAGTAGGCTACCATACAACCGAAACTACACATCAAAGCAAGAGCAGCAGGTGGCAAGGATTTCTGTTATTTTTTGTGCAATGCAAAGAGATCGAAGAGGCCAATTTAAGATGCATCTGGAGGTCATTCCAGAACCAAGGGCCGAAATAAAATAGGCTTCTTTTACTTGCCTCAGTCTGCACGGGCGGTACTTTAAAACGCATCCAGGTACTAGATCTGAGAAAGAGGGAGTTTTGAATTAATTCAAACTTAGAACAGATGTACCATGGAAGTTTGCCAAGAACAGCCTTATATATGAAAACATACCAGTGCTGCAACCTGCGTGTAGCCAATGAAGTCCAACCAATTAATGAGTAAATTAATTAATGTGTACAGTGATGCGTCCTATATGATGAGTTGAGAATAAATCTCAGAGCGGCATGGTAATGCGGATCAAGTTTGGCTAAAGCAGTAGGACAAGCAAATCTATAAACTATGTCACCATAATCTAATTGTGACAAAAAAAGGGCCATAACCACCTGTTTACGGGAGGCGGGGGAAAAGCATGATTTAACCCTATAGAAAAAAGCAACTGTGAATTTAAGTTTTTTGATTAAAACATCAATATGATGTTTAAAATCTAGGTTCTTGTCCAACCAGATGCCAAGGTATTTGTAAGATTCAATAACCTCAATAGAACAACCATCAAGGGTGGAAATAGAGGGGGGAGAGACAGTTGACCTATTTGGAGCAAATACCATTACCTTTGTTTTGCTACCATTCAATAGCAGTTTAGATTCAATGAGAGTATACTGCAAGGAGGCAAAATCAGACTGTAAGTTTGAGACAGCAGCCTCGAGAGAAGGAGCACAGGAATACATAACAGTATCATCGGCATACATATGGTACCGGGAATGAGTTAAAGGATCACAGATGTTATTTACATATAACAGAAAAAGAAGCAGACCCAAAATTGAACCTTGTGGAACCCCCTTATCTAAAGTATTTGGATCAGAGACAGAATCACCAAGCCTAACACACTGTGTGCGACCAAGGAGGTAGCTCCTGAACCAAGCAACCACATTTTGACTGAAACCCACCCTAAGGAGAGTATTAAGTAATATGTGGTGATCTACAGTGTCGAAAGCCTTAGTCAGATCGATAAACAAGGCAACACAAAAATACATATTGTCAGTAGCAGCCCTGATGTTATCTAGAACTTCTAAGCACGCAGTAACAGTACTATGTACTTGGCTCTAAAACCAGACTGCATGGTATTTATGATGGAATGAGAGTCTAGAAAAATCCTTAGCTGGGAAGATACTAAAGACTCCAGAATTTTAGATAGGACACAGAGGTTAGAAATAGGCCGATAATTGTTCATCTCAGAAGGAAGACCTGCTTTTAACAGAGGAGAGACAAAAGCTTGTTTCCAGATATCAGGCAGGACCTCTTCAGAAATAGACAGATTATACACATCTGTCAAGGGTTGAGCTATAATAGGAGCTGCAATTTTTTGAAAATAGGGGTCAATGCTGTCAGGGCCAGCTGTCTTTTTAGGATCTAATGTAAGCAGAGCATGTAAGACATCAGACACAAGAAAAGGAGAAAAGACAAAAGAGTAAAAGAGGGCTCTGAGGAGTTAATACTCAACCTCGAGTCAGGATGTAAGTCATAAAAAACATGCCCAGCCTTTTTGAAATGGGAATTGAAAGCATTTGACATTTGTTTTTTGTCAGAAATAAGGGAGTCATTGACCAACAGTTTTTGAGGGGGGCCAGCCACTCTCTTATTCTGTAAGGCTTTCACTGTAGTCCAAAACTTGGAGGGGTTGCTTAGGGTGTCAGAGGTTAAGGTTAAGTAGTACTCTACTTTAGATTTTTTAATAAGATGAGTACACTTATTTCGAAGGGAGCGAAAAAGCAACCAGTCTTTAGCAGACTTGGACTTTCTAGCTAAAGACCACTGCTTGTTACGAGCATGAATGGCGTCTGATAGTTCACTCGAAAACCAAGGATTCGATCTGTCTTTAATCCTGACCTTCCTGAGAGGAGCGTGCTTATTTATATAAGCAAGAAACTGGTGCTGGAAAAAGGGACAGCATCGCTAATAGATGGAATCAGTGCAAGACGAGACCAATCAACCTCAACCAAATCGTGAATGAAGGCCTGTTCAGAGAAGTGTTTAAAACTTCGCCTGAGAACAGTCAGACACTTTGTTTTGGGCAACTTTGTGCTGTTACTCTTTATATTCGCCCTTGCAGCTAATTATGAACCCACTCTGAAACAAGTCCTGCAATTCCTACTGAATTAATTTTTAGCAATGAGCCTCTCATGTGGTACCTTGTCAAATGCTTTCTGAAAGTCCAAATATATAATATCATAAGCCTGGTTCAGGTCAACACACTTTGTAGCCTCTTCGAAAAAGTCCAGGTTTGTTAGGCATGACCTCCCTTTGAGAAAACCATGTTGGCTCTCCCTTAAAATACTATTATTTTTCAAGAATGATTCCAACTTATCCCTAATAATACATTCCAGCATTTTACATGCAATGCAAGTTAAACTGACAGGCCTGTAGTTCCCTGGGTCAGTACGGTCCCCCTTCTTATATATTGGAATTATACTACCCTGCTTCCAGTCATCTGGTATTTCTCCAGTGATTATGGATTGCATAAAAATATCTGTCAATGGTTTATATATAATTTCCCCAAGTTATTTGAGTACTCTGGGATATATGCCATCAGGGCCTGCTGCCTTATTTGTCTTAAGTTCTTGTAGTTTTTGTAGTACTTCTACATCCCTTATCTCAAAGTCCTCCAAACATTCTGTACCCTGGCTATACATTTAGGCATATTTATAACCTCTTCTCTAGCTCTCAACAAAGTAACTGTTTAGTGTGTTAACAATATCCTTATTATTTTAAACCAAAGTGTCTTCCTTCCTTAATGCACTTAGCCTCTTCATTAACTTTCCTTTTTAAATAATCAAACTTGTTTCTCTCTGAGCTATCCTTTTTAGATACTCTGTACAGTTGCTTCTTCTGCCTCAAAATCTCCCACAAAGATTTAGTCATCCACTGCGGAGACTGTTTTTTCATCCTATTTTCCTTACTTTTGGGATGAATTTACACTGTACATCTACAATAAACATTTAAAATGTAGTCCATTTCTCATTCACAGTTCTGTTATGTTTCTGCATGTCTGTTCTGTTGTTTTTGTTCTTTGTTTATTTTTCATTATTCATTATTCATTATTCATCATTCATCATTCTGTCACGTTCTGTTCCCCGTCTGTCATCGTTCCTGTTTACTCAAGATCCACTCCTTGTCTTGTCATGCACTTCGGGAAATTCTACGTTTCGTTTTTTCCGTCTTAGCTTATTATCTCGTTTTACTTCCTTCTTACTTTCTAATTACACTTTGTATATATTAGTTAGATGTATATAGTACTAACCAATTTAACTACTAACATTAGGGATTTAGATTAAGTTACTAACACTACTAATCACTAATTATCTCACGCTTCTAACTATCGCTGTCATTCTCTCTCGTTGTCCTATCCTTGTACGCTTCTCACTTTTCACTTCATTCGCACGCAGATTTCTAGATGCGTTCCTCCCCTTCTAACTATGCACGTGTCTGCCTGTTCTTCCAGGTCGTTTATTGTCTATGTGTTTGTGTTATCCCCAGTCCGTGTCTTTCATTTCCCCTCGTTATTGGATTAACGATTCCCATTGTTTTCACCTGTGTTCCTACCCCTCTCTCCTCCCAGTCACACCTGATTCCTTTTGTGTTTCCCTGCCCTATTTGTATTTAAGTTCCGTGTTCATGTTCATTCCCCGTCAGAACGTTGATCTTCATTCCCTGAGCCGATTTCTTGTAAGCCAGAGTCTGTAGCATTTCCTTAGACACCCCTTCTGTTTTCACTTCGAGTTTGCCTGCCGATTTTGTTTGTTTGCCTTATCTGTTTCCCGGTTTTGACTTTTGGATTGTTTTGTGACTTCTCTTTGCTTCGTGATTTTGTACCTCCGCTACCCTGACTACTGGTTTTGATCCTTGCCTGATATTAAACGATTCTTTGCCAAATCCTGATCTGCGTCTGGGTCCTTATCCCATACCTCACAAGTTCTGCAATCTAGAAGTTTTACCCAATCTATATTAATTAAATTATCTCTAATTTTAATAAAGTCAGTTTATCTGAAATTCTAGAGTTAGAGGAGGCTGTCTTAACTTGCCAAAAAATATAAAAAATAACTGCACTGTGATCACTTGCTCCTAGTGGTTCTCCTACCTCTGTGTGGTTCTATCAGGATTGTTACACAAAACCAGATCCAATATTGATTTCCCTCTCATAGGCTGAGTAACAGACTGTACCAAAAAGCAATCATTGACCACATCTAAAAACTCCTCTTGACATTTACCCTGAATTGTCACTACCTCCCAATTAATAGAGGAGTAATTGAAGTCGCCCATTATTATTGTCTCTCCTTCAGCACACGTTTGTTTTATGTTAGCAAAGAGTGTACTATTTATGTTACTGTCTGAAGCTGGGGGTCTATAGCATACTCCTATATTAAGGCCCTTCTCATGATCTCCCAGTAATCTAATCCAGATGTCCTCACAAGGAACGAATGAGTTAATACCTGGAATTTCCTGTACATTAAGAACGTCTTTCACATAAAGGGCCACTCCCCCTCCTCTTTTGTTAATTCTATCCTTCCTAAACAATTTGTACCCCTCTAAATGATATTAATCCCCATCCACTGCGCCAAACCATGTTTCAGTAATCCTGTCATAACCCCCCAACATGACATTACAAATAATTATTTTTTATACTTAAACACTCACATTTAAACACATTAACTTCTGTGCCCGTATTCACAAATAATTTTATCTTACCACTAGGAGTACTTCTAAATCGCACTAAAACCTTTTAGTTAGGAGTCCCACCTTAAAACCTTTTCACAAAGCTGCAAAGACAAACTCATACTAAGGAATTCCTAGAATTGTCAAGATAAGGAGGGCGGGGTTGACATCGTTGCTAAGGATGACATTGTTTCTCATGAACGAGCTTACTCAGAATGCCCAGAGCGATTGGCTGATATAGGGGATGGGTCTCTGCTCGCGTACGGATCAACCCCCACGGTTCGGCACGCATATGATCCGCAGATTAATAGCTAAATTGAACCATCATAGAGAAATACAAATACAGCCGCTGTTATATAAACCATATATGTTTTGGTTTGCTTTGTTTTTCATACTAAATGCCTTTCTGGGAGGCATGTTTTTAGAAACACGACCGAATTAAATAGAATTTAAACATTAGCGATCTTTTAATTTTTTCTTAAATTAATTCAGGCACAAGACCACCCTAGTTAAATCGCCTAAGGCGTACTGAATCTAAAAATGTATTTTGTGAAATTACACACATCGACAGAAAATGCGGCTCCCAGTGTTTTCTTTTCCGTGGAAACCGGGTCCAAATGGCTCTTTCCCTACGTTCTAACAGGGAGCGATGCTAGGCGATGCTAGGCGAATAAATTGCCCAGTGGGCGTTCACCGCGCTTGACTGGCGTCCTCAAAAATGCTTCCGACGTGCTTACAATTTTTTGGCATCGTAAACGAATAGTTCATCATCGGTTTTGAGAATCTGTATTGGAAGTAGTAGTTGGCTAGCAGTATTGTTTCCTTCAATTATGAACGATAAACTGAAACGCAGAAGGCTTTTAGTAATTGCGGCTTTGTACTTGCGCTGCAAACGCCGGAGGTCCCGTGTGTGGGTCCACAGAATTTTGCAGACCCGCCGGCAGCACGAAGAGACATTAGCAATACAATAGAGTGAATAAATCACACACTAGAGTATTCTAGAGCCATTGAGTTGGGAGAAATACATTCAGACGAACTCGGCTGAGTCCAGAGTGCTTGCTGATATTCTTGTATTACCCGTCATTTACTTTGTCACTGTCGCTAACGAAATAAAACCTTCATCAAGATCAGAGCGCTGCCATATTTCTTACAATATTCATATTTAGAACCATCCCTATTCAAATGTCACATACAGCCACTGTATAGCAACAACTAGTTGACCCATGTCCCCAATATTATATAATAAATAGGATGACTTGAAACTTTAAAAAAAAGTCTTTATTGTTTTGCAATGTAAAACACAACCATTTATAGACCATTCCAAATACACACCTCTGTTTCCAGCCTCAGAAGAACAAAGCCGAAAAGAGTATTCTTTAACAAATAAATAAAGGGCATCCTGTAACAAATTTTAGATTTGTTACACTGTATGATCAGCTGTCTTTATATTAAATATTTTCTACCTAGCCTACCATGTCTACGTCTTTTCCGTTTCTTTTGTTTTAATCACAAGTAGCTAGCTAGCTAATTTGATAAATCTACATAGCTCAGTTATGGTATATAATTATTAACACATCGTTATTGTAATATGGGTGCTAGCTAGCTTAGCTGCGCTGGTATATGATATCCAAAACCATGTGCGACGGAATAAACTGTGCATAACTTTTGCCTGGCTAAATAAAGGTTAAATAAATAAAATAAATAACGTTTTACTATCATACAATCTATTCCAAACACGTTGCTGCAATGGTTTTGGCTAATTACAAGACCCTCCGTCACTCGCGTATGCCTCTATAGCCGCATCTATAACGTTACCAATTAATAAAAAGGAATTGACTTGAATTGAAAACTGACCAGGAAACAAACAAACAACTGCTGCCACCGCTGTCCAAGCGTCATTTTTTTTTTTTTGTCCCTGTACTCCTGCAGGGAAACATTGTACAGTATGGGAGTATTGCAGACCGCTGCTATCAGTTTCTCCTCCATGTTGAAGTGTCGGAACGATGTCGGTTTGTGTTGGTTTCCACGTGGAAGGTAAAAACAGCAAGACATTAATTTGATTGGCTCTTACCGGGCAACTTTCCGGAAAGTTCAGAAATTTGAACTTTTCTGGGACACCGAAACGCCGATTAATCGGAAATAGGACCTGTTGGCCACAGTCGCCGGAAGTCGCACACTCTCATAGAGAATCAATGCATTTCCCACAACTCGTTGCCGAATCGCTCCCTGTTAGAACGTAGGGTTTGAGTGTTACGGGTTGCCGACCCCTGCCCTAGGGAAACAGGAAACCATTGTAGACCACTGTATAGTATTCCATCACCTTCCAATGAACTTAAAATAATGTGATGTTGATGAGTTGTTTTTATTGGATTACATTTAATTTAATAGTTAGGGGTGTGAATCATTCTGATCCAGATGTTTTGTGGAAAAAAAATATTATTAATAAAACAAAATATGTTTTTCTTAACAATTGTATTAGTATAGGTTTGGAATTTTCTGAGCATAAAATATGCCTCATTACTTATACAGTTTATTTTATACAATCTCTTTTTGTTCATCTTTTTCAAACGTGTGAATAAAAATGTATGTGTCCACTGTATGTGCCTTTCCACAACTTTATCTTTCTTTATTTTGAAAGCTCCTTGTTGCTCATCATGGATTCTTTACTATGAAATGCACTATCCAACAGTGGAATACTCTAGGAACAGCTGATTTTATTCTGAAGTCATCAGAATCACTACAATTGATTCTTCTAATTGGAGGCCAATTACCTTGGTGTCTGATCTGGAAGACAATCGGTTACCCCTGAGCTAATTTACATTTGGTATGATAAGCGGGGTGTAGACTTTGAGAATCAGTGTCTTTCACCACATCAGTCTAATGTCTTTTCATTTAATTTTGTTTTATTTCTGACTTTTCCATCACATGCCTGGACTACTGCAATGCCTTGCTGACTGGCCTTCTGGCCTGCGGCATGAAGCCATTACAACTCATCAAGAGCGCAGCCGCACTACTTCAGTCACTGATCCAATACACCCTACAGTCATCTGCATCAGACATCCCTTCCAGATCTATCCGATTGGCCCACTCTGGCCAGCCGACTGTCCCATGTCTCTGTACACCTCCCCCTTATGGCCCCACCTCTTCTCTGCCCTCATCCCTAGATGGTGGAATAACCTTCCCGACTTGCTGAGGAAAGCAGAATCTCTAACTCTCTTCCGAAAAACGGAAAACTCACCTTCACCTTCACCTGAGACTTCGCCTCAATTTATATATATTTTTTAATAATAACCTTTCTCTTCCCTTGACAGGTTTTGTGGCATTAATATCGGCAATGCCTATGATTAGACTAACTTTTTGATTACTCTAGCGATGATCTCTAGCCATAGTAATGCACTCACACATGTGTGAACTTGTCATGCACTAGACGTGCAGCAGCATTCTGCACCAGTTGCAGTGGCTTGATGGCACAGGCCGGTAGGCCTGCCAGCAAGGAATTGCAGTAGTCCAGACGTGAGATCACTAGGGCCTGGACCAGGAGTTGTGTGGCCTCTTGGGTGCAGAACGGTCGGATTATCCGGATGTTATGGAGGGAGAATCGGCAGGTCCGGGTGATTGCTGCGATGTGGCCCAAGAAGCACAGCTGGTCATCCAGAGTCAGTCCAAGACTCCTGGCAGACTGGAATGGAGACACTATGGAGCCTTCCACACTGATTGAAGCATCAATCAGCAGGGAGCCCTTCGCTGAGAAGAACAGCTCTGTCTTATCTAGGTTCAGCTTCAGGTGGTGGGTTGCATCCAGGCAGAGATGTCTGCAAGTCATGCAGAGATCCACACCAGGACCTGGGTCTCAGAAGGAGAGAAAGAGTTGAGTGTCGTTGGCATAAGAGTGATAAGAAAAACCATGAGCAGAGACGACAGAAGTTATTTGGTGTACAGGGAGAATAGGAGGGGGCCTAGCACCAAGCCCTGCAGGACTCCAGTGGAGAGGGCGTGGGGACAGGAGAGGGATCATGAGTTTTTATGATGAAGCCACAAATGAGGGAGTTTGTCATGAAGCAACACATGAGGGTGTTTAAAATGATGTCCATGCATGAAGGTGTTCCTAATGAAATAGCCTATGAGGGCATTTATAATAAAGCAGCATATATGGGTGATTATAACATATCACTATATGAGAGCATTTATAATATAACAACAATGAGGGTGTTTATAATGAGGAGTACCAAATGAGGGTATTTCTAAAAAAGTTATTTATAATGTAACAACAATGATAAGCTTATAATGAGGCATGATTTCATGGTGTATATAATCAAGCATTTTAGTGAAGTCTTCCACACCTTCTCCGTCTGAAAGGTAACAGCCTTTTCTAACACCAGCATGAGAATTTCCATTCGGATCTGGTCGGATACTGCCAGTAACTGCCACCCTTACTATGTTCAACCCTACCTCAATCAGAGCACAGGCAGTCAGAAAAGGATATGTGCACACTGTCATGGTGCAGCACTAGCGTGGCCAATTTTCAGGTCAATTATCAGTTGTCAACTGTTTCATAAGGTCCATTGATTTAAGACTTTAGTGTTTGACACACACATTGCATCCCAACTGAAGTAGAGGGGCAAAGTCCATTTTATTAACCCAAGCTGTTGACCCTGACAGAAAAGCACCTCTTTCAATTAACACGCCATTCATCACCAACTGTTTTTTATGGCGCAGGAAAAAGCCACATACGGTAGATGTGGCTATATGTGTGAAAGTAATTCTCTTAAGTGAGTTTATATGCACTCCAAATGTGAATATTTATTTTATAGCCTAACTTTACAGGAATGTAAAGGCATACTATTGTCCCCATGGTCGTGGGAGAAAACAATTTTCCCTTACACCACGTTAATAAATGAAAGCACACGTTCCTGATCTTCCTTGTATGTTTCTTGAATATCAAGCACTTGAGTACATATTTCAGTTATCTCTTTAGAAACTTTATTTGCTGATGCATTTCCAAATGAAGGTTATGGATTCAGGTCCCCCAAATTTATCACGCAGTATAATTTCTTTACAAATGCGTTAGTAATAGATGATTCAGTGCAACAATTGTAAAGTTGTAAAAAATCGGGGGCTTCTCATTTAAACGTGTGGATGCCGCCTTGTGCTTTCTTACAAAATTATTGAACATTTTGATGTTGCAATGTGCAAAAATGTCTACTGTGTGAAATACTCTTTGTATTGGGACTATATAAAATAAATATAGGCTATATTAAGAAATATATATATACTGTATATATATATTTCTTTTTTTTACGAAAGCTTATATTTGGATTTCTATTGTTGAATATTCCTGATGCTCATCTGCCACTCTGTTGAGCTATATTTTACACAGGGTTACTGTGTATGTGTGTGTGTAGATGCGTGTTTGTGCATCCGTGTGTATGCTTGCATGTGTGTGTGTGTGTGTGTGTGTGTGTGTGTGTGTGTGTGTGTGTGTGTGAGACAGGAATATGGTTGAGTAATGGGACATATTTGAAAGCAGGACAAATGCTGGTGAAGGTTGACATCCATCAGGGACTAAACGCACAGCACTCCATCAACTTTAGGGATCTGTCTGGTCACAGTTTCACTAACTCCCCAACAGTCTTTCCATTACAGGCGCACCATCAGTTCACTCACATAAAAAGAGTCCTGGAGGCGGGGGTCCGGACAGCAGGCTTGGAGGATCACCAGCTGGTCTGTGTTCTCCTGGCGTGACAGAGCCAAGCTGTGTCAATAATACATCACAAATTGATCCCACTGCAGGGGAAGGCAAATGGAATCACAAGGCCAAGAAAAACTCAGCCTAGCATGTCTGCATTTGGAGGTGGAAATGACCCTGAGTATGCCTTCATCCAAGATGCCTTAAAAAAGCCCTTCAACAATAGAGGGAGGCATTCTGGGATGGCGGTGTGCAGGTGTACCTGAGAGTGTCCTACATTGAGAAGGACAAAGGGGTGGGATGGCAGTCTTTAAACCTTGGACGTGTTCTTGAGGAGATCCTGGGCAGAAGTAGCTCCTATTGTGATTGGACGGGAGGGGGAGGGGGTAGAAGTTTGACACTTGGAGGAAGAACATGCATGTGCTCTGCGTGGAAAAAGTGTGCTGCGTCCTTGCGGCCGGGCAGCCAGGAGGGAGAGTGTAGTGTGGAGCTGTGCAGCCCACGCTCAACAGTAGCTGCTTTGTGAAGATACCCCTTCATGTTTTCAGGCATGTGACTGGCAACCATATTAACAGTTGTACAGTCTGGAGACCATCAAAAAAATCACATGGAAAGCTCTGTTCTATAGCTAGTAACATTGCAGAAGGGGAACAGATATGTTGGGCCAGTGTATGCTTAGGATGGTGGAGGAGTATTTAAACTAGGGACTGTGAGAGGGGGCAGGGAGGGAAATTAGTATTAAGAATAGGGTGGCACAGACTCCCCAGATGGAATATATTTGGGCAAAGTATAACAACACCAGTGAGGATATCATACTGCTAATACAGGTGGTTTGGCACAGTCAGGGACTGTGAGAGGGAGAGAAGAAATGTACTAGCAATACTTCGAAATTCCTTTCTTTAAACCATGTCATGTTTAATGTGGTTTATGACATTATTGGAATTACAGAGACATGGCTAGATGCAGTGTACAGGGATAAATATAATGTGGAGAGATACAAACTGATCAAGAAGGATAGGACAAATAAAAGAGGTGGGGGTATGATATGAAAGAAAATCTCAATGTGCTTCTAAGGTAATCCAGGATTAAATAAAATCCAGAGGTGGGGCAAAATCAAGGCCGATGACATTGAATATTAATCAATGTAAAGTTACATGTGGGAAATAAAAATATAAGACAGGAGTATTTATGGTAGGAGAAAAATTAGAATGTGTTCAATTTGGAAAAGATTTGGGAGATAGTTGGGAGTAGTTAATCAAAGTCTATCCGCATCTAAGCAGTGTGCTGTAGCAGTGAAAAAAGCCAACATAATGCAGATAATTTATAGCAAAAACTATTGAGTGTAAATCAAAGGAGATTATTGATGTTATATAATGGCTGTGTCAGACCTCATTTAGAGTATTGTGTGCAGTTCTGGGCAGCATACTTCAAGAAAGATATACAGGCTCTTGAAAAAGTGCAAAGAAGGGAAACTAAATTGGTACCTGGTATGAAAGGTTAATGTTACGAGGAAAGATTTAAGATGCTATTTTGCGACTATTTTGCTGTCGCAGATACCGACACATTAATGACTAATTTACTAAGACAGGTTCTAATTACACAATCAAAGAAATGAAACACCCTCATTTGCAATTTTGCAGTAGGAGACTTTAGAGATTTGAGTTGAAGGATCAAGCACTGTACTCTGCCCCTAATATCACTTGTGTGAATTGTCAGTGTTTAATTTACTTGTGTGTGTACATGTGTGTGTGTGTGTGCATGTGCACATGGATATGTGTATGCACTCTAACTTTTGCCCTGTGCATATCCTGTTGTATACTATGCCACTATATAGTTTAAATCTGAGCAGTTTGAACTTGCATTTTAACCATTAGATCATAACACAGTAGTGTCAATATCATTTTATCATTATTATATTTTAAGAATTTAGCAGACGCTGTTATCCAGAGCGACTTACAAGATGTGCATTAATACATGGTAGGAACGGGGTCATCCCTATGTTCCCACAGCCCTATGTTCCCACAGCCCTATGTTCCCCCATTTCTCAAAATTAGGCCCTATGTTCCCCCAGCCCTATGTTCCCTAATAGGGCTGGGGGAACATAGGGCCTAATTTTGAGAAAAGGGGGAACATAGGGCTGGGGGAACATAGGGCCTAATTTTGAGAAATGGGGGAACATAGGGCTGTGGGAACATAGGGTTGTGGGAACATAGACATGCTCCCGTAGGAACAATCATAGTTTGCGCACGAGATCAGTGCAGTAATATAGCGATAGACATCATTGTAGGCAGCTGCATGCCATGCCTGTAACACTGGGAAGGAAAAGGTTAGTACATTTTTTATTTTTTTTTATTTTATTAAATGAGAAGGCAGGGATACATATACAAGAAGTGTTGAGCAAGTCGGCAGTGGTGATGACAATTGGCTAGATGTACAGAATTCAGTGGTAGTGGAGTCTGAAAAGGTGGGTTTTGAGTCTCTTGCGGAAGATCGCAAGTGATTCCACGGTCCTGACCGATTGCAGAAGGTCGTTCCACCACCGAGGGGTCAGGACAGAGAAGAGGTGAGACCATGAGGAGCGGCTGCCGGGCGCCCGGAGGGATGGGACAGTCAGTTTGCCAGAGGAGGCTGAGCGGAGGGGTCTGCCTGGAGTGTAGGGTGTGATGAGTGTCTGGAGGTAAGGAGGAGCAGTTCCTCTAGCCGCCTGAAAGGCAAGCACCAGTGACTTCAATCTGATGTGTGCTGCGATGGGGAGCCAGTGCAGAGAGGAGAGTAGAGGGGTGAACTTGGTTGGCAGTGTAGTGTAATGGTTAGGGAACTGGGCTTGTAACTCAGAGGTTGCAGGTTCAATTCCCAGGTGGGGCACTGCTGTTGTACCCTTGAGCAAGGTACTTAACCTGAATTGCTTCAGTAAAAATATCCAGCTGTATAAATGGATTGTATGTAAAGAAATTTAAACTGTGTAAGTCGCTCTGGATAAGAGCGTCTGCTAAATGCCTAAAATGTAAAATGTAAAAATGTAACTTGGGTAGATTGAACACCAGACATGCGGCAGCATTCTGGACTAGTTGCAATGGCTTGATGGCACAGGACGGTAGGCCTGCCAGCAAGGAATTGCAGTAGTCCAGATGCGATATCACCAGGGCTTGGACCAGGAGTTGTGTGGCCTCTTCGGTGAGGAACGGTCGGATCCTCCGGATGTTGTGGAGGGAGAATCGGCAGGTCCGGGTGATCGCTGTTATGTGGCCCGAGAAGCACAGCTGGTCGTCTATGGTCACTCAAAGACTCCTAGCAGACTGGGACGGAGACACTATGGAACCTTCCACAGTGATTGAAGCATCAATCATCGGGGAGCCCTTCGCTGGGAGGAAGAGCAGCTCAGTCTTCCCCAGGTTCAGCTTCAGGTGGTGGGTGGGCATCCAGGCAGAGCTGTCAGCCAGGCATGCAGAGATCCGTGCCGGGACCTGTGTCTCAGATGGAGAGAAGGGGAGAAAAAAGTGGCGCCAGCATAACAGTAGTAAGAAAAACCATGCGCAGAGATAACAGAATGAAGTGACTTAGTGTACAGGGAAAATAGGACTGGGCCTAGCACCGAGCCCTGCAGGACTCCAGTAGAGAGGGTGTGGGGAGATGAGAGGGATCCTCTCCAGGCTAACTGGTAGGACCAGTCAGTTAGGTAGGACTTGAACCATGCCAGTGCAGATCCTGAGATTCCCATCTCGACGAGAGATGAGAGCAGGATCTGATGGTCCATGGTATCAAATGCAGCTGACAGGTTGAGGACAACGACGACGGAGCTAAGGGATTGGGACTTAGCCGTTTGAAGAGCCTCAGTGACCGCAAGCAGAGCAACCTCTGTGGAGTGAACCCAGATTGGTTAGGATCAAGCAAGTCATTCTGTAGGAGATGAGCAGACAGTTGGTTATAGACAGCCCGCTCTAGTGTTTTGGAGAGGAAAGGGAGGAGAGAGAAAGGTCGGTAGTTGGAAATGACAGCAGGATTCAGAAAGGGTTTTTTGAGGAGGGGGATGACATGGGCACTTTGGAGGGAAGAGGGGACAGAGCCAGAGGAAAGAGAGGAGTTGATAACATTGGAGACAAATGGGAGGATGAGGGGAGAAGGAATGGGATTGAGAGGGCAGGTGGTGGGACGGTGGGAGTGAACAAGTTGAAGCATGTCCGAGTCAGAGAGGGGCGAGAAGGAGGACAGAGGGGTGAGAGGTTTAGGTACCGAGGTGGGTGAGGGAGGTTTGGATGAGGGAGAGGATGGGGTGAAGGAGTTGCGAATGTCATCGACCTTCTCGCGAAAGAAGAATGCAAAGTCATCCGCGGTTAGAGAGGAGGGGGGTGGTTGAGGAGGAGGGGTGAGGAGAGAGGAGAACGTAGAATAGAGTTTACGAGGATTAGAAGTAGAAGATTAAATCTTGGAAAGGAAAAATGCAGATTTAGCAGAGGAGAGGTTAGAGGAAAAGGTAGCCAAGAGTGTGTGGAAGTCAGTCAGAGCCACAGGGGATTTGGATTTTCTCCATTTCCTTTCTGCTGCTCGCACAGCAGTTTAAAACACTATGTTCAATAACATCAGCTTTACTGTAGACAGGATTCAAACAGCATTTGTCCTTAACATTGTCCCAACATTCTTTAATAAAATGTATGTGTGTGCATGTAGGGTTGGTAGCGCAAATCTTCTGTGTACCCTTTCCTTTATGCTATAGCGAGATGTGGAACTGACTGCACCTGTCTGGTACTGCTCACTCACATACCTGCAGGGCATAGACCACCATTTCTTCCTCAAAGGCAGCCACAGTGAAGTGTCCAGCCACCGAAGCAGGGACTACATATCATGTTTTAATGCTTCATAAGGTGTGCCGAACATAAACGCCATCTCTCCGTAATGTGTTTGAATAAAACTAAAGAGCAGATTGCCCATCGGCTGCTCCTCTGAACATACGATCAGTGTTAAATCACCAGTTATGGATATATGCTCATGACAGACATCCCTATGCGTCACTCTGAGGTTTACGACAGAAAAGCAAACGCAACGTTATTGAAGCGCAATTCATCATGTTAGTTACTATTGCGTCGCATCATAATTACAGTGTAAGTGAAATGTAATTAGGCGGCATACATCACTTTGCCAGATGTTCAGTAGAAAACTTCATAGCACACCATAAATCCATGTTCAAATGAGGAGAGCCAGCATTTGATTTCTTACAGCTGTCCAGACAGAGAGAAGCCTTGTTTTTCATTCAAAAATTTAAGAAAGGGTTTTTAGGCTGCTGCCTGGCCCATCATATTAAGTCACTATGTGTATCATTGTGCACCAGTGACCCCTCAGATCAAGTGGGTACCCACAGTCTGCCTATGCAAGCTACACATTAAGTGTCTTCCTCCGACTCAATGTCTGTGTGAGTTTACCTGGTGGACTGCGGAATAAAAATAAGTGGTGGCTTGACAGCTGGTTCTTGGCAGGTTTCAGAGTTGAAGTGCGTGCTTGTTTATACTCTACCGAATTGAAAGAGGAAGTTTAACCAATGAGCATGAACAAATACAAATGTGCCCATTCCAAATCAGGAAAAAATAGGGGTAATACATTTTTTTAAAGATAAGTAGCCTACTCAGTATACAACAGCAGCTGTTTATTTATTTAGTCATTTCAGCTGTTTATTTATTTAGTAATTTCAAAGTGTTTGATATTTTTATTTGTAAATTGTAGATTAAGCTGTAGTTGGTATTTCAAAAGAGGCACACACTTTTGGTGTTTTGCCAATGTGCGTTTGCAAGGTCTTGGTTATGTAAGGGTGTGAAAATAGTTTAGACATTAATGGAGAGAACATGATATTTCATTTATTCTGCAAACAAAAACAAAAAAAGGATTTCAATCTGCAATACTGCAAATAGATGTACATTGCTGTTGTTTGTGTTTGTTCACTGGATTGTATTCTGTCTCTGTCATTCATCTCAGAATAATAAAATGTCATTATTGTTTTTGTTTTGGAGGATGTACTCAATCTTATCACATGCTGATAAAAAAAATGAAACCTGAAACAAAAATGCATTTCAGTTTAGACCGGGCAGAATCATGGCGTGGAGAGAACATGATATTTCATTTATTCTGGCCAATAGCACATTGCTGTTGTTTGTGTTTGTTCACAACCTCAGATGTCGGAGGTTTACTTGTATAAGAGTTAGACTGTAGACTTTATAGGATATATATGAGGTATTATTTGATTAAAAAAATGTGTTGAGTCATTGTTAGTTGAATTGATTCATAGATTAATATGTTGACAGCGAAAGTTAACAAAAGTTTGATTGATGAAGAAGAAGCTGAGCAGAAATTTTGGTTTTCAGTAAAGCTGAGGGTTGATATTCACCCCCGCTATGTGCTGCATTCATTTATACGTTTTTTAATTCGCTTTAAGTGTTGTTTCCATTTAGACATTTCTGCACCTGAGTGTTTGGAACCGAGGTGTATAGTATTTTTTATCGACTTGGTGTCTCTGTTTAGGCAGTAATTCGTTCAGTGCAGGGAGAGCAGTAGATATATTTAGGGGTGAAAATGTGGCCACCGGCAGTGCAGTGTGAGTGTTGTAGAATGATTGCGTTTCTGGAAGAAGACTTCCAGGAGGGTTTCATCTGCGACAGATGCCAGCTTGTGAAGCATCTCGAGAGCAAGATCCTTGATCTCGAAGCCCAACTTGTTGGTCTCGACTGCCCTGCAGAATTTGTAGAGTTCCAGGAACTAATTAGTACGCCCTTTAGAGAGTTAGCCTGCACGCCGAAACGGGGTAGGGGGGAGACTCTAGAGCAGGTAGGGAGAGAGAGTTGGGTGACGGTAGGGCGCCAGCGTAGAAAAGGGCGCGCACATGCAGGGGCGGCATCTCCAGAGATTGTGGTGTCCAACCATTTCCAGCCCTTGCAGGAAGAGGATCTGGCCCAGCCCTCTGTGAGCGGGAGGACTGATGGGCCCCAGGGCACCCTGGTGGCCAAGCCACCCAGGAAAAGGGAGTTAATTGTAGTGGGGGATTCAATCATTAGAGGTGTAGACAGTATAGTCTGTTCGCGGGAAAAGGAATCTCGCATGGCATGTTGCCTGCCTGGTGCTCAGGTTGGAGATCTTCTGGAACACGCGGACAAGCTCCTGGCCAGAGCAGGGGTGGATCCAGTGGTCATGGTCCATGTTGGAACCAATGACATAGGTAAGGGTAGGTTTGAGGTTCTGCAGGACAAATGTATAGAATTAGGAACAAAGTTAATGGGCGGAACCTCCACGGTTGTCTTCTCTGGAATTCTGCCAGTACCACGTGCTAGCAAAGGCAAGCAGAATTTTATATGGAGATTTAACACGTGGCTACAAACCTGGTGCAGGACAGAGGGGTACAGGTTTATGGGGCACTGGGACTCCTTTTGGAATAGGGGTGACCTGTACAAGTGGGATGGGTTACACTTGAACCAGAGGGGTACAGTTGCATTGGGCCAGCATATGCTTAGGGTAGCGGAGGAATATTTAAACTAGGGACTGGGGGGGCAGGGAGGGAAATTAGTAGTAGTAGTATTATGGATAGGGAGGTACAGACTGCCCAGATGGAAGATACCAGGGTGGAGTGTAATAAATCTGAGGATATCATTAAAATGTGTAACAATCCTGAAAGAATTTGCAGCACAGAGGTAGGAGAACCAATAGGGACAAGTGACCACAGTGCAGTTATTTTTGATATTTTTTGGCAAGTTAAGACAGCCTCCTCTAACTCTCGAATTTTTAATTTTAGACGAGCTGACTTTAATAAAATGAGAGAGAATTTAAGTAATATAGATTGGGTAAAACTTCTAGATTGCAGAACTGTGAATGAAAAATGGACTATATTTAAAAGGGTTATTGTAGATGTACAGTGTAAATTCATCCCCAAAGTAAGGAAAAACAGGATGAAAAAACTGTCTCCGCAGTGGATGACTAAATCTTTACGGGAGATTTTGAGGCAAAAGAAACGACTGTACAGAGTATATAAAAAGGATAACTCAGAAGTTAGATTATTGTAATATGCTGGCTAAGGCTAAAAAGGAAATAAGATCCGCTAAAAGGCGGTTTGGAATTAAAATTTCCCAAGATGCAAAAAGTAATCCTAAGAAGTTTTTTCAATATTGTAGTAAAAAAAGGAAAGTTAAGGATGAGGTTAAGTGCATTAAGAATAAGGAAGGAACTTTGGTTTATAATAATAAGGATATTGCTAACACACTAAACAGTTACTTTGTTGAGAGCTTTACTAGAGAAGAGGTTATAAATATGTCTAAATGTATAGGTACCAGAGGTACAGAATGTTTTGGAGGACTTTGAGGTAAGGGACATAGAAGTACTACAAAAACAACAAAAACTTAAGACAAATAAGGCAGCAGGCCCTGATGGCATATATCCCAGAGTATTCAATGAACTTGGGGAAATTATATATAAACCATTGACAGATATTTTCATTCAATCCATAATCACTGGAGAAATACCAGATGACTGGAAGCAGGGTAGTATAATTCCAATATATAAGAAGGGGGACCGTACTGACCCAGGGAACTATAGGCCTGTCAGTTTAACTTGCTTCGCATGTAAAATGCTGGAATGTATTATTAGGGATAAATTGGAATCATTCTTGAAAAATAATAGTATTTTAAGGGAGAGCCAACATGGATTTCTCAAAGGGAGGTCTTGCCTATCAAACCTCCTGGACTTTTTCGAAGAGGCTACAAAGTGTTTTGACATGAACCAGGCTTATGATATTATATATTTGGACTCAGAAAGCATTTGACAAGGTACCACATGAGAGGTTCATTGCTAAAATGAATTCAGTAGGAATTGCAGGAGTAGTTTCACAATGGGTTCATAATTGGCTGCAAGGGCGAATACAAAGAGTAACATTAGGTGGGGCTGAATCTGACCTCGGTGCTGTGGGCAGTGGTGTCCCGCAGGGATCGGTGCTGGGACTTCTGCTCTTCCTTATTTACATAAATGATCTTGATATGGACATTAGTAGCAAAATAGTTAAATTTGCAGATGATACTAAACTTGGGGGTTTGGCAAACAGTTTGGAATCGACTAAAGTAATCCAAGATGATTTAAACAAAATCCAAAAATACATGGCAGATGACGTTCAATATTGATAAATGTAAAGTTATGCATGTGGGAAATAAAAACGTTAGACAGGAGTATTTTATGGGAGGAGAAAAGTTAGTTGTTCATGTTGATAATGGAAACGATTCTCTAGTGAAGGCTTTTGCTTCTATTCTTGACTCCGTTGGTTTTGTCCAAAATGTGTCTGGGCCGACTCATTGTCATCAACATACACTGGACTTTGCTAATGCTAATACCATAGGATAAAGCTATCTAGTTGTCTCTCCTCATAATCCTGTGCTCTCTGACCATTTCCTTATTACGTTTGAAATTCATGCTACCACTGCTATTAGATCAAAACCAGTGTTCTACTTTAGTCGCTCCCTAAATTCCTCTACGATACCTAACTTTGTCAGCCTGTTCCAAGAATCATTTACTGTTAATCAGGATCCCACTAGTCTACAATCTATTGATCAGCTGACGGACAATCTAAATGACACCCTGCGCAACACTCTTGATGTTGTTGCGCCTCTCAAAAAGAAAAAAACTAGCCAAAAGAAGCTTACACCATGGTATACTGACCACACACGTGCTCTTAAACAAGCTTCTCGCAAGTTGGAACGTAAGTGGCGATTCACTAAATTAGAAGTATTTTATTCTGCCTGGAAAGACAGTCTGGTACAGTACAAATATGCTCTCTCCTCCGCAAGGTCAACCTATTTGTCTGATATGATTGAGCATAATAAGAATAATCCAAAATTTCTTTTTGATACAGTGGCCAAACTGACAAAGAACCAGACTGAAACCAATGCTAAGCCTCTGGCAGCCTATAATAGTAATGATTTCATGAACTTTTTCTCTGAGAAGATTGAGAAAATTAGAGATGAAATTACTCAAATGGCACCTTCTGCTGTAGCGGACACTGATCAGAAAGCACAGGCTTACCAGGACAGGGGTCCTATGGCTACTCTTGAGTTTTTTAGCGCTCTGGAGTGGACTGAATTTTCTAAATTGTCCTCCAAACCATCTACTTGCCAATTAGACCCAATCCCAACAAAACTTGTTAAATAACTTCTTCCTGTTATGGGGCAATCCATGTAAGACATTATTATTCTGTCTCTTTCATCAGGCAGTAATTAAGCCACTTTTAAAGAAACCAAACCTTGACCCAGAAAATCTCAGTAACTACAGGCCAATTTCTAATCTTTCCTTTCTCTCAAAAATTCTAGAAAAAGCTGTAGCTCAGAGACTGACTTCATTCCTGACATCAAATGACATCTATGAAACTTTTCAGTCAGGATTTAGGCAACACTATAGCACTGAGACTGCTGTTATTAAAGTTGCCAATGACTTACCGATATCAGCTGACCGTGGATGTGTCTTTATTCTTGTGCTCTTGGACTTAAGTGCTGCGTTTGACACAATAGACCACCAAACTCTTCTGAGCAGACTTGAAAACCTAGTTGGACTGCGTGGACAGGCACTCTCCTGGTTTAAATCCTACCTGTCAGATAGGTATCAATTTGTGCAGTTAAATGATGAGCCCTCTGCTCTCATCAAGGTGGAATATGGTGTCCCTCAAGGTTCTGTTTTGGGGCCATTATTGTTCTCCCTTTACATGTTGCCACTTGGTGATGTCATTCGTAAACATGGCGTACATTTTCACTGCTACGCAGATGACACACAATTATACCTATCAATAAAAACTGGCGAAGGACAATTCAAACAGTTGGAGGCCTGTTTTAAAGACATAAAAGACTGGATGTCAGATCATTTTCTATTTTTGAATACTGCTAAAACAGAGATGTTGGTCTTGGGGCCCAAAAACCTCAGAAGAGGGTTATCTGATTTATCTCTTAATCTGGATGGTTGCTCTGTTGCTGCAAGTTTGGTGGTAAAAGACCTTGGTGTTACTATAGATCCTGATCTCTCATTTGATAGTCACATCAAAAACATTTCCAGAGTAGCGTTTTTTCACCTGAGGAATATTGCCAAAATTAGGGGCTTCCTGTCATTAATAGATGCAGAAAAATTGGTACATGCCTTTGTTACATCTAGATTAGATTATTGCAATGCATTACTGTCTGTGGCTGTTCCAATACCTCACCCAGGAGCCTACAGTTTTATCGACTGTTAGCCTTTATTTCTAATTTCTATTCTTAATTTTATTTAATTTGATTGTTAATGATTTTGTTGGAACATTAGGTTCTGATTTGATGTTGATTTCTTTGTATTTTTCTATTCTTAATTTTATTTAATTTTATTGTTAATGATTTTGTAATTCAAGAAGCCTATTAGAACGTTAGGATCTGATATGATGTTGATTTCTTTGTATTCTACTTGTGCTATGCATTGCTTTTGCTGCTTGTCTTGCACTGATTTTATGTAAAGCACTTTGAATTGCCCTTGTGTATGAAATGTGCTATACAAATAAATTTGACTTGACTTGACTACAACTCGTACAGAATGCTGCTGCAAGGATCCTGACTAGAACAAAGAAATATGAGCACATTAGTCCTGTGTTGGTGTCACTTCACTGGCTTTCTATAAACTATCATGTAGACTATAAGGTACTCCTCTTAACTTATAAGGTGTTGCATGGACTTGCACCCTCTTACTTGACGGATCTACTTCATCCGTACAATCCCCCACGTTCGCTTCACTCACAAGATGCAGGCAACTTGGTAGTCCCTAGAATATCAAAAAATACAGCAGGTGGCAGAGCTTTCTCCTTTCGAGCTCCTTTACTGTGGAACAGTCTACCCGTCTCTGTGAAGGAGTCAGACACGGTCTCAATTTTCAAGTCTAGGTTAAAAACACATCTCTTTAGTCTCTCTTATAGTCATTAGGTGCAGATGTGGAGGGGGCGTAGCAATAGAGCCTTCTGGTGCAATGAGCTATCCTTACTGTCACATTTTTTATGTTTTGTCATACATACTGTCACCAATCATAAGTGATGATCCGCCCCTATCAGGACTGCTGATGATGTGGTGGGATGGTCTCCGAGTGCCCTCATGGCTGCGTGCTCCCTGTGCCACTCACCTAATTAGTTATGCTGCCCTAGATTACTTCTGCTGGTGCAAAAGTGTTATCACTACTCTTTCCCATGATCCTGTGTGATATTTATCATAGTCATAATTTCACCTTTCCTCTTTTCTCCCCGGCTTCGTGGCACCTGCCCGGAGCTCACCTGCCCCAGAGTCAACCCCCCACCCCTGCCATGTGTTAGCCGGATGCCGCTGGCCCAGACCCTAGCTGCTGGTTCCATCCCACGCCCTGCCCTGGTATCTGGAGGGATGAGGTCCACCCTACCCCTACACTTAGAATGCCCTTCCGGTGGTCTGTTAAGCCTCATGAGCCTCAAGGACTATTTGTTTTATTTTTCTCTGTATCCCACCATTGACCGCCTTTTAAGGGGTCAGGGAATAATTTTCCAGTCTCCCACATTGGCTCCAATGGTTTTCTGTTTTTTTGATTCCTTCTGCAAAATGCCAATTGTGAAGCGCTGTGTGACAACCTGTTTGTAAATGGCGCTATACAAAAATAAAGATTGATTGATTGATTGATTTGATTGAGGTTTTATCCCTAAAAGGGATTAACAAAGTAAAATACCAAAGATTTTTTAAGATAAGTGGGGTCAGCAGAACAAGAAGAGGCCACAGGTGGAAATTAGCTAAAGGCAAATTCCACACAGATATTAGGACGTTTTTCTTCACACAGAGAGTTGTCAATGTCTGGAACAGCTTGCCAGGTCAGGTAGTAGAGGCAGAAACGCTTGGGCTATTCAAGTCCAGGCTAGATGTACTGTAGTACTAGATACTCTTTAGATTAGGACATGATGAGCCTAGTTGGGCCGAACGGCCCGTTCTCATCATTATGTATTCTTATGTTCTTATGTTCTTATAACAGTGGTCCGGAACAAACAAATTGAACAGCACAAATTCATCAAAGCAACAGAGAGGCAGGCACGAAGACTGCATCATTAGGCCACCTACTAATAAAAACTTGCCGAGCAACAACACCATTGTGATTGTTATATACCACCAAGGCCGAAATTACCATATATATTGGGGGGGACACATCCCCCCCAATATTCAGATATGCTCAAAATGTCCCCCCCAATATATAGCCTAGCTGATTTTTTTTTTAAATGTCCCCCCCAATGTTGACTCCATGGTTACGGCCTTGTATACCACCATATATTGTTCAATACCACCATGTTTAAATTTAAGGATTTAATATCAGTGAACACCAGAGCAGCAAAATTGTGAATTATGAGAGGAAAAAAATAAACTAAAATCAAGTAACATTTTTAATTAATATCTAAGGCCAATTTGCTAATCCAATTTGCTTCTCTTTAAAGGGGCTCTTGACAGCTTCACCCAATCAAATGGAGGTGTGAAGGAGGTATATTTTATCATTGGTCTGAAAACATTCATACAATTGGAGCTGAATGAGGAACTACATTTCAGCCCATTAATTTGTCGTTAATGTCTCTTGAATTGAATGTTATCTCCCTGTGGATGAAGCCTTATTCCGAAGTTGGTGCCAAATAATGATTGCTTATTCTGGTTGGAGTGATTGCATGATTGTTCATTTATCGTTTCTGTGTTTCAAATTTGTCCCTGATTATTACTTTATAGCCTTACACTGGTCACTTTTTGTTGTATCTGCATTCTCTTAAAAAAAATTTAAATACTCTGATGAAGGAATAGGTGTTGGAAACAGGTCAGCATTTGTTGGGTTTTATGGGTTCAATAAATATGTTTTAACCCACAGGAGTCTTGGACCAAAATATATTTGTTCCCCTTGTAGGTTTGATATATTCCATGGGCCCACTTTGCAAACATAGGAATTGCTTCTTCACTTTTGAAACACAAACATATTCATATGTCCAATATAATGAATGAAAGTTCAAATCACATTGGGGGCTGCTGGGTGGCTCATCCTACAAAGGCACTGTTGGATGGCACTGTCCCACAAGGAGGGAGGGATTCAGTCAAGGATGACTAATCGCACACCAGCAACCACAGCTGGTCAATCGGTTGCCCACAGTCTGCCTGTATAAAGTGTCTCCCTCCACCTCACGCCTGTGCAGCATAACTTGTGAACTGCAGTGTGAAAGGAAGCAGTGGGTGACATCACGTGTTCCTGAGGGGAGCATGTGCTTGTCTGCGCTCTCCCGAATTGAAAGTGGAGGTTACAGCGATTGCAGTTTAATATTATGATTGTCCACTTCAAATTGGAAGAAAAAAGTGGGAAAAGCATAACAAAATACAGAAATAAAGAATCACAGCTCTAATTTACCCCCTACGTAGAAAACTCTAACCCAAAGCTCACATCTATCTCTCCCTCTTTATATCCATCTCTATATAGATAGTTGGATAGAATGATAGATAGATAACGAGAAGGAAAAAGAACACTGGTCTTTGAAACAAAGTTTGTGGACAGCAGTGTTCAGATGGCTTCCCCAGAGATGGTGTCGTTACACCGCCGTTCCCGGTGACAAGAAATGAAATACTGCCCCTGGGCTATGCCTCACAGAACCAACCGCGTGACAAGCGATGGACAGGGGATCCTGAGTACTTTATATAAGATGGCATATTTCCACGCAGCTCACTTTTTCTTTTTTACCTTCTTTTGACTTCAGTAGAAGCCCCTACCTGAGGCATAGTGAGGGAGCAGTGTTGGTGTATGTTGCTTTTATATCTAAAGCACAAGCGTAGGAACCAGCTGTCAGCTTGTTTCTTTTCCCTCCATTTGAATTACTCTCCTCCTTGGAGCTGCACAGATGATCTAGCACATCCATGAAATGTTCCAATATTCATAAAGGTAATATTGACTCACTGCAAGAAATGAAAAATGTCTGTCTAGGGGAAAATGTTTTCTATTATTCATTTTTTTATATTGTTAATATAGAAAGGTAGGGGGACAAAGTCTTTCAGCTACTGTATGGCTAAGTGGGAGTGTATACATGCATGTGCATATGTGCATGCCTTCATGCTTGTATCTGTGTGTATCATAACATCAGGATTTGTGCAGTTTTATGTATTTTTAGAATATTAGAAAATATGAGAATTGATTTGAACCCCATACCTAGTGAGTGCACAACAATAGCACTCGTCCATCTATATCCCTGTTGAATAAAAAACTATATATATATATACAGTATATACTGTATATTACCATGTGAGTTGTGATAACAATATTTACCATGGTGATACATCCATATTGCCGAAACAGACATGAGTCCATTTTTTTTGCATTTATGGGAAATGTCTCTTAAACAAACTTAAATAAATAAAGACAACTAAGGGCTGTCACCTGTCCATGCCTGCCAAATTTCAGGAAATGTTTTATGAAATTTATGGTTTATGTTTTGTTTAATACATTTGGGAAACGGTGTACTGGCTACATATGGCCCCTATTATGTTCACACATTTTAGACATTTAGCAGATGCTCTTATGTGGTTCTTTGTGGCTGAGTAGGTAGAGCATGGCGTTAACAACATTTAGGTTGTGGGTTCAATTCCCACTAGTGCCACATATACTGAAAAATGTATGCATTCACTACTGTAAGTCGCTTTGGATAAAAGCGTCTGCTAAATGGCATATATTATTTTACCCTGAGCTTATTACAGATTACATTTTTACATCAAATACATTTATACAGCTGGACACTTACTGAAGCAGTTCAGGTGAAATACCTTACTCAAGGGTACGACAGCAGTGGCCTACCAGGGAATCAAAGTTATAAGCCCACCTGATCATTATACTACACTGCCTTATGGTACCAATTGACCCAATGGCGAAGTGGTGTAAATATTGCAAACTGATTGGTTTGTTGGGGCCATGTTTTTCAAAAATTCTGAATGTAAAAAATCTGCAGTAATTTGTGGCGGCAGTGTAGTGTAATGGTTAGGCGAGCATCCAATATGATGGACATTGTGGGCCTTCAGGTCAATTTCTTCCTCAGGAGGGGAGCAATCTTGGTGTTGTGAATCTATATCAAACAGGTCAAGTGAGTTCCATACTTTCAGTGTTTACATTTTGTTTTGTATTGTTTGTTAAAACATCACCATATTACCAATTGGAACCATATTGATATCTCAGTTATAATCATCTGCAAAAAATCAAAATTGTGTTGTTGAAAAATACACTGTTCAGGAATCTTTCTCTGCGTGTCAGTTAATTATACTGGCTATGTTTCCGGTCATGAATGGCAAATATGATTACGTAAAATTAGAGCTGTCTAGATGTTGCCATATAGCAGGTGCACAGTGCACAATCTTCAGCCAACAAACAGTTCTCCCATCTCACATGCTTAATTACAGCTGTTACCCACACAGAGACACAGGCTGGACAAATCTCTGCTTCAAAACTATTTTAAAATAGAGCTGATTCTGGATGGCAAAAATGGAAAGTAAAAAGCCTGCATTTGAATAATTTATTTCTCAAAATGAAGGAACAGTGTAGAGGCATATTTGATTATTATTGGGGGCTGCAATGTATATTATTACTATTTGTGTTATTACAACACCATTTTACAGAAAATAGATGGAATATTGCCATTAAACAGTACAATAAATACCCTGTAAAGCCCAGAAACATTTTTTGCACATATTTATTTCCCCAATGTACAGTGCCCCAACAGGATGATCCACCATACTGGAATTCCCACCACTTTGCAAACCCTGTCACATTTGGTATACAGATTGGCCTGGCCAAATAACTTTCTCATTATACATGTTTTTTCATTCTCATGGATAATTGCATTTGATCATGTCCAATGGTAAATTATCAGTGTGTTTTAGAGAATCACAGTTAAGCCATGACTACCGTTTCTTTTCAAAGAATTAATCAAATCAATTGCAAAATGCAATGTCAAAGATAAGACAGGAAGGGAAAAACTGCAAGCAGGTATGCTAGTGACAAGAATGAATATCATCTGTACATGTCAGGCAGAGCCAGGTCTTAACTCACGGTTCCTCTCCAGAATTGCACTGCCATCACTAAAATGTGCATCCCTCTTTGTGTTTTTATTTCCCTACTGATTACTTCAGAAAGGAAGAACCAGCCCAACAAACATGTCAAGGAGAAACTCCATCCCAATTTCATCACTACTTTCACGTCAATCCCCCATCCCCCATCTCCACAACCCCAAACACCTTTTTACACCGGTCTTTACACCAGTCTTTACCACCGTCCTATCTATAAACCATGCTACTTCCTCCCTCTGAAACACATACATACACTCAAATGTATGCTTATGCACACAAATACAGAAACTCTCTTTCCCTGTCACACACACACACACACACACACACACACACACATGTAGGTACAAAATCTTACACAAACACACACACACATCCACCCTCCCACAGTTGTTCACACACATTATTGCACACTCACACAGAAGCATAGGGTTAGCTTTTAGGGTTCAGGTTAGGGCACAGCCAATTGCAATGGTAAATTGATGAGTGAGCTGCCCTTAACTGACCCAGCACATGAGGGATATCATTTTATATTTTATATTTAATGAGTTCATGCATACATTCGCAAGACAAATCTAATAGTCTACTATTAATCTATTCTAATCTAATCTAATTCTAACAACCACTGAAGCAAAAACAGACATGCATGTATTCAAAAATATCATTGCCAATTTACAGTCTTTGATATGTGAATGACACAATAAATATTTCAGAGTGCACTGCAGACTAATGACTGCCTGGGACACTCTAAAGGAATTTGAGTGTGAAACATGTATTTCAAAGCCATTTCTAATGGCTATCTGTAAGATATTAAGCTCTAGGTCCCTGGAAAGGGGCACCGGTGACATATAAGATATGCACACAGTATTCTACCATCAGCCAGAACTATTACATGTAAACTGAGAAACAGAATGGGATTTCTGGTGGATGAAAATGTCATGCTCTGGCAAACCACATGAACAGACCAGCAGGGGGAAAAAAACTTTGGGCATCCGCTGGTTTAACAACCATCTGCCAGAACTGTCAAACTGGATGGCCACCAAACTGGAATAGGAGAAGATGCTATTCCTTTCTTTATTTATTCATTTAATTTTTTTAGTTCAGAGGGAGCTTCATCCTTCTCACACTACTGGCTCTATCGTGTCCGTCACTGGAGTGGAACACCTGTGTGTTGAGGGAGTGGAGCAGGGACGTCTATTATGTCAACTCCATCACCCTCCACAGTCCAACCTTATTTATCCCTCCGTTTGGAGGGATGAATAAGAACTGCACTTGAAACAGACCTGCTGCCGGCACTGACTAACACAGAACTAGTCTATACTGGTCTCTTACTCTAGGCTGACCTGTTCTATTATTAAACCCAAACAAATATGGTTTAAGTGAGAGATGGCAGAGATGGTTGGCAGAAGCCGAAAAAGACAGGAAATTCACACCAGCACCTTGACCATTATCATGAACTATATGGACTATGGCCGTGTCCGAAACCGCTCACTCGTTCTCTATTCCCTATTCCCTCTATAGTATATACTATATAGTGTACTATTTAGAGAACGAAAGTAATGTTTTCGGAGACTACAACTGAACGTCATTTGCGTAAAAAAAAAAAAGGTGCAGGATATTCAGGTGACGCAAGCGGATGTGCTCAGTATCATAAACAAACCGAGCACTCATGGCGGCAGGTTTAAATGTGCTAAAGTTTAGATTTTCAAAGACGGGCAAAATTTTGTGTAAATGTAAATAAATGTAAGTAACGTTAAGCTAGCTACCTTTTCTGTATTTAACACGTTAATAGCCTGGCTTTTGTACGTAAGTTACCTCAGGAATAGCCTGGCTTTTGTACAAAAGCCAGGCTATTAACGTGTTAAATACAGAAAAGGTAGCTAGCTTAACGTTACTTACATTTATACACAAAATTTGCGGCGGTAGACATTCCGGTCATTTCTGTCGCCGTCGCTGTATTTCTTTCTGTCGCCATTCTTTCCCTTCTCTCCTTCTGTATGACACGACCGCATTGCATTGTGGTAGACGGGATCAATTCTAGGGTAAAGTAGGGTACAGTCGATGTACACTACAAATCACGGTGAATTGTGGGTATTTTCTCGTTCCCTATTTAGTGTACGAAATTCACATTTTAGAATTCGTCGCACTCTACAAAATGGCGTCCACACAAAATAGTGTACTAAATAGGGAATAGGGAGTGGTTTCGGACACGGCCTATAACTCATGGACAATGAGTATATTTCCTGATTCACAACCAATAGGAGTGTCAGAAAATATAGGCCATAAAGGTATTAATGCAGTTTTTATTAGATGATATTGAAACAATTCTCTGGGAAGTGAGAATAGCCCATACATTAACTGGGAGCAGGCAGCAATTCTTGTTCTGAACTACTTAAGCAGTACTTGATGGGACATCACAGTTACTGGAGCAGTTATGAGATCACCGCACCTGCAATTTGTCATGAGTTTAACATAAGTGTAAGTTACTCTGGCTAGCTATTATTTGTTTCCTGGCTAGCCCTGTCTTTGATGTGTAAGTAGTAAAGCACTGGGAGTGTATTTTTTTAAACAATATGACAGCACCTAACTAACTATAACAAAGAGACAAACTACTTATATTACCCAACTTCAGCTGTAAAACCAGCTGGGACTAACTAGCTAGGTAAAGTTACTTTACCTACTTCTGGAGTGCCGTAGAAATGGCTGCCTCACCGCTAGCTCCCGAGCTAACACGCAGTTTTTTGTTTCTTAATCTTTTAATAGTATTTATTTTTATTCAAAAAGTTAGCAGCCTGGGCCTCCCGCGTGGTCCAGTGGTTACAATGTCCGATGCTGGCCACGGAGACCGGGGTTCAATTCCCCATCTCGCCAAGTGTCGGCTCTGGCCGGGAGTGCCACCAGGGGGCGGCGATTGGCTGTCCGCCCCAGGGAGGGGGGAGGGGAGCCGACGTGACGTTCGCTGCGTATAGTGGCCCTGTAGTACCGGGTTACGGTCGACGGCCTGCGGGTGCCGTCTCGTAAGAGGCGTCACTTCGCTTTGTCACTACCGGTCACAGGACTACGGCAGCGAACTCACATTACTAGGGGGGGATTGACGTAAAAATAGCGGGTCTAATTGGCTACCAAATTGGGAGAAAATGGGATAAAATCAGAAACAAAAATGTAAAAAAAAAAAAAAAAGTTAGCAGCCTTACCACCTACGACACATGTACACTTCTGGAGATTGGATCGGCAATCGCTCGCCGCACACCGGAGTTTTTCAACTCTTTCGACTCGGACTCAGGAGTCTTTGTTGGATTAACCCCGTCCATCTTGGGAGCGATCTCACGCAAGCGACGCCGCCGGAGGAGAGGGAAGCGAGCCGGCGTGCTGGTCAGGCTGAGACGCAGAGCCAATCGTCCTCCATTAGCCTCCATTCTACAGGCTAATGTACAGTCTTTGGACAATAAGCTATGCGAGCTACAGGCTCGTATTCAATTTCACCGTGAAACAAGGGACAATTGTATCATCTGCCTAACGGAGACCTGGATGAAGGAGGGGATTACCGACGCAGCCATTGAGCCCACGGGTTTTTCCGCACACCGCGCGGACAGAACAAAGACTCTCTCCGGTAAGGATCGCGGAGGGGGGGTATGTATCATGATAAACAGGTCGTGGTGTAACCCAAGTAGTGTGCATACTCTCAAGTCGTTCTGTTCCCCGGACCTGGAGTATCTGATGCTAATGTGCCGACCATTTTGGCTACCTCGGGAGTTTACAGCGGTTATCGTGACTGTTATTTACGTCCCCCCACAAGCCAACACGGACATTGCATTGAAGGAACTCTACGGGTAATTAGCGTGCAGGAGTCGGCTCACCCGGAGGCTGCTTTTATTGTGGCGGGGGACTTCAACAGGGCGAACTTGAAGAAAGTTCTCCCGAAGTTTTACCAACACATAACAGGCAAGACCCGTGGTGAGAAGACG
This sequence comes from Aldrovandia affinis, assembly GCA_029706075.1. NCBI lineage: Eukaryota > Metazoa > Chordata > Actinopteri > Notacanthiformes > Halosauridae > Aldrovandia > Aldrovandia affinis. The sequence continues at coordinate 8,575,169 of JAINUG010000018.1, read as the reverse complement.
CTGGATCACTGCTACACCCCCTTCTGGGGTGGCTACAAGGCCCTCCTCCGCCCACCGTTTGGCAAATCAGACCACCGCTCTATCCAGCTACTCCCCGCTTACAGGCAGAGACTGAAGCAGCAACTAATCGCTGCGCGAGAGGTTCAACGCTGGTCGGAAAAATCGGAATCCATGCTGCAGGACTGTTTTGAACACACCGACTGGTCCATGTTCAAGGACGCCTCGGACAACAACATCAGTGAGTACGCGTCCACAGTCGGTGGGTTTATCAGGAAGTGCATGGATGACGTTGTTCCTACTAAATCGGTTCGGATATACCCAAATCAGAAACCGTGGATTAACGGGATGATGTTCGCTGCACTGCATACGCGCGACGCCGCCTTCAACTGCGGTAGTATGGAGGAGTATAGAAGAGCCCGCTACGACCTCCGCAGGACCATCAACACTGCCAAGCGAGAGTATAGGAGCAGAGTGGAGGAGAAATTTCATAATCAAGACGTGAGGGGTATGTGGAAGGGGCTACAGACAATCACGGACTTCAGAGGGAGAACCAGCTGTGTAGAGAACTCCTCTACCTCCCTCCCAGCAGAGCTGAACACATTCTTTGCTCGGTTCGATGTGAACGGCAGCCCACCGGAGTCAGCGCTGCCTGGGGAGACCAGCCTGCTGAGCATCTCAGAGGCAGATGTGCGCAGAGCCTTCAAGCTGGTGAACATCCGCAAGGCAGCAGGCCCCGACGGCATCCCGGGGCGCGTCCTCAGAGCATGCGCTGACCAGTTGGCAGGAGTGTTTGCAGACATCTTCAACCTCTCCCTGTCCCAGGCTGTTGTTCCCGCAGACTTCAAGATGTCCACCATTGTGCCTGTCCCCAAACACCCTAAGGTAACGTGTCTGAACGACTGGAGGCCCGTAGCCCTCACCTCGATTGTCAGTAAATGCTTCGAGAGGTTGGTTAAAGACTTCATTTGTTCCATGTTGCCTGACACACTGGACCCATGGCAATTTGCATATCGTCAGAACAGATCCACTGACGACGCAATTGCCGTGGCACTTCACACCGCCCTTTCTCACCTGGAGAGGAGGAACTCTTATGTGCGTATGCTGTTTGTGGACTATAGCTCAGCGTTCAACACAATAGTTCCTGCCAAGCTCGACACCAAGCTCCGGGGTCTAGGCCTGCACTCCACCATGTGCAGCTGGATACTGGACTTCCTGTCGGGCCGCCGCCAGGTGGTGAGGATGGGCAGCACTACCTCAGAGCCACTGACCCTCAACACAGGAGCCCCCCAGGGATGCGTGTTGAGCCCTCTCCTCTACTCCCTGTACACCCACGATTGCATGGCCATGCATAGCTCCAACGTCATCATCAAGTTTGCTGATGACACGACGGTGTTGGGACTGATCTCCGATGACGACGAGACAGCCTACAGAGAGGAGGTTGGATCACTGACACAGTGGTGCCAGGAGAACAACCTCGCCCTCAACGCCCAGAAGACCAAGGAGCTGATCGTGGACTACAGGAGGCAGAGAGGAGAGCACGCCCCCATCTCCATAGACGGGGTTGCAGTAGAGAGGGTCAGCAGCTTCAAGTTCCTCGGTGTGCATATCTCCGAGGACCTCAAATGGACCACACACACCACACACGTGGTGAAAAGGGCCCAACAACGCCTGTACTTCCTTAGACGTCTGAGGAAATTCAACATGTGCCGCCGCATCCTCCGTACATTCTACACTGGTACGATCGAGAGTGTTCTCTCAGGATGCATCACCGTCTGGTATGGGAACTGCACCGTACTCGAGCGCAGAGCGCTACAGAGGGTCGTGCGAACGGCCCAGGACATCGTTGGAGGGGAGCTTCCCTCCCTTCAGGACATTTACACCAGGCGGTGCGTGGCAAAGGCCAAACGCATAATCAAAGACATAAACCACCCCTGCCACAAACTGTACTCCACTTTACCGTCAGGCAGAAGATACCGTAGTATCAAGTGCCACACAAACAGACTCAGGGACAGCTTCCATAGTCAGGCCATCAGGCTGCTGAATAGGAGCTGATCCTCGCGCTCTGCACACACTCAATTGTATTTGCAATTGTTTTGTAATTTGCACTTTCATATCTACTTGCACTATTCTGTATTGTATATTTCCCAGTATGTTTGTATTTTTAAAAAACAATATTGCACAGTCTATTATAACTGGTACTCACTTGCCCAGTTTAAATCTGTTTTACATAGGTACATTTTTGCACTGTTTCTTAGCTTAAATTTTTTATCTTAGCTTAAATTTTGTATTTATGTTTAATGTTTACTTATAGTTTAAATGCTGCACCGTTTTTAGCTATTTTATTTATGGTCTACTTATAGTTTAAAAATATATAGTCTTACTGCTGTTTGCTGTCGGGAGTTTTCTGGCACAAGAATTTCACTCACCGTGTTATACTTGTATATATCTGTGATTGACAATAAAACCTTGAAACTTGAAACTTGAAACTAGCCTGACTAACATGCTAATGGATATTATTGTGACCACGCAAATGAATAAGCTAACCAGCTAACCAAGTGGTTAGTAGGTAGTAAGCTAGACCTTAGCTGACCTTAGCTAAGGAATTGATATTTACAGTCTGATCTCTGATGCAATACGAACAAATTAGTTAGTCTAGCAAGCGATGCCGCACACAACAATTGCTATATGAACAACCCAAAACACAGAAAAGTATTATGAATGAAGAGTACAAAGTTATATTCTTCAGAAAAACTAACCTAAGCTAGTTGATTGACATACAAAGGCAAAAGGCAGTAACTGCAATTTTGTCAGAATTGAGTTATCACTTCTAATGGCCTGTATGGCATCTGATATATGTCGTATTTAAATAGTCTGACCAAATTTGACCCCTTAAATAAAAAATGGGGGGAGATTATTTCTGCAGTATCTATACAAATCTAAGTGAAAACCTTGGCATACAGCAGTAGTCTATCTTTAGTTACTTAATTTTGCCTTTGTACCAGGGCTCCAGACGAACTTTTTTCACCACCGTCCCGGAACCGTCCCGAAATACAATTGTAACCGTTGTCGTGGAAATTCTACTATTCAAAGGAAGCGAGACTGTGTTCTCAATTTTCAAATCATGTTTTATTACTGCTTCGAAACAGGGGAGCAGTCTAACACTCTCGCATGAAGAATGTCAGAGTATCTCCCACGAGATCAATGAAATACAACAGTATATATCTTTTATATTCGAGGTGACCATCGCCCTTTGGAGTTTCACCCATTGGTCATGGTTGAAACTCCTCCTTTATTGATGGGTCCAGACACACGTTTTACCCTCCCAACATACACATTTCTTGCATACATTAGTATGGGGCAACTCTCACCCATCACCCAGTATGAACTTTCCATGGTTCTATTATAATTTATACAGCACAATAATCAAACTCATTCTCTGGGAACCGACCTTGACGTTTCCTGCTCTCCAACCCAAACATCTTAATGTTTCTCATTCCTCCACATGAGTTGTCTCCCACTTCTAGCAACACTCGCTTATCTCTTCCTGAATGGAACACCGTATCCAGACAATGTCTGACCTGTGAGTGGAAGCATAAACAACTCATTCAGCAAGCTGGAAACAGACTGAGGGAAGGCCTAATACATTTTTCCCTCACACCGTCCCAAAGTGAATGTAAACTGTCCCAAAAATCGAGAATGTTGTTTCTTTATTTTGGTTTTGTCATCTATAGTTGTTATTGCCATAAAAAACACCATTCAAATGATTAGGAAATAAATAATTGTATTTTTATTTGAAATATTTACTTCTTTTAACAATAGGCACATTAGATCAACAGGTAACAACATTCCATTATAGAAGAAATTTTATTTTCCTTTTGGCCAGAGCTTTGTTTCTGTAGAGAAAGAGAAAATAAATTGGTTTAGTCAAAAGGCTCCCATGTGGAAAGATTTCACAAGAATCATTATGATTATTTATATATATATATATAGTTAGTGTTAATGATGTCTTGTAGATTATTATGGATATTTGCAACTCTATTATTTTAAGGACTGATAGGATAGTTTATGAATTAATAAAACATGTAGTGAAAAGTACAGAAATCATATGACATATGTAAGGGAGTCAAAGTGTCGAATTTCATGGATACTGTAAGAAATACGAGTGTGTTCATTCAGCCATATTTATTACAAACTGAAAATGTTCAACACTCACAATCAAATCAACTGCTAAACTGTTAGCTATTACTGCTGTGTAACGTTATGCCACGTTGTAACTCATACTAACGTTGTGTCAGACAAAAACCTTTAATTTCTCCGAAACGGGTTCGCATTATCATTGATTATTTGTGTGTTCAAAGACGCTTGTAAAATACCTCCGTGGTGGACTGAACAAATGAACGGGCTGGCAGATTGCCGCCAGTCAATGCGGCCCTAGCAACCGTGTAGCGCAGTGAAGTGTAGCGTCAGTAGCCTGACGGATTTCTCCGCTTTTGTTTCGATAAATGTAACGTTAGGGGCGGCCAATCAACTCGTCCTGCAATGGTAGTAGCTACTTTGTTGCAAAATGGTATACACAATGTATCTGTCTTGTGCTTGAATTGAGACAACTGGCGAACTGATACAGTGCATGCAGTTTTGAATGCTCTGGTGACTGCCGTGCAGCCTACAGCAGTGGTGAAGCATTTGCCGGCCATGGCGTGAATCTAAAATTTAACTAATATGAACCAAAACATCACGGAATCAACCAATTAGTGTAATTAACAAAAATAATATACTGAAATAGCCTAAATGTAGCTTACACTTCGCTGGTTGCCTTGCTAATTATTGTGGGTGCTCGCACTCAGCACGGAGTTAGCGCTAACACCGTTTTTTCACACACGCCACACACACACAGGGCTAACGTTAGCTAGCAAGCAGCCCGCTATCTAGCTAGCAGCTGACTACTGTATACAGTTCCAATAGACTAACATTACACCTCTTTGATTTAAATGTGTCCTTACCTTAGACTCAGGGGTTGTACTTGGGTTGGATGCAGTTCCCTGTTGGTCAGTCTGTGTCTGTTCTCCATCTTCTTCTGCTGTGTTTATCCTCTTCAAATAGCGCGAGAGGATGGCCAGTACCGCGGGAACTTTTATTAAACATTCTGATATATTCACATTGTAACATAATATAATATACGCCATTTAGCAGACGCTTTTATCCAAAGCGACTTACAGTAGTGAATGCATACATTTTCAGTATATGTGGCCCCAGTGGGGATTGAACCCACAACCTAAGCGTTGCCAACGCTGTGCTCTACCAACTGAGCCACAGAGAACCACATTGCATATATTTCAAGAGGGAAAATGCTTGTACAACCTGATTTAAAATGCAAACTCTTGGGTAAGAGACATAGATGTTTTTGAGGATTATATAATTATTTGAGAGAACAACTTGCTCCTGAACTAGTCAAAAATCTGATTAAATTAGGCTAACCAGTTAACTGCTAATGATCTGGATAGCGTGGCACTAGGTTACCGGTGAATGACTAAGCTTGGTGGACACATTCAGTTGGATCCAACTGCGAACAATCCAATTGGATAGCGTTGTGGATGTCTGTGGGAGAAACTACAAGTAATTGCAAAAATAAAGGAAACAACAATGTAGTGTATTAGGGCGCTAGAATCAAATGTGCGGAATCCCTATCCTAAGGGACTCGAATCTGAGTGTATGTAACATGGCCAAATCCAAACTTCAGATTCTAAACATTCTGTAGCTTTTACTGAAAATGGCATTGTACACTGCCTGGCCAAAACAAAAGTCACCACCTGGATTTAACTAAGCAAATAGGTAAGAGCCTTCCATTGGATAATTACTGCAGTGATTATTATGTTTTAGCTGGCAACAAGTTATTTAACCCTAACTGATGCAGTGAGTAGCTTCTCATTTCTTAAACAACCATGTCGGAAGACATATCCTGTGGTCGTGGAAAAGATGTTAATCTGTTTCAGAAGGGTCAAATTATTGGCCTGCATCAAGCAAAGAAAACAACTAAGGAGATTGCTGAAACTACTAAAATTGGGTTAAGAACTGTCCAACGCATTATTCAAACCTGGAAGGATAGTGGTGAACCATCATCTTCGAGGAAGAAATGTGGTCGGAAAAAAATCTTAAACGATCACTTAAACGTTTGGTGAAATCTCATCTCTCATCTCATTGTCTAAGCCGCTTATTCCTGGTCAGGGTCGCGGGGGGGCTGGAGCCTATCCCAGCATGCATAGGGGCGAGAGGCAGGAATAAACCCTGGACAGGTCGCCAATCCATCGCAGGGCACACACACACCATTCACTCACACTCTCATACCTACGGGCAATTTAGACTCTCCAATTAGGCTAACGTGCATGTTTTTGGACTGTGGGAGGAAACCGGAGTACCCGGAGGAAACCCACGCGGACACGGGGAGAACATGCAAACTCCACACAGAAAGGCACTGGATTCGAACCCGAGACCTTCTTGCTGTGAGGCGACAATGCTATCCACTGCACCACTGTGCCGCCGTTTGGTGAAATCATATAGTAAAAAATCAACAGTAGAACTAAGAGCATTTCCACAAGCACAATGCGAAGGGAACTCAAGGAATTGGGACTAAACAGCTGTGTAGCCTTAAGAAAACCACTTGTCAGTGAGGCTAATCGGAAAAAAGGCTTCAATTTGCTAGGGAGCATAAAGATTGGACTCTGGAGCAATGGGAGAAGGTCATGTGGTCTGATGAGTCCAGATTTACCATGTTCCAGAGTGATGGGCGCATCAGGGTAAGAAGAGAGGCGGATGAAGTGATGCACCCATCATGCCTAGTGCCTACCGTACAAGCCTGTGGGGGCAGTGTTATGATCTGGGGTTGCTGCAGTTGGTCAGGTCTAGGTTCAGCAACGTTAAGTACCCAAAGAATGAGGTCAGCTGACTACCTGAATATACTGAATGACCAGATTTTTCAATCAATGGATTTTTTCTTCCCTGATGGCATGGGCATATTCCAAAATGACAATGCCACGATTCATCGGGCTCAAATTGTGAAAGAGTGGTTCAGGGAGCACGAGACATCATTTTCACACATGGATTGGCCACCACAGAGTCCAGACCTTAACCCCATTGAGAATCTTTGGGATGTGCTGGAGAAGACTTTGCGCAGCGGTCCGACTCTCCCATCATCAATACAAGATCTTGGAAAAAAATGTATGCAACTCTGGACGGAAATAAATGTTGTGACATTGCAGAAGCTTATCGAAATGATGCCATGGCGAATACGTGCTGTAATCAAAGCTAAAGGCGGTCCAACGAAATATTAGAGTGTGTGACTTTTTTTTTGGGGACGGGCATAATGTATGTCTCATCTCATCTCATCTCATTGTCTAAGCTGCTTATTCCTGGTCAGGGTCGCGGGGGGGCTGGAGCCTATCCCAGCATGCATAGGGGCTAGAGGCAGGAATAAACCCTGGACAGGTCGCCAATCCATCGCAGGGCACACACACCATTCACTCACACACTCATACCTACGGGCAATTTAGACTCTCCAATTAGGCTAACGTGCATGTCTTTGGACTGTGGGAGGAAACCGGAGTACCCGGAGGAAACCCACGTGGACACGGGGAGAACATGCAAACTCCACACAGAAAGGCCCCCGGCCTGCATTCGAACCCGAGACCTTCTTGCTGTGAGGCGACAGTGCTATCCACTGCACCACCGTGCCGCCCTCATAATGTATGTGTGAGATGATATACATGTAACTGCCAAAATAAAGGAAACACCAACAGTAAAGTGAGAAATGTGTCCACCGTGCATTTTTGATATTTAGTGAAATAATCAAGACATTTCCTCCTGAATAGCTACACTGTTGTGCATGAACTTAAGCCTGCATGATCCATGAGTTCCCTTTATCAATTTTGTTAATTAGTAGTTTCTAGGCAAAATGATGACATACACAGTTACATAGAGCTATAATACAGCTGCTACATCCTATAACATGTATAGTAGAGGCCATGAATCCAACAAAATATATTTGAATTTGATGACATTTAGGTGTCTAACTTGGCTTCAAATCAGATGCTTTGTACATTTCCGAAATGCATTGCTCCCTCTAACCACAAAAACTAAAAATTACAAAAAGTTCCCCCAAGAGGAATTTCTTTTTTTTTCATTATATAAATTGTCAGATTCTGTGTATTCCTTTCTCCTTCCCCTTGGGGAAAAATATATATATTTTGAGGGATGTAGAATGTTTTTTGGTACAAAACCAAGTATTACTTTGACTTGGGGACATGTGACGTTTCATTGTGACTGTGGAGTGCCTCCAGGTGGTTTAGGTTCTGGTATCTTCTTAGGTAATAAAAATACTTCCAATTAAGTCTCCAATAACAGTGTTAAAGCCTTATGGAAAAAAAAGTCAATTCATAAGCAGTCATGTATTTTTGCGAGAGATGGCAAGAGATTATGTAACGCACTACATCACACCCTGTGGCGCTCCATTGTTGAGGAGGCCTGTAATTATGAAATACTGTAAGTTATTACAATAAGCACCGGGTGAGACAAGTTGGTATTTCTCGAAGGTATATATGAAGAGTTTGTTCTGTGTAACTATAATATGAATTTGACAGAAACAGTTTCCAATATGTCCTGAGAATAAAACTCAAAATACTCCATCAAAGAGCAACTGCCTTTTGAAAGTTCAGAGGCTTAGTTGTGGGCCTCGCAGTTACCTCAAGAGGTGGCTGCAGTTTCTTTAGTTTAGAGGAAACGTGGATTGACGAGGATTCCACTGCAGCTACTGACGAGGAGCCATAATATGGCTCTAATACTGTACAGTAACATGTTTTACTGCAAGGCAATTAAATATGTCTTGAAATAAATTCAATATTGATAGTTTTCTAGAAATCTTAGTTTAGCATGTGAATTGCTAATGGATCCAAGTCAATTTCAAATTCCAATCACCTATCTATCACTGATTAAAAGAGCTGTGTATTGGTTTCCAGTCAGAGATACTACATGTCTGAATTGAGCTATATGTGCAGTCTATTATAACAAATGTGCTAACTGTATGTCCTAACTGTAGGGATCCATCAGAAGTGATTGTTTCACTAGACGTTGCATTGCTCACTAGCCAACGGCCACCCGTGGATATTCCCACACAAGCTGCTTTGGGAAGAGCAGGTTAGGTTGTGCACATCCAGCTATCAAGTTGGTAGTAGAGTGAATGAATACATTTAACAGCACATATACAACTAGCCAACATTACCTTTACCTTTCTATCTAGCTACCGACAATTAACTTTTAATTTCTTTGCACGTAATTAATCAAACTCACCAGGGATCCCAATTATTTCTGATGTATTTCAACATGCGTCATTATTTTTGTTGATTGTAAAGTTTGGGAAACCCAAACACTAATAATGAACCTCTCCTCCATTTTGGTATGGATATGGATTTAAGGTAGGAACCAAAATTAGGCAGTTTAGTTTAAAGTGGGGAGAAATAAGGAAACCAATTTGTCCATCACTCCAATTGGTTATCATGTCACCAGTAATATTCATCAAGTTAAAGTCTGCTCAACTTTACTTTGTCACTGAGTACGCTGACTACATGTCGCCAACGGTCATTTTGCCCCACGTCTCCTACCGTCACCAGCTCCCACTGGAAATGAATGACTTCCGGCCGCTTTTTTTTCTTTCATTGCGTCTGGTGGACACGCAGGCCAAGAGGTACTGTCATGGTAGACCTACTTGGAAGTACATCATGGGGGAAAGCTGATGAAACCAGTTTAGGTGTATAACACGATCTGTCTATTCCCTGCACTTCTCATGTATTAAAAGTAGGCTACAACTTCATCTCTATTCCATTTCAGAAAGTGGCTTGGTGCACTACCAGCAAAAGCAATTATTCTCTCTTTTTTTCCACCTTTTTTAGCCTTTGTTATGTTTTAACCTCTCAGCATTTTTTTGTAATAGAAGCTGTTGGCCCTAAATGGAAAACATTTAAGGGAATCTTCTCCCTTTGTGGAATCAAGTTGGGACCGGCGAAGTAACACACTGGTGACCACTTTCCAATTGAAAAGCTTTTAATACAATGCGCAAGGGGAGAAATGCCGAAGATGCTGCGACAGCGTGTATCCAGCAAATCTCAACTCAGTAGTTGTATGTACGTGTTTAAGTACCCTTGTCTAAGGTGTCGCAGTTGCCCAGCATACAGTTCCCCGGCAGGGAATACACATTGCACCCAGACGTCCCGGAGGCACCCTTCGGTATACAGTTAACAATGGACTTGGTGTGACCATTTGGCCCTAACAAGGTGGGGGCTGTTGTGGAGAGTGTGTGTGTAAAATGTGTAATGGAAATGAAGATAAAACAAAAACATTTAGACAGAATAAAACAATCAATGAGGGTTATACTAAATTTCATACCTCAAACCTAACAGGGAGAAAATAGATCATATTTCAGGCACATATGATCATATATACATAAAGAACCCCAGGCTGCTGGAAAATATCACAGCCTAATGCAAATTATGACAGGATAAATACATTTGCAACACACACTGCATGTTTTTTAAACCATGGTTCCAAAGATTCAAAGATTTCTTTATTTGTCGTTGTCTTTGTACACTTGCGTGCATAAAAAAACCGAAATATCGTTCCCCCCAGCCCTCAGCAGTACTACAGTAAAAGACAACAATCACAAATAGGCTCAAATATAAAAACATAAAACAGTTTGCATAAAAACAACAATGGAGCAGCAGCTACCCAGTGGCAGCACAGTATATTAAATTACGCAAAATTACACATATTAAATTACACAGTATATTAAAATGTAGTGAAATGTAGTGTAAAGTGCAGGTTCAGTTCAGTGTCTTAAAATGAGTAGTGCAGTCACATCCGGTGCAGTCAGGCAGGTAGTGTGTGTGTAAGGGTTGGGGGGGGAGAGGGGCATGTCAGAGGGAGAGGGCACAGTCTGTTCACCATTCTGACTGCCTGTGGAAGGAAGCTGTTCAGCATCCTTTGGGATCGGGCACGGAGGCTCCTGTACCTTTTCCCCGATGGCAGGAGGGAAAACAGTCCATGGAAAGGGTGGTGAGGGTCCCTTATGATGCTGGTGGTCCTGCGAGTGCAGCGCTGGTTGTAGATCTCCAGCAGGGACGGGAGAGGGGCACCAATGATCTTACTGGCTAACTTCACAATCCTGCTCAGCTGATGTTTCTCCAGTGCCTTGCAGCTGCCGAACCAGGATGTGAGGCCATAAGATATGACAGATTCCAGTAGGCACCTTTCATTTTTAATTTACCTAATGTCTCATTTCATTAGGATAAGCAGATTATGAGATACAAATTACTTTACAATGCATTTGCAATCAATAAAATTGAGGATCTGACATCTTCATGACCAGGGCACATATTGCAATATTTGGTTTTGATTGCAGTGCGCTGTGTGAGGTCATCAGAATTGATGTTCTGTGGGTGTAGGCATTCCCTGACAGGAGAGTGATTATATCAGGCAGCCGGACACTTTGCAGATGTTTTGCTGCGAATGGGATTTAAGGCTGTGTTACAAAAATTGTGTGCATGGTAGGAACTACCTAACTGTTGTACAGGAGAGGATCATTTCTGTTTGTAGAGACAGTGGTGCTTCCCACTGAAACAATGGGAAAAGCCATCCCCCAAAACACAAATGAAGACACAACCTTCTCTCTATGCTCCAATAAAGGACTGGAAATGACTCGGATGGCTTTGGCATTTTAACACAATAATCATCCGTAGTAGTGATTATTGTGTTAAAATAATTTGAGAAATTCCCCTCATTCTTTCCTCCGTGCATTCAGGCATTCTTTCAGAGGATAATAAATTTATTATGTATTTAATACATTTATTACACTCCGCCAGTCTGTTACATTAGTGGCTAAACAAAAATTCAGTGTACACAAAAAATATGATTTATTTGTCAGAAAGTTATAAATAATTTTTTTGCTTTGGGCTCTTAATCCTGAAACATTGTATTTGGCTGAATTCCCTTTTGAGGTTAAGGTTTCATTTTTAAGGCAAGAGCTGGTTAACCTCGCAACACATGTACTATTTAAATAAAATGCGAACAAAAAACTAAGCAAAAAAACGAATTTGCATACCTTGAACAGAATAGCTCTGAAGGGACTACAGGCTAGAGGCAAGGAAGACACACACCTCGGCTCTCGCGGCCCACGGGATAAGATGCAGGGAGGCGCAATGGAAAAGGTGTGGAAGCCTTCCCCCTCGGCAAGCTCAATCAAATCACTCATGCAGCCTCCACTCCTGTTCCCTGGGGGGTTGGGGGGTGTTGCAACATGCATTTTATTGAATATTCACAAATGCACTTTTATTTTCTACCCCATCGGCGGTCATGTGGCCAGCAGAATTTGTAGTACATAAAGCTTATTGATTCTGGGCCTTAAGAGAAAGACATCAAAGGAATTTATTGGGCTTTCTGGTTTGCCAGGATGTGGTTATAGTAGTGTGGCCATGTTATGTTTCACCCATGTGAAAATCAACCCGAGACACTTTTTAGTGCAGCTTAAACTGAAAAGGCACCTCTACCTGTTACCTCATATTGAACTCGGGTACAAGTAACCGAACGGTGTCCATGCACAGACTACGGACCTGCTGCATTTATTGTATACCAGATTAAAAAGTTCTGAAAACACAAGGATATGTTCTGTACACCATTCTTTCCCGTGTGCATTTGGTTAATACTGCTTAATCTCCGTGAAAAGCTGAGGGTGTCTTTTAAACTTAATTATGCCTTGACAATCCCTGGATGGGAACAGAGCAGCCAGGAGACGGAGTGGAGTTTGTCGGTCTACGGACCGGATTATTATTCTTTTTTTTCCTGTCTCTTCCCCCCCTGACATGGGGAAGAGACAGTGGAAGTAGCAGGTTAACAAACACAAACACAAACACAAACACAAAATCTTCACCCTACTCGCCGCGAAGCTTTAGGGTAAAAACAACGAACTAAAATAATAAGCTAAAATAATACAAACTTACGGGACACCGCGCCTCCTCATCCGGAGTTCCCCTGGAACCTCTCAGGCACACACATATCCAGTGACCTTTCAAGTGCTTCCCACCCATGCATACTGAGACACTGGAACTTTGCAGTCCGAGTTCTCCAACCCATGCATACAGAGACCCTCGCCACTCCCCACAGGGAGAGTTCTTTCAACCAGCCCCGAGACACTCTCCACTCTTCCAGTGAGAGTTCTCGGGCCGTTGCCCAGAAACACTCTCCACTGCCCGAGTGCGAGTTCTCGTTCAATCACACCGAGGGCGAGAGGCCGACCCTCTTTCAGGGCACCCTCTCGCTCTCTTTCACCAATCACACAGGAAGCACTCTACTCAGTCACTTTCGACAAATGCACACAAAACTCGACAAACATCAAACCTCAAACATTCCACCGTACAACACGATACCGTACACGCGCACACTCACACTCACACTCACACTCACACTCACACTCACACTCACTCACACTCACACACACTCACACTCACACTCACACCAATGACAAGACTAACTGATGAAACAGACAACCAAAGACAAAAGACTTACTGATTCCCCACTCGCCCCACCTGCTCTTAAATAGGCTCACTTTCTGCCTGGCTCAGGTGGGACTCGTGAGGCAATCACCCATCTATCAATCACTCAACACTTAAACAATTCACATTCACACAGACACCCAATCAGCCAATTGACTTCCATATAAATTAACTGATTGACACCAATTAAATAATAATTAAATCAACTATGGACTTTGGAGCAACCTTCCGGGTGACAGTTCACTCTCAAACCCTGTGAGAGTGCCAAACCTGCCCCCGGAAAGTCTCCCTGCTCCAAAGGCCTCCTCCCCATGTAAAAGACAGGCAACCATGCCACTCCAACGTGGCCGAGACCGACGTCCTCCACATGCCTATTGGCAGAAGGGAATGACTTGCATCACATCTTTGCCGGTGCTTCCAATCAAAAGTCTTATCCTGAATATCAGCATTATTGTTATGCAATGTTCTTTTTCTGAAACACAAATTGCAGTATGTTCTTCTGCAGAGGAAGGAGGAATATCCAAGAGCTTATTGTGGATGTATTCAGTTCCCCACCTGTTCCACACACAACTCATCAAACATGTCCATGTTTGATACATTCTCCTATTTTTCTTCTTAAAAAAATATTTATTTGTCACAAGCTGCACCTCTCTCGTTTGGTTTGAGGTGCCAGGTTCAGGTTTTGACAAGCACAAACTATTTGAGAGTCTAAAGAAACCATTACAAGACGTCTTGTGTCTGGATTTAATCAACAGTTGTTCTTAACTTGGAAAATTGTGTCTTTTTTTTCAAACATACAGAATTTGTCGAGTTCAGCAAAAGTAACATTTTTGCATTAAAAAAATCTACAGTATGCTTGCATAATTGAGAGTGTATAAATTTGAGTGAATACAGGCCATGATCAGAATGATAATGTCCCAGATCTGTGCAATAATACAATGGAAGCACATATAACAACTCTCAAGAATTATATAGATTGTAATAGACAATCTGTGGCTCTTCTGAGGCAAAATGCATTTCATTTAAGTAATGAAAATGTCATTATATGACTGCTCATCTGAGCCTGTTAGTCCCTATTCTGTATCGCTTCTATTTAACCGTAATCTCAGACCATCTAAAGACATGCCTCAGAGAACATCCATGTCTACTCAACTGCAGTCATTTAGGTGATTTACATTAGGATTATATCATCGCAAATAATGAATTTCCTTACACTCATATGATCCATTGGAAAGTGATGTTCGGCAAACGTTAGTTCTCATGAAGGTTGCGCTGTTCTTTAACATTGAATAATCTGTGAAGTCCAAATGAGAGACAGAAGAGGCTTTTCCAACCAAAAACTCACAGACCCAGGGTAGTACCAGTACTTCCTCCTGTTTTCATCAATGAGCACAATAAACACAAATAGCTTCCTCATTGCATATAAAAAAACCTG
Organism: Aldrovandia affinis; assembly: GCA_029706075.1. Taxonomy (NCBI): domain Eukaryota; kingdom Metazoa; phylum Chordata; class Actinopteri; order Notacanthiformes; family Halosauridae; genus Aldrovandia; species Aldrovandia affinis. The sequence continues at coordinate 8,560,148 of JAINUG010000018.1, read as the reverse complement.
TGATTGCTTAGCTGGCTATCGATTGGCATTGGGGGCCAAAAAAATGAAAGGAGTGAGCAATGAGTTTCAGTAGAGGCTGTTCAACACACCCTGCCTCATCACCGTCTTCCGCTATGTTCCTGCATAGCAAGCACTAACTTGAGACGTGGGGGTTCCTGTATCCTTATTGACTTTTGTCCTTCCTAAATCATGACTGATTGGGGCGGTAATTCAGCGTCTCAGGTTCAGCCAGCACAGGCAGTTGGCGTCGCAAATTAACCACCACGTCCTGATTGTTTGATCAGCTCAGGAAATTGGAAATGTTAACGTTAACGGTGCTGGGGGTGTATGTGCTAAAAGGCAATGACACAGGAGATAAAGCATTTAAACAGGACAGGGCAGCACATTTTAGAGTCCACAAGCTGTCTGGCCATTATTAACTGCACAACCACAGTGCTGCATTTTGACTGCCACCAGCTCTGAAAAGATAGATGTATTCTGACAGTTTTTTGCTCCATTCTCCATTCTGCTGACAAAAAAAAAAAAAAAAAAAAATTAAATATATATAATATCAACATTGTGTTGCTTGAAATGTGAATTAGCAGGCGTGGGTGTTTAGAAAGAGTAGCAAATTTGTCTCAATGCTCAATTAATTCACAGAGAAACCACACAGTTGTGTTTTGTTCAATGTGAAATGAGAGACCACACATATGTTATGCCAAACCTATTGGTGTATGGAAATGTATGTATGTTTTTACGCATGTTTGCATACAGTGTAAGTGTGTGTGTGTGTGTGTGTGTGTGTGTGTGTGTGTGTGTGTGTGTGTGTGTGTGTGTATGTGTGTGGGTAGTTGGGGGTTAATGTGTTTGGGGTTATTGTATTTTGTGAAGAACAAATCATCTCTGCTAATTAGTATTGGAAATGCTACTACCTTCTCCAATTGTGTGAGTGTGTGTATGAGTGTCACACATTTGTGTGCACCGCATTGGGGACTCTGTAGGACTGACTTGAAAGCAGTTGAATTGAAGTTATTGTTCAGATAGCAGGTAGTTAATTGAAAGTTAACTCTACAACTCTGGCCCTCAAGGATTTGTATTCCCCTCCTTAGTTCAGATATTTATCTCAATTTCATCAACTTAACACACACTTACTCCAAATTAGTTCATTGAAAGTTCAGTTTTTATAACTGAAAGGCTTGTTCAGATGGGCCATCTCTCTACAACTCTGGCCCTCAAGGATTTGTATTTCCCCTCCCTGATAGAGGTCTATAGGTTCACTAAGAGAACCATAGCTATGCTGAATATTAAATGACTAGTGCTAGGATACCTAAAGACAAGTTTTTGTTTAATTAATGTATATACTCAGTGGCCACTATATTAGGTACACCTGTGCACCTGCTCCTTAATGCAATTATCTAATCAGCCAATCATGTGGCAGCAACTCAATGCATAAAAGCATGCAGACATGGTCAAGAGGTTCAGTTAGATCATGTGATCTAAGTGACTTTGTCCGTGGAATGATTGTTGGTGCCAGACGGGGTGGGGTGAGTATCTCAGAAACTGCTGATCTCATGGCATTTTCAAGCACAAGAGTCTCTAGAGTTTACAGAGAATGGTGCAAAAAACAAAAAAACATCCAGTGAGCAGCAGTTCTGTGGGCAAAAACGCCTTGTTAATGAGAAGGTCAGAGGAGAATGGCCAGACTGGTTCACGCTGACAGGAAGCAGTAACTCAAATAACCACGCGTTACAACAGTAGTATGCAGAAGAGCATCTCTGAACGCACAACACGTCAAACCTTGAAGTGGATGGGCTACAGCAGCAGAAGACCACACCGAGTTCCACTCCTGTCAGCTAAGAACAGGAAAGTGAGGCTACAGTGGGCACAGGCTCACCAAAACTGGACAGTTGAAGATTGGAAAAATGTTGCCTGGTCTGACAAATCTTGATTTCTGCTGCGACATGCAGACGGTAAGGCATAAACAACAATCCATGCATCCATCCAGTGTTGTGTCAACGGTTCAGGCTGGTGGCGGTGTAATGGTGTGGGGAATGTTTTCTTGGCACACATTAGGCCTCTTAATACTAATTGAGCATCGTTTAAATGCCACAGCCTACCTGAGTCTTGTTGCTGACCATGTGCATCCCTTTATGGCCACAGTCTACCCATCTTCTCATGGTTACTTCCAGCAGGATAATGCGCCATGTCACAAAGCACACGTCATCTAAAGCTGGTTCCATGAACATGACAATGAGTTCAGTGTACTCCAATGGCCTTCACAGTCACCAGATCTTAGTCCCAGTCAGATTTAGAGCACCTTTGGGATGTGGTGGAGATTCGCAACATGAATGTTCAGCCTACAAATCTGCAGCAACTGCATGATGCTATCATGTCAACATCGACCAGAATCTCTGAGGAATGTTTCCAGCACCTTGTTGAATCCATGCCACGAAGAATTCAGGCTGTTCTGGGGGTCCTACCCAGTACTAGAAAGGTGTACCTAATAAAGTGGCCACTGAGTGTATATGCATATACGTTTCGATAATAGTGGCATAATGTATATATGTATTATGCCTGATATGTTCTCAAGCCAAACAAGTAAGAGCATAAGGTTTAGATTAAAGCCATGTGAAGGATATTTAAACACAGGTATGTATGTCAGATACCTACATACACATAATAGCCAGCATACTGAATGCACTGAAATGGTTGCTGTGAATTAGACAACAGCCCTCAGAACTGGCAAAGAGTAATCTAGCAATAAAGACTACATTGTTGAACTCATTTTCAGCCATAAATTAAATTTCACACGTGCTAAAAATGTACGAATTGAAGAAGAAAAAATGAACTGAAAATATTCCTGAAAAATGGAAATGATATACAGTACTTCAATGACTTTTGTCAGAATGTTTTTTTAATTTTCCACATATCTACAGCTCATATTTTTATTCTTTGCATTGGTTTGCATCCCTCAGTTATGTTCTATTTGTACATTTATTTATTATTATTGACAAATTATTCCATATTCGTTCTTTACCTGATTACTGTGTGACTTTCACAATGAAGCATACTGCCTCCTCGCCCCGCCAACATCAGGAATATAAAAAAGATGTATTTTTACATGGGCAGGCGATGCCTGGCTAAGCAGCTTGTGCCACCTGGTCACCTCCTGTAGGTCCTAAAGTGACCAATGACAGGAGGGTTACCTTCCTACAAGTTTGTTAGGCATTATAAAGCTTTTAAGTTAAGGGGAAAGCAGCGTTTAAGTGCTTTGCCCTTAACTTTTAATAAGACATTTGAGCCAGTGATAAAATTTATAAATTTTATCTTACACAATAACTACTGTTTGATTTCAACAGCAAATGTGATAACAATGTAACATATTGCAACACTTTAAGATTTGCTTAAGATCTGAACTCAATAGTTAAGGACGAGTGCAACAGTGAACTGACTGACTGCTCCTTTTATTCTCAATTACACAGCTCACCTCTTTTTACAACAATTGCTCTATGAAAATGTTCTTTGAGGTTTTTTCCTCAGACATTCAAACACTGTTATTTACTGAAAACTGAAAAAAGGATGAAACCGTGCAGTCGCTCCATATTGAGGCAATTACAGAGACTACCATCATAGCAGAACTGAAATAACAGAAGCAATCCCAACCTTTTGGATGTGGTCTTGTCAGTGTCTTTTCTGTAAAATTTGATTATGTGTATTAAATCATGACATTTTGATAGTATATTGTATAGTATATTCCTGTTATTCTTGACAAAATATCTTATTCATACTTCATTCAAAATTCATGGTCTCTATATACCCAAAGTATACACACATTTGAATAAATTGTTATCAACATGCGTACCTTCTGGAGTAGGGTTAGGGTTGTTACTGAAATTGAATTAGAAATAAAATTGAAATGTATTCAAAATATAAAAATTAAAAATTGATAATATATTGTTGCTATCTAGACAGTCATTACATCAACCTTAATTACAAATGCATTGAATCTGACCTAAAGATAAGATTGATGCTCACATATTTCTCATGGATTTTAGACCATGCTGTAAAAAGGCATTCGTCATTGACTTGTTTAACATTGAATCTGCAAACTTCCACATAACTAACGAATGAAACACCCTTCAGTTGAAAATGCCAGTATACATAAAAATTCCCCTTAAATTCACATTCAGAGAGTTTGTGAAAAATGTTACAGGGGAATTTACTGTATATTCTGGCTTCTCACATTTAGTTAGGAGTCCCACCTTAAAACCTATTCACAAAGCTGCAAAGACAAACTCATACTAAGGAAGTCCTAGAATTTTCAAGCTGAGAGTGAGGGCGGGGTTGACGTCGTTGCTATGGATGACGTTGTTTCTCATGAACGAGTTTACTCAGAATGCCCACAGCGATTGGCTGATATAGGGGATGGGTCTCTGCCCGCGATTTCAACCTAGAAAATAAATTATATGCTACTGTAAAAGTGTATGTAGGCCTACCTGTTCCTGTTATATTCTAGTGGTGTAACGGATCGCAGTTGATCCGTGATCCGTACGGATCAACCCCCACGGTTCGGCACGCATATGATCCGCGGATTAATAGCTAAATTGAACCATCATAGAGAAATACAGTTTTTCTGCCGCTGTCACGTTTTAAAGTAACAATTCCCTAAATCTCGATGCAGAGTTACTGCGAAGAGATAGACAACCATGTATGTTTTGGTTTGCTTTGTTTTTCATACTAAATTCCTTCCTGGGAGGCAGGTTTTTAGAAACGCGACCGAATTAAATAAAATGTAAACATTAGCGATCTTTACATTTTTTATTAAATTAATTCAGGCATAAGACCACCCTAGTTAAATCGCCTAAGGCGTATTGAATCTAAAAATGTATTTTGTGAAACTTACATTGAAAAACTTAAATTATCATTCATTCAATTCCTTGAGAATAGTTCCTGGTCATTTTTGGTGGAATCGCGCCTTTGGTCCCCTGATCCGAAAAATGATCCGATGCACCCCTATTTTATTCTAATAAAGATTCTAAAATACAAATGTAGGCTACGTGTCACTGATTTAACATGAAACCAAGAATACTGACTAGTCAATTGGTTACATGTCTGCATCTCGTAAACAATCAGCGGGTATCTATATATAATATATATAATATTATATATATAATACCCTCGCGATTGAGGCGATACCTTTTTATGAGCTCTGTATCATTCAATATCTCCAGTGTTGACGCGATTGCGACAACGATTGCCGGCAGCAGCAGATTTTCGGATTGCCGTGAGTAGGTCTTTAGCGACTTAGAAGTCCTCTTGACTGCTTCTAACTTCTCCTGGACTTAGGAGCTGTTTTTAGCTCTCAAACCCTTTGTGAAATACTCTTATCCCAAAAATTTAGGAGTCCTAAATTTATGAGTGACACGCCCATTATTTTTCGGAGTTGCTCCTAAATTGCGGAGTTAGGACCAACTTTTACCCTTAAAATGCTTTGTGAATACGGGCCCAGATCTGCAGGTAAGGAATTAGATGTTAAATAAAATGTTATCTATTGCAGAGCTAAAAATTCAGGACTGTAAAAGTACACTCAAGTTTAAAAAAAAATGTTTCAAGGTGAGAAACAACCCAGGTTACGATGTTTGAGAACCGCATTCTCTGATCCCATGACAGAGGTCAATCTGCTTTTTTATCAAGCCATGATGCCATCGTTTACCACCTTCAACTTTCTTCAAATAGATGAGCCCTCAATTTTTTGTTTTACATGCAGAGGTAAAATAATTACAGTTACCTATTATTGCATGCTTAACAAGCTAACCAAAATATTTTGAATGCATCTATATCAAAAATTGTATTACTCAAGATGACGTCCTTTGTCAGGAAGCTGTGTGCAAAATTCATGAAGCCAGGAGCAATAAGGACTGATGTACATGAAATTCAGTACATGGAGCAGGAAAACCAACTACCTTGCAAGTTGGAAAGAATCTCTCCAATAAGACATTTTGAATGTTACATCCTGAACAAGTGACAGGGTTAGTAAGGGACATAAGTTGATGAGTACAAACATTTAACTGATTTTGCGTGTACTTTATGTCTTGCAGGGGAAAAGCTGAATGTTGGGTTTTCAACCTGAGCCAAACTCTATCAGCTCCTGGAAGAAGGTGACATATCCCCTCACCAAGTGGATATCTTTCTCAAGGCTGCACAAGCATTCTTTCAGAGAGCCGTGGCATACGCTTTGGCCAAACTTCCCTTGAAAGAGCCTTGATGGCACATTGTTCTCAATAATGACAATAAAAGCCAAACTGCTACAAATTTGTGCCCCCAGCACCTCTTATTCGAGATTCTAAATTTGCCGCCAGCATCTATAATAGGGAGCACTATTGGTACTAGTGGTGTAATGTGAAGTGTCTAGAACGCTGCCGCTCGCCTGGTGTTCAACCAGCCGAAGTTCACCCACGTCACCCCTCTACTCTCCTCTCTGCACTGGCTCCCCATCGCAGCACGCATCAGATTCAAGTCACTGGTGCTTGCTTTTCAAGCGGCCAGAGGTACTGCTCCCCCATACCTCCAGTCACTCATCACTCCCTACATCCCGCCCAGACCCCTCTGCTCCGCATCCTCTGGCAAACTGACTGCCCCATCCCTCCGGGCGCCTAGCAGCCGTTCCTCGCGGTCTCGCCTCTTCTCTGTCCTGATCCCTCGCTGGTGGAACGACCTCCCGCAATCGGTCAGGACCGCGAAATCACTTGCAATCTTCCGCAAGAGACTCAAAACCCACCTCTTCAGACTCCACTACCACTGAACACTGTCCATCTAGTCAATCTGTCGTCACCACTGTTTACTTGTTCTACACTATAAAAATAAAAATAAAAAACACACTAACCTTTTCTTTCCCAGTGTTACAGGTATGATACGCAGACGCCTGCAATGATGTCTATTGCTGTATTACTGCACTGATCTTGTGCGCTAACTATGATTGTTCTTACCTTGTATTAATGCACATCTTTTAAGTCGCTCTGGATAAGAGCGTCTGCTAAATGCTTAAAATTTAAAATGTAAGTGTCTTTTGAAAAGCGCCATAGTCTGTACTGTAACTTCATAATTTGTAATACTGTACTATACCAGACTGTAAATACATGTTATGAATTTGAAACTAGAATTGAGTGTTTGATTCATGAGGTAGTGATTGGTCAGGTGGGGTGAGTCGGTCGGGTCGAGTTGGGTCACCGAAAGTCAATATTCTCACTCTTGCCCAACTCTCAAAGTTGACATCCCTGGTGTTTTGAGCTGTACTGTGACACCTGAAGCCTTATTTACCAACCAGTCAAGAAATAGCATAGTTAGCTAACTCACATGCCATTGTTATTGCCGAAGTCACACCGTTGAAGATTATGTTTTTTGTTTGTTTGTTTTGAGTGGCTATGGTAAGTTGAGCTGAGAGAGTTGTGGACGGTTTGCTGACAGGCCATAGCCAGGTGTTACATTAGCTAGCTATGGACCTGTGACAACTGCCGGTAACGGTAACAGTGCATTACATTTTTCACGTAGTTGCAACCCCCGGCTTGTATAGGTAGCTAGCTGGCTAGTTCGTTTTCTAATCACCCAAATGTGATCTCTGTCTAGTAGGTGCTACATTTCACTCTAGTGTAACTGTGCTCGCTATAGCTGTTTCAGCATAACTAAGCTATAGTGAGCACAAAAGCCTGTTTTAGCTATGAAATCCATTGCTGGCTACCTAGCTAGCCAAGTACACATATACAGGGAAATGCCTGCCATTAGCTAGCTATTAGAAATCACTGGTGTAGTAGCTAGCCAGCTATGTAAGTGGAACAACCAGCTAGTTAGCATTCAGCAGGTAACGTTATGAATGTTAATGTCTGACAGAGGTAGCTAGTAGCTAGGCAACTATTTGAATGATTAGCCTGGATAAATTCAAAATGTCCAAGAGCAGCATAACCAGGTAATCTAGCACTTGCATTACTTTTTTTCATTCAATGATGACATTGTGTCCTGGCCAGCATTATATGTGTGGTTTTATACAAACTACTAGCTTGTTGTCTGCCCATCCCCTTCACCATAGTAGTTGCCTAGCAACAACTCATTTTGATGGTGTTCTGGCTGGTTTTTTATTTATAATGTTGGATGTGGGTGCCAAAGTTGACTAGCATTTTGAAAAAATGCTAAATGTATTATCTTTATTGATGGAAATCACGAGACAGTACAGACACAGTATAAGCGCTTGTAAACATGTTGGAATAAAACATTATCACATGTCATATCTGTACTATCCCACAAGTCATGCAGCAATACCGTGAGGTTGGAGAGACCTTATGCATAATACAGTTAATGTTTCAATACATAAAGACACAATCTAAGCTAATGTGCCCGGCGCATCTTACTCTTCCTCCTATCAGACAACTATATCAGTTTCCTACTGAGGAAAGTGCTTTTCTCTGTAGGAAACTGATACACATGTATTTTAGTTTAGCATTGCCATGTGATACACTCTCCAATTATGGCGGCGGTGTAGTGTAATGGTTAGGGAACTGGGCTTGTAACTCAGAGGTTGCTGGTTCAATTCCCAGGTGGGGGCACTGCTGTTGTACCCTTGAGCAAGGTACTTTACCTGAATTGCTTCAGCAAATATCCAGCTGTATAAATGGATTGTGTGTAAAGAAATGTAAACTGTGTAAGTTGCTCTGGATAAGAGTGTCTGATAAATGCCTAAAATGTAATGTAAAATGCAATTATGTATTTTGTTGTAGTGAAAGCAATTCTAATAACTTGCTCTTTGCAAGCCATGGCGCTTGCTCTTCATCAGATGTGATGAAATTGCCAGTTCACTATGGCACTGGTGTAGCATGACCAGATTTTGTGCTGGATTTTGTGCATTGTGCTGGACAGTCCTGCATTTTTGACTCGTCCTGCAATGACAGACGTTTATTTAAGTAATATATCATCACCCCCGGGCGGCACGGTGGTGCAGTGGATAGCGCTGTCGCCTCACAGCAAGAAGGTCTCGGGTTCGAATCCAGGCCGGGGGCCTTTCTGTGCGGAGTTTGCATGTTCTCCCCGTGTCCGCGTGGGTTTCCTCCGGGTACTCCGGTTTCCTCCCACAGTCCAAAGACATGCACGTTAGGCTAATTGGAGAGTCTAAATTGCCCGTAGGTATGAGTGTGTGAGTGAATGGTGTGTGTGCCCTGCGATGGATTGGCGACCTGTCCAGGGTGTATTCCTGCCTCTCGCCCGGAACGCATGCTGGGATAGGCTCCAGCCCCCCCCCGCAACCCTGACCAGGAATAAGCGGCTTAGATAATGGATGGATGGATGGATCATCACCCCCACGTAGTTTCAGATTTCAGATTGGCAAATAAAGGAAGTGTGACGTTCGACATCTTCCCTGGTATCGTTTCTTTATTGATAAGCTATTCCCGATCAATCTACTACATTTTCCATTATCGTGTATTCTAAAAGTCAATATTTTAACGATAAACAATATGATATGTTATGCTCAACAATGTCAGCTCAACAATATTATCAGTACCCTGCTTAATTATTTAATCTTTCCTTCCCATCCCGGAATGTCCTGTGTACTCATCCTGATTGTCGTGCATTTTGACCGTTTTGAATCTGGTCACCCTACTCTGGTATTTAAAAAAACGAATGGTCTGATTGGCTATAGTGAAACCAAACCCTCACCACACCCACAGGTCATTTATTCTTCATCAACCAGCCTCTTTTACAACTGTGCTGCAGGTGCACTACTGTCACAAAACTACCAGAATGGACCTGGACCAGCCTGAATGCACCACCATACCTGGATTAACGCTAGTGTCTATGCATTGCACTTTGACGATGAAACTAGAGCCCTTAAATCAATGCATAAAAATAAAGAAGGGATGAATAAATGATAAACAATTAGCCAAAAAATAGATCATTATTAATACATTTTACATTTACATTTTACATTTAGCAGATGCTCTTATCCAGAGCGACTTACAAGATGTGCATTAATGATAATAATAATTTAAGAAATAATAATCAACTGAAAAAACATATATATAAAAAATGTTTCAAGAAAATACAAGAGTAGTCAAATACCTATGCATATAGAGAGCACTAGGAAGTTCCTCTTGTCAATGAAGTGTTAGGTTAGTCGATTTAGTAAATTTAAGGTGGAGGTAGCTATTGGAGAGGGCAGTATCTGGAATGGATATAATAATCTAGGAAGGCTGTACATTATAACTATTTCCACTCTCCAAATCAAGGAGAGGGGCAAGATGGTCCATCGATCCATGTTCTCGCTGATCCGATTGATAAGCTTGGTGTAGTTAGCACCATACAATTGGTTCAATGAGGGAGGTGTGGTGATCCCCCCACTGTTCATTAAGCATAACAAAACTAATAGTAGATGATATCATGACGTTAGTCAGACATTAGTTTCAAGAAAAACTTTCTTACAACATAATGCAGAAAAAAGACACCGGTGGTTCAACTGACATAAGAATAAAGAATAGACACGGCTGAACTTCTAAGGGGCAAAGGACACAGAGCATCTGAAAGTACAACTGTATCCATGATTCATTCTATAGCCTACTGACCGCATATGTACAATAAGACAATTCAAATTCAGAACTGTTTTATACTGACTGCTAGCTGATGATAGATTGGTAAGTAGAAATCCTGCGTCTTTTCATATAATTGTCATTTCAAGTTCTAGTAAACAATATGTATGCTATATGGGGTATATATAAAAAATTCTGACTTAACTGTCTGTAGATACAAGTATTTCTGAAAATAAAGCTGTTGTGACATGAACTGGGGTACTTTGCAACAATTATTATTTGTTTTGCATTGCTGGGACAGTGACTAGCACCTCAAAAAGTGCAATACAAAAGCGGATTGTGAAATACCTAAGCAATATCAGCGCTCATCAAAATACTGCCTGCTTTCAGGCGTTATTGAAATTCTCACGCAAAGAGGAGAGTCGCAATTAAGGCATGTTTCAGTAAATCAGATGGAATACCACATTTACAAAATCTCCACCCTGTTTTAACATGTTCACCACAGGTATAGATATGCATGAACAGATGTAATCATTTATCTAAAGGAAAGTCGCAAAGTGACATAACCCCCACAAATTACATCCTATTAGTGATTTGAACTAGGGCTGTCCCTGACTAAAACAAATCTTGGTCGACCAACACTTTCTTAAGTGAATGACACAAATGAGTTCAAGATTACCTGAAAGAATAAAAAACCTTCTCTGTTCCGAACCTCTGCCCTTGCAGATTCTGCCGTTGCACTTGTGAAGTTGAGGTATGGCCACATAATAGGTTAATGCTTTTACTTGACCACAACCATAACACATTCTAATGCGTAGGCTATGTTTTATTTAATTAACCAGGTTGGTCTCATTGGGATTTAAAATCTCTTTTGCAAAAAAATAGGCTAACAAACGAATGATCACACATAGCCTAATGTCTTAAATTGCAGCCTAAAGCTGAACATGAAGTGGCTATAGCCTATCAAAAATAACTTACTCGAGTCAGAGACCATCCGATGGCCTACTTCCCCAGTCGTTTCATGTTATGGCACAGGAACACTAGCTTGTCCCCATTTTTTGGCAAAAGGCTGCTCCTCGTTTTATTAACAATAAACCCTGCCTTGGAAAACACGCTTGCAAAGTTTACATTCCACTTTTTTGGGATTGTCCGTGACTAAAACGAAATGCTGCCATACCCCAGTTTTTTTACTTTGACATTATGTTCTTTGTTCTTTGTTATATTTGATGTTATGTTTGATGTTATATCGAAATGAGTAATTAAAGTATGCCTATATCACTCATCTTAACTGTAGGCAAATCTTAGGTTACAATTAAAATGCACATTCGCATGCCTAAAACAAGGACACAATATAGGCTGCATGAAAGGGGGTGTTACGCATGTTAGTTATAAATATATAAACCATACATGTAGCAAAACACATTTATTATAAAATGTTACTTTTATTAGTTTTGCTGAATTATTCACAACATTACTATTACCTTAACTGCCTAATATAATTTAAAGAGAACATATAGGCCTAGCTATGTTAAGAGTGAAGGACTGCCACTGCCATACCCGCAGCATCCAGAATGTATTATTCTAAGCGCACCAAACTGTGGCGCGAATCTAGGTGTCTCATGCTGCGTGGAGAATTATTATTTATTTTTTTCGCGCGACTGCTCGACCAAAACAAATCTCGGTCGACCAACAGCCCATTGACCAAACAATCGACCAGTCGACTAAATGGGGTCAGCCCTAATTTGAACCATTGTGACTGTTTGGTAAATCCAACGTAGATATTGCGACCTTGTAGTGGCTGCTTTTGCATCTGAAAAGGAGTCAGAGGCCTTTCCTAAATCTGGCCCTGAATGTACACTAGATTAAGCTACATTACGTGCTGTTAATAATGTGTTAATGGCTACTGTATACCAAACAAAACATTTAAAAAGAGGTTGAGTTAGGGGATGTGAGCTTCCCAAACTGACCCACCTTACCCTCCTCCCCTGCAGGGACCCACTAACACTCCAAACAGTACATAGACGCACAAGTAAAATAAAATTAATATCTTCAATTTCATAAAATGTTTAAAAATAACATTCGCACATACTTGGACACTGAACACAATACCTTTGCTTTCCCCTTTTCTATCTCACCTGCCCTCTGGAATCCAGCCAGCAGTGTAGGACTGCCTCCCACAGGTAAGCACCCGTACACTCCTCCATACCAGACTCAAAAGAACACACAGACGCAGCTAAGCACCCACCCTCCCCCACACACACAGTAGCAGGGAAAGGGCATATGTTCCTTACTTACTGACCCAAGTAGCTCCAGATACCTCCACAATGCTTGCTTCCACATCTGCTTCAACTGGAACCCACAATCCAACTACACATGTACTCCAGGGGCCCTATTTTTCTGAATTAGGACGGTGTCGGTAACGCAGATGCAAAGCGAAGATGGTGGCGCTTTAGGGCGTGTCTAACATAATTTCGTGACTTAGGACGATAGCGCACCTCCGGCGCAGTTGTAAAAGAGGTTGGATTAACTTTTAAAAAATACATGTGGGTGTGGTGGGGGTTTGGTTTCATAATGGCCAATCAGAACACATATTTTCTATCCCTTTAAATACCAGTGCGCTAACGCTATAGCAAATTTCCTGACATGCATGACAGTTTTGCGCTTCTGCACCAGAAGCGCTTCACAAAAGAGGACAGCGAGGAGGTGCGGAAAAGTTGGCGCGCAAATCAGAGGGGAAAACATTACATTAATTTGTTACTTTCATAATTTAAGTTTATATTTTGAGACCTACATTGTTAAAAGAAAGCGTTTTATTTTACCATCTCTTTTTCATTATTTGTAGGCTTTTCAACTTAAAAAACAAGATTTATTTTCTTCTAACTTAATGTAAAAAAATCCTGTTTAGTTCTCTGCTGGCTGTCGGGTGTAGGAAAAGTATTAAACTAATTTGCATGTTGGACAAGACTGGAAGAAACTGCATGTACAGCCAAACTGATAGCCGTCTGGCAAACACCGGCTACCAAACCCAGGGTATCGCTCACGGTATCATTACATTACATTACAGGCATTTGGCAGACGCTCTTATCCAGAGTGTTAAGTGTTAACCGTAGTCAAGAACAGTTTAGCTGAAAGCCACCCTAGAGGGAAGTACAATTCCAGGTGCTAGGAGCAACCACATAGTTAAACTAGGACCCTGTAGGTAAATCTGTAGCCACAATTCAAAGGCAGCAATAAAACAATCAGTGCGGAAAATATCGGCAAAATAATGCCTAAACCTAATACAATGCATAAACAAGTAAACATGAGTGCAATACTAAACAGCTACGTCCCTAAGTTACAAAACCGAACTACAGGGAGAGGTGCACCCTGAAGAGGTGAGTCTTCAGTCGTCGCTTGAAGGTGGCCAGGGTCTCAGCTGTTCTGACTTCCACGGAAAGGTCATTCCACCATCGAGGAGCCAGAACCGACAGGAGACGTGACAGGGAAGCACAGGTGCGGAGGGGGGGAGGTGCCAGGCATCCTGAGGTAGCAGAACGGAGTGGTCTGGCAGGTGTGTAGGGTTTGAAGATCTTGAGGAGGTATGTTGGGGCTGATCCCTTGACTGCCTGGTATGCTAGGACCAATGTTTTGAATTTGATGCGAGCTATAACAGGCAGCCAGTGGAGGGTAGTGAGCAGGGGGGTGACATGGTAGTGTCTGGGAAGGTTGTAGACGAGACGGGCTGCAGCGTTCTGGATGAGTTGCAGGGGTCTGATGGCAGATGCCGGAAGGCCAGCCAGAAGCGAGTTGCAGTAGTCCAAGTGGGACAGTACCATTGCTTGGACCAGGAGCTGGGTAGAGTACATGGTAAGGAAGGGACGGATTCTCCTGATGTTATACAGGAAGAATCTGCACACCCGGCTTACCGCTGCAATGTTCTTTGACAGGGACAGCCTGTTGTCCATCACCACACCGAGATTCTTCGCGCAGGGTGATGATGTCACCAAGGTGTCACCTAGAGAAATGGAGAAATCAAGGTGGGGAGAGTTTAGAGCAGATTAGTTCTGTTTTACCTGGGTTGAGCTTTAGATGGTGACTGCCCATCCAGCTCTGAATGTCCCTCAGGCAAGCAGAGATGCGGGTCGAGACCTGAGTGTCTGATGGGGAGAACGAGAGAAAGGGTTGAGTGTCATCAGCATAACAATGGTAGGATAGGCCGTGGACAGAGATTACAGAGCCAAGGGATCGGGTGTACAGAGAGAAGAGAAGGGGACCGAGGACTGAGCCCTGTGGAACCCCGGTGGGGAGGGAGCGAGGTGGTGATACTTTACCAGCCCAGGCAACCTGGAAGGAGCGGCTGGAGAGGTAGGATTTGATCCAGGCGAGGGCTGTACCGCAGATCCCCATTGCTGCCAGGGAGGACAGGAGGATGGAGTGCTCCACAGTGTCGAAGGCAGCCGAGAGATCCAGCAGGATCAGGATGGAGGAGAGGGAGGCTGCTTGTGCCGTGTGAAGTGCCTCATTGACCGAGAGGAGGGCGGTTTCTGTTGAGTGGCCAGGTCTGAAGCCGGACTGGTGGGGGTCGAGCAGGTTATTTTCTATGAAGAAAGCAGAGAGTTGGTTAGATACAGCTCTTTCAAGGGTTTTAGACAGGAAGGGGAGGAGAGATACTGGGCGATAATTCTGGATGACTGAGGGGTCTAGAGTGGGTTTCAGCAGAGGGGTGATGTGGGCCCTTTTGAAGGGTGAGGGGAAACAACCAGAAGACAGGGAGGAGTCTGGGAGGTGACAAATGGGAGGATGTCAGGTGTGATAGCCTGGAGGAGGGATGAAGGGATAGGGTCGAGGGCACAAGTGGTAGGGCGGTGGGAGAGGAGGAGGTGGGAAATATCAGAGTCTGAGAGGGGACAAAAAGAGGGAAAGCAGGGGGAGGGCACAGAGGGGGTGGAGGGCACAGAGGGAGTGGAGGGCACAGAGGGAGGGGAGGGAGTGGAGGGCACAGCGGGAGGAGGGTGTGGGCACAGCGGGAGGGGAGGGGTGGGGGGCACAAAGGAGCTGCGGATGTCTGCAATTTTCTCCTTGAAGAAAACAGCAAAGTCATCTGCAGTGAAGGGGGACTGAGGTGGGGGAGGAGGTGTGCTGAGGAGAGAGGAGAAAATACAGAACAGTTGACAGTTGAGGTTTAGAGATTGAGTTCTGAATTTTAGTTTGATAGAAATTTGCCTTAGCGGCAGTGACGGCAGAGGAAAACACAGACAGGAGAAACTGATAGGATGAAAGGTCGGATGGTTCCCTGGATTTCGTCCACTTCCTCTCAGCAGCACGGAGGCTGGCCCGGGAGGTGCGAAGGGTGTCGGACATCCAGGGACTAGGAGGGGATGAGCGTGCAGGTCTAGGGAGAAGAGGACAGAGAGAGTCAAGTGCTGAGGACAGAGATGAGATTAGGGTGGAGGAAGCAGTGTCAGTGGGGAGTCTAGAGAATGCTTTAAGGGGGGGGAGGGAAGCAGTGACAACGGGAGCGAGGGAAGAGGGTGAGAGTGAGCGAATGTTACGACAGGCAGTGATAGTGGGTGTTGGAGGAGGGGAGGGAGGATGGGGGCAAGGGAGAGGGAGAAGGAAATGAAATGGTGATCAGATGTATGCAGGGGTGTAACCATGAGATTGGAGCAGGGGCAGTTCCTCAGGAAGATCTGGTCTAGGAGGTTGCCTGCCTTGTGGGTTGGGGGAGAGTGTTGCAGGGAGAGGTCGAAGGAGTGGAGTAGTGGTAGGAAGGCAGCAGACTGGGGGGTCTCTAGGTGGATGTTGAAGTCTCCCAGGAGGATCAATGGGGTGCCGTCCTCAGGGAAGGAGCTGAGCAGGGTGTCTAGCTCGTCGAGGAAGCATCCCAGGGGCCCTGGAGGACAATAAACAACAACAATAAAGAGGTTAGTAGGATAGGTGATGGAGACAGGGTGGTATTCAAAAGAGGATATAGACAGGTTGGAGAGGGGAAGAACTGAGAACTTCCATGTGGGAGAGATAAGCAAACCTGTACCACCACCACGGCCGGATGGCCGGGGGGTGTGGGAGAAGGAGTAGGCAGACGAGAGGGCAGCAGGAGTAGCGGAGTTATCAGGGCTGATCCAGGTCTCAGTGAGGGCGAGAAACTGGAGGGACAAGAGGGAGGCATAAGCAGAAATGAAGTCAGCCTTCCGTGTGGCAGACTGACAGTGCCATAGCCCCCCTGAGATTGTGAAGTTCTCACAAAGGGTCAGGGGGGGGTAGCAGAGGTTGGAAGGATTCCGTTGTCGTGAGGGGATGCGTCAATGGAAGCGCCTTCTGAAAGGGATAGAACAGAGACACTCAAGACTCGGCGGGACGGAAACAGCTGATCTCTTCACGAAGACGGGTAGACACTTTCTGATTACACTGCCAGGTAGACGCAGCTATAAGCGTCGCTCTGACAAAGCTAATGAGGGATCAAACAGCTGAGTTAAATAGAGTGATAATTACACAGATTTACTCAACTGCTTGCTCATTTACTACAATCAAAACAACAATAACAGATAAACAGTATCGCCTTCGCATATCGCCTATCGCATTCTCTGTAGTGCAAATGGAAAGAATAAAACACTTTCACATAAGAAAAACAATGTGCATACAAACATATATTTATTTAACAGGTGTACCTTACTGAATGGTAGCGATGGATGGCCTGCTGGCTTCAGTCTTTCATGTCCGTGCATTGAATAACCACAAGCTGTGGTGAAATAGTTTTTAGCTTAATTGATTACGCTTGCAAGTTACCCCTGGATTGGACGATTTGCCTCAACGTGGGGGGAAATTCACAATATTCACAAAACATTCTCATGTGATTTCAGATAACCTTATATTCATATGTGCGTATCAATAAAGTCACCAAATTGCAGAGCGCCAGCGTTTGCGCTAAGAGGTGGTCTAGTTGGACGTTAACACAAACGCATTATTTGACACCAAACTTGCATAGCGCTGACTGTTTTCATAGTCACACCCCCTATTGCACTGCCCAGCCCATAGTCGCGCAAACACCTTCATTGCGCACCACGAAATTGCCAAACTCAGCGGAGATGGGAAATATTCCATTTGCGACAGATGAAACTGGCAATTCGCTAGCGCTAGGGCAGGGGTGGCCAACCCGCGGCTCCCGAGCCGCATGCGGCTCTTTGCCTGGTTTCATGCGGCTCACGTTAACGCCTTGAGTTCTAAGTCAAACGCGCAGCAACCGCACCACGGACTGGTTTCATGTTTAAAATAGAGCCCTAGATGTTTTTTTCCTTGTTTCCCAGGTCCACAGCACCCTCTGGTCTCCTGTAAACCAGGTACAAGTTACAAGTACAAGTCCTGCCACAAGTTACATAAATACCAAGACAATCAAGATTCAAGATTTTTATTTGTCACATACACACACGGGGTGTGCAGTGAAATTAAAAGTGGCAATGCTCAACGAAAAAGTGCTAAAGGGCAACAGTACACAGTATTTACAGTAAAAGACAATAGAATTGAATTATTACAATAATTACAATAATTACAGCAACACAATATATATAATTATTACAATAATTACAGCAAGAGCTCTTATATAAAAAACAACACAATATATACAGTAAGAGCACTTGGAAATGGAGGGGAAACCTACTATAAATTATGTGTAGTCATTAAGTGTGTGTGTGTGTGGGTGTGCATAAGAGGGGCAGTGTGTGTGTCTTGGTGGGGGCCCTGGTGAGGTCAGAGTTCACAGTCCTGATGGCCTGAGGGAAGAAACTCCGTCTCAGTCTCTCTGTTTTGGCAGCGTGACTACGGAGGCGCTTGCCTGACCGCAGCAGCTGAAACAGTCCGTTGTTGGGGTGGTGAGGATCCTTCATGATCCTGCAGACTCTGGTTCTGCACCTCCTGGTGTATAAGTCCTGCAGGGTGGGGAGTGTAGTTCCAGTAGTGCGTTCAGCCGAACGCACTACTCTCTCTGCAGAACCTTCCTGTCCTGAGCAGAGCTGTTGCCAAACCAGGCAGTGATGCTTCCGGTCAGGATGCTCTCTACAGCTCCAGAGTAGAAGGACTGAAGGATCCTCCGGGAGACTTTACATTTCCTCAGCTGCCTGAGGTGGTAAAGGCACTGCCTCGCCTTTCTCACCAGTGTGTGCTGTCCATGTGAGATCCTCGGTGATGTGGACTCCCAGGTATTTATACCTGCTCACCCTCTCCACAGTGGTCCCATTAATCCCCAATGGTGAGTACGTCCTCTGTTGTTGTGTCCTCCTAAAGTCCACAATCAGCTCCTTAGTTTTTATGACATTCAGGAGGAGGCTGTTGTCTTGGCACCAGAGTGACAGATCAGCAACTTCCTCCAGGTAGGCCTTCTCGTCGTTGTTGGAGATCAGGCCCACCACCACTGTGTCATCCGCAAACTTGATGATGGAGTTGGAGCTGGACCTGGCCACACAGTCATGTGTGTACAGGGAGTACAGTAGGGGGCTGAGGATGCAACCCTGGGGGGATCCTGTGGGTTGGTGGTGTGTCTGCCCACCCTGACCACCTGGGGCCTGGCGGTCAGGAAGTCCAGGATCCAGGCACACAGGGGGGTGTTCAGTCCCAGCTCAATCAACTTGCCAGCCAGTCTGGTGGGGACTATGGTGTTGAAAGCTGAACTATAATCAATGAACAGCAGTCTCACGTAGCCCCCCTTCCGGCTGTCCAGATGAGAGAGTGTGGTATGCAGTACCTATCATCCGTGGATCTGTTTGGACGATAAGCAAACTGCAGCGGGTCCATGGAGCAAGGGAGGAAAGCGCAAATGTATTCCTTAATCAGCCTCTCGAAGCATTTCATGACCACTGAGTTGAGGGCCACCGGTCGATAGTCATTCAGGCATGCTGGAGAAGCATTCTTGGGCACAGGGACAATAGTGGATCTCTTGAAGCAGGCGGGGACCACAGACTCAGCCAGGGAGATGTTGAATATAGTGGTGAACACTGGAGCTAGCTGGTTAGCACAGGTCTTCAGTACTCGCCCAGATATGCCATCTGGACCAGCAGCTTTCCTGGTGTTCACCCTCGTTAGAGCCCTCCTCACACTGTGCTCGGTCACCGAGAGCGTGTGTACGTCCCCAGCGGTAGAACTCACTTCGGCTATGCTAGCGGTGTTGTTGTTAGCCGGCGGGCTAGCGCTGTTGTTGCTAGCCTCAAACCGTGCATAAAATGAGTTCAGGTCGTCCGCTAGGGATGCGTCGGCACTCACCATTGCGGGGGGTCTGCCCTGGTAGTCTGTTATAGTCCGTAGCCCCTGCCATAGGCGTCTGGTGTCACGCTGCTCCATCTGCGACTCCACTCTGTCTCTGTACCTCCTCTTGGCCTCCTTCACCGCCCTTCTCAGTCCATAGAACGCTGCCTTGTGCTCATCCATGTTGCCGGATACAAGACCGGAGTTATAGGCAGCAGTGCGGGAATTCAAAGCGTCGCGGATGGATTTATCAACCCACGGTTTTTGGTTAGGAAAAGACCTAACTTTTACCGTGGGGACGATGGTGTCCACTAGCGTTGCTATGAAGCTCGTTACTACTTCCGTAAACTCGCAGCGTCCCTGGAACTGGATTGGAACATGTCCCAGTCGACGTCACACAGAGCGTCCTGTAGCTCAGCCTCTGAATGGTCAGACCACCGCTTTACGTCCCTCGTCACTACCTCTTCCCGTGCTATCCTTTGTTTATACTCCGGTAGCAGGAAAATGGCGGCATGGTCTGATTTGCCGAACGGAGGTAGAGAGACAGCCTTGTAGCCTCTCTTGAACGGCGTATAGCAGTGGTCCAACGTTCTTTCCCCTCTGGTAGCACACGTAATGTGCTGGTGAAAGTTTGGCATGACTTTCTTTAGGTTCGCCCTATTAAAGTCCCCAGCCACCACCATAGCCGCGTCGGGATGCTTGTTCTGATGCCGACACAACACATCCTGTAGGTCCGATAGTGCTACGTCGGTGTCCGCATGTGGTGGTATGTAGACGGCTGTGGTGATGACCGAGCTGAACTCCCGGGAAGGTAGAATGGACGGCATGAGATCGTCAGATGTTCCAGGTCGGCGAGCAGGCGAGAAAGAGTCTTAATGTTTTCTGTTGATCATGAAGCAAACCTCCCTTAGATGTCGGACTCTTCGTTCTCCACTGTTGTTGTCGATGTGGCTCGCAGACAAAAGATGTTACAATCTCATGTCCTGTTGGAATCTAATCCCGCCTAACATCATCCCACGCTGGGTCGAAGGAAAAAGTGGACGGTGGGCAAAACCGTTTTTTGTTGTGCGGATGCGTCTCCAAGGGTTATGTCCCGAAAAGTGGACAAAACCCTTTGTTGTGCGGAAAGGGTTATGTCCCGTATGTTATGTTATTAGTGCCAATGTATTTGCGCAAAGAAAGATATTAAAAACAACCATAAAAACTAAAAAAAAACACAATCTCCGCAGAGCTACCACGACGGCGTCTGGACACGGCCGCGCCATCAATACCAATCACACATATTCCACACTAATAATCTAACAAAAAACAATCCCAACATAAACAAAACAAAATGTAAAGGAAAGGGAGAAAAAAAAACAGAAAAAAATTACCCAAAGAGGAAGCTCTTGCTCTACCACATGGCAAACATCTGCCTAATCCTCCCATTACTTCACAGTTGAGCCATTTTTATAAGGCAAAGCCTGGCCCATACCTAATCCCCACCAGGTGCTCTGCATCACACCTAACAATTAAATGAAATGGCCCTTATCTCTGCTACAGGGACTGTCTCAAAACAACTAGCTAAGGGAACCATGAAAACTGCTGACACTCACCCCCCTCCTCTGAATTGTTAGTCGTTCCGACTAACACTTGTAAATGTATCGGGTCGGGGGGTGTCCCCTCGTCTCACGAATGAAGCAATGGGGGGGTTACCCTTCTGGCTCAACAAGGGGTGCAACATGGATTACCTCCTCGGCTAGCCAGTTGTGCAACAGACACCTATCCAAGACCCAAGGCCACCGCAGCTCGAACTCAAACCCATCCCCAGGCTGGTGGAAGCTGGATGGCTCTGTCTTTTTGGGCTGGCACTAACTAACAAGGTTGTTCTTCCCCCCCATGGTACATGGGCACAGATAGGTCCGAGGGATGGTCCACCCTGGCCCCAGCACCCACCTTCCTCTGGCTGGATCTTGTACACTGGGGACCCAGGTCACAGCTGCTGGATGATGACATAGACATAGAGCCACCAAGGGGCCAGTTTATTGTGTTCCCACTGCCGAAAGCCCTTCTCCTGCTACCCTCATTCATACGACCTCTTGTCCTGCTGCTTCCACTGTCACCTGCTGGTACACATGGAACAAAACATGATGGTGCTGCTTCACCCACCCTTCCTTACCCTAACACCACCCTTTTACTGGAACCCCTGTTAGGATAAAGTGGGAGGTCACACTCATGCTACAGTGGACATGTTGTTGTATGCTAACAGTAGTGCAAGCAGCTCTAGCCACTGGTGCTGTTCCTCTTTGCGGAGGGACCCTAAAAGAGACAGCAGTGTTTATTTTAACTAAGAGGCCCCGTGCACTGTATTGTAGGGTATCATGCACATCTTAGCTCACTGGTACAGCTCAACAGTTGACTGAGGTCAAATTCTTCAGCAATAACATCACATGCAGAAGACCCTGATAATGTCTATATTACAATTTCTATCTAAACTTACAAATTAGCACATGCCAATCCAGGAGCTCTGGGCTTGTGAGGTTTTTTGCTTGTCTATCACATTTTCTTCCCAGTGGCACTGGATCCTTTCAATGTAAGAAGAAAACATATATCACTTCTGTAGATACAATCAGTGACCTGTTTTCATAACAGTTACATGGACATGATTGCTGACATTGTGGCTTGGATCAAATTCAACTATCCCTTGAAAATGTTATGAATGTTATGAAGGTTTAATCCTCTGAATGATCAGGCATGATCCCTCATGCCTTCAACAGTCTGTAATGTCCTGAGATTCTCCTACTCTTTGTGGATGCTAAAACAATTAGTATATGTGACTGCTTGCCTACGGGGATTGAGCTGGTTCCAGGCAAAATTCCACAATTGTGATCTTTCTATTAACTCTGCATCATACTCAGGGTCAAAGTCAGTTTTCTTGTGAGATTAATCCCATGTTCTGATTGTGCAATATCTTATTTCCATTGTTTCATACATTGTGGAAATAAAAGTACAGGTCAGAGTGAGTTATTCCCTATCTCTGTATTACCAAATTACTAAAAGAAAATGATGTATTCAAGGTGAGAAATCATGTAATCGGTTTCCTGTGGAGTATCACTTTAAACTTTTCTCATGGCATTTATTCCTCTCCTCTTATCACACATTTTACTCTTTTCATCCCACCTCAGTAAGCCTTTCCAAAAGGCTAGCTTTAAACTTCTTCCTAAATCTTTATCAATACTGGCAACCAGTGTTTGAATTGAGGGAGGATGAGACCATCCCCCTTGTTAACTTTGAATGGAACGCACCCCCCCTAAAAATTAAACTGGTGCAGTACTTGAGAAAATCATACACTGATCAGCAAAAATCTAATCTGCATGTCTCTCTCACCATCGGTGTCTTTGAATGTCCCTGCCCTGGTTTAGTAGCTTTCTATTGAGTTAAATTGCTGTTAATCATACGTATATATGCAAAAACTATTTGTAAATGTAAATTGCAATTCGTAAAGGTGAACTGCAGTATTTAATCAGAAATCACACTTTGCAAGTACAAAAGAACAATCGTGTGAGCATCTACGTTTACATCCAAGAAGTTCTGTATACACGTACGACTTTCATTTTACAAGTGTCTGCATCTGGGTTTACATGTGAAATTTGACAGTGTTTTCACACCGACTTCGTATTTTGATCAGTCCATGCACAGAATCATGCCTGGCCTTGCCGATCGTTGAAACATTGTGCAGTGCTCGAGCAATAGCTTTACCCTATTGGCTGATCAAACATATTAATTTTATCTGCCTAGTGATAGCTGGCTCGCTAGCTCGTTTCTACAGTAGTTTGACGAGGCTGTCCAATTGCCATTAGCTGAACAAATTCAATTAGCTAGCTAGTCAGCCAGCTACTGAGGAACCAGGCTTTATTAAGTTCAGCAATATGTCAAAAGTATGACTGATCATGTCTCTGCTAATTGTGAGCCAAATTTAGCTTGAGTAATGTAGCTTTCTTCTCATTCATCCTGTTGAAGAAAGTAGAAATTACAATGTTTAAAAAAGGAATCTACCTAGCAGTTGGTGCTAGCCAGTAACTGATATGTAGCGAGCTAGCTATGCATTGGTTACAAGCTACCAGTTACAGTGCTTCCATGTCTCCGCCCCTACTAACAAATCTCACACAGTTTTTAGCCTTACAGCCAGCAAGCAAGCTCACTACAGCACATTGATTGCTGTATAGTTAGGCATTATATCGTTATGTGATATGTTGTCTCACCCCACATACTGGAATGCACTTTGTCTGCTATTTGTAGCCTGCTATGTATTAGTTACTAGCTAGCACCAAAAGTATTCACTTTGCTGAGCAGACAAGGAACAAAGTTATCATGTAAAAAGAAAAAAGTGAGTATCAGCATTTTTTTGTGAATACCAGCAAAAGTAGACAGTTGACAAAACTGGCCATGTTTGACCTTTCATTCTCAAATCCCTGTATGAGCTGGATGTCCTTCAGATATTTCCTGAAGCATTTGGGTTAAGTCCCTTACTCAAGGGTAACCAGGTGTCAAACCTGATCACCATCTGGTGACAAACCCAACTCCTTATCCACTAAAACATTTACCGTGAGAACTCCCTTCAGATGAAAGGTGCAATCTGTGTATTAAATGTTGCTGTGATTCACCTATGCAAACAGAGCAGACAACTACAGCATGTAATCAAGTCAGTCAATATATATTCATCATCCCAATGGACAATTTGTACAGCCGATACAGAAATACATTGAACAATGCAATAAATAAACCACAGGACAAAAGATCAAGAGGGATGGACTATATATCTATATATCTTGGTTTCCTACACACAAATCCCACACACATGGGTATGCACCCACACACACGCAGGTATGCACACATACATAGGCACAAAAACATACAGTAGACAACATACAAAAATGCACACAGCTGTGCACATGCATAACACATGCTCATATACAGGAATGTGCACAAACACAAACATACACATACAAACATGCATACAGGCATGCACTGAGACACAGAGTCACAGTCACACACACACATGCATACAAAGGCAGACAGGAACGTTCACATATACACGTAAAAAACGCTCACACACACCTAGGTGTGCATTCACTCACTCAGACACACACACGCATACAACAAAGTATGCATACAGACACACACCAGGCACACACACACATATATGTACCCAATGCACACATTTGCTTACAGGCACACACACACACACATGCACCAACTCTCCAAGTATACACAAGTCACAAAGATTAAGTCAGATTTTTCAATCCTAGATCATTTTATCTCTAGTCAGGCCTACCAACACCCCCAGTTACGTCTCTCCCCATTATTCAACCAGGAAACTGCATCAAAAGATTAGCTCTATTTCCTTATAGCTTATGAACCATAAAGCACAGCCCAAGGACGAAACCTTACACAGGACTCTGGGTGGTCAGATTACCTACAGCATACTTTGGACACCAGGAGTTATTTCAGAAACCCACCTGTCATTTTAGCCATTTTAAATTGAGCTTATTTTGTGTTCTCGTTGGAAGTGATTTCCCATTACTGTTGGTAAGGGAATGATAGATCTTCTGCTGACTCACTGCACCCAATAGGAGCAAAACATAAAAGAAAATATAATTTAATAACATGCAAAGTTTGAGTTTCTCCAAAGACAAGGAGTTGTGAAACGTTGACTAGTTTTCTTATCTGTTCATTTCAGTGATTAGAATAGAAATTCCCTCTGTATTGTCTGCAGCTGAAGCTAATTACTTTATCACACAGAATTTAATTAGCCGTTTCGCACAGCTCCTCTCTTCTACCTTGAGTCTCTCGTGCTAGTCATGATGGGTAGAGAAAATGATACCATTGTCACCAAGGAAGTACATTTATTCACTCTGTTTTGGTTTGTTATGGGTGAGAAACGTCCCCACCATTACAGAGGAGGATGTCACATCTCTTTGGGGAAAGAAACTGGAATTTTGCAATTCCAGAAAAATCACAGCAAAACTGGGAAGGAGTAAAAATCTACAGGCCTGGTCTTTTGAACTGGTTTTATATGGTGAGAGGAGGGAAGAGGAGCAGCCACTGACTCCCACCTCTGTCACAGTTAGTTATTTCCATTGTACTTTCTTTTCATATTATTTAAATCACACCATTAATATATTCATTATGGAAAACCACCACATATATCTACTACGTTTGGTCTGGACATTGATTATTGATTGCAATATTTCATATATTAATTGTTTCTATTCCTGGGGGGGAGGGGGAGCGGGGGCAGTCAAGCACTGACAATCCATTAATATATTAAGGGAAACAGAAGCTAAAATACATTTTCCAAGATTTGCAGCCAAGTTAATTAAAAAAAGAAATAAAAACAGCCCACTAAATTCAAACAAAACAGAGATTGATTGTTCGTTTTGTGTTGTAATCTACCACATACCCATATCTTAGAGGAGACAATCAGTTCTTTAAATGTTAATTGATGCCGCGCCTAACTGACCCTGTTGCCTATTAATAATTGTTTGACTTTTTTTCCCCTTTTGCTGCATCTTAAAGAATGTTTTCCTGTCTCTAACAGCCCCTCCCCCCTTCCCCGTTACGGGGGAAATAAATTATGAACAGGGAAATGAACGTCCCGGCAGGTGATTTGTCCAAAAGATAATTTGTTATTTTGCACATTCTGAAATAATGATCACAAAGGTGACCTGTGATCTTCCTGATTAACAAGAGCTTTTATTTTCCAGTAAGTTTTCCACCCCCTTCCCCTTGACTGCCGCAAAGATATTTCAAACTACTTGTTCAGCATGAATTGCATGTCCTTCAAAAATGCTTTGCCAATGACAGTTGAGGGAGGCCTCTTGCGGAAATTAAATACTACACTCTAGGCTACAGGGGCCAGACAAACCAGCACTCCTTGCTAATCTTCGGTCCCAAGGTGCAATCAACCATGCCACTTTTCCACATCGCAAGGATGCCCCACAGAGCTAGAGATTGAGTTTCGTAAACATGACGGACACAGCTGTCCTGACGTGAACCCTTGTGTCCATGACATACCGCCCCTCGCCACAGAGATTAGCTTGCGCTAGACCAGTGAAAATCCTAAATGAAACTCGGGCACCCGAGATTTTAAACTTAATCGTGCTCTTCCATGTTTTCAAACCCTCCACTTCAATGATTTTGGTTCACTATGAGTCTGCAACTGAGCAGCTGTGGTGACACCCCCCCCTTCCCACCAACACACACACATAGAGATGTAACACCTCCACACCCTGCCCACCCAGCCTCCTCCATCCAATCAATTTTTCTGTTACGTTTGATGTCTGCTTTGTTAGATGTTGATGAGACCATCCTTCATTATTTGTCAGACATTGAAGGAGACACTTCATTATGTACGAATCTCCTTTTGCTCCAAGAAATTGTAACATATCTTGAATACATGGCCATGGCTGACAAAGCTGCTGAACTGTCATCGCTCCAGAACCAGACTCTACTGTTATCTTCTTAGGCGTGCTGAGACCACTTTTGGGTTGATTGTGTTTTGTTTTTTTATTGGTGCATTATTGTTTGTATTTCAACAACTGTTATTATTGGCTAGCTAGCTAAGTTGAATGGTTTTATGTTTTTTGGGATCTGCAATTGCACATGTCTGTCTTGATATTGTACAAGAAATGCCAAAATGAAAGGAGTAATGCACAGAAAATGTAGCAGTTTAAAAAGTAAATCATTTCTTTCAAAAATGTGATGAAGTAAGTGTAGAAGTATTTGCAAATAAAAATGCTTGAGTAAAATACAAATCCCTGAAAAGAGTACTGTAAAAAAGTATTTCTACTTTGTTACTTGGTTACGTGACTGTATGCAATTTCCAACTGAGATTGTTTTTGTGTGGAAGGACTGTAAACATCAGGACATCATGTACGGTTTCAGTCCTGAATGTGCACCACTTTAACTCGATCAGATGCAGGGTTTTAGATCAGATTTTGTATTGATATTGGTATTCAGCAGGGCTGTTGTCAAGACCATCTCAACTGAGTCCAATTCAAGAGCTAGTAGTCCTAGGTCCTCCGAGTCCAGACCAAGAGCACCAAGGGGGGTCAAGACTGAGTCAAGACTGAGATCGGAACAATTTGAGTCCAATTCAAGACCGGGACCATAACCTTGATATTTGCAAGGCTGCCACATATCAATTACCCAAAGTACTACTGGCACAATATTTCCATATGCACATTTCAGTAAAATTACTTCATACCATATTTAGATGATTAAATATTAATGAAAAGTGTGGTATTACTGTATGATCCTTCACCTTGTATAGAACTCAAACTTTGAAAATGTTTATCATACCACATAGATTACATATTTATTTCATACAGTGCAGTCTGCCATAATGATCACATGACAATGTTCACTATAAACTAAAATAGTGATCACTATGATCCTAAAAACAATTGAAATCGTGGATTCGTGGAATGACACAGAAGGTTATGCTTTAGCAATGTTTTTTATTACAAAATTGCCTTAAAATATGAAACAAAACAACAATTGTATAAATGCATAACAGATTTTGAAATATAAAACCGTGTAGGCTACAGTGGGCTAACCCATCTTCTTTCCTAATGTAGATGGTACACTACATTCATTTTTGTAATAAAAATAATTTTGAAGATTATATGTGTAATATATGAAGTGTATTCACATTACCCTGAATTCGGGGGGCTGCACTTGTTTATTTTTAATATATACATACATATATATATAAAAGTGTCATGTGGAACTAATTATCAAAACTGTTATGTAATGCTACGCTATCTTTATTAGTGAAGGCTGTTAAGTGTTTGAGCAAATTGTTGCACCAGCTGGTCATAATGATATCCTGTGCATGACTCAGGAGTCAGTATGAAAAGGATGTGTGAGACTCAGGAGTCAGTGGGTGTGATGGAAGGCTTGTTTAGCCTGCACTGTTTCAAGGAAATTACTGTAGTTTCTGTGGTTGTTTTCCTTATCACTTTCCAAGAGGGTAATCCTTCTCTGCACATCATGACTCATACTTATCATTATGTCTAATGTACAACTAATTACGTAATTACGTTATTTGCAGCTGTAAATATCATGAATCCATGACCACTGACTGCATTATTTAATTGTATGTTTGTGTGTGTGTGTGTGTGTGTGTGCATTTTATCATGGATCAACAACAATGGGTTTAGTGTCATCATTGCAAATCTCAGGGGCCATATTTCCATTCATATTTTACCCAGCCCCAGTGTTGGGAACACTGTGGAGATGATAATGTAAAATGAAATTGATTTTAGGTACTCTATTTAGCTTGCCTCTATTAGCCCTGTTGCTATATAATGTGTTTTACTTGACAGGATCTGGATGGATCTCTAATGAAAATAGATTAAGATTTAAAGAGCAAGACTCACTCAAGATGATGAAGGTAATGAATTCTCACAATTCTCCTTGTGTCAGAGAATAACTGGGACAGCTGAAACCATCTTCCCAAAAAGCAAAGCAAACTTCTTTGTGAAAGGAAGAACTGGCATCCTTCATATCAGCTGGTGGAATCCAGGCCAGTGTCCCAGGCTTACTGAAACTGTAACATCACACATTACTGATGTGGAATCATGCTTACAACACACCCCTGAAAGTTAAAAGCATAATTTGTAGTTATCTTACAGGTGTGGCCCCAGTGTAACGGGGCCTGTACTCTGTGGTAAGGACATGGCCCCATGTAAAGAATGACACAGCATAGTCTCACCCATTGTCCCTTAATATGTGGTGACCTGTCACAGGCAGTGCACGCAAGCATCATTCAGGCACACACATATCTCAGCAGCTACATATCTCCTGCTTGTTAAGGTTTGAGAAATTGTTTTTTTTCCCATTTGCAAGGCTCAGTGAGAAACCATGGCCTCTGTTTCAGAGCCTCCCTCTATTAACCAGCAATTACCTGCCATATCTGAATACCTCACTGCATAAGAGAGGGTTTTTATGTCTGACACAGACAGGGAGAGTACAGAAAATACATAAAGCCTGTCTTGGGTGTGGGGATGAATTATGCAGGATATTTTGTTTAATTATTTATTCAGTTTGCACAAAACAAAAAAGAAAGAGATAAAAAATAGTAGGTGTGCTCTTCGAGTTTTATGGTTTGTTAGTGATTTCAAGGCGTGAACAATGGTCCCTTCACTGCAGGCAAGAGGCAATCACAGCCGAAGTAAATACATCTTGGTGTTGGCTGGCTTTGAAGAGAGCAAAGTGGCTGTTCTTTTACAGGACAATAACATTTAGTAGGTTTGATTTGGCACAGAAAGGGTAACAGTCCATAAAGTACAGATCAGAGGCTAACAACTCATAGGGGCAAGGATTGTGACTCTTAAGGAAGATGAGAAGCTTACACCTGCGATAATAAGGTATGTGTTATGTGCAAAAATGTGACTGCATTTTTTAAATAACTGTTCCTGTTTTTATAAATATGGCTTTTATAAATATGGCTTCAACCCCTGGTTCAGAAGGTCTGGCCTAGAAGGCATATTCTGCCTGCAGCTAATTTTCTGAGATTCTCTGTACTGTATGGGCTAAAAGAAAGGAGACATTTTAGGGACTTAGGGATTTTTTCTAATACAATTGTTCAGAGAAAAATATTTCTTAAAAACAAATATGGCTTAAAAATACAAATTATTAGCACCCCTAATAATCATCTTAAATAAAATCCCACAAGACATGTTAATGCAGATTTATGCTTGAACATGTTGTCTTCTATAGTGTTTATGAGATTGGTGAACATATTGGGGGATCAAACTGTTACGGCCACGGCCGCAACTTTGTTTATTTTTGTGTGTCCTCGCGTTTTCCCTTTTCTCCTGTTTTCCCTGTCATTTTTGTGTGCGTGTGTTGTGGGCGTCTGCACTTCCCGGCTTCTCTCCTCAGCATTCTCCGTTTCTCTCCTGATTGCCGTGGATCTGCAACACCTGCTCTGCCTGCACACCTGTCATCAATTATCATCAGCCCTACAGTGTATATCAACCCCAGTTTCTCATTCACTTACCGTCAGATCGTTGTCTCCGCTTTAGTGGTTCACTCCTCGCCTACCCGCCTGCCTGCCTGCCTGCTTACCCACCTGCCTGCCTGCCCGCTTACCTTAACCCCCTGAGGTCGGCTGGATCGGCGCCGATCCAAGCAGCAATACAAGTATATTACTATTTCTAACTTCGCGATATTTTATCATACACACGCGGCAAAAACATTGACAGAAACCTTAGAATCGCGACTTTCCGATTTGAGCACTGGCAAATCAAATGGGATTTTTTAAATGAGGTTAATTAGACCAAAAGTAAACCTTGCCTTTTACTCTCTTTTTTACCTGGTAGTAACGTCCCCCTTCTATTGACATGGTAACTAGGGGCGAGTTTAGGCGAGGTGTGTGGGAGGGGCGTGGGGCCATGTGTGAAAACGCGGCGTAAACACATAAACTGTCCCGACAATTTGAAGCAAGATTTTATACAGACATACAATTTTATTCAAGATGGAAAGATTTTCTGCGCTGCAGTGTTTGAGAGTATTGATGAAAAGCGACGAAGACAATAACTGACGAGGAGTAAGTAACTATATTTGATTTGCCATGTTATCAAATACTCGTATATATATTCAATATATGAATTCCGCGTGACTACATATTCCGCGTGTTGCAACGTAACAAATTGCAATATGCACACAAGATCTATGGAAGAATACTTTTCAAACAGCCTAAAATGTTATTTATTTAGCTTGTTTTCAAATACTCGTGAAAATATATGAATTCCGCGTCTTAGTGACGCCAAACATATTCCGCGTGTTAGTAACTTAATCTAAATCCCTAACGTTAGTAGATTAGTTGGTTAGTTCTATACACATCTACCTAATATATACAAAGTGCAATCTAGAAAGTAAGAAGGAAGAAAACGAGATAATAAGCGAAGGCGAAAACCCCGAAAAGTATAAACTCCCGAAGTGCATGACAAGACAAGGTGTGGATCTCGAAATAAACGGAACAAGGACAGACAGGGAGCAGAACGTGACAGAACAGGGAAAATGCAATACTGGATAAAGAATAATGAATAAGGACTGAATGAAAAATAAACAAAGGCCAAAAACAACAGAACAGGAACTCAGAATATAACACTGATGGCCCAGTGAGATGGCCCATCTGACAGTTCTTAGAGGTGTGGACAATGAATAATGAATATTCAGGTATTTAGCATTTAGCCCTCCCACAGCCTGAAATAAATGTGACCAGTTCTGATAAAAACAGGTTTTTAGCTATTTAGATCTCAGATGTGCTAAACTGTTTTCACACCCTTACATAACCAAGACCTTGATGAACAAACGCACATTGGCAAAACAATTCGTCACTATAGTTTAGTGTGTGCTTTCACAACTTTTGTGACAGCAGAAAAATTTACTATTTTTAACTTGTGTGTTTGTAGATCTATTTACAAGCTGCATATGATACTGACCAAACTATTGATGGCATACAAATGTAGCTGTGATTGTCCTTCAAATAAAAATATCAAACACGTTGGAGTAAGTGTGTGTTAAATTGATGAAATTGAGATAAATATCAGACCATGCCAAAATCAAAAAACGTCTAAAAGCTTAGCACGGACCTCAGAGGGTTAATTGCTTGCTTGTTAGGTAGCTAGCAATGTTAGTTTATTAACTTACATTACTTTTTTAGCAGTTCATTCTTATTTTAAGTCAGATAGCTAACTAGTGCTATATATTTACGCTAACAAACTGTCACTTTGATACGATTTCATAGCTATGCATTTATTCTCTGTTAGTTTAATTCAACCTAGGGCTAGCTGCAATGTCTAATATCTAAAACAATGACAATGTAGCTAGCAAGCCAACAGACTACATTGTGTAAGGTTTCAATACGCAAGACAAAACTAGCTAGCTAATAAGTTTTTTTTTAAAGTCACACACTCTAATATTTTGTTGGACCGCCTTTAGCTTTGATTACGGCATGCATTCGCCGTGGCATCGTTTCGATAAGCTTCTGCAATGTCACAACATTTATTTCCGTCCAGAGTTGCATTCATTTTTCGCCAAGATCTTGTATTGATGATGGGAGAGTTGGTCCGCTGCGCAAAGTCTTCTCCAGCACATCCCAAAGATTCTCAATGGGGATAAGGTCTGGGCCCGTATTCACAAAGCATTTTAAGGGTAAAAGTTGGTCGTAACTCCACAATTTAGGAGCAACTCCGAAAAATAATGGGCGTGTCACTCATAAATTTAGGACTCCTACATTTTGGGGATAAGAGTATTTCACAAAGGGTTTGAGAGCTAAAAACAGCCAAGTCCAGGAGAAGTTAGAAGCAGTCAAGAGGACTTCTAAGTCGCTAAAGACCTACTCACGGCGATCCGAAAATCTGCTGCTACCGGCAACCGTTGTCGCAATCGCGTCAACACTGGAGATATTGAATGATACAGAGCTCAAAAAAAGGTACCGCCTCAATCGCGAGGGTATAGGGCAGGGGTGGCCAACCCGCGGCTCCCGAGCCGCATGCGGCTCTTTGCCTGGTTTCATGCGGCTCTTACGTTCATATCGAAGTTTGTGTTTTTTTTTTTTTTAATGTGCGTGTTCGCTTCGCTTGAGTTCAATACGGTATTTTCGTCAAACGCGCACCGCTCGCAACCTTTTTTGCACCACGGACTGGTTTCATGCACCGGGTTTAAAATGAGGAGGGGCGCAATTTTTTTTATTCCTCTTACCACCCCCCCCCCCCCCGGTCCGCGAAATAAATGAACTGGTGTCCGGTTTTATTTCGCAAATGTGGCTCTTAGTCTCTGACTGGTTGGCCACCCCTGGTATAGGGTATTATATATATAATATTATATATATTATATATTGTGGCAGCCGCACGGAGGCATGCCGAGGGACGGTGATTGAGGGGCGGTACGTGGCGTCCCGCTGGCTCCACCCCCGGACCTTAATGGGAAGTCCGGGGCGGACGGAGCACACCTGTCCCAACTTTGATAATAATACAGAGCAAATAAAAGATGCGCCTGTACCTCAAACAGGCGCAAAGTACCGATTTAGGGAAACGCGTTGGTGAGTGGAGGATTACGATTGTGCATTTATTTGGATTGACTACCTGGCTTGATTTTTTTTTTTTTTTTTTTTTTTTTTTTTTTTTGGATTTTTCCCTCGTTTTTCTCCCAATTTAGTAGCCAATTATACCCTCTATTTTATTTTCAATTCCCCACCCTCACGAGTCCGCCGCCCGTCCTCCGGGAACGAGATTCGTATTCCTGGACCTATTTCCCCGCCTTCTTTCGAGACGGAGATCTTCCACGGACTCCATTAACCTTCTCCTCGGCGGACTCGTGCCGCTCTCTCCCTCCCCTCCCCGGAGGCGGACAGCCAAATGCCGCCTCCGATCGGGCTGACGACCAGGGCCGGTCTGGTAGAAACGCGGGTTTCGATCCGCGTCTCTGACGGGCAGCGCACACCGCTCCAAAGCGCGGTGCACTAGACCGCTGGGCCATCCGCCAGCCCTACCTGGCTTGATTTTTGACTGTGTTTGGATAACCCCCTGTGTGTACCGACTTTTTGGATTTACTGAGGAACTCCCTGGTTTTACGACTTTTGGAAACGGACAACGACTACGATTACAGATTACGGACTTGTTTTGCAAGCTTTCTCCCCTACCCTTTTTGTGTTGATTCCCGTGAATAAACTACGTGAACTACGTCTTTGTGAATACGGGCCCTGGACTCTGTGGTGGCCAATCCATGTGTGAAATGATGTCTCATGCTGCCTGAACCACTCTTTCACAATTTGAGCCCGATGAATTGTGGCATTGTCATCTTGGAATATGCCCGTGCCATCAGGGAAGAAAAAATCCATTGATGGAAAAACCTGGTCATTCAGTATATTCAGGTAGTCAGCTGACCTCATTCTTTGGGCACATAACGTTGCTGAACCTAGACCTGACCAACTGCAGCAACCCCAGATCATAATACTGCCCCCACAGGCTTGTACGGTAGGCACTAGGCATGATGGGTGCATCACTTCATCCGCCTCTTCTTACCCTGATGCGCCCATCACTCTGGAACAGGGTAAATCTGGACTCATCAGACCACATGACCTTCTTCCATTGCTCCAGAGTCCAATCTTTAAGCTCCCTAGCAAATTGAAGCCTTTTTTCCAATTAGCCTCACTGACAAGTGGTTTTCTTAAGGCTACACAGCTGTTTAGTCCCAATCCCATGAGTTCCCTTTGCATTGTGCATGTGGAAATGCTCTTACTTTCACTATTAAACATAGCCGTGAGTTCTACTGTTGATTTTTTATGATATGATTTCACCAAACGTTTAAGTGATCACCGATCACGATTATTAAAAAAAAATTCCGACCACATTTCTTCCTTGAAGATGATGGTTCACCACTATCCTTCCAGGTTTTAATAATGCATTGGACAGTTCTTAACCCAATTTTAGTAGTTTCAGCAATCTCCTTAATTCTTTCTTTGCTTGATGCAGGCCAATAATTTGACCCTTCTGAAACAGATTAACATCTTTTCCACGACCACAGGATATGTCTTCCGACATGGTTGTTACTCACTGCATCAGTTAGGGTTAAATAAGTTGTTGCCAGCTAAAACATATTAATCATTGCAGTAATTATCCAATGGAAGGCTCTTACCTATTTCCTTAGTTAAATCCAGGTGGTGACTTTTTTTTTGGCCAGGCAGTGTATATCTATGCAGTAGGTACAATGTAAATTTCATTGTATTGTGATGCTAGCTAATACTCTAATAGTTAGCTAGCTTAATAGTAAGCAGTGCTCATTGTAGCTAGCTTGCCGGCTACAGTACTCACAGATTCATCCAGACCTGTTTCCCGCCATTCACTGTCAATGTCAATGCTAGCTAGCCTGTTGAAGCTAGCACACCAGCTGCAGGAAGGTCTGTGGCTGCTGAACCTGTATCAGTGACGGCTTTATCAGTCCTGCTATCATCCCCATCATCTCAATCTTGCACACTCATATTTCCTTTTAAGACATGCTCAATTCATTTAATTTTTTAGAATAGTTTCTTATAGTTTTTCAATCCATATAGAGTCTTATATTTTTCAATCCATTTGTCAGTTCATTTGTTCATTTACCAACAATCAAAATTGATATCGCTGAAGTATTAGATTAAGAATCTATTGGTTTAAATAGTTAGTTAAGGACAGGTTTATGTAAAATATTTAATGAGTACTGTGTAGAGCTGTCTGGGAACTGGAAACTGTGTTGTTAATAATGGAGAAAGTAAGAAATGTTTTAGGGAATACTTGGTAACAAAGTCACTTCTGTGAAATGCAACAAGTTTCACAGTATATTATCAAATGGGGAAACGGAGGGAAACATGCTGGTGAGTGAGAGAGAAAGAGAGATAATTGTTTTAGGATTGATTACTGGATTCACATGGACTGTTTTGAAAACCCTGTTTGTGTGCTGACCATTGCTTGTTGGAGGACCTGGGGCCTCATTTATAAAAAGTTCCGTAGAAACCATCCTATATTTGATCTAAGATCATTTCTGAAATGTGCGTAAGTGTGATTCAGAGAAACTGAACGTACGCACAAAAAAACGTGCCAGTCCCCCAGATGTGAAATCTATAAATCACAAATGATCTTGAAATTGTGCGCAGGTGAATGGTTTTAGATCTCCGCCTTGTAAACGCCCCCTAATTAATATCATTAGCATATAAAGGAGCTCGAATCAAAACCCAAATCCTCTACTTGATAATAGGGAGCTGCAAGAAAAATAATTTTAGCGAGGCCAAAATCGAGGTCCTATTGGCGGAGGTGCAGATGCGTGCAGGGACGCTGTTTGGGAGCCTTTCCAGTGGCTTTACCAGTAAAACCAAGTACATGGCCTGGCAGTCTGTAGCCCAGGCTGTGAACGAGGTGGGGGGGGCAGCAAAGGTCCCTGAAGGACATAAAGAAAAAGTGGTCTGATTTAAAACTGAGGTCAAAATCTCTAATAACTCGTTCCCTTCTTATTGCGCGGTTGGTGATATCTTCGAGAAGAGACAATGCTGCCATTCTTCTTCTTGCAAACCACTGCATTATTGGACATTTTATAGCCTACAGATTGACCGAAATGTTTTACACGGGTGGAACCATAATATGTATTAAATACATTTCAAGGATGTGTCAATTATGCTAATAGGGGTAGTTTTGGAAAACCAATGTGTGTTTTTGTTTTGTTTTCCACAAGTAGCCTAGCTTATGTTGTTTTCATTTATTAATACATTTATTGTGCAAACCATTACGTATAGCCTAAGCAATGTGTTCAATCTGGTAATACTACTACTACTAGCTACTACTACTACTACTACTACTACTAATAATAATAATAATAATAATAATAATAATAATGACGATTAGGCAGCAGACGACATGTTGGCACTGTTAGATTTCCGAATACATTTTACATTATATTTACATTTTAAGCATTTAGCAGATGCTCTTATCAAGAGCGACTTACAGTATGTACATTAATACATGGTAGGAACAATCATAGTACGCGCAAGAGATCAGTGCAGTAATACAGCAATAGACCATTGCACAAAAGGTTAGTCAATTTTTATTTTTTTATGGAGTAAGCAGGGGTATATAGTGTTGAGCAAGTAGGCAGTGGTGATGACAATGAGCTAGATGTACAGAATTCAGTGGTAGTGGAGTCTGAAAAGGTGGGTTTTGAGTCTCTAGCGGAAGATCGCAAATGATTCCGCGGTCCTGACCGATTGCGGAAGGTAGTTCCACCAGTGAGGGGTCAGGACAGAGAAGAGACGAGACCGCGAATACCTGCAGTACTCCAACATTGCCACAAGGAAACGTGCGTACTCCAAGTTGAAACCTGACGTGGAGCTGAGTACTTTTCCACGTCAAAGACCGTTTAAATAAAACTGAACTTTGGCGTGGATTTGAGCGTACGCACGTTCTAAGATCAAATCTGTGCGTAAGTACATTTTATAAATGAGGCCCCTGGACTAGTGTTGAGGCAGTTGGCAGTCTATCCCATTGCTCAACAGTGTCAATTTCATGCCTATGGTCTGCTTTGGAGACCTCTGCCCCAAGGATGGCTCCCATAGATATATATATATATATATATGATTCACAGTCGTGAATGCCCTCAAAACTAAATGCATGATATGGGGTACTGGTTGGTGACTCAGGAGCTTAGCAGATTGTAACACACATGGGGGATTTTTTTCAGAGACAATTTGGAACCCCGCTAACACGATAGCCCCCTTACAGGCCTGCCAAGATATGAGCCTGGGGAGGTGCCATAAAGAGCATATAATCGATCCTGCGGTGGACAATACTGACTGCTGCCACCTCTGAATGCCACCGTTGTCAGCCACATTGGGAAGGGGGGCATTGATCACAGAACACACATCTCTCCTGGCATAGTTGCAGTTCTGGCTTGAAAATGTAACTCAAAATGACTAACTTTGTCTCTGAACGGGGGGTTACCTGGCCAATACAATTGCGTACTGGGGCTTTTGTACTTCCTGATTATCGATCTGAACTCAGACTGCTGGTTTCCACTTGCTTGAAAGACTTGCCTGCTCTCCGTGTCTTGGTTCAGCTCTTTAGGGGTATTCTTTTGGAATGACGCATTTCATTTTTCCTTGTATGCATATCTGCCTTTGTATCGGCTAAACTAATGTTTTGCTGTTTTCCTTCTGACTGTTTAAATATGGTTTGTTAAGCAGCTTACCTATTAATTTAACAGTTTTTTTCTTTCTTACTTTATTTTTCCCTTTTGCTCCCCTAGATAGATCCTGTATGTTTGTCAAAACCTTTAAAGTTAGTTTGTACTGTGTGTTTTAATGATATGGTGCCGTGATTAGAATTAGTTCATTAATAGACATCCCTAGTGATCTATTAATAAACATTCTAATTATTGATAGGTTTGTTGTCCTGTCTTTTGTGCTGCACTAATTGGGTTCTGCTGGCTATACCATCCTTACCAACTAAATATTGAATATGTGTATGTTGATGCAACAAATGCTAACGTCACTACAAGATGCTTCACTGTCCTTGATGCTGGGAAACAGCAGAGCAGGTGACTGAGGCTGTGTTAATGGGTGTACACATTTATCCCCCAACTTACCTGGAGCACTGTTATGACCACAGGAACGAACCCAAACGCGGACACAGACAAAGTTAGGATGGAGAGTGAAGATTTAATAATAATAGTAATAGTAATGACAGAGGTAGTGGAGACGATGAGCTGAACACTGGAAGGGATGCACAGGAGGACAGACAGGATGAGGGAACCGGGGGGGCAGCTGAGCGTGCAGGCAGGCGGGGCTGGCAGGACGGACAGAGCTGGCAGACGGATGAGGAGTGAACCTGAACACAAGGAGGAACAACAGGAACACGGGTAAACAAACATATAACACAACACACAGAGAACAGTAAACACAGAGTCGAGTCTAATCTAAGGTATCAGAAGTCAGCTTCTACCGAGAAGGAAAACAACGATCTGACGATGAATGACTGGAAAACCGGGTAGATATACTGCAGGGCTGATGATCTAGATGGGAAGCTGGTGTGCCGCCGAACGGACGACGTGAATTGGTAACAGGTGAACATGATGAGGAGTAATGAGGGATGATAATTGAATGATGGAAATAATAAAACAATTAACAAACAATCACAAGGAGAAACAAGACAGGAACAAAGGGAATGTGACAGTACCCCTCTCAACGGATGCCTCTGGGCATCTGAACAGGGTGGTTAGGGTGAGCCAGATGGAAGTCCCGAATGAGGGATGGGTCCAGAATAAGGGCGCGGGACACCCAACTGCGTTCTCGGGGACCATAACCCTCCCAGTCGACCAAGTACTGGAATCCACGACCTCGACGACGTGCATCCAGCAAACGCCGGACGGTGTAGGCCGGGTGGTCGTCGATGATCCGGGGGGGTGGAGGGGCGACGGCAGGAGGGCAGAGTGGGCTGGTGGAGACCGGTTTAAGGAGAGAGACATGGAAGGAGGGGTGGATCCTCATGGAGGCTGGAAGTCGAAGCTTGACAACAGAGGGATTAATGACAGAGTCAATGGGGAAGGGACCAATGTAGCGGGGTGTGAATTTGCGGGAAGTAGTGTGAAGGGGAAGATCTTTGGTGGAGAGCCAAACCTCCTGACCCGGTTGGTAGATGGGCGCCGGGTGCGATGGCGGTCGGCGAGCGCCGGTTCCGCTCAGCTGAACTAAGCAGGGCAGTGCGGGTGAGCTCCCAGGTCCTGCGACAGCGATCCAGGTGGGCCTGGACCGAGGGAACCGCCAGTTCCTCCTCCTGGACAGGGAAGAGAGGGGGTTGGTAGCCAAGGGATGCCTCAAAGGGAGACAGACCTGTGGACGCGCTGGTCAAAGAGTTATGGGCGTATTCGATCCAGGGAAGTTGTGTGCTCCAGGCAGAGGGATCTTCTGAGGTGATAACACGGAGTGATGCTCCCAGGTCTTGATTGGCGCGCTCAGTCTGGCCGTTAGTCTGGGGGTGAAAACCAGAGGACAGGCTTACCGAAGCTCCAAGGGAGGCACAGAAGGATTTCCAGACGTGTGAAGTGAACTGGGGTCCACGGTCGGAGACGATGTCCAGGGGAATGCCGTGCAGGCGGAAGACGTGGAGGCAGAGAAGGTCCGCTGTTTCGGAGGCTGTGGGGAGTTTGGGAAGGGCAACAAAATGCACGGCTTTAGAGAAGCGGTCGACGATGGTGAGGACCACGGTGTTACCTTTAGACGGGGGGAGACCGGTGACAAAATCAAGGGCGATGTGCGACCAAGGGCGACCAGGAACAGGCAGGGGACGAAGCAGGCCAGCAGGAGGTTGGTGAGTAGCCTTGGAACGGAACACACGGAGCAGGCGAGCACGAAAGAGCGGGTGTCGGGCATCGATGGTGGGCCACCAGAAGTGCCGCTTGAGCAGGCTCAGGGTGCGGCTGATGCCGGGATGACAAGCGAACCGGGAGGTGTGGACCCACTGAAGGACCTGAGATCGGACGGGTCTGGGACAAAAAGTCGGTTCGAGGTCCGGTACCTGGGTCAGGATGGGTCTGCTGGGCGCCACGGACAACCGACTCGATCTGCCAGGAGACTGCGGCCACCACACAGGATGGAGGAAGGATGGTCTCAGGAGTCACAGGAAACACCTCGGGACATGGAGACGGGAAAGAGCATCGGGCTTGACATTTTGGAACCTGACGAAAAGTAAGGTTAAAATTGAAACGCCTAAAGAAAAGAGCCCAGCGGGCCTGGCGAGAGTTCAGACGCCTGGCCGACTGGATGTACTCCAAGTTGCGGTGGTCAGTCCAGACGAAAAAGGCTGCTCGAACCCTCAAGCCAATGGCGCCATTCCTCAAGGGCGAGCTTGACCGCCAGGAGTTCACGGTTCCCAACATCATAATTTCGCTCGGCAGGGGACAAGCGACGGAAAAAAAAGCACAAGGGTGGAGTTTTTGATCCAAGGCAGAGCGTTGGGATAACACCGCTCCCACCCCGGTGTCAGAGGCATCAGCCTCGACCACAAACTGGCGAGAAGGATCTGGTAAAATGAGGATGGGTGCGGAGGTGAAGCGCCGTTTAGCTCTGCAAACGCCGGAGTCCGCTTCCGAGGACCAGACGAAACGGGTAAAGGAGGAGGTGAGACGAGTGAGGGGAGCGGCAACCCGACTGTAATCCCTGATGAAGCGGCGGTAAAAGTTATTAGCAAAGCCCAGGAAACGTTGTAGCAGCTTCACGGAGGTGGGTTTAGGCCAAGTCACCACCGCCTGATCTTTTCGGGGTCCGTCCTAACCTGACCGCTCTCAATAATGTAACCCAGGAAGGAAACTGAGTGAACGTGAAATTCGCATTTCTCCGCTTTAACAAATAATTTGTTTTCCAAAAGTCTTTGGAGAACCTGGCGGACATGCTGGACGTGCTCCTCGAGACTGCGGGAAAAAATAAGGATGTCATCCAAATAAACAAAAACAGAGCGGTTTAAGAAGTCCCGGAGAACGTCATTAATGAGCGCCTGGAAAACGGCGGGAGCATTAGTAAGACCAAAAGCCATGACCAGGTATTCAAAGTGGCCGAGGGGGGTGTTGAAAGCAGTCTTCCACTCATCGCCCTCACGGATCCTCACCAAGTGGTAGGCGTTGCGGAGATCCAATTTAGAAAAAATGACGGCACCTTGAAGTGGCTCAAATGCGGAGCTGATGAGCGGAAGAGGGTATTTATTTTTAATGGTGATGTTATTGAGACCACGGTAATCGATGCAGGGACGAAGGGACTGGTCTTTCTTAGCCACAAAGAAAAATCCGGCACCCACAGGGGACGAAGAAGGCCTGATGAGACCCGCGGCAAGGGAATCGCGGATGTAGCGCTCCATGGCCTCCCTCTCTGGACGGGACAGGTTGAAGAGGCGGCTGGAAGGCAGGGAAGCCCGGGAAGGAGGTCAATGGCACAGTCATAGGGTCGGTGTGGAGGCAGGGAAAGGGCGCGTTGCTTGCTGAAGACCTCGACGAGGTCATGATAATCAGGAGGGATAGAGGAGAGATCGGGGGGTTCCGCGGTGGGCGTAGGAACCTCGGGCAGAACAGGAGCAGGAGCAGACAACAAACAAGATGAGTGACAGGACAGACTCCAGTTGGTAACTCGACTAGTGGTCCAGTCGAAGTGGGGTTGTGTGCCACCAGCCATGGCTGGCCGAGGACTAGGGGAGCGTGGGGTGAGGAAAGGACGTGAAACTGGAGGGTCTCGTGGTGATTACCGGAGAGGGTGAGGTGAAGGGGTACGGTGCGGTGGGTAACTTGGGCGAGGAGCTTGCCGTTGAGAGCGTTGGCTTTCAGAGGAGTCGTGAGGGGTTCCAACGCAATTCCAGCTTGGGCGACGAGGTTGGAATCCATGAAGTTCTCGTCAGCGGAGTCGACCAATGCAGACAAGGGCAGGGACTGCTGGTTCCATGACAATATGGCGTTGAGCTGCATATGAGGTCGCGGTGTAGGTGGGGTGGTAGTAAGGCTCGCCAGGACCCCCAGAATCACTGGTGAGCCCTTTGGCCGAAGGGAGCAGGAAGACAGGAAGTGGCCAGACTGACCGCAGTAGATGCAGGATCCCGATTGCACCCTCCGAAGACGCTCAGCTGGTGAGAGACGAGCCCGACCCAGTTGCATGGGAACCTCTTCGGAGACGGATGAGGTGGAGACGAGGCCGGGAAGAGAGGTAGTAGGGGGTTCAGGTCTTGATTTAGGAGGGTAGAGAGAAGAGCCACGGGAAGGAAAGGTGGAGGAACAACGGACAGCTCTTTCCCGGAAGTTACAAGGAGGCGGTTATCCAGTCTAATGACCAGGGAAATGAGGTCGTCGAGACTTGATGGGTCATCCCTGGCAGCCAACTCATCTTTCAGTGAGTCGCTGAGACTGTGCCGAAAAGCACCTCGGAGCGCCAGGTCGTTCCAACCGGACTCCGCAGCAGTGATGCGGAACTCCACCGCGAAGTCAGCCACAGTACGGGCACCCTGGCGAATGGTGAACAAACGTTGATTAACGTCCGTGCCTCGGACGGGGTGGTCGAAGACATTCCTTAACTCAGACATGAAGCGGGAGTAGGAGGTGAAACAGGAGGAATTGCTCCCCACAAGGCGGACGCCCATGCCAGCGCATCCCCTTGAGCAACCCCATTACGTAGGCGATGCGGGACCCATTGGTGGAATAAGAGGTGGGCTGCTGCTCGAAGACCAGGGAGCATTGGATGAGGAAGGCGCGGCACATACCCAGGTCTCCGGCATAGCGATCCGGAGCAGGAACGTGAGGCTCCTTGTGCGGGAAAACTGGCGGATCCGGGGGTGAAGCGACGACAGGAGGGGAACCTTGGGCAGCGAGTTGTAAAGACAAGTCTTGCATCTGGGTCTTGATCTCCTTTACGCTGGCGGAGAGGCCGTGCAGCGCTGTCATCAACTCCTGGAGGGATTGGCCGTGTTGGTCGACAAGAACGCCCTGTAGGGACAGGGCCTGACGGAGCTGGTTCGTGTCCGCTGGATCCATGCTTGGTCAGATTGTTCTGTTATGACCACAGGAACGAACCCAAACGCGGACACAGACAAAGTTAGGATGGAGAGTGAAGATTTAATAATAATAGTAATAGTAATGACAGAGGTAGTGGAGATGATGAGCTGAACACTGGAAGGGATGCACAGGAGGACAGACAGGATGAGGGAACCGGGGGGGCAGCTGAGCGTGCAGGCAGGCGGGGCTGGCAGGACGGACAGAGCTGGCAGACGGATGAGGAGTGAACCTGAACACAAGGAGGAACAACAGGAACACGGGTAAACAAACATATAACACAACACACAGAGAACAGTAAACACAGAGTCGAGTCTAATCTAAGGTATCAGAAGTCAGCTTCTACCGAGAAGGGAAAACAACGATCTGACGATGAATGACTGGAAACCGGGGTAGATATACTGCAGGGCTGATGATCTAGATGGGAAGCTGGTGTGCCGGAACGGACGACGGAATTGGTAACAGGTGAACATGATGAGGAGTAATGAGGGATGATAATTGAATGATGGAAATAATAAAACAATTAACAAACAATCACAAGGGAGAAACAAGACAGGAACAAAGGGAATGTGACAAGCACACACTGAACACCTGATAAGCAAGCAGTCAAAGAATCTGACAATGGTTAGAAGGTATGCCAAATGTATGCCTTCTGACAGCCAGCAGTTTTGCCCAAATACTGGAATTAAATGTTGCAGCCTGAG
This sequence comes from Aldrovandia affinis, assembly GCA_029706075.1. Classification (NCBI taxonomy): domain Eukaryota; kingdom Metazoa; phylum Chordata; class Actinopteri; order Notacanthiformes; family Halosauridae; genus Aldrovandia; species Aldrovandia affinis. The sequence goes on along the minus strand of JAINUG010000018.1, from coordinate 8,515,597 downwards.
TATTTTCCACCAATCTGGTGAAACACTTCAAAGTCCAATATTAGGAAGCTCCAAAACTATTTTGCAAAAATAAAGCTTGCAAAAATTATGCAAAACCAAGCCTAAAAGCTTGTATTGGGATGTCCATCATGATACCCCAACATTTTAGATGATTCTGGATCTAAAATCTTTGTATGTAAGGCCGCTTTATCTGAAATCATTGACTCCAAGGAAACCACAAATGTACACAATAAGCCACCAACGCAAGACATTTACACATCATGCTGTAAGGATGTGGCATGGCTGTTACGGATAGAAATCAACCTGCGTTGTAATAACCAGGCGTACAATATCGGACGTAACACTAAGCTACTTAATCAATGACCACAATCCGTAAGGAGTACCAGTGAAACAGTGGTATAGAAAAATTCAACATATATTTATTAATATGTATACATTTAATGATTGTTCTCTATTTATAACATGGAAGTCCTTTAAAAGACAAAAGCAGGTTGCAAGGTCTCACCGGGCAGCCAGCTAGCGATTCCAGACCCTCGAAGATGATAGGGGAGGTCTTCTCCTCGGAGTTCCCAAAATTGTATTACGAATAGCAATTATTTATTAATTAGCAACTAGGCGGATAATCAGAGTAACGCAATCACCAAGCTGTAATTAACAATGTCGTAAAGGGAACTGATGGCTTTCAGGTGGCAACCACTATATATAGTCCCGCATCTTTTTAAAAGACTCCTCGGTGATGTAGCCCAGCGATGTCCAGCCGCATCTTCTCTCGTCACGTTGCTTGGAGGGTTCCCCAGGAAACCATGTGCGTCCTCAAGCAGGTCCCAGCAGGGTAGTGACGCCATCTCCACCTAACGGGGAGAAATCAAGGAAACACAGCAGCAGGCAAATCCAAAAGGAAACACGACATAGTGCTAATACAAAGTAAAGGGACGTAACAATGGCACATCAGGAAAACCACATCACTGGCAGGCTAGTTTTTAAGAGACAGCATGAGTGCCTGATACAAGTTTCAAGGGTTGAATTAAGCACCTGGTATGCTTGTGAGTTGCAATGAGTCATTTTGGCTGCCAGCACAAAATTACATATCTAGCATGAGATAAAATAATGATTGATATCCATCTGTCATTTTGTTATTTCAGTTTGACAATAGAGTGGCTTTTAAGTTTCTGTTTAGTCATTTGTGCTAAGGCATTTTAAAAATGTCCAAATACACCTTCTAAATGACATTACTAAATCGTTTTTGACAAGCGTTTCAGGTAATGCAAATTTCTAAAAGGAAAGAAAATGGAATATAAATCTACAAATAGCAGATTCATGGATGGAAATCTTTAGTTCAGATGTGGAAAGCTGTGCACCATACAAACTACAAGGTTGCAAAGTAAATGCAAATGCACAGTCTGCCAAGGTGGTTAGAGTCCAACTCAGTGGATTATTGTTAGGGGATATGACTCATCTCTCAACAATAAATCTATTCTGTATGTTTGAAGTTTTAATAATGAGGCTTTTCAAAGCTCACTCATTGCCACTTAAAGCCCACAAACATTTCTGATCGGTTACAAAATCCCTCTTTGAAAATGTAATTACAATTTATGATTTACCCTTACACAAAAAGTAAATAAACATGAGTGTCAGTTTTGATCTGTTTATTTGAATAAATTGATCTTATGCAGTTCTAAATTGCACATGGACTCATGCTTATTTCTGTCGTTGGTTTAATCCTCAGTTTTGATAATTAATCAAATTAGTGTGTACAAAGATCAATATCTCTTTGCTCTTAAGTTGCATCTGTATAAAACCTATTAATATCACTTCAGGTTCCCCCATAGCCCCCCAAAAAAATTTTTTTCTAAAGTTCTTTAAAGAAAGCATTATATGATGGTGTGAACAATACAGCCAGCTTTATCTGAAGTAAAATGATTTATAAAACTGAAAGCACTGACTATGATGGATTTCTTTTTTTTGTTTGAAAAATTTGTTGTCACTGTTAAAAATAGTTAAAAATCACAACAAATAGTTGTCTACACTATAAAGTGTAGTGTAATGATTAATAAATTCATTAATAACTAATAATCCCAACTAAACATATTTGTGGAGGGCGTTGGTCTCGGCAACATGGGAGTGGCAGGGTTGCCTTTGTTTTTCCATGTTGTGGAGGCCTTTGAAGCAGTGAGACTTTCTGGGGGCAGGTTTGGCACTCTCTCAGGGTGTGAGTAAGGCCATCATTGATTTAATTATTATTTAATTGATGTTGATTGGTAAGTGATTATTCACTTACCTGTTTGTGTGTGAGAATGTGAGTGGGTGTGGTTTGTCAATTGTTTGGTGTTTTGTGATTAGGTGTGTGAATGTTAGACAGGGCCTCACGAGTCCCACCTGAGCCAGGCAGAAAGTAAGCTTATTTAAGAGCAGGTGGGGTGAGTGGGGGATCAGTTAGTCTTGTCATGTCATTCATGTGTGTGTATTGAGTTAGTCTTTTGTCTTTGTCTTGATGTGTGTATCATGGAGAGTTGTAAGTCAGGTCATTTGTGTGTGTATCAGGGAGAGTTGTGGGCCTGGTCATTCGTGTGTGTGTGAGTGCGCGTACACGTGTATTGTGTATTATTGTGGAGTGTGGGTGTTTGATGTGACTCTGTCGGGCATGGTATCTGTAATCCAAGCTTCTGGGAGTTCCAAGAGTCTGTGTGGAATCTTGAGTTCTGTGTGCGTTTGTCGAAAGTGACTGATTAGAGTGCTTCCTGTGTGTGTGGTAAAGAGAGAGAGAGAGGGAACACTAAGAGTGTCTGCCTCTCTCCCTCGGTGTGATCGTGAAAGAGAGCGAGAGAGGTGCCCTGAAATGATTGCCCTCGGGGAGAGCGCGAGGCAGCCCTGAAATAGGGTCCGCCTCTCACCCTCGGTGTGATTGGAAGAGAACTCGCACTCAGGCAGTGGAGAGTGTTTCTGAACAACGGCCCGAGAACTCTCATTGAAAGAGTGGAGAGTGTCTCAGGGCTGGTTGCCAGAGAACTCTCACGGTGAGGAGTGGTGAGGGTCTCTGTGTGTTTGGGTTGAACAGAGCTTGGACTGAAAAGTTTGAGTGTCTCTGTGTGCATGGGTTTGGGAAGCACTTGAAAAGTCACTGGATATGTGTGTGCCTGGGGAAGTCTAGGAGAACTCCGGTCTGAAGAGGCGCGGTGTCTTGAGAGGTGTGTTGAGTGTGTGTTGGGACCGTGTTGGGTAGAGTTCTACCCTGTCCCAGTAAGTGTTGTTGCATGTTAAATGTGGATGTATGAAGGCGCTGTGGAAAGTCGCTGATTGTCTGTGTTCGTTGTGTGTTCTCCGAAAGGAGATTCTCCCTTCGGGGGAGGCGGGCTTCCATTTAGTGTTGTTTATTTTTGCCCGAAAGCTTCGCGGAAAGTAGGGTGAAGATTTTGTTTGCGTGAGAGAGTGCGTGTTGTGAGTGTGGAGTGTGTGTGTGTGTGGTTTGGTAAGGTTGGCTCAGTGTGTTAGAGAGTGTTCTAGCTGTGAACATTCCGCTCCATTCATTTGAATGGGCGAAAAAAGTCACGTTTTTGCACTTCATGCAAAAACGTCACGTGTGAAAAAAATTTTATGTAGCGGCAAATCTAGCGGTGTAATCAGTGTAAAACATCACTAGGTATTCGCTTTGATACGCCTCCTCATTAACCAGGCCGTTTTCCCAGTTCAAATCGGTCGGGAAAGTTGTGTAAAACAAGTCGGAAACATGCTAATGGCTATCCATTCGTTTCAATGGCCGCGATAGCATCAGTGTGACATTTTTTAACGTATCGGCAAATCTAGCAGTTTAATCAGTGTAAAACATCGCTAGGTATTCACTTTGATACGCCTCCTCATTAACCAGGCCGTTTTCCCAGTCCAAATCGGTCGGGAAAGTTGTGTAAAACAAGTCGGAAATATGCTAACTGGCTATCCAGTCGTTTTAATGGCAACGATAGCAGCGGTGTGACATTTTTTTACGTAGCGGAAAATCTAGCAGTTTAATCAGTGTAAAACATCGCTAGGTATTTGCTTTGATATGCCAAATGTGACATTTTTTATCGTTGCCTAGCAACACGTTCGCCTGAGAACGCATTATCAAGCCGCTTCCAAAATAGAAACTGCTCTGGTTTAAAAAGTACAGCATATATAAACATTCTGTAAAAAAGGCATCTTAATATAGGTAGTCCTCTCCCGTGTAAAGTTTGAATGGTGTCGGTATGATTTAAAATAAAGGAGCTGTGATAAAATATAAATCGCCTTCTATTCTTAATTTTTTTTTTTTGACTTAACATGGGAGCGAATGTAACTTTTAGACAGTAGTCTCTGTCCTTTTGGGCGATTTATTCAAAGACCTATATCAATGGAAGTAACATTGGATGAGAGAGGACAAAAATGCCTACATTTTGGTGTATAAATTGTGCCTGTACAGTGGAAGGTGTGGGAGTAAGATGATAATGTTTGGAAGATTTTGGATAAATTCTGCTACCTGCTGAAGGTAGAGGGCATTGTGACGTCACCCACTCTAGTTGTGAACATTCCATTCCATTCGCTCCCATGTTAAGTGGAATTTGACACTTTTTAAATAAATAAATCTTCCAAACATTATCATCTTACTCCCACACCTTCCACTTTTATGCACCAAAATGTAGGCATTTTTGTCCTCTTTCATCCAATGTTAATTCCATTGAAATAGGCCTCACGGTTTTTGAATAAAGGGCCCAAAAGGACAGAGAGTACAAAGCGAGTACTTCTAATTTTGTACTTTTTCACAATTTCCCATTCATTGTCAATGGGCCCAGAAAAGGGACATTTTCGCACCACGTGCGAAAACGTCACGTGCGATCGCTAAGAAAATTAATAGCACACGATTCCCGCTCGAGGCGCACGTTTTGATGTATTTTTTTGCGCCTGTGCTGGCAACGCTGCGAGACTAGTAGCGCGCCAAAGTTTGGCGGAAGAATAAATAATAAGTATGGAGGCGAAGAACAATAGAGTGCCTTTGCATTGCACTGCAGTGTGCTCTCTTTTGCAAAGCAGGCACCCTAATGATCCCAAGTGATGGTGTACATGATGACACACCGTATAATTACAATTAATTTGATGTTAATCAAATGGATCAATGAGCAATGGCTCCGGCCACCACCACCAAACCGAACCGCAGAACACAATCATGAATGCACCCGATCCATACCAGGGTTGAGGATCATAAACGCACCCGATCCTTACCAGCGTTGAGGATCACAAATGCACCCGATCCTTGCCAGCGTTGAGGATCACAAATGCACCCGATCCTTACCAGGGTCGAGGCTCATAAACGCACCTGATCCTTACCAGGGTTAATATATGCCATTTAGCAGACGCTTTTATCCAAAGCGAGGATCACAAATGCACCCGATCCTTGCCAGCGTTGAGGATCATAAACACACCTGATCCTTGCCAGGGTTGAAGATCATAAACACACCTGATCCTTGCCAGGGTTGAGGATCACAAATGCACCCGATCCTTGCCAGCGTTGAGGATCATAAACACACCTGATCCTTGCCAGGGTTGAAGATCATAAACACACCTGATCCTTGCCAGGGTCGAGCATCATAAACGCACCGGATCCTTATCAGGGATGGTTGAGGATTATAAACGCACCCCATCCTTACCAGAGTTGAGGATCATAAATGCACCTGGTCCTTACCAGAGTTTAGAATCCTGCCAATGACTTCTGTAACGGGCTGACACGTGAAAGGTCAGCAAATGGTGTGTTTATAGCCGGTGTTTTAGGCCGTGTCACTGTCTTTTACTGTTGTTGCCGATTTCTCAGGCCTCTCAAAAGTGTTCTACAACGCCAGAGCTCAGACTCGGAGCAGCGGAGGAGCACATCAGAAAATACATTCATACCAGTCCCCCCCCCACCCTCCAAAAAAAGGTATTTTGCACAGAGGTAGCAGAAGTAATATGTCATGACAACAATTACATCCTGTTTGCTTTGATCTAGTCCAGGGGTGTCAAACTCATTCCATCGTGGGCCGAGTGTATGCAGGTTTTTGTTGCAACCAGTGCACTACACCAGGTGATTTCACTAATTAGCTTCCTTCTTCAACCAAGGAGGGGAACTAATTGAAATCACCTGGTGTTGTGCACTGGTTGCAACAAAAATCTGCATACCCTCGGCCCACGATGGAATGAGTTTGACACCCCTGATCTAGTCTCACTTCTCCAACTCTCAAACTGTTGGCAGCTCTGATCGTGATCGTTCTTGCCACTGTTGTTTGGAGGGAACACTGCTTCACAGCTTCTATATTATACACCTAAAAGTTTCCAGTGGATTAAATGCTTGGGTCAAATTAGAGCCAGCACTAAATCAGTCAAATAGCATCCTATGATTCATAGCGACACTCAGTGACTGTATTCTCTTGTCATCGCTATTGGATTATAACAGTACAAAGTAAAGTTTCATAGCTACTGTGGAAGGCTGACAGACACATACACACCCCCACATTCCCACAGCAAAGCACGTCTGTGTGTGCTCATATTAGCTGAGGCAGCTATAGCCTCCAATGGAAAATGGAATGATAATGCTGTCTAACTAATTAAAATACAAAGGGGGTCTGACAGGACTTTCTGTTTAGTGATTATTTTAAAGCACATTATAATTTTTTCCCCCATTTTCTTCTCCATGAAATGGCATGTCCAATTGCAACTTTTGGCAGTCCTGTCATTTTAGGAGGGTGTACGTCCACCGTAATGCATGCAGTCAGCCCCCGCTTAATTTTAACCAGGAGCACATAAGTTGAGTTGCTGCAGTTACTGTACTGTGCCGGAGGACTGGACAACTGATGCAGAAGGTGCATGCAGGTCACATCAAAGGGAAACATGCCAACTAAGCCAAACATCTCTGTATAAACTAAGCTGTCTTCCGCAGGCCCTATGGATGTTTGGTGTCACCACGATTCTAATCATGAGAGGATATTTTCAGTGGATGCCTTGAAAAGATTTATTGTGATAGTAAGTGACCCAAAAAATGAATAAAAAGGTGGCTGAACCTGGCTTGCGCAGAACTTTCCCCCAAATCGTAAATTAATTATGCATGGGCTAAAGAGGGAGGGAGAGAGGGAGTCTGTAGATTGGACATTGAATATTTTGTCTTTGTCTAACTCTCATAACTTAATAAACCAGCTTTTTTAACTTTAATTGAATTGTCAGTTGTATATTTTGATGAAGGTTGATCCACCAGATTGCTCTGCCTATCAACGAATTCTGTGATTTAATTGATAATTTGTATCCTGTGTAGTAATTATTATATGAAATCAAATAAATATATATTACATGTAGGATAAGTGAGGGGTTTTAATACATAATACCACTTATGTTCAGTATTCAGATTGAAGAGATCTCAGAGCTGAGGATTGTTTCCTGTTTCCTGCTTCCGGTGGCGCTGCTCTGTTGCGACCCGGGCTGCCCTGCTGCTGCCGTCTTGTAGTGTTTTTGTTTGTTTGTTTGTTTGTTTGTTTCTAATATTGCGTTATTTTATTAGTTATTTTATTAGTACTACATGACGATGATTTTATTGGAAGTACTGTTCCTGATTTTAATCGTCTGGGAATTTATAACAAAATGCCATTCGACTCCAGCGTGTTGGGATACCAAGCCGACGCTCCTACGCTACACCCGAGACCAACTCCTGCTGCTCCACCCCAGCCGCACACTTGCTCCCCAGCTACCGAGATAACTGTGGGCTCGGACTCCGAGCGAACACGGACGACCGCGGAAGAGGGGGAAACGTGGAGGGGTGAGACAGAGAAAAACTGGAAAAACTCTATTATTATTCCTGTTCCCAAAAAAGCATGCTGTAAGGAAAATAATGACTACCGTCCAATTGCTTTGACTTCAGTAGTTATGAAGTGTTTTGAGAAAATCATTATCAACCTATTGAAAACAGAAGTCAGCTGCTCACTAGATCCTTTTCAGTTTGTCTATAGGTGTAATAGAGGTACGGACGATGCGGCCATAGTTATGGTACATTTTATATATAAGCACTTAGAGGATCCTACCTCATATGTACATCTTTTATTTGTAGATTTTAGTTCAGCATTTAATACAGTACAGCCGCATCTATTAATTAAGAAGCTGAATGACCTTAATGTCCACCCTCTCATTATTAGATGGTACCACTCGTTTTTAACCAATCGTAAACAACATGTCAGTGTTAATGGTACTCTCTCAGAACCTAGAACCTTGAGTATGGAAGCCCCCCAGGGTTGTGTCAGTTCACCTGTCCTTTTCACCCTATACACTAATGAGTATAGAAGCTATAATCCGAACAATCACATCATAAAATTCTCAGAAGATACTGCCATCTTAGCTTTAATGAAAAAGGATAGCGATCTATCTGACTATTATTCAGAGATACAAAGGTTTGTAAAATGGTGTAATGACAACCACCTTGTCTTGAATGTTAAAAAGACAGAGGAGATGGTGTTTGACCCCAGGGGTGTTGGCGACCACAGGCCTGTGGCCATCCACGATGAAACCATCTCACAGGTCTCCTCTTACAAATACCTTGGTGTTTTTATTGACAACTCATTAACCTGGAACACCCATGTCGACAGTCTCTGTAGCAGATTACAACAACGACTGCACTTCCTGCGTCGACTTAGAGTTCATGGTGTTGATCAAAAATGTATGTTAGTCTTTTATCAGGCAGTTTTAGAGAGCCTTATTAGATACGGTATCACAGCGTGGTTTGGTAATCTCTCCATGCAACTAAAGTCCAAACTAGTCCGATTGATGCAGACTGCATGGAAGATTATAGGGGTACAGTCTACTTATGAACAGGCTACCCTAAGGCAAGCCAATAGGATAGTTACTGACCCATCCCATGTTCTACATGCTGAGTATCAGCTACTGCCCTGTGGGAGGAGGTTCAGGGTCCCTTGTTGCAGATTAAATAGATGTAAAAATGCATTTATCCTTTGTCAATAAAACCTTTAAATAGCTTTTAAAACTTTTAAACAGAGGCCAGGATGGACACTGGAGGATTTTTTCATTGTTTTATTAAAGGGATTTGTGCAGATCTTTGTATGTTTTTTGTATGTGGAATGACCAGCAGGTCATTTGTGTATGTTTTTTGTATGTGGAATGTCTGTCTTTTTATGGCTGCAGCATGGGTGAAAGCCCAAGCCAAATTTTCCACTTTGTGGGACAATAAAGTTAATCTTGAATCTTGAATCTTGAGATTGCTGAACTTTAAACAAGGATGTTTGACTGTTAAGGCTACTGGATTCAGGAAATAGACCATTTTTATTCAAACTTCATTGTTCCGACCATAGATATAAAAACGTAGATGCCTCATTCACCCTGTTTAGATACGTCTGCGCGGCCGCCATATTGGGGCGGGCAAGATCCGCATTTAAACAAACGCATTGAGAGATGCAGACTTCCCCTGATAAAATCCACTGTAACTCGCTTAATTCTCAACCAATTTTTGTGAAATGTAGTTTGTTATAAACATGAGAAATTCCTACATGTTTATTTTTGGATTCTATCTTTCTTTTTTATTTGAATAATTTTACTTTGGTGAAAGGTTAGCTTTCTCACGTTTATAACAAGCCAAATTTCACGAAAATTGGTGGACAATTAAACAAGTTACAGTAGATTTTATCAGGGGAAGTCTGAATCTCTCAATACACATTGTGGTGTCCCCAGGGGTTGGGCGACACTCACGGACCTTGCAGAGGGTGTAGGCAAGTTGAAAACCATGAAGGAGGCAGTATTCAAAACAAAACAATAATTTATTAAACTAATAATCTTGAAAAACACTACACAAAACAAAGGGCAGGGTATTTGGGGGAATACAAACACAAAGTCCACAATCCTTAGCTCGTTGTCAATGTCCAAAATCCAATTCCGTTATCCAGTTCCGTTCCGCAATCCAGTCCGTAGTCGATATCCAAAGGGGGTCCTCAAAACAGTCCAATTCCATACACAAACAATCCAAAAAACACACTCTCCTCAAATCCTGGCTGGTCAAATGACTTCACAGTTTTTTACCCTCTCTAATTCCCGGCTAGTCAAACGACGTCACGGTTTTCTCTCCTTTCCACACTCACCAACTCCTCACAAACACTTTCCTACTCCTCTCCAAGTGTGATTGGAATCAGCCCTTTAAATAGGCCTCCACATGGCCTTCAGCTGTTCGTTAGTCCCATTGCCTTTACTCCGTTCAGGTGTTACTGTGGCCTGCTGGGAAATGTCGTGTTTTCGGCCTTCCATGTGTTGGAGGCCAGGCAGCCATTTCCTTGTGCAGCCTCTTGGGCTGCCACAACATGCATTTGTTTAGACACAGATCTTGCCCGCGCCAATATGGCGGCCGTGCAGATGTATTGTTGTAACATACAACAGCAGCCAATGCGGTATCTATGTTTTTATATCTTTGGTTCCGACAGTGGACAGTCACGGGGCGTGATTCAGAACACGTAGTAGAAGTGAAAGTCACATACATTATAAGCATAATGGCGGTTACAATAGACAGGCTTTGATGCAAACGCGCATCTAGTGCAGCTACAATCAGTCTGGCAAGCTGGTAACACATGGTGGCAGCTGCGACACAGCATGGGGATAGTACAAACAAATGTACACAGAGTCCTTACCCTACCCAGGCCCTTCAAAGATAGCAGTCCGGAAATGGATGCAGGGGAGTAGTTGACTGCAGTCGTCAACATCAAGAGAAGATCAAAGAGACAGAGCATGATATGACATACAGTTATACACCAACAATGGGGGCGCATCAGTCCACGATGCCATGTCACTAATGTCACATTGCTGATAATTACTCGACCTGTGTGGAGTGCAAAGGATAATATCCATAATTTCAACCGTACTTATGGTCTGAAAGGTATGAAGTAGAACAACAATATTGTGTATTCTAACATGACACCAAGTAACCATGAAACAATCTATACTTGGTGCCTTTTGAAAGGCATCAAGTAATTATGAGTCCAATATGTTCAGATACAGTATAAGTACACTACTGCATTACATACAAACTGACATATTGCAATGAATATTACTGTAATATTGCATACTGTAAAGATACATGGCTTTGAAATCCAATAAAGGATCACAGGTCACATGACTTGAAATCCATGCTGCAAATAGTATGTGTTCCCAACATAGACTATGTTGAGCTGGAAGTCTGCATCGGTGGGGCCAAACTACCCTCCTATGGCATTGTTGTTGTCAAAGATGACTGTCTTTTAGAACTACGAGGTCTCATGGGAATTAATGTCATCCAGGACTGTTGGGATCACCTGTTCAAAGATCGACCTGATGATGACTGGGGCTCCCTGCATGCATCAGCCTCAGAGCGAGACTCTTGGCATTGAGAGGAATTGAGGCTGAATCTGTGAGCAATTCCCCCCACACCTTTATAAAGATGTTTGGTTACTGCTGCAAAGCATGCTGGAAAATGGCATTGTCAAGAAAAGCACCAGCTGCAAAACCTTGTAAGACAATTATTTTGTCAAGGCTACCTGAATTTCAACAATGCTGACACAAAAATATGCTGCATACAAATGTTGGTACGGATGTCCTACCAACTTAGGGTGACTAAACTTTCTCTGTTTTACTTGTTATTGAAAACATAATTTCCCAAATTATGAATCACAAATAGGCGGCACGGTGGTGCAGTGAATAGCACTGTCGCCTCACAGCAAGAAGGTCTTGGGTTCGAATCCAGGCCGGGGGCCTTTCTGTGTGGAGTTTGCATGTTCTCCCCGTGTCCGCGTGGGTTTCCTCCAGGTACTCCGGTTTCCTCCCACAGTCCAAAGACATGCACGTTAGCCTAATTGGAGAGTCTAAATTGCCCGTAGGTATGAGTGTGTGAGTGAATGGTGTGTGTGCCCTGCGATGGATTGGCGACCTGTCCAGGGTTTATTCCTGCCTCTCGCCCCTATGCATGCTGGGATAGGCTCCAGCCCCCCCGCGACCCTGACCAGGAATAAGCGGCTTAGACAATGAGATGAGATGAGATGAGATGAATCACAAATATTCACACCCCTGTTATCAGTACTTTGTGGCTATTGCAACAGCAAGTAGTCCAACCTTTTCTTAGATTATTTGGACATATGTTTGGGATCGTTGTCTTGTTGGAAGGTCCATCTGCTCAAAAGAGGCTTCCTTCTTGCAACACTGCCAGAAGGCCATTGTCATGTAGGCGTCGTTGAATGGTAGCTTCAGACAAAACCTTCCTGATATCTGTCCACAATTTGCATTTAACTATGCTCCTCGTGGTCTCGCCTCTTCTCTGTCCTCACCCCTCGGTGGTGGAACGATCATCCGCAATAGGTCCGCAACTCATCACACCCTCCCCCCTAGCCAGACCCCTCCGCTCAGCCTCCTCTGGCAAACTGACTGTCCCATCCCTCCAGGCGCCCGGCAGCCGCTCCTCACAGTCTCGCCTCTTCTCTGTCCTGACCCCTCGGTGTTGGAATGACCTTCCACAATCGGTCAGGACCGCAAGAGACTCAAAACCCACCCTTTCAGACTCCACTACCACTGAATTCTGTACATCTACCTAATTGTCACTTGCTCAACACCACTGCCAGTGTTACTTGCTCAACACTTCTTGTGCGCAAATATGATTGATCCCTGCCTAATCAATCCCCGATAAGTTAAACTGTAACTATACAGTTTAACCACAAACTCTGAATAACAGGTAGGAAAAACAATGGAAAATATGCAGCTGCCACAAAGACACAAACAAAAGGAATAACTAAACCACAAACGGGTGTTTGAATAAAACGATAAACGGCTAGAATAGCCCAATCGAAGAAAATAAGCTGCGAACAGTCCACAGATTACTGCACTGATCTCATTTGCTAAAGAAGCAAACTTATGATTGATCCTCGCAAAGAACGGAAAAATGTATTAATGCACCTCTTGTAAGTCAGGGAACAACCATGACACTCTGGATAAGAGCGTCTGCTAAATACTTAAAATTTAAAAATGATGTAAATGTAAAAATGTAACTAATTTCCACCTGTGCCCTCTTTTTCTGCTGACCAAATTTAGTAGTCACAAGTAGTTCACGTTCTTAATCCCATTTATGAATTTAAAAACTTAAATCAAATCCCTCTTTAGTGCCCGTTTGCTAAACTTGAATAGATTAGGCCAGATTTACTAAAGGACTGCAAATATGTTGGATTTACTAAATGGTCGCAATGATGTGAGGGACCAAACAAGGACCCAGGCGCAGACCAGGATAAGGCAGGGAAGGAACATTTATTGATCAAGCAGAATTCAAAGCCGATAGTCAGAGTCAGGTAAGGTACAAAAACGGAATCCAAAAAGAGAAGTCAAAAGGCAGTCCAAAGATCAAAACCAAATAAGCAGATGAGGGGTGTCTCGGAAATCACAACGAACTCTGGCTTACTAACAATCGGCACAGTGAATATTGATCAACGTTCTGACAAGGGATAAGTGCAAACTTAAATACAAACGGGGAAGATAGCACAATAGGAATCAGGTGTGACTGGGAGGGGGAAAGGGCAAGAACACAGGTGAGAACAATTGGGATCACTAATATAATAACAAGGGGAGACAAAAGACAAGGACTGGAAAGCACATAGACACAATGAAAATAAACGACCTGGAAGAGCAAGTAGACACGTGCACAGATTGGAGGGGAGGAGCGCATAGATAGAAAAAGCGTGCAGACAATGCGATAGGAGAGAATGATAGCAGTAGATGGAAATGCAAGATCATTAGTTATTAGTAAATGTTAGTAATGTAATAAAAATCCCTAACGTTAGTAGATTACTTGGTTAGTACTATATACACTTAACTAATATGTACAGATAGAAAGAAGGAAAGAAGGAAGTAAACGAGATAGGAAATAAGGTAGAAACCTGTATAGTCAAAATCACCCGAATAGTGCAACAACAAAGACAAGGAGTGGATTACCGAATAACAAGGAACACAGACAGACGTGGAAACTGATGGGGAAACTGACGTGAATGATAAGTGATTTATCATTCACGTCATCTGTATTTTATGAGCAATGATATCGCCTAGGTAGTTCACAATTCCTGTTTTGTATTGTGCTTTCCGAGGTGCTAGTCACTGACCCAACGATGCAAAACAAATCATCACAAATGTTGTACCCCGGTTCATGTCAGGACAGCTATAAAAAAGCAGTTATCTTATTTTGCATATGTGGTGAAGAGGATATATAGTGAATTGTGAATACAGTTTTACTTTCAGACGCTCTGTGGCCTTCTCCCATCACAAGTTTAACTGTTTCTATTCTTTATTCTTATTCTAATAATATGTCCTCGGTTGGCCCACCGTCGGTCTTTGTCCCACATTATGCTGTAGGAAGGTTTTGGACGCTGCCTAACATCATGTCATATTTTCTTTACATCATAGATTTTTTGTTTTCTTTACATCATCTACTGTTCGTTTTGTCATGCCTAATGAATTCATTTGTTTTGTGATCTCACAAATCTCCAAATATTTATTTATTTTCTGTTGGTGTTGTTTTCCTATGCTGTGTGGTGTCCCTAGGAGTTGGGCGACATTCACGGACCTTTGCAGAGGGCGTAGGCAGGGTAAATAACCCGGAGGAGGCAGTATTATAAGCAAAACAATAATTTATTAAACAAATACTCTTGAAAAAAACACACAAAACAAAGGGCGGGGTATTCGGTGAATCCAAAAAACACAAAGTCCACAATCCTACTCGTCGTCGTTGTCCAAAATCCAATTCCAAATCCAGGTCAGTTCCGTAATCCAGTCCAGTAGTCGATATCCAAAGGGGGTCCTCACACAATCCAGGTCAAACACAATAAACAATCCAAATCACTCTTCCAACTATCTCTCTCTAAATCCCGACTGGTCAACAGACTTCACGGTTCTCTCTCTCTCTCTCTCTCTCTCTCTCTCTCTCTCTCTCTCTCTCTCTCTCTCTCTCTCTCTCTCTCTCTCTCTCTCTCTCTCTCTCTCTCTCTCTCTCTCTCTCTCTCCAAAACACTTTCCTACTCCTTCCGCGTGTGACAGGAACAAGTCCTTAAAATAGGCCTTGGGCTTGGGCTGCCACAGCTGTAATATGGCATTGTGACGCTGTACCTCGTTAACTAATACCTCCTATTTCCTGATCTGTAAATATAAGTTGTCTTTTTCTCATTCTCCCCTTGCTACTTGTGCCGGTTGCTGCGTATCTATTTATTGGTGTAATCTGGACGTATGAGTGTGCCATGTTGTTACGGACCCTTTTTAGGGGTGTATCCTAATTGCAAATGAGGCTGTTTCACTTCTTTGATTGTGTCATTAGAACCAGTCATTAATGGTCATTAATGTGTCACTATTTGTGATTGTAAAATAGCCGCGTAAAATTCCTCATAGCTTTTACCTTTCAAAACAAGTACCAATTTAGTTGCCCTTCTTTGTACTTTTTTTGCAAGCTTCTATATCTTTCTTGTAGTGTGGTGCCCATAACTGCACACAGTACTCTAAGTGAGGTCTGACAAAGGCATTATATAGCTGTATATATCATCAATATAACCTCTGATTTATACTTTTAGAAATTGAATACATTCTAATTTCTTTCCTCCTATAAAATACTCTTATATTTGTATTCCCAACTTTACATTTAGCAATATGTCATGGCATCTGCCATGTTTATGGATTTTGCTTAAATCATCTTGGATTACCTCAATTGATTCCAAACTGTTTGCTAAACCCCCAAGTTTTGTATCATCTGCAAATGTAACTATTTTACTGCTAACATCCCTATCAAGATCATTATGTAAATAAGATAGAGCAGAGGTCCCAGCACCAATCACTGTGGGACTGTCAATAGACCCTAGGTCAGATACAAACCCTCTTACTGTTACTCTTTGGATTCGACCTTGCAGCTAATTGTGAACCCACTCTGAAATAACTCCTGTAATTCCTGCTGAATTCATGAACCTCTCCTGTGGTACCTTGTCAAATGCTTTTTGAAAGTTCAAATATATAATATCATAAGCCTGATTCAAGTCAAAACATTTTGTAGCTTCCTCAAAGTCCAGGAGGTTGGTTAGGCTAATGATTCCAACTTGTACCTCTTAATACACCCCAGTATTTTACATGAGATGCAGGTTAAAGTGGCAGCCCTATAGTTCCCTGGGTCAGTAATGTCCCCCTTATTATATGTTGGAATTACAATACACAAGCACGTTTTTGGAGTTCTTGGAATGGGATATTTTGGCTATATTCCCATGTTTCTATAACACAAAACAGACACAATGTTTAACAAAGAAAATAGATTAAACACAAAATAAATCAAGAAATGAAAAAGGAAGCTAATGTTGGATTGATGAAAAGAAATAAACAAGAAAATGGGGTGTATATGTATGAGGAATGTTTGTTTGTTAAATGTATGTCTTCTGCCCTCACCACGCGTTTACATACGTAGTTATGCAGCGTGTTAAACACTCTCCCAAAATAGTGTCCAAGACAGGAGCTGACTTGATGATTTTTAATGGAAGCGGTGTGAAACTGGAACAGTACAAAAGACACGGGTACATGCCACATTATAACAATATATTTCCATGAACATGAAATAGATGCATGAAAATAAACCAATGAACGAATGTTGATTACTGCTGAAAGCATTACACAATGCTGTACTAACCCAATATGAGCTATGAGATGCTATAATATGCTGTAGCTATATGCTTATAAAGCAGCACTAGAATGAAATGGATACATGAACGGACAAGTAAGAAAATACTATAACTGGTATGCATATGCACAGTGACAGATGTATTTAAAATGCTCTTTTACTTAATAATCAACCAAGGAAGGTCAAAACATTTAAGTAGTTAAGGTAATATATTACTTATATTACTTAAATCTGAAGCTAGAGAAGCATAGCGTAGTAGCATACTGTAGCATATAATGTCTGACATAACACATTTAAGTAAATACACATTTCACAAATGACTAGTATGAAAGCTTGCATAAAATGTATAATGTGCTTCTGAACAAATGTACTTACAGATTATGCTTTCTCAAGGGCGTAAACAAAGAAGATGGAGGTGGATATCAATAAGCTGCCTTTTTCCACTGTGATTTCCAACAAAATGGAGGATAACAAACTAAAACTTTATTAGCAGGCAAACTGAAATAACAGGAGATAGCACACATGTATCGCCACTAGAGGCCACTGAACTGCAATAATTACAGAAAGCAGACTAGTGTGTCTTCTGTGTGTGTCAGTTGTAGGAAAGACGGAACAGTATGAGACACGAAGCATTGAAACTGACCCCGTGGAGTAGCCAGTTGCGTGCTTTGTCTCTTAACAAAGAGACATAGAAGTGGCATGGAAAGACAATCTATTGTAATAATACTTTGAAAAGGGCAAATGATGCTATGTGTGTGTACCAATGAATAGCGGGTTTGTGCAATGGATTTGCGGCGTTTTGGTGAATAACGTTATGCTATTTGGCACTGTGTTGCCGGATCAGTAATGATTGTGACAATACACTCCTTAATGCTAATATTAAACGTAATAGTTACCGATCTAATTCAATAAACCCTTAATTATTGCCTCTTGAATCCAGCCTCAATTACTTACAACTAGCCTAATAATGGCCTAAGTACTCTGAATACTTAGACCTAGGAATAATTATAGAATAGTTGTAATTACTGCCCAACCTTCTTAAATATGGTGTTTCTAAAAATACCCTTCGACTTCAGTATATCCCGAGGACTTCGTCCGTTGATCACTATTTCAATAGTATAAGAGAGAGAAACCGCACACAATCCTTTTATTAATCAATTAAATGTTTATTCAAGGGAAATTAGGTATTTACTCATGCCTGGTTTTATTATCTTGAA
Organism: Aldrovandia affinis; assembly: GCA_029706075.1. Classification (NCBI taxonomy): domain Eukaryota; kingdom Metazoa; phylum Chordata; class Actinopteri; order Notacanthiformes; family Halosauridae; genus Aldrovandia; species Aldrovandia affinis. The sequence goes on along the minus strand of JAINUG010000018.1, from coordinate 8,497,723 downwards.
ACAGTGAAAATGATGCCAAAAGACCATTACACAAGTAGCATTCATTAATGATAATTTGTGGAAGTCATGTTACCCAGAGGATTATAACACAGAATAAACAGGATACATACTAGGGGAGGTAATATACTTAACAATACAGGCAGATTCGAGCAAGGAAACTACAGTATTAACTACAAGAGGCCCGCTTGATCCGGTCATGAACCATTATAGAGATAAGCATATACTCTGGTTGCTTATGGTTCACTAAATGAGGAAAGCAGGAAAGAGATAGGATAGAAAAGATTGGATGGTCAGCTGAGTCGGTCAGCTGAGTCACCGGGCGCCTGATTTGAATCAACAGCAGAGTAGAGAACCCCACGTAGGAAATTACTGTCACCGTCCGGATTAAAAATATATCGAGTTTCCAAAAAGGAGGGAAACTGCACTATGATCATGGAAGGACAAAAGGTAAGAAGAATTTACTAGTAGTTATACATTTTTTTTAAAGGCCTCTAGCACTTGCATGCTTTAGTTTTATTCTCCTTTGGGTCGGTAGGTGTGTTCAGGATTTTATTGGTCGTCATTGCTAACACCTTCGGTGGGCTGTACTTCGTTAATTGTTCGTATTTTTATGGAAATTATTTAGTTGGTTAGGTGCTTGGTTATGCTAGTTGGACACATAATTTTAACATATATAAATTTGTCGGACATATTGAACAATAGCATACCAAGAATGGCTAGGTAGGGTTGAGGTGGATCGAATTATCGTCACCTTCTTAAAATAATGGCCTAAGTCATATTTTCAAGTTTTTCAAAAAACAGAATAAACTGAACCAAATATAGAATATATGATATTTATTAATCATTTCACACAAAAAGGTTATGACAATATATGATTATTGACATACAAATAACGCTGTCTGTCAATTATGTAACATATGAGGATTAGATTACTATAGGCCAATTTACGAACATGCCGTTGTGACTTAGGCAATTTTAAACCTGACTTAGGCTAAATTACTTCTGGAGTAAGTGACTTAGGCAAGCAGCCGCCATCTTGAAAGCTTGTAAAATTGCCTAAGTCACATTGTCTTGTGACTTAGGCAAAAAATATCACACTCTTGACGTAGGCCATTATACTATCGGGGTAGGAACAGCATGATCTTTTCAATTAAGGATGTAGGCAATTTTACCAGAGGTGGCCAGCATCATGAAGAGATGACTTAGGCAAAAAAAAACATTTTCCTCCAAAAATGACTTAGGCCATTATTTTTTAGAAGGTGACGATATGTATATGAGCTCAACCAAACACGCATTAACTGGGCTTTATGATGGTTACAGTTGTCAACACTAATAACCACGGCTAAAGTGTGTTCGGAAGTCATAGTATTTTTATGAAAATAACACAAATTTTGTCTCTGTCATCGTGATCTATGAGAGGTTGTTGTTACCAGCGACATGCAAAAGATGGCAATGTGGTTCTATCAATATAATTGGAATTCAAACTATTTACGGTCGGATCAATGAATAATCCGATAAAATCCTCTTGGGGTCCCAGTATGACAATAGTGTCCGTATTTATTTAGAAGTTTGGTGAACAGTCTTTTGAAGTTGCCACTTAGCGTCACGTGCAAGTGACGTCTGTTCATCCCTGTTGATCCGTCATGGACGCATGGACCCTATATCCCACTTTGGTTCCGAGGGAAATGAGGTAAGTCATTGGTCCTTGGAAGCACAGTTTAGGCAGTTCATAGGGATCAACAGTTCATGGGAGAAAGTTAATGGTTATTAAATAGTTCCTCATTGGACTGACAATGTCTAGGCAGTTACAAATGACTAACAAACATCCAGGCATTTAACATCCACAAACTAACTGACCATGATTAAACCATGAAGCGTCATACAATGAGGTAGCAGAAGTTAGAGATTAGTAGTGGAGGTGTTAGTATGAACAACTAGATGTCCGGAGGGTGGAGCACCGACAGTTATGGCCCAGCCACTGAGGGACCCAGATGATGTTGAGCTCTAGGATTAAAGAGTGTGTATTTAAATGATTTGGGCCCGCAAAAACCTCACACACTCCAATAGCCATGTGGTGACAAAAAACAGGACACAACAAACAAATACTTCCAGTCAAATGGATATACTGTATATAAAGATATACCAGATTTATTACAATACACAAATAAATAAAAACATACTTACAGATGATGAAGGAAAATGAAAACCAAACAAAAGTCTGACTAAACCCTGCACTAGAAATAATAAGGTTCTAAACAGTCAAATACAAAAAGATTTCCAAAATTCAGCACTAAGTCAAGAAAAACAAGAGCCCCCAAAAATGTTGCTCCCTTATAAACTCCAGACAGGGGCGTGGCCAGATGAGGTCGAGGACAGTGCAGTTGAGGACGGTCCCATCAGCGCTGGAACAATCACGCAGCAGGAGCATGGCCTCAATCAGCAATCAAGCAACTGCCGCTTAAGTCTCGGGTCAAATTCTGGTCACTCGTAACACCCTTCAGACAGATGGTACTGTCAAGTGGTGTCATCTGGCTTGCAAAGGGTAGATTAATGGTATGTCAGGACAGTGTCCTTTATAAGCAAAGACCTGGCGGTTGTGTCAAGAAAGGGAGGCAGAGATGTGATGATCTAATTTCTAGCTAATGTGGGATCCTCTCATAATGACTCTGCAATTCTACATTATTGGTACTTAACTAAGTCCTACTACCAGTATATACAGTACCAGTCAAAAGTTTGGACACACCTGCTGGAAACTAGGTTTATCTCATAATTGACAATGTTTTACACCATATACGTTTCTGTAAATACTTGAAAATGACAAAAAACGCATGTAACAATAAACAAAAGGAACATCAAAGCAATGTTCAAGAAAATTGAATTGAAAATTGAATCTTGGATTCCTCAAAATAGTCACCCTTTGGCGTGAGAATAGCCTCACAAACAGGGACCATTCGGTTAATACGTTTTAGCAGGAAAACACCCAGCTATCCTGGGCAGGCCAGGTCTTTAGTTTGAGTTGTCGTTCGCGTTCCTCCTTCACCAGATAGTTCTTGCACAACTTCAAGGTGTGTTTCGGGTCGTTATCTTGCTGAAGAATGAAGGAGTGCCCAATTGGCTGTAATCCAGATGGAAGGTGTGTCCAAACTTTTGACTGGTACTGTACACGTAACCCTGAGTCACTAAGTATCTGTTCTCCATCAGGGGAAGGTGAGGAACATAAAATCAATGTAGCACCACCTTAAGAGGTGTGCTGACATACCCAAAAGATTGCACTGTAGTCATGGTTGCCAAATTAAGGGGCTAGGTTCAATTTTAACACAAACTACCAAAAGCAAATCTAAGTAAAGTGAATCTAAGCCAAGTTTTGATTCAACCTTTTAACCAACTAATGGTGTAGAGAGCAATTTAGTTTAGGGGTACCGACTACCATTTAATATTGAGATCTGTATTTTACCATATTTACTTCTGGGCCAGTATTCACAAAGCATTTTAAGGGTAAAAGTTGGTCCTAACTCCGCATTTTAGGAGCAACTCCAAAAAAGAATGGGCGTGTCACTCATAAATTTAGGACTCCTACATTTTTGGGATAAGAGTATTTCACAAAGGGTTTGAGAGCTAAAAACAGCTCCTAAGTCCAGGAGAAGTTAGAAGAGGACTTCTAAGTCGCTAAAGACCTACTCACAGCGATCCGAAAATCTGCTGCTGCCGGCAATCGTTGTTGCAATCGCGTCAACACTGGAGATATTGAATGATACAGAGCTCTTAAAAAGGTACTGATGTGGAATTTCCTTTAAAAAGAGTTAAAGTTGTTCCTTCGTACCTTTGTTAGTAGAACAATTAATGCAGGCTGAAGTCTTTGTTTCCGTGTTTCAAAATGTATTTCTTTAATAGAGTAGAGAACATACTGGGTTTGTCCTCTCAAGTACAGATTGACAAAAAACCAAAGATGCAAACAGAATGGTCGTGCTTTATACATTGTAAATGAGTGTGTCACATCTCACACTCAAACAAGATGAGGTTTCAAAGACAGGAGATTACACCTGGGGAAGGAGAGGGGAGCTAAACTGGGGGGGAAGGACTGGGGCACCCAAATGGCACCATTGTCTTAGACACATCAGGGGGGAAGACACACAAAAAGGGGGTTAGATGTGCAAACTCTCCAACATTGTATTCCAACATTCCCCACTTTTTTTGTTGTAAAGCAAAACAAATTATAATGAAAATATGTATATATATATACAGTATATATATATATATGTTTAAGAAAACAAAACCATATCAAGCAAACAAACACAAAATGTATAAAAGGTAAACTTTTTTTGTTGTAAAGCAAAACAAATTATAATGAAAATATGTATATATATATACAGTATATATATATATATATATATATATGTTTAAGAAAACAAAACCATATCAAGCAAACAAACACAAAATTTATAAAAGGTAAACTTAAGTTGAAAATGAATGTTCCCCATTTGAACAGTGTAGGCTGGGGCAAAACAGAAATGAGTATTTGGAAATAATGTGATTGATTTAGGGAAGCCAGTTGATCACCTATCCATGTATTCCACTGGCCATTCCGGTTTCAGGAGTTCCTCTGTCTCTTCCTCTCAATCACCTATTCATAGGTCAATGACTGTCTCCATTTGGCCGCACAGATCCTTTGTAATTGTGATATGATTTACCCGTCTGCCTACAGTTCAATATCTTACAGTCCCCCCTTTGATGCTTGTCTTAACATAAAAGCATCACATATCAGTGGCGATGTTGTCCTGTCTTAGGTTGCTCTTTCACATCCTGAAGAGTCTTACCCATCATGGGAGCAACACCTCTTCCACTGGCATGAATATTTCGTGCATCCGAGGCGATGTTATCCTGCCTTAGGTTGTCCTCCTCCTAGCAAAGGATCTTACCCGTCTTTGGATCAACATCTTTACACTGGCATCATGCTGGATACTGTCCGGCTTTGACTGATCTTATCACAATTACAATGGGGTGCTCTTTTGTTCAATCAATCTACCCACTAGGGATTGGGACCGGGAGAGAGTGAGGACCCCCTATTATCCTGCCCCTCAGCCCAACTAACTATTGTCCTATCATAATGTGTCCATTTACATGCATTTATTGTCAAGTTGTTTTATTTTTGGGCATTGCAGAGTCATTCTCCCACCCTCAATCATACATGGTGCATATGATGATTCACTTGCTACTTCCCATGTGCTATCTGTTCCATATGCTTAACCATCTTTCCACCAGGTCTGAAGTCCAAACGGGGAATCAAACTGCAACTGGGCGTAATGTCCTTGTTTGACACATTGTGTCTTGTTTATGAAGATGACAGGAACATCCCATTTAGTAGTGGTTCCCAACCAGAATCTGCTCAAAAATAACAGGAGCATCGTCCTCATCCTGATTATTTCTGTAGGAGAGAAAAAGACCAAGTGTGAGTGTATATTCTTATGCAGTTAGTCATGATTCACATTGATATTGGTATTAAGCTCAGTTTTGTTGTACAATTTGCACTGATCACCATGATACCAGAAATACTGTATTGGTCTACCTCGCTTTTGTATTGCCAATTTCACATTGGTTTCTCCCAGTTTGTCCATAATCTCATATGGACCTTCCCAGTTTGCTTCCCAGCCCCCCTTTAAAAAGTTTTTAAGCATTACTTGATCCCCAATTTGGAAATCCACTCTGTGTGCTGGCATAGGCCTTTGCTGAGTAATGATGTGCTGTTCCCATCATGTTAGCAGCATCTAGAAGCTTACTCTGAAGTGCCTGCTGCACTTGGGTAAGAAACTCATCATGTGAGGCCCTAAGCATAGACATTAACTCTGTATATGTAGGTACATTCTGAGTGCTTTCAGTCTGTGCCTGTACTGTCTGAAGTTGCTGTGCAACTGACTGTTTTGGTCCTTTCCCTTCCATCCCCCCTCCTTTTGACCAACATCGTCGCTTGGAGTGTCCAACACGCTTGCAATTGGCACACACACGGGGGTTCCTACATTCACTCTGAATGTGTCCTGGCTTTCCACAATTAAAACACTCAAATGCAACCTGTCCCTTGTTAGATGCTAACAGAGCAATCCTTTTCTTAGAGCTCTGCTTGGGGGAAGAATTTAGTTCAGACTCATTCCATGCTGTTAAACATTCCTGAATCTCTCTCCCTATGTGTTGTCTGATGGGCTGTGCGCTCAATTCCCTATTCAGTTGTAGCAGTAAATGTTGGCAGGTTGGAGAGACGCGATCTTTGTATTTACTAACGACCAAACTCCAGAACATAGGATCGTCACCTGTCAATAGTACCCTGGTCCCTCCACCTCTATTTCTATTATACACTCCTATAAACGTTCTAAGGAAATTGGTAGGGTGCTGCCCTTCATTAGGCATGGATTCAAGAATCGTATTCATATCTGCCATAACGCGATACCCTACCGCCTCACTCATTAGCCTTAACCTGGTGTCATGGTTGGGGAAAACAATGGGATTTCCATGGCCCTGCACGAATTCTAAAGGAATTGTTACTGATGTAGGAAGCACAGACTGTAATAGTTCCTACAACAATCCCTGTCCGTTAATGAGTGCATTCGCTGTAGCGCCTCCACCTTATCAACAACTGCAGTCGGGTCCTCAACCCCGTCCCATTTCGGTAGCTGCTGTTGTAGTGTGGCCAGTTCTGACAGAGTGAGGTCGCGTTCAGCCTGCTGATCCTCATATGCATACGTGATGGCTCCATTAACAGGATTATGTGTTCCGCTTGTGCGAACCCTGCGTGTAACTACCGGTGCTATTTTGGCATGTTTATCTGTCTGCTATCTACTACTTCTAGACACCCTTCGGACATTAGATCAAAGTGAATCGGCTACAGATTTAGTACATTCCGCCCTAGTAGCATGCAATTACCGCTCCTCATCTGAACTTCCGTCACCACTCCCATCCTCAACACCACCTAACCAAGGAGCCGCAGAATTTGCTTGTCTGACTTCCCATTCATTATCATTTGAACTGTATTCTGACTCGCTCTGGTCCTTTAACTGTCCTAAACCTAGCGCTGCTACGCGCCGTTTCATTACTGCATTTTTAGTTTTCTGCTTTGCCATTTTTTCTTTGACCTGTCTCAACTTCTGTACAATGGCCCTATCCTCATTTTCACCAGACACATCCCATAACCCTTTATATTCTATCTGCGCATCGCGCAGTTGTTTCTGCGTTTGGTGCAATTCCGTAGCCGTGGAACTCAATTTCTCCCTCAAATGACTGATCTCCTTTCTAAATTCTAAGTGAGTTGTAGCATGTACCATCCGCTCTGCTACAGATGCTTCCAACTCCTTTGAATTGACCCTAAGTTTATTCTCCAAACTTTCAATGTCACATTTTAATTTGGGAACTTCCACAACTTTATCTTTTAATAACTTTATTGTTTGGGCCATAGCCATTACACAATTACCCTGTCTCCTTTTCTTATTTCTCTCCGTTTCATTACGGGCTTCACAAGCAGTTAGGAGGTATTGAAAAACATCCGCTTTTTCTGGTACATTAAATGGACCCTCCTTGCAATGTTTAGCCAACCAGCTAGCGGCCCACAGTTTCCAACAATTCACTGCCATTCTTAAACCCCTGATACAATGGACAAACACACTTTTGGTACTTGAAATTTTTGCCCAAGGTCTGTGTAATTTTATACAAGCCCCTACTGAGAACACTGTACACTTGTACAATCAATTCTAGTCACTTGTATTTTAAAACACTACACAATTTTCGTAAGTAGGGGAGAGCAGGGTAAGTTGTCACACGGGTAAGTTGTCACACTGTTCATACCTCCGACCACAGGGACGCTATCTCAAAAATCAAATAGCTACTTTGTTGCAACTAGGGCCAGATTAAAATTCATTTTCACAGGTGGTCAAAGGCCTCTTTAATTACAAGTGAGCACAAGTTGTGTGTTTGTCTCCTTCAAAAGTAAGTAAATGGCATCTTACATTTTATGTAATAAAACTGTGTTAGGTATAAATGTCCTAAATTATATTTGTGTACCGAATAAATGAAACAATAAGGTGTTTCTTGATATGTTAGCTGCAGTACTATGTTGAACTAGCCGTGAAATTTAACAAACATTTGCCCACATGCCCATTTGGGGCAAGTTGTCTCAATGGCTTTGAGGCAAGTTGTCTCAATGGCTTTGAGGCAAGTTGTCACATGAGGCTAATTTAAATTTGTTTTTGAAGGAAAGAAGCATTGAGGGAAGGAAGAAAGGAACGAACAAACGAAGGAACAAAATAAAGTGAGATGATGGTGAGAAATTATAAAAGAAAGACAGAGAATGGCAGCACCGCACCTGATATAATGTTGAAGGCAGTCAGACAGGTGAAGCTGGAGAACAAATCAATCAGAAGCACAGCAAACGATTTTAATATAAATTACCGTACTCGGACTTGGTATTGTGAAAAGGTTACCAGTGAAGACATTTTCAGTCAGGCAGCCATGCCAACAACAGTGGTTGGCTATAGAAAGCCACGGCAGGTATTTCCACCTGATTTGGAGATGCAGCTTGTTCATTATATTGCTAGGTCAGCTGACATTTATTTTGGTCTGTCGCCAAGTGAGATCAAAATACTTGCCTACCAGTTTGCTGTGGCACACAAGCTGAAGTTCACACCAATGTGGGCTGAAACAGAAAAGGCCAGCTCGGAGTGGTTTACAGCCTTCTTAAAAAGGCACCCAATGCTGTCGATAAGAAAGCCTGAGGCAACTAGCCTTGCCAGAGCTAGTAGCTTCAACCGAGAAAATGTCAATGCCTTCTTCGACAATTTAGCAAATGTGCTGGACAGACATCGATTTGGACCAGGGGACATATGGAATGTCGACGAAACTGGGGTGACCACGGTCCATAAACCTGACAAAGTAGTGGCCAGACACGGATTCAAACAAGTAGGGTCGCTGACCTCCGCTGAAAGGGGGACACTTGTCACACTGGCCTGTGCTGTGTCAGCCACAGGAAATAGTATACCTCCATATTTCATATTTCCCTGTGTCAACTTCCGCGACCATTTTTTAAACAGCGGACCACCTGGCAGCAGGGGAGCGGCAAATCCCTCGGGGTGGATGAAAGATGTGCACTTTGTTGACTTCCTGAAACATTTCACTGAGCATACAAAATGCTCAAAGGAGAAACCATCTTTACTGCTTTTGGACAACCACATATCTCATATGTCCATTGATGGACTCAATTATGCCAAAGAAAACGGCATAATTATGGTGTCATTCCCACCCCACTGCTCTCATCGGCTTCAACCCTTAGACAGGTCTGTCTACGGGCCGCTAAAAAAGGCACATCAACACAGCGTGTGATGCATGGATGAGGAACAATCCTGGGAAAACAATGTCAATTTATGACATTCCTGGGATTGTGGCAATTGCTTATCCTGTGGCGGCAACCCCCTTGAACATTCAGGCTGGCTTTAGGGTAGCTGGGGTACAGCCTTACAACAGGGATGTATTTTTAGAAACTGAGTTTGCGCCATCCTATGTTACGGATCGCCCTGCCCCGTCAGGCCCCAGTACCAACCCTGCCCTGCCAGGCACAAGCACAGACACAGACACAGACCCGTTCAGTTCCCATGCCAGCTCACCCTTACCCAGCAATGCCAGTGCTGGCAGCAGACTACCAACTCCAGAGGACCTCCGGCCATTTCCAAAAGCTGGTCCCCGAAAACAAACTAATAATGGAAGAAAGCGGCGCAGAACCGCAATTCTAACAGACACACCCGTGAAGCAAGCACTACAAATGGAAACATCACAATCTAAAAACAGGCTGTTTCTGGGGAACAAAAAGGCAAGGGTAAAAAGAAAACTAGACGAGTCAGCAGCAGATGAAGAGGAATGCTTCTGCCTAGTCTGCATGGAGCCATTTTCTAACAGCTGCCCAAAAGAGACTTGGGTGCAGTGTGTGAGATGCAAGAAGTGGGCCCATGATGCTTGCACCCCAGGCCACACAATTTATTTGTGCCAGAACTGTGACTCGGAAGCTGAGTCTGATTAGATGTGTTTCGTTGTGCATTTTGCTCTTTAATGAATGAGTTCTGTAATGAAATGTACTTGGTTTTGAATTTGAAAGTAAAAAATGTTTTCTTCAAAATTATTGTGTTGTGTTCTTATTTGTTAATAATCCAATGTGACAATTTACCCCACATACAATGACATAGTGTGACAACTTACATGAAAATGCAATTAATACAAAATATGTGCCCAAGACTTCCACCTTTCATTTGGTATGACATTTATACCATTGTGATGTATTGCGCCCAGTACAGGTAAGACAGAGTGAAAAGTGTGACAACATACCCCGCTCTCCCCTACTTCTCTACAATATTACACACATTAATATGTTATACTCACAAATGTACGTGGTCCGTTTTCCGTGCCTTCATGTCCGTTTCTTTACTTCGGGTTGATAACTGGATCGGCCGCAGGCTCCTGGATTCTGTCCTTCTCAAATGCGCATCAATGCTCAGAGTTCAAAAAGTTGAGTTTCCCAGCCTTCGCTATTGCAATTTGCAGCGTACTCCGGTTTCAACCTCCCGGTTTTTGTTAAAAACGCAACGAGAACGACGGTCGTGGGCTGGCTCGCCAAATGATGTGGAATTTCCTTTAAAAAGAGTTAAAGGTGTTCCTTCGTACCTTTGTTAGTAGAACAATTAATGCAGGCTGAAGTCTTTGTTTCCGTGTTTCAAAATGTATTTCTTTAATAGAGTAGAGAACATACTGGGTTTGTCCTCTCAAGTACAGATTGACAAAAAACCAAAGATGCAAACAGAATGGTCGTGCTTTATACATTGTAAATGAGTGTGTCACATCTCACACTCAAACAAGATGAGGTTTCAAAGACAGGAGATTACACTTGGGGAAGGAGAGGGGAGCTAAACTGGGGGGGAAGGACTGGGGCACCCAAATGGCACCATTGTCTTAGACACATCAGGGGGGAAGACACACAAAAAGGGGGTTAGATGTGCAAACTCTCCAACATTGTATTCCAACAGGTACCGCCTCAATCGCGAGGGTATTATATATATAATATTATATATATTATATATAGATAACTGCTGATTGTTTACGAGATGCAGACATGTAACCAATTGACTAGTCGGTATTCTTGGTTTCATGTTAAATCAGTGACACGTAGCCTACATTTGTATTTTAGAATCTTTATTAGAATATAATAGGGGTGCATCGGATCATTTTTCGGATCAGCAAAAAATAATAATAACGGGCACCAAAGGCACCCAAAATTACCAGGAACTATTCTCGAGGAATTGAATGAATGATAATTTCAGTTTTTCCATTTAAGTTATTTCACTAAATCTTTATTCAAAAATTTCATAAAATACATTTTTAGATTCAGTACGCCTTAGGTGATTTAACCAAGGTGGTCTTATGCCTGAATTCATTTAATAAAAAATTTAAAGATTGCTAATGTTTAAATTTGATTTAATTCGGTCGCGTTTCTAAAAACCTGCCTCCCATTAAGGCATTTAGTATGAAAAACAAAGCATACATGGTTGTCTATCTCTTCGCTGTAACTCTGCATCGAGATTTAGGGAATTGTTACTTTAAAACGTAACAGTGGCAGAAAAACTGTATTTCTCTATGATGGTTCAATTTAGCTATTAATCCGCGGATCATATGCGTGCCGAACCGTGGGGGTTGATCCGTACGGATCACGGATCAACTGCGATCCGTTACACCACTAGAATATAACAGGAACAGGTAGGCCTACATACACTTTTACAGTAGCATATCATTTATTTTCTAGGTTGAAATCGCGGGCAGAGACCCATCCCCTATATCAGCCAATCGCTGTGGACATTCTGAGTAAGCTCGTTCATGAGAAACAACGTCATCCATAGCAACGACGTCAACCCCGCCCTCACTCTTAGCTTGAAAATTCTAGGACTTCCTTAGTATGAGTTTGTCTTTGCAGCTTTGTGAATAGGTTTTAAGGTGGGACTCCGAACTAAAAGGTTTTAGTGCGATTTAGGATTACTCCTAGTGGTAAGATAAAATTATTTGTGAATACGGCCCCTGCTCTGTGGTTGCTGCTTACCACAGGCAAACCTGGATGGCTGAAGTAAATTACCAGGTATTTATCCACCCCCCTTCGATATGGTAGGTGTGCAAATAGTAAATGTGAAATGAGAGGAGATGGAGATGTTTAATTCAAATTCTCCCACCTTATCAGTGGATGTATGTGAGGAGCACTAGCTGAATAAAATGTCTACGCCAGGAGTGTTTTGATCATCCTTGATTTTTCCCAGGCGATCTGAGCCTCATTCCGAATCTCAAGTTTTGAATGTTTGTCCCTGGAGAACAAAACAACATGGGTTTGAATGCATGGGTTGAGGTTGTGCAAGAAAGCTTGATTTGAAAGCTTGCTGATCTTCTAAACCTGGTCCATCTCTACCCTGGAAGAACACATATTTCAAATGTAGTACTCACGCGGTTGCTCTGTGCGGCCGTGCTTTATAGCTATGGCTTGAATCATAGCTGTTGCCTCATCAAACCTGGGTAAATACCCTGCTACAAGTTCTTTACACAGTTCAGAGTAGCTATCGTGGATGGATGAGGGTTGTGTTCCAATGAACACATGAACCTCTCTAGAGGAAGTCTTCCAGTGGAGTTTGAGCTTCTCTCACTGGGTTGCCATGGTCTTAGAGAGCATAATTTACTTCCCTTAGATAGCTCTCAATGTTGTAGTCAAAGTTTTCATGATTGAAACATTTAGCGATACACTCAAGTTGTTTCAAGCGGAGGCCACCTGTGTTCTCAGATGTGTGCCTATAAGATGGAGAAGGTGAGACTGAAATCTTAAACCAAGAATGTGGTTCACATTGGGCTTGGCACCCTCTATCAGCTGGGAATCCAGAGTTAGCAAGCGGTCATCATGCTTCTGAGAAGTCCCTTCTCATGTTCTCTCAGCAGTCTAATCCAAGAAGAAATGAGAGTTCATTCTTGAATTAGATTTTATTTTCCATAATGGGCTACACTCCCACCTCTTTTATTTGTTCTATCATTCTTGAACAATTTGTACCCCTCCACATTATATTCATACCTGTCCAATGCACCAAGCCATGTCTCTGTAATCCCGACAATTTCATAATAACATAATGACTGACATAAAAATGTCATTGAACATGACAGCCTCAAGTTCCAAAAATATATTTCTCACAATCTCTTGTGCCCCCTATTGCTATGGAATTGTTTGTCAGAGATCTTATTCCCAACAATCCGGACCCACCCCTCACAGCTAAATTCATGCCTTTCTGGACCTTGCTTTTAAGCAGAAAGTATAGCAAAAAACTATATATTTTTCTGTGACATCTGCAGTGTTAATATGTTGGACATACAGTGTATTACTTAAGATATTTCACAGGCCAGGGTATTAGCTTCCAGTCATCTCTTTAAAAACAAGTTCCTATTTATAATTGATCATTAACATATCAATTACAAATAGCAGATCAATTTCAGAAGATTAAAAATACCTATATCTACCAAATTTATTATTATTTACTGCATAAGATTCATTTAGGTTAATATACAAGTAAAATCATGAACATAGTGGATTGTTCAATTAATAAGAGTTGGTCAAATGCTTTCTTTCTTTGGTATGGGGTAAAAAAGATTAGATTTACCCAGTCGTAGACTTTCAAAAGGAAAGACTTGCAAAAAATCTGTATTTTTTTTTTTTCATTCTCTCGGAACACGAGTAGTGATAAAATTGTATACGTACAACCCATTCATGTGGATTCTGTGGAGTTTAATGCCAAAGCCAACTAGAACAATGTACTTCAGCTGTGTGATATTCAAATAAAATATTAAAGATAAAATTATAAATAAAATAGCTTTAAGTCATAAGTGTGTGTCACACGCCACTTGACAAACCCTGGATGGGAACAAAGCAGACTGGAGATACGGAGTGGAGTTTGTCGGTCTACAGACCAGATTTTATTTATTTTTTCCTGTCTCTCCCCCCAGACATGGGGAAGAGACAGTGGGAGTAGCAGGTTAACATATAACAAAGACAAACAAACAGACAAAATCTACTCGCCACGAAGCTTTCTGGTAAAAACAACGAACTAAAATAACAAGATCAAATAATCATAACTTACGGGACACCGCGCCTCTCCATCCGGAGTTCCCTTGGAACCTCCCCAGGCACATACATATCCAGTGACCTTTCAAGTGCTTCCCACCCATTCATACTGAGACTCGAACTTTGCAGTTCGAGTTCTCTTTCCCCATGCATACAGAGACACTCGCCACTCCCCGCAGTGAGAGTTCTCGGGCTGTTGCCCAGAAACACTCTCCACTGCCCGAGTGCGAGCTCTCTTTCACTAAAACCGAGGGCGAGAGGCAGACCCTCTTCCAGGGCACCCTCTCGCTCTCCACAATCACACAGAGGGAGAGAGGCAGACACTCTTAGTGCACCCCCACTCCCCCACACACACAAGAAGCACTCTACTCAGTCACTTTCGACAAACGCGCACACACAACTCCACAAACAAACATCTAACATCACTCCACGGCACGGTGGGGCAGTGGATAGCACTGTCGCCTCACAGCAAGAAGGTCCCGGGTTCGAATCCCGGCCGGGGGCCTTTCTGTGTGGAGTTTGCATGTTCTCCCCGTGTCCGCGTGGGTTTCCTCCGGGTACTCCGGTTTCCTCCCACAGTCCAAAAACACATGCACGTTAGGCTAATTGAGGACCCCAGGAAGACTAGCCTGTCGTTTACGCGTCGGCTAATGGGGATCCTGAATAAACAATAAACAATAAACTCCACAATACGACAATCCACAACAATCCACAACCATCCACAACCATCCATAACAATCCATAACAATCCACAGCGCACATGCACGTGCAAGTGCACGCGCATTTTCACTCGCACTTTCACTCGCACTCGCACACCCATCAAGACACAGACAAGTCTAACTTTCAACACTCACACATAATGACAAGACAAGACTGACTCTACAATATGTACACACAACAATCCATTCCATACACACACATGAATGACATGACAATGACAAAAGACTAACTGATTCTCTACTCGCCCCACCTGCTCTTAAATAGGCTTAGTTTCTGCCTGGCTCAGGTGGGACTCGTGAGCAATCACCCAATCACAATCATTCACTCACATTCCCACACAGACACCCAATCAGCCAATTGACTTCCATATCAATTGACTGATTGACACCAATTAAATAATAATTAAACCAATTATGGTCTACCTGCTCCAAAGGCCTCCACAACATGTAAAACACAAGCAACCCTGCCACTCCCACGTGGCCGAGACCGACGTCCTCCACAGTATGCTTCAGTCATTAATAATGCAGAGGATGTGACTCCACAGAGATAAATAATCCGCATAATAAACTGCATGCCACTTTTGAACATTTCATATTGTGGCAGCCCAAGGGGTTGCACAAGGAAATGGCTGTCTAGCCTACAACAAATGGGAGCCAGGAAACACTACATTTCCCAGCAGGCCACAGTCACACCAGAACGGAGTCAAGCAAATGCGACTAACGAACAGCTGAAAGCCATTTCGAGGCCTATTTAAAGGGCTGATTCCCATCACACTTAAAGGAGTAGGAACGTGTTTGGGAAGGAGTTAGGGAGTGTATTTGATGAGTAGAGAGCCTGTGAAGTCTTTGACCAGCCAGGATTTGGAAAGAGTGTTTTTGTGTATGAAATTGGATTGTTTTGAGGACCCCCTTAGGATTGACTATGGACTGGATAACGGAATAGACCTGGATTACGGAACTGGATTTTGGACATTGACAACGAGTAGGATTTCGGACTTTGTGTGTTTGTATTCCCCTGAAGACCCCACCCTTTGTTTTGTGTTTGTCGAGATTAGTTTAATAAATTATCATTTTGTTTATATTACTGCCTCTGTGTTCTTGAATTTGCCTACACCCTCTGCAAGGTCCGTGTGTGTCGCCCAACCCCTGGGGACACCACAATATCTTAGAAAAAAATGGTTGATGCTGCAAAAGTGACAACTCTTTCATGGTCCAAAGGGATGCTCGTTTTGTCATAAAAGCATATTTTGCCAATAATTATAAACATTTAGTGGGTGTTTTGACATCACTCTGAAAAGTTTAGGCCAAAGAATGTGATTACCGTTGATATTTTGAAGCATTGTCACAATACTCCCTGACATGAGAAATATTTGTCTTTGGAATCAAAACCAAATCGCATCCTTTTCACTGGAATAAACGGCTGCTTGCTCATTTATGAGGACGACAATGGAAATAAGCCTTTTGACTGCTTTTATCTGTGGTCATTTTAATATACATACTTTTACATTATTTATTTTATTTAACCTTTATTTAAAGGTTGCCCTGTTTATTTTGTCTTATGTCTTGTTGGAAGTCTCAGTTTCTTGGCAGAGAAAAACAGGTTTTTGTCTAAAATGTTGCCTCTCTCATCATTCTCACGGTGTGTGGGGTATGTGGGAGCCTGATTTTGAGATGGTCCCTGGATTGCTGTGCAGGGCCGTCTCATTGAATTATTGGGTGTTAATGCGGGGCACCTGCAATCCCTTTGTTTGGGGAAGTTGTTTTGTTTTATTAGTGGATATGTGCGAATGTCTGTATGGTTTGTGTGACAACTGGGTACCCGAAGACATTTGGAGGTGGAGGATTGGTGGTGGAGTCCGGGGACCTGGGAATGAAAAGGAAAACAAGGCAACATTACTTTCATTTCTGCAGCGGGGCAGCGGTGGAGACTGCGGGACAAGCCGAAGCAGATGGGAAGCGAGGAGCCGAGGGTGGTGTTGGAGCTAATTTGTTGGATTTTCCCCCAAATCTAAACTTTTGCAGATCTGACTGGGGTGAACGGGACAAGAGCTATGGTGGAGCAGTGAAGGGACTGCAAGCTGGGGACAATTCGAGTGGAGGTGGCGCTGTATCTCTACGCAGACCAGCCTGGAGTGGCGGCGACCCTTTCCCGTGTGTTGTGTGGGTTTTTTTGTGCTTTTTTTTGTGGCAGTGCCGCAATGCTGGTGGGGGCTCCACCGTATTTAGTTGTTTTTTTTATTCCATGTTGTGTATCTGGGGAATCGGATAGGTGTTGTGTAGGGTGTGAATGTGCCCGATAAGGGGTTAGTTCTCCCCCTTTGAGTGATGAGGTGGGCCACCCCGGGAGGCTATTAATTGGGTGTGCAGTGTGTGCAGAGTGCCTCCTTGTGTGTGAAATCGAGTCTCTTCAGGTGTGTGATTGTCAGTGTGTGGTGTGTACGGGCACACTTACCTGGAGGGGCTTCTGTACTGCCTGGCGGATCCCAGGAAGTTGTTCAGCAGGAGGGGGAGGAAAACAAAAAGCCTGAATTAGTCCTTTTGTGCAGTGCACTTTTAATAATGAATTGTAAAATAAAGACATTGCATTCTACCCTTTTACTTACGTGTCGGTGTGCTGTTTGGAGGGTGTTGGGTTACCTACTAAAACAATAGGGGAAAAGTAGATGGGTTAGTGTGAGGGAGCTCACAACTCCTGACAACAACATGCACTTGCATCCTCTTCCTGGCATGTTTGCAACTGTTCCAGATGTTTTTGTTTATTGCCATATCAGTGCATGTACTGTATGTTTAACCGTTTATGTATTTTTTTGTACTCATTACCTGACTTGTCTAGGTCAGCAGCCATTGGTCTAAAAAAAACAAAATCTAATAATATATTATCTTATTAAAGCTTATTCTATTTATAATAATGCATGAAAAATACTCTGCTCATATGTTTGTCAGTCTTCTTCATGCTAGCAAGATCCCCTTGATGAACTGTAGCTAGCAACCGCAGCAGCACGGGAGGGTCTGGTATGTGCTCCAATTTCATCCACAAGAACAAATTCACAACTTTATACAGTGTTCTACAATGTATTGGTGAGCTACCCATTTCTTTCAACTGAAAAAAGTTGCTACCCCTTACTAGCTGTTTTATAGGTTGGTGTTTAGAGACTGCACAGTGTCCTGACTTTGAACTACACATATCACTATAGAGTAGCCAAAAATGTCTCTTTTTGAATGTCTCTTTTTAGTGAACGTAGGGAACCAAATCACCTTGGTAAAAGAGCTGTACATTTGTCCCCCAGATTGACATATTGCCTTTTTAGCACTGCTCAATGATTCTCCACCTATTTTTACTTCTCTTTGAACTGTTTCAGAGACTGACATTCACAACAGCAGATCCTGTGTCTCTTTTGTAATAAAAGCCTAATCAATGTGATGGATTGTATCCAGACTGGAAACAGGGCAGGGAGGGGTCTGTGACATGTTCATTATAGTGAACAATTTTAACTACCTTTTCAAATAAATATCCCCTTTCTTTAATAGGAAATCACATAATTTTCTAACAGTCTGAAAAAATCTAGTAATTAAAACCATATCCTCCTGAAATAAGCACATGCATTTAATTCTTCACTTGTAAACAATGCCAGCAAACATGAATGATTTGATTTGAGTAATTTGGTGTGTATAAGAACCAATCATAAGTCATTATTTTGATAGCTGGGTTGATTTAGAAAAACAGAAATGCTACTAAACAAAGAACCGAAGGAGCGCTAAATGAACCGGCGGCTCTTTTTGGTTAACAGAGCCAAATGAACAGGCTCACCCAAAAGAGCCGGAATGCCCATCACTAATATATATAACTAATATAACCCTGTTGAAAAGGTTTGCCATGTTTGAATGGAGCTGCAAAGCTGTAAATGGATCTTTGCTTTGGTATGAATTGCACTGTTGAATTGACTCATGTTGACCTAAATAGACATTTTTATCTGTCCCTTCATACACACTTTTGACTTTTGGCTGACTTTTGGGGATTTTGGTGTTTAGAGGACAGTCACCCTCTGCTCTCCCTGTCACATGACACACGCCTGTAAATCAATAGTTAGGTTAGTGCTTAATTTTTTTCCCATAGGGAACATATATACTGAAAAATGTATGCATTCACTACTGTAAGCCACGGATAAATGTGTCTGCAAAATTGCATTTTATGTTATATCATATTTAAATCATGGTAATCAAACCTGTTTCATGATTGTCCATTTTTATATCAAGGTTTATGGTGGTAATGACCAGTAGCTGGCCGTTAGCTCTGTTAACTATGAATTGAAAAATAGGCATTTTACAAATTGTAACTTACTGAACAATCATGAATTGTGTTGGGGTTAGGCCAGAGGGGGTTTGGCTGGGAGTAGAACCATCAAACTAGCCCTGACATTCACACAAAGTAATAATTTTGATTTCTTCCATGTTTGCTGCCTGCAACACTGTGAGAGCCCACTGCCTTATTCATTTCCAATGGCACTTTAGTGTATAACATGGCCATAAAGTGTTGGTGACATTTAGACCTTCAAAGTGCACAGTGAATCAATAAATACCTTACCAGCCAATGTCCTTAATTTTAGACCCTGTCATTTCAATCCCCTCTGCCCTTTTTTCTATCATATCTGATCAGTTTCTATCCAAAATAAGCCTCAAAACTGTTATGGGGTTTGTCATGAAGGAACACCCAACACACTACGGTACTGATCATTTTAAGAACAATATGAATACTGCAAAATCTCAGCAATCCAAGCACAAGAAATTCTGTCTTCAGTTGGCAATGGGCCGAGAATTCAATAAAAAAAAGCTAAATCAAGCAGATGAACTCTGGCATTGCTACAGGAGAATATCAGAATCAGAATCAGAATTATTTATTCGCCAAGTACGATGTACAAGGAATTTGCCTTAGTGCAAGGGTGTCAGCATACAACCAAAACGATAACAAGAGTTTAGAAAAAAATATATATATATATAAAAATAGTGTGATAAAAATACAATACAATACAATATAATATAAGAACATAAGAATACATAATGATGAGAACGGGCCGTTCGGCCCATCTTGGCTCATCATGTCCTAATCTAAAGAACATCTAGTACTACATCTAGCCTGGCCTTGAATAGCCCGAGCGTTTCTGCCTCTATTACCTGACCTGGCAAGCTGTTCCAGGCATTGACAACTCTCTGTGTAAAGAAAAACTTCCTAATATCTGTGCGGAATTTGCCTTTAACTTATTTCCACCTGTGGCCTCTTGTTCTGCTGACCCCACTTATCTTAAAAAATCTTTGGTATTTTACTTTGTTAATCCCTTTTAGGAATTTAAAAACCTCAATCAAATCCCCCCTAAGTCTGCGTTTGCTAAGTTTAAATAGATTGAGTGCCTTAAGTCTATCATCATAACTTTTACTTTTCATACCAGGTATCAGTTTAGTTGCCCTTCTTTGGACTTTTTCAAGAGCTTCAATATCTTTCTTGTAGTGCGGTGCCCAGAACTGCACACAGTATTCTAAGTGCGGTCTGACAAAGGCGTTATATAACATTAATATAACCTCCTTTGATTTGTACTCAATACTTTTTGCTATGTATCCCAGCATCCTGTTGGCTTTTTTCACTGCTGTAGCACACTGCTTTGATGCAGATAGGCTTTGATCCACTACAACTCCTAAATCCTTTTCAAATTGAACACCTACTAACTTTTCTCCTCCCATAAAATACTCCTGTCTAATGTTTTTATTTCCCACATGCATAACTTTACATTTAGCAATATTGAACGTCATCTGCCATGTATCTGCCCATTTTTGGATTTTGTTTAAATCATCTTGGATTACTTTAGTCGATTCCAAACTGTTTAGTATCATCTGCAAATTTAACTATTTTGCTACTAATGTCCATATCCAGATCATTTATGTAAATAAGGAAGAGCAGAGGTCCCAGCACCGATTCCTGCGGGACACCACTGCCCACAGCACCGAGGTCAGATTCGGCCCCACCTACTGTTACTCTTTGTATTCGCCCTTGCAGCCAATTTTTAACCCACTGTGAAACTACTCCTACAATTCCTACTGATTTCATTTTAGCAATGAGCCTCTCATGTGGTACCTTGTCAAATGCTTTCTGAAAGTCCAAATATATAACATCATAAGCCTGGTTCAGGTCAACACACTTTGTAGCCTCTTCGAAAAAGTCCAGGAGGTTTGTTAGGCATGACCTCCCCTTGAGAAATCCATGCTGGCTCTCCCTTAAAATACTATTATTTTTCAAGAATGATTCCAACTTATCCCTAATAATACATTCCAGCATTTTACATGCGATGCAAGTTAAACTGACAGGCCTATAGTTCCCTGGGTCAGTACGGTCCCCCTTCTTATATATTGGAATTATACTACCCTGTTTCCAGTCATCTGGTATTTCTCCAGTGATTATGGATTGACTGAAAATATCTGTCAATGGTTTATATATAATTTCCCCAAGTTCTTTGAGTACTCTGGGATATATGCCATCCGGGCCTGCTGCCTTATTTGTCTTAAGTTTTTGTAGTTTTTGTAGTACTTCTACATCCCTTATCTCAAAGTCCTCCAAAACATTCCGTACCTTGTCTATACATTTAGGCATATTTATAACCTCTTCTCTAGTAAAGCTCTCCACAAAGTAACTGTTTAGTGTGTTTGCAATGTCCTTATTATTATAAACCAAAGTTCCTTCCTTATTCTTAATGCACTTAACCTCATCCTTAACTTTCCTTTTTCTACTACAATATTGAAAAAAACTTCTTAGGGTTACTTTTTGCATCTTGGGAAATTTTAATTTCAAACCGCCTTTTAGCTGATCTTATTTCCTTTTTAGCCTTAGCCCGCATATTACAATAATCTAACTTGTTTCTCTCTGAGTTATCCTTTTTATATACTCTATACAGTCATTTCTTTTGCCTCAAAATCACCCGTAAAGATTTAGTCATCCACTGTGGAGACTGTTTTTTCATCCTATTTTTCCTTACTTTGGGGATGAATTTACACTGTACATCTACAATAACCCTTTTAAATATAGTCCATTTTTCATTCACAGTTCTGCAATCTAGAAGTTTTACCCAATCTATATTACTTAAATTCTCTCTCATTTTATTAAAGTCAGCTCGTCTAAAATTAAAAATTCGAGAGTTAGAGGAGGCTGTCTTAACTTGCCAAAAAATATCAAAAATAACTGCACTGTGGTCACTTGCTCCTATTGGTTCTCCTACCTCTGTGCTGCAAATTCTATCAGGATTGTTACACAAAACCAGATCCAGTATTGATTTCCCTCTCGTAGGCTGAGTAACAGACTGTACCAAAAAGCAGTCATTGACCATATCTATAAACTCCTCTTCACATTTGCCCTGACCTGTCACTATCTCCCAATTGATAGAGGGGTAATTGAAGTCGCCCATTATTAACGTCTCTCCTTCAGCACAGATTTGTTTTATGTTATCAAAGAGCGTACTATTTATGTTACTATCTGAAGCTGGAGGTCTATAACATACTCCTATATTCAGGCCCTTCTCACGATCTCCCAATAATCTAATCCAGATGTCCTCACAAGAAACTAATGGGTTTATACCTGGAATTTCCTGCACATTAAGATAGTCTTTCACATAAAGGGCCACTCCCCCTCCTCTTTTATTAGTTCTATATAATACAATACAATACAATACAATACAATACAATACAGTACAGTACAGTACAGTGCTAATATATACAAAATACAAATATACAAATATACAAATATACAAATACAAATACAAATACATATATACAAATACAGTACAGATAATGGTTATGTACACAGTTAAGGTGCAAGAGTGTGCAAAAGGGCAGAGTAGAAGTCACAGTTAGCAGCACAGTTAAAGTGGGAGTGTGCAAGTGAACGGGGGGATAGAGGAAGGGTCTTGCTTCAATATGCTTCAATGTTCCAAATTCCCAACATGCGATTCAAGCATCCATCATCATTGTTTTCTGACAGCTTAAATACCATGTTAAAAACATTACGATGACAGACAACCGAGAGGGTGTATGAAAAATACAATTATAATAATAATTATAATTAATGCATTTTTCACAGCTCAATTTCTCATGCATTGTATTTACACGTTTCTGATTACTAAACAGATCGTTAATAATTTGGTATTATATATAATTGTATGCACCGTTTGAAATTTTTAGATTACCAATATAATTTGAAACATTGTTATAATTATAATAATCATTTCCGGTGGCATTACTGAATTTAACACCGTTAGTTAACACTAACACCCCAAACAACTGACCCAGGCCAAATTCCATCCATTCAGTGCAAGCACTAAAAATTTAGTCAAATAGCACACGAGACGATAGATATATACTCCAATATCCAACTGTATTTTTTGCATCTGTTTACACAATAGGGCCCCAAGCCTTGAGTATGGACATTGTGTCAGATCTGCTTTGCCATCACATAAAGTGCACACTATTGTTAACTAATTAGTTTCAGTAATGCACTGTTTTAGACTGGATTATTGGCACTTCCTGTGCAGAGATTGCAGAGGCAGTTTGAGTTGCAGAGAGGAAGTCTCAGTTCTGTGTTCCCCAGTAGCCATCTGAGTGAAAATTAGATTTAAGGAGTACACTGTGGATAATGCAGAAATTCCCAACCCGGCATTCGGTCAGGCTTTGTCTTGAAATTATTTGTTACAAAACACTAGCTGGTTGGTTTGTGAGAGAGAGAGAGAGAGAGAGAGAGAGAGAGAGAGAGGGGGATCTATGATTTCTCCATAACTGAAGGAAAGGTAGCATTTATGTCTGGCAACACCCAGGCTCATCACTTGTCACCAGGCTTGTCACTCATCTTCACTCATCTTGTCACTCTGTATCTTCACTCCCTCCAACTCCATCTTCTACCACTTGCTACATTTTTAAATGTAGGTAACTTATCGGTTCAGGTGTTTCTTTGTTATATTATGGTATCGGTTGTATCTAAGTAGTTATAAATTGAGGCATGGTTGCTGAATTGATATAGATATCTTACAGTATATCTCGCTCACTGGTCTTGGAGTGTTTTTAGCCAGATCTGTCACTATTGCTCATAAAACTCATGTGGATGCCCTTATGGTCTTGTGTTGTAAGAAGTGTTGCTCTGGATAAGAGCGTCTGCTAAATGACTGTAATGTAATGAACTAATTAAGCTTACCTGGATAAAGACATAGTACCTAATGAGGAACAAATTTGTGCAGTTTTACATAAACATTAAAACTATTTTTCCCATTAGCTAATATGTGATGGTTATTTAACAATGTGTTGTTATGTAATAAGTGCATAATTTGCCTGCCGTGATCCATTCACAATACATTGCTGTGATTCCACTTTAAAAGCTACAAGCACAAGTAATTATGGTCGCGTTAACACTGAATCAAGTTTAATTGCATACACGTGTGTACTGCCATGCTAAGGGTTTGCAGTGCAGAAGGGTGTGACAACGTTAATTACATGATTTTCTCCTGATTGGGGCGTCTTCCTAATTGCTGTCTCCCTTCTTTCCAATTTCCACACCCACATCCACTTTAAAAGGTCCCAGGTGGAAACAGAAAGGGAGGCGAGCAATACCTCAACTATGTTCAAGTAGCACAGTGAGCTTTGCACAGCGCTGTATTTCTTCCGAGATCGCATGGTTGTACGCTTGTATATTCGCTTCGCCAGCTGGGTTCGTATCACTTGTAATCTACCTTCTGGGGGTTCATAGATTTGCCACTGGCGTTGAGCGCTCCCCCTGTTCTCCTTGCTCGCTTCGCTTCTGGTGGCTACAGAGAGGTAGTATAACAGTAATTTAGTGGTTGATGATTGCTTTGAATGCTTGTATTCTTATGTTTTTATCTTGTTGCATTGTATTTTTATACCTTTGCTAGATTATGTACTGACCTGTAGATTTGCACATATTTATAGTTTAGCATTTTGCTTAAGCTTCCTTAATTGCGAATTTGCACATTTATCAGATATTCTCTAGTTGCCTGGTGCGCATACATAGCATTGTAATACAAGATACTCGTATAAGCTAAAATGTACTGGTAACGTAATTTATCTGGTGTAGCCACGTGTTGTATTCTTTTAATGTTGTACTTGTCGCAATCGGCATTGCATTGCTTGTCTTAGCTATTGCTGGCTGGCCATTGCTGACATTCTGTGCGGCCTTCTGAGTTGCCCCTTTTAACTTCTGTACATACTTTTATATTCTATTGAAGTCGTAATAAACTGCATCTATTTTCATAATTCTGTTTGTGCCTTTGCTGTGGTGTATTCCAATGACTCAAGCCATTACTGACTTTTCACAACCTGTGTTGTCAAATCTACTCTAGTTTTGAGGTATTCCTCCTCAGTAAACATGGTATGCAGCTGCCTACAATGATGTCTATCACTGTTAAATCGGACAAGGTGGTGTGCACTGACTTATTCCAACTGACTAATTTGCTGGTTGGGTTAGTTGTAGTCATCATGGGGCACCCGGTAAGAATGCAAAAGAGAGCTGTCGTTATCTTCAATAAACTCTAATGCAACCTTCCTGCATTGTGCACAATTTATCCAGACAGGAATGAGGGTGTGTGTGGTTCTATAAACATAGAAACAAAGGATATCATATGGCAGGGAGCTTGATGAGGCATGCGACCGGCCTTGTGTACGTCTTACCTCCAACCTGGATCTCAGCTGTACGCATTCGTCCATCTGCTCCTGGGAGGACCTTGCTTACTCCATCGACCCGCCAAAGCAGCCTTAGCAGCTGTGGGTCAATGACCATGACTACTATGTCTGACTGGAGGTTCTCAGAGTCGTTCCACCACTTGAAATGGGTTTGTAGAGTAGGCAAGTAATGCCTCACAAAGTGACTCCAGAACTGGTCAGCCAGCACTTGGCAGCGCCTCCATCGACGGCGACTCAGAAGCTCTGACACCTGGTACACAGCTTGGGGCAATGCAGGGTCGTGTAGGTTCGGCGTGATGGGGTCTGGGTCTGCCACATCTGTAGAGACACACCCCAATGGTTTCGAGTTCAGGATTCCTTCCTTGCTGAATGCCTCTGGTAATTCCTGATCTCCACCCTTGAAATTAGTCCTGATCTGACAGGAGCTCTGCAGGTTTTCCTCTTCGTGCGACTAATCTCCGTAGCACCATGAGAAAGGAATCTGCGTCAATACTAGACAGGAGGTCTATGTGGACTGCTCGGGTTGTCAAGCATTTGAACAGAATTCCCCACCTCTTTTCATTCCGTCAACCCACTTTCACTTGGAGAGGTCCAAAACAGTCCACTCCAGTGGAGAAGAATGCTGGCTGATGGAGACGCAAGCAGGACACAGGAAGGTCAGACATTTTCGGGATGGTAGGTTTGGCCCTCCATTTTTGGCATTCCACACAGGTCCGCAGCTGTCTTTTAATAGCTTCTCGTCCTCTGAGAATCCAATACCTGAGGCAAACCTCGGCGAACAGCCACTCTGCCCCGGGATGCCATTATTATCAGTGTCCTGAATGATCAGCTTTGTCACTGAGTGAGCTGGGTCGAGGATGATAGGGTGAACAGTGTCAGGCTCTAACTAATCACTGCGACGTAGTCTACCACCCACTCAGAGAAGCTTCATGCTCTCGTCATACTCTGGAGCTAAAGTGATTAAGCGACTGGTGGATGGTACTGTTTTGCCTGCTGCTAATTGCTAGAGCTCTTCTGGGAAACATTCTGCTTAGGCTTTCCTGAGAATTTCCCTTTCTGCCTCTAGGTGGTTGTCTGCAGAAGCACTACCTTGCAAACCAGCCGCCCCATGATGGGATATTGCAGTAGCTTCGACCAGTTCTTTGAAACTGGTAAACTGGATCTGGTAATGAGGAGTCTGTTGATGTGATGGCTAGACCACAGAAGGTAAGCTTCCTCACCTCATCCGGATCATCAAGTCCTTCAGCAACTGGTTTTGGTGGTCAGTGGGCAGGCGACTCTCGCAGGAAGGCTGGGCCCTGACTCCAATGCATCTCCGATGCAATCTCCAACAAGCGCAAACAACATGTGATATCATCTACCGGGTTTCTGGCGGAGTCCACATAGCACCAAGCGTGTGCATCCGTTAATTCCTGAATTTCGGCCACCTTTGTGACCATAAATATCTTGAAGTGGCATGATTCAGACTGAAGCCATGTCAAGACCATTGTGGAGTCTGACCACAGGATAATGGAATGCAGAGGCAGAGTGAGTTCTCGTTCCAGCAGGGTGGCCAACTGGGCTCCAGTGACTGCAGCACACAACTCGAGCTGTGGGATGGACTGCTGGCGCTTAGGGGCTACTCTCGATCTGGCAATCAGGAATGACACTTGGACTTGTCCCTGGGGATCTTCTGTGCGCAAGTATGCCACTGGCCCATAGGCACGTTCTGATGCGTCACAGAATATGTGTACATTTCTGATGCTGTTCGGGAGGTCCATCTCAGAGCTTGCATAGCAGCGGGGAAAGGAAACCAGAGGTAGGTGTTTTAATTATTCTTCCCAAGTGCTCCATGCTTGGAGAAGCTTGCCAAGCAGCGAGGGTTTATCCTAATCTCTGTGTTTATCCCACACCAGTACCTTGACCCTCGTGGTGTAAGTCACAATGAATCCCAGAGGATCATATTAGCTTGCCGAACACGGTAGATGTTTCTCATCATCGGTGTGGAGCTTTCCTGCAGCTGATACTTATACCCCAGCATATCCGATTGACACAGCCATGAGAGTCCAAGGGTTTGTTTCTGGAGGTCCACACCTGCTTGATCTTGGCTGAGCCAGAGCTCACTGCTTTCGGTCTGAGCCTCCTTAGGTAGGTGACCAATTACCTCTGGGATATTGCTGGCTCATTGCCTCAGCTCAAATCCACCTGTACCCAGGAGTGCCTTCAGCTTGTCCACCAGTTTCTTTGCTTTGTCTGTGGATGACAGGCTCTGCAGATGGTTGTCCACATAGAAGCATCTTTCAACTGATTCAGGGATATCCTCTCCAACCAGGCTGTGGTTGATCACATGCTTCTGCAGCATATAGGTTGGGGGGCTCATCTCTCTTTAGGTCTCGCCACAGGAAGTGGAGCAGTGGCTTATCTTCAGGCAGCAGTCTCACCTGGTGGAACATCACCTTTATATCGCTACTAACAGCGATAGAATGTTCCCGGAAGCGCAGGAAGATGCCCAGCAACATAGAGTCCAAGGTAGGTCCAGGCAGGAGTAGCTCATTAAGGTTCTCAACTTGGTACTTGAATGAGCAATTAAACACCATCCTGTTCTTCCCATTGTGATGGACCATGTGATGGGGAATATACCAGGATCCTGCTTAGTCGACTATCTCAGGGGGAACTTTCACTGCTTACCTTGCCTGCTCCAACTTCTGCACCTCTCCGCTGTATACTGTTGTCTTCTCTGGGTGTTTGCCTAAGCGCCGCTCGACACTGTGCAGGTTAGCCAGCACAGCCTCCTTGGGTGCCTGCAGCCGTGGCATGTCCTTCACTCTCAGCAGGGGCGTAGCATACCTTTGGACTCCGTTGACATCCACCTGAACCATCTTAGCATCCAGCAAGTTCACTGCCTCCTGATCCCGTTTTGATTTGGTGATGAGTTTTTTGCTCCTGTAGGGTAGCGTATCCAGCTGCCAGAGCTTTTCCACCTGCCTGAACAACTCTGCAGATGGAGAGAGTGTGGACGTCAGCAGGCATTGTAAGGACACGTGTCCTTTGGCATACTTACTTGGACCCTGTAAGGGCCAGCCCAGCTTAGTGTTGACTGCTGCTGGTCCACCAGGGGGCCTAGATGGACCAGCTCAATCGGGGTAATCAGGTGAGGGTACTCTGAGCCAATCAGCAGGAGTGGGCAAACACGGTTGAGTGGTTGAAGCTACACTCCCTTGAGATGCTTGTACCTTTGTTGGAGACTTGCTACTGGCAGGGTATGCTCGGCCAAGCCAAGTTGCTCTGTGGTGAAGGCACCCTTGATCTTTAATGTTCTGTGCAACTAGCTAGCATGGGAAATGGTGAACGATACCGCTGAACCATGAAGAACTCTGATGTCTTGCCGTACTGTTCTCAGAGCCAGCTCTTCTGGTGTCCCTCTGAGTCCCAGCTGCTTGGCAGCAGCTTGGATGGTCCTCCCTGACCCATCATCCAGTATTGCATAGGTCTCTACAGCTTGATCTCCATGGTGGAGAATGACTTTGGTGATTTTCAGCAGCACCTGACTACAGCCAACTTGCCAATCCAGGTAGAAGACATCACTTGCAGAACTCACAAAACAGGCATCTTCTCCCACTGACCTTTTGTTAAGATTATGCAGAGCTTCCAGGTGCTTGCCCTTGCATGTCTTGCAGCTTGCTCTGAGCCGGCACTGAGCTGCTTGGTGACCGCGGCCACACCTCCAGCACTTCTTATTGGACCTCACCCACATGCTCTTCTGATCTTTGGTAGGTTGACTAAAGTTAGAGCATTAGACCAGGTAGTGCAGTGAATTGTTGCAGTATGGGCAATATGTTCTCACCGGTTCCTGGACAGTGTTTGTGGCCAAAGCAGGTTCTTTGCCAGTGGGGGAGGATTGTTCCGCACCGTGTAGGATAGTCATTGTCTTACGTGACTTGGAGTCTTTTGTGTCTATCCTTTCTTTGTTCCATGCTCTCATTCCCTTCACTGCTGCCCAACTTGAGTCCACTCTGCTGAATCTGCAGCTCATATTCCAACCAATCAGCAAAGTCCAGGAGGCTTGGGACTTTGATCTTCTGCGGGTGAACATACCTCTTGAAGTTGCCGCGCATGTCCTGTGACAATTTTCGCCGTAAGTCTCGCCACATGTGAACCACACTGAAGATCTATGCGCCCATCTTCACCAAGTTGGTCTAGCATGGGCAACTTAGGGACATGAAAACCTTCTTTACAATCACTGTATTACTGCACTGATCTCTTGCACGAACTATGATTGTTCCTACAATGTATTAATGCACCTCTTACGGTATAAGTCGCTCTGGATAAGGGCGTCTGCTAAATGCTTAAAATGTAAACATTAATGTAAACTGGAATTGGCATAGTCGGCTACATGGCGCCCCCGGTGGACGGGAGGTACTGCAAAAAACTACACACGTACTACAGTTACACAATCACTCCTGAAGTAGTTACAGTATTGTTACACATGTATTACCTCAACTCAATATAAACCATTACCATACATGTATGGGTAATATGTCTGCTGGATCTGCAGTATAGGAGAGCTGGCTCTGCTCATAAATGTCTCCAAACACTTGCAGTTCATCTGTATCAGTTCTCTCTGTGTCTGTCTTGGTTTTTAAATTTTAATACATTCAGATTTCATTGCTTCAACTCTTGCAGTTTATTTAATTGATTTCATTTTTACCTGCCAGTGAGAATTTGTTAATGACTTGTAGGACCCGTGAAGTGTTGATTTGAAGGTGCACAATATGAAGAGATATGGAACAGACACCAAAAATCTTTATAGACAGTTTGTTTACATGCATCTTTCCTAAAGCAGTTGTTACCTTTGATTTGTAATCTTTTGAGGATTTATCAACACACAGGAGTTCGCTGCTCAAATTCATATAAACCTGCACCTTATTGACGGTGTCCTTTGTTGCGGTATTATTTGGAAACTAACGTTATATGATATATCAGCATTCTAGTGATTTCCAATCCAAGGTCATAAAGTTGCATGGCCTGCTTTGCAACCTGTATTATTAAAAATAAATAAAAAAAGATCCTGCCAGTTTGGTATTATGCAGAACTAGGCCCACATGGTCATTATTACATAAAATAATTGTCTACATATCATATGGCCCAAATATTAGACAGAATATTAGACAGAATTGGGAGACGACTACATTTAGTTACAGTTTTTCTTGATCGCTTGCACACTATAACTTGGCCTATTAACTAAACATCCCAAACCATGACGCCATCTACCAAAAGACAGACCCATTTCCCAAAACTATAAACACTATTCCCCTGTTTTCATGATTCAGATTTGTTGAACTTTTTGTGAAAAACTCTACACACAAATCCCTTCATATATCACTGGCTGCACCATGTGCTCATTTAGAAAGCACTGGCATCAATATCATTAACTCAAGTGATCACAACTTGAACCCAATTAACACAAAATTCCCCAGGAGGAAACACTAAGAGTCAAAATTGTTCACACACCAATCAGAACCTCAGGATGGATAGATAGATAAAAGGGCCATTGGTTAGTTCACTTGTTTTGGAACAATGGATCCACAAAGACCTGAAGGTAGAGGAAGAGGACACAGGAGAGGAGGTGGAGGTGGAAGAGGAAGAGGAAGAGGAAGGGCAAGGGCAAGGAGACAAATAGTTTCTGATGAGATTCTAGTTGACCATGTCCTTCTCCATGGGATGTCAATGAGGGAAGCTGGGCAAAGAGTGCAGCTGAACCTGAGCCGCTTCACAGTAGCCTCTATAATCCGGACCTTCAGAGAGGAAAATGGGTAGGTCATTTACATACTGCTCTCTACTGTAACTTTGAAGTGCTGTACTCTGCTGTACTCTGCGCTGTTACAGCACATACATGTACTGTAGCTGTTTGCTCTATTGTACTCTATGCTGTCTGAAATGCATTGTATTACTGTACCATATCAAATACAGTTCATTTGGAGTTATTGTATGCTTCTATTTCATAAAATGGATGGTTTACTGTAATCCCATCAGTACTTCTATTTTTGCTGAACTGAGAGACGACCACCTAATGGAGGCAGAAAACAGCTATTTTCAGAAGAGCAACAGACGGAAATCATCAATATGGTCATAGCCAACAATGTTATTCACTTGCATGAGATACAAAGGAGAGTTATTGAGGATCAGGGAATATTCCAAGGCATTGATGCAGTCAGCATCTCAACAATTGACCGCATTCTTCGACGGAACAGGTTGAGGATGAAACAGGTCTATCGTGTTCCTTTCGAAAGGAACTCCGATAGAGTCAAAGACGAGCGCTTGGAATATGTGCAAGTATGGTTTATCATACTGTATCAAGTATTTGAGTACAGTTATGTATTACAGCAGTATATACTGTAGTACAGGCTGTATGATGGCCTACTTTTGTAGGTTTGCTTAGATATTACAGTTGAGGCTTGCCAGGGGTGGATAAGGCATGCAAGGGTTTTTCTCCCCTGCTGCCTGGCTAGGGCTAATACTGTATTGCCTGTTATGTTGATGAGAATTTCTGGCCTGACCCAGACCAGAGATGGGATGCTGAGGCAGAATAAATGTGATTTCTTTCCTTATGTACAATTTTTTTTTCTCATTGGTTTATATTGGTAAATACATGGAAATGTATGTATCAGTTGCATATTTTTACAGTACATTTACTTTTTCACTCAATTTCAGTTTATTTTACAGTACATTGAGGAATTAAAAATTTCACAAATGTATACATGTGGTGTGTCTTTATATTGTGTTCATCATGTAAAGAGGTTGTTCTGGTGGAAAACCATAAGTGCCATTATTCATTGCAGTAACAGGTTTTTACGGTAGTGTTTTTAATTGATCTCACCAGTGTTTAATGGCTATTTTGTACTTGATTGCTTTTGTGTGATGTCTGAAGGCAAAGTTTGGTTTAGATGTAAGATTACATGGTTTTGAGTAGAGAGTTTGGTTTCGACATGGAAGTTTGAAGTTTGTGAAGATGAGTGTGCAGTTACATTTTATATTTACATTTAAGCATTTAGCAGAAGCTCTTATCCAGAGCGACTTAATGTGCATAAATACATGGTAGGAACAATCATAGTTAGCGTAGTTGCATAGTTATGCATTTGTGTTTAGAGTTTTGGGAAATGGAGCATAATTTCAAGAAATGTAATTTCCTGCATCAAATATGATGACATTCCTCAATTAAATCATACATTTTTACTACTTTTTTCTTTTGAGCATGTTATATTTAATTAGTTTTGCTAAGATAGTGGGGAGTGTGAAGTCGGAGACAGACAAACAGATTCTTTGGACAGAATCACTTGTTCTAACCCCGCATTCTAACAGGGGCCGATACTAGGCGAATAAATCGCCCAGTGGGCGTTCACCACGCTTGACTGGCTTCCTCAAAAATGCTTCCGACATGCTTACAAAATTTTTGCATGGTAAACGAATAGTTCATCATAGATTTTGAGAATCTTTATTATAAATATTAGTTGGCTAGCAGTATTGTTTCCTTCAATTATGAACCGCAAACTCAAACTTTTTGCAATTACGGCCATTTACTTACGCTGGAAACAGCTCGCAATTTCTCTCCGGTGCGTTTTCCAAACGTTTTTCCAAACGTACCCATGCGATAAAAAATAGCCTTTTAACCAACACAAACATTAAATAAGATGTATGTAGGCCATATAAGTTTAGCTAGCTATGAATATTTATGCTTTTAGGATTAAATAAAGTATGGGGGTACTGCAGACCGCTGTTAAGTTTCTCCTCATCCATGTTGAAGTGTCGGAACTAGGAACAAAATTTCGGTTTTGTGTTGGTTTCCGCGTGGGAGGTAAAAAGAGCAAGACATGAATTTGATTGGCTCTTACCGGGCAACATTGCCCGAAAGTTCAGAATTTTCAACTTTTCTGGGCCACCGCCACGCCCATAAATCAGACAATCGGTCAGGCACCGGAAGTCGCTCACTCTCATAGAGAATCAATGCATTTCCGGCAGCTCGTCGCCGAATCGCCCCCTGTTAGAATGCGGGGTTAGGGTCAGATTCAGATCCAGCCTGGACACAATTTTCAGGCCACACCTTTATCTGTTTCTTGGATTTTCTGTCCTTGTGGGCATAAGGTTGAATAATTAAATATGGAAAATACCTGTTTTATTTGATTTATTTATTTGATGACGTTACCTTGTGGGTTAATAAAACAAAATCCTGAACGAAATCCCTTATTAATTGAAGGGAAGCATCGGAGAATGGCAGCTCAATCTTCAGTTGTGTTTGGGTGGGCGGGGTAGCACCACATCAAAGCCATGTCTGTATCCCATTTGCAAAGGGAAGGACAGAGAAAACAATGCATCACAAGACAGGGACAAGTTCCTGACAAGCGCTCTCACAGAAGAAGCAATAACCCATGGTAATTGTAAATCCTGCCTAAGCCTGACAGTCATAAAGACTGGGAGTCTGCCTGTTGATTCAGTTAGGAAGAGGTCTCTATTGATGCCGGACATCCTATCTATTATCTGGGCGAGGATGTCTGCTGCCCCACGCATGGCAGACCGTAAAAGCATTCTGCTTATCCCATAATTTCTCGACACCCCATAAATTGTATTGAACCTGAGTACAAATCCCCACTTTGATATCAGTTTCTCTCCAGCCAAACTTAACGATCAGGTATGATCAAGACACAAGGGGTCCATTAGGCTACGTTTCAACCACACAGCTGCCGGTGCCAAGTGAAGAGAGAGTATTGTTTTCACGTGTGTGGCTCCCACAACATAAAATGCTGATCTGGAGAAGCTAGCCTCTCACCAGTCATGACACAGGAGTCTGAGAAATGGTGAGCGCTTGCGGAGACTTCTGTCAAACAGATGGTACTGCTGAAATAATTCAATCTTGATTTTGAATGTATAATACAAAGTGACCAGCATCATGATTATTATTATTATTATCATTATCATTTTTATTTTTTATTTTTATTTATTTTTTATTAGATTTTTTCCAGTTTTTCTCCTAATTTAGTAGACAATTATACCCTCTATTTATTTTCATTCGCCCTTCCCACCCAAACTCGCCGCTCGTCTCATTGCCCTTCCCCCGGGTCAAGCCAATTCCATGAGGCCAGAGATGATCTGCCTCCTCCAAGACGGAACTCACCCACCTATTTCTGGAGACTCCCTACGCGCTTCTCGGCGAGGTTGTGCTGGCTCACCTTCCCCCTCCCCCGGGGGCGTACAGCCAAATACCGTCCCCGATTGGGGCTCACAGGCCGGTCTGGCACAGTTGGATTTTGACCGCAATAGGCAGCTTACGCTAGCAAAGCACCAGTTATGAATTGCCAAAGTCATAACATTTGCAAACATATTTCAGAATTTGCAATGTAAATGCATTTAATAAACATGGAACTTGGTTTACTAATACGCATATGAATAGTGTCTTCAAGGGGAAAACATTAGAGGTTCCTAGGTATTCAGAGGGAAATGAAAGGTAAAAGAACAAGGTAAAATAAGGGTATTAATTGGGGTTTTAACCTGAGAAACATCTGGGATTAGCAATTTAACAGTTCTGTTCTATCGAGCAATTTAAGACTGGCTCTAAAAATAATGATTGTGCTGAATAGCAATATGAAAACAACAAGCTGTCATCCTGAGTCAACATTTTAAAATGAAATATATTATTGTGTATAGAATAGTTATTTATTGTATTTACAGTTTTTCTAAATTGTTTACGCACAAAAACTGGAACTATGCACACAATGGTGAAAACCTGAAGCTAATGCATCAACAATAAAGACGTTGTCGGCAAAACTCTAAGCACAATTCCTTTGTTTTCACTCAAATAGCAATTCTAAATCCCATTTTTGCACTACTCTACACACAAATCCTATCATTTAGCACAATTTTCATGCTCTAATCCTTTTTGTTCACATGGAAAACACTGGCCTCAAGCGCCACACCCTAATTACCAATTGGTCTAACTCATCCACACCTGCTCAAACTCAATTGGCTAAACTTTTCAATTATCTGTCATAATAATTATTATAATAATAATCACCATTGTGTGCATAGTTCCAGTTTTTGTGTGTAAACAATTTAGAAAAACTGTAAAAGCATAAAAGAGGCATCAGGTGACTTCTTCTGTGTCTGAAACAATGGAAGCGCAACTAGCAGAGAGACAGAGAGCGAGAAGAGGTGTACGAGGAGGACGAGGACGAGGAAGAAGACAAGGAAGAGGAAGAGGAAGAAGAAGGGTGAATATTTCAAATGAAATACGTACGAGCGACATTAGTCGACCATGTTATCAACCATGGGTTGACGATGACAGAGGCTGGTCGGCGTGTGCAACCCAATCTGAGCTGGTTCACTGTGGCCTCAGTTATCCGGACCTTTAGAGATGAGAATAGGTAAGTAACCACTTCAGTAAATCTTCTATACTCTCTACTGTAATTACACTAATGTAACTTCATGGTATCATATCAATGCAGTTCTCAGTGATGACTGTAGAGAAAGGCGTAGTGTAACATTGTTTTGTGTTAGCCTATATATACTTTATTTTGTGTTAGCCTATATATACTTTATTTTCACAGAATTGAAAGACTACCACCAAGGGGAGGCAGAGGCCAAACCTTTACTGTGGAACAAGAAACGGCAATTGTAAATATGGTGCTAGCCAATAATGTTATAAGATGTACTTGGTTAAATTTTTGTATTGTGCATTGATTTCAGGTTCCAAGTGTTTTTCATCTGTACCATTACTGTATGAATTGCCAAAATTGTATCATACACAATACAAACTAATTCAAAGTGACTGTTCACACGCTTTGCTGAACTGCACTGAATTACTGTAGAATTAGGTTTACCTATGCCATATTTACTGTATAGGATGAAATATTTACTTTAGTATCAGAACGCCAATCATTTCTTCACAATTTTCTACATTTGAAAATATTGAAATATTTTTATATTTTATATATTTGTGTGCTTTATATTTGAGTATAGAGTAACAGACTACTGTACATATGTAGTAAGTGTTTACCATTCATAGTAATGTTTTACATTGAGCACATCAGTGTTCAATTGGTTCTTAGAAATGTTTATTCATATGATGGTGTGTGTGTGTGTCTGTCATTTGAACACAAAATACCATTTTGAGAAAACATAACATTGTTTTGAATGCATAGTTTCATTTTGCAGGAGATTTGTGGAGTTTTGTCTTTTGTGTGTGTATTTTTGGCTTTGTGTGTAGAGTTCTGAGAATATGAGGTATGCTTTCAGAAAACGTGTGTAAACAATTGAGAAAAACTGTAAAAGCCTAGCAGTGGAATTCTGAATGATCTGAAGGCGAGCCAGTGACTTTTGGTTAATACCTGAAAATAAAACATTGCAATAATCTAAGCGTGATGAAACAAAGGCATGTATAATTCTCTCTGTATCCTCAAATGACAGAACCGATCTTATTTCTGAGATATTTCTAAGATGGTAAAAACATGACTGAGCAATTTTTTTGGTGTGCTGTTCAAAATTTACATTTGGGTCAAAAACCACACCTAAATTCTTTACTACAGACTTGATATTAGCCATTAATGAGCCCAGGCTTGACTGAATTTGTCTGACGATGGACACGGGGCCAATGACAAGAACTTCAGTTTTGTCTGGGTTCAGCTGTAGAAAGTTACTGGACGTCCAGTTATTAATGTCAGCAATACAGCCATGTAGAATAGCCATCTTACTGTATTAAAATCGTTAGGGGTAATTGATAGATACAGCTGAGTATCATCAGCGTAGCAATGAAAGGAAATTCAGAGTTTTGCGAAATTGCATTATAAACAATTGAGAAAAACTGTAATAAACTAAACCCCACATTAATGATTTTCCATTAGCAATGCACAGAATGTAATTTTTAAGTCAAGTTCAAATATTCCCAGAATTACAGAAAAAAATAGCAGAAACACTACTTGATATAACCGGTGTGATTCCTGCTCTCTCCCAGTTTGTTTTCATTTTGTTTTGGACTTCCCCACCCCCCTGTTGTTTTTGTTTTAAGTGTCACTTGGCAATTCCCTTCCCATAGCAACAGGGCCCCAAACTGCCCGTCTGGGCTGTTGGTAAGACTGTGGGCTTCATTCAGTCTCTGGGCAGCTGTCTTTGTAGGGGAAAGTTTAGTAGTCAGGGGAGACAATATTGCTCGCTCGGTTCTCTTTCTCCCAGCCCCTACTGATGTAAGGGAGCCTACGGATAGCCCTTTGTGTATTCAGCCAGCACCACCAAATTAGTTCCGCCCGTTTACGCCAGCATTGAGACTTGAGGACCGTGCCCCATAGCCCACACACACACACACACACACACACACAAAAATCCATCCACTTATTTATCTGACACAATAATAAAAGGCAAGAAACAGTTAAATAACAAAGAAATAAAGAAGTAAAAAGAGAGGGGCTGAATCCTACATCCTTCAGATAAATTAAGTTCCCATACACCGCAGCTTCCAGTGGCCAGAGTCTGGGCAATGATTGCTTTTATATGCTCACAAAAAGAAGACAAGACACTGTGCAGCAATGCATTTCTGCCCATCTACCCATTCACCTACAAATCTGTCAGCCGGTGGAGCATAAACGTAGCAGAGGGGCCGGCGCTCCTTCGGCAGGGGAATGTTTCATGTGTGAGTTATTTGGAGGTTGAAATGGGGTTATCAATCAGTGTTGAGGCGAGGATGTGGGAGACCAGTCTCACCAGGGTATGGGATGGCAGAGGTAGCTTTGGGCTTGCAGGAGCATGTCAGTGTTCAGTACTGTTAAACTGCACTGGGAACTTTGTGAATCTCTTCTCCCCAACTCAGCTACAAAACACTGTTGCGAGATTTTCACCACAGGACAAATGCAGGGGTGACCCGTGAGCTAAGAAAATTAGCGCAGTGCACTTTCTGTCACCTACTACTGACACCAGTTTAACCTTTTGATATCGTGATTGGAATTGGTATTAACACGGTTATTCTATGTTGACCAGATATTTAACTCTGTATGCTTAGCATTGAAAATTCTGTCTCTGCCATAGTTGAAGCTGAAAGTGTTCTGATTTGCTGGCTCATAGTGAATATTCATGAAAGGGGTGTGGTCGAAGACAGGACATCCATGGTTGGAATAGCATAGAAACGTACCAGAGCATAGCATAGTTACCAGGCAGAGCCTCCTAGACCTGGAAGTATGGTGGGGAAGGAATGGTCTGAGCTGAATATCTGATCAGTAAATTAAAAGCTATTTTATAAAGCTTGGATAAATTATGAGATATTGAATATGTTTTCAGTGGTGAGAAGTTTGGTGTTCTCAAACTTCTATGCCCACACACACACTGTCACACACACACACACACACATACACTAATACACGCACAACTTTTTGCAGTTGTGCAAAACACGCAAAACTACTGCATTTTAAAATCACTGTCATTCAAATAAATTTGAATTTGAATTTGAAATTTTTATGTATTATTTAGTCTATATTTTACCAGGAAATCCCATTGAGGTTCAAAATCTCTTTTTCAAGGGAGACCTGACCAAGAATGGCAGCAGAGGTTACTCAGTAAACATGTAAAACATACAATACAGTACGAATACAAAGTAGTACAAAATGTAGAATAAAAAGGTCAAAGTCACAATCTAGATCACAAACACACACCTTGCAAATATTTTGTTTGCACTGGCTTAGAGGAACAAAATAGTCAAGCTGGAGCTTTGACTGAAGATTGTTCCAGGACCAGGATGCAAAGTAATCAAAAGCCTTTTCACCAAAAACAGATTCTGATTCTGGGGAATGCAGGACTGTGATCTTAAACAATAGGCATTGGTGGATATTTGGATAGTGGTCAAGTAAGAGGGCAGTTTACCAATAATGGCTTTGTAATTGAAAATGTACCAGTTTATCAATCTTCTGGTGACTAATGAGTTCCAGTGTAATTGCTGATACTGGACACAGTGGTGAGTTAACGGTTTGAGGTTAGTGATAAAACGTAAAGCTGAGTGGTATAGGGAATCAAGGGTCTGGAGTGCGGAGACTGGGGCGTGCATATAAATAATGTCACAGTCGTCTAGAACTGGTATGAAGGTACAGGAAACTAGTCTTTGCCTGGCGTATTGAGAAAAGCAGGATTTGTTTCGAAAAAGGAAACCAAGCTTAACTTTGAGTTTTTTGGTCAGTTTGCTGATGTGCTCTTTGAAGTTTAGGTCCTTATCCAGCCAGACTCCCAGGTACTTGTAGCTCGTAACATATTCAACATATTAACATATGGGGCTGCCATGGGCTAGCTACCCATGGCGGCAGCCTC
Source organism: Aldrovandia affinis (assembly GCA_029706075.1). Lineage (NCBI taxonomy): Eukaryota > Metazoa > Chordata > Actinopteri > Notacanthiformes > Halosauridae > Aldrovandia > Aldrovandia affinis. The sequence goes on along the minus strand of JAINUG010000018.1, from coordinate 8,457,829 downwards.
CAACGCTGGTTCAGTGTTGGAGACACCCGCCTAGTGCTACTGAAAGACAAAGGAACATACCCCTAGAGCCTGCGAGAGCGGGGGCGCAAGATGGCTCAATGATTGACAACACGGTTACCGACCCAGGAATGGAAACGACCACGAACAAGAACACAGCACATGAGATAACCGCAGCAGCAGGACACAAACTTCAGGTGTGCAGCTGTGGTTGGGAGAAAGTAACATCGGCAAAGTGCCTGAAGATCCACCAAGGGAAGAAAAGGTGCTTGAGAGAGCAGAGACAGGGGCCTCGCATTGACCAGTACTTCTTAAGAAGCAGCCAGTCAAGTCAGTCGAATGAAGCACAGCGACGGGACACAAACCACAGTTCGCAGAGCATCAGCACCCCTGTCGCTGAGGAGGTTAATACAAGCACAGAAATGCCACTGAAGCCACTCACCCAACCACAGAGACCTCCAAAAGAGGACAAGATCAAAGGGCACAGACCTAGTGTGAAGTGGCCAAAAGCTGTTGAGAAGAAAGAGTGGGAAACCATCAACAATGATTTGACAAAAATCCTGGAGCAACAAGGGGCACAGCAGAGAAAAAGCTTGAAAGGATGGGCGATATTATCTACCACTATGGAGAAAAACGCTTTGGAGTGAGCAAAAGGAGGAGTGGAAAGGCATTACCAATGCCAGCCAAATCTAGGAGGCAGCAAGAGATCGAGAGACTTGTCAGAGAGAGAAGGCAGCTGAGAAAGCAATGGAAGAAAGCCTCTGATGCAGAGAGGGAAGGCCTCACACTACTCCAAGGGGACATCAAATGCCGGTTGGCAACTTTGCGAAGAGCAGAGAATTTGAGGAAACTTCGTAGGAAGAAGGAACACACAAGAACACGGTTCTATAAAAACCCCTTCAAGTTTGTCAAAGACCTCTTCACAAAGGAAAAAAGTGGAATCCTGAAAATATCGAAGCAGGAGCTGGAAGAACACCTGGAAAAGGTCCACAGTGACACAGAAATGCATGAGCAGATAGTCATCCCACATGACATCCCGCCAATTCAACCTCTTGAATTCAAGCTGGACACTGGCCCTCCGAGATGGAAGGAATTAGAGAACGCAGTCCAGCGAGCAAGAGCAGCATCGGCTCCTGGGCCTAATGGAGTGCCATATAAGCTCTACAAAAACACACCGGATGTTCTACGCTTTCTTTGGAGGCTCATGAGGGTAGTGTGGCAGAAGAAGATAATACCTAAGGCATGGCGAAGGGCTGGTGGCGTACTAATTCCGAAAGAAAAGGATGCGTCGGACATTAGTCAATTCTGACCAATCTGCCTCCTCAACGTCGAGGGGAAACTATTCTTCAGCATAGTAGCACGGAGGCTGTCCACTTACCTTGAAAGAAACAAGTATGTCGATACATCTGTACAGAAAGCAGGCATTCCTGGGTTCTCTGGTTGCTTGGACATACAAGTATGATTTGGCATCAGATCCAAGCAGCCAAGAAGGACAAAAGAGACCTCCATATCGTCTTCCTTGACCTGGCCAACGCATTCGGCTCAGTTCCCCATGAACTCCTCTGGGAATCCTTCAACTTCTTCCACGTACCAGAACCCATCACTACTCTGGTAAAGGCCTACTTCCAAGACCTGCAACTGTGCTTCACAACAGCCAACCTCACAACAACATGGCAATGCTTGGAGATAGGCATTATGGCAGGTTGCACAATCTCACCCCTGGCTTTCACAATGGCCATGGAAGTCATCATCAGAGCCTCAAAATGGGTGGTGGGTGGTGAGCGAACTAAGAATGGGCTCCGTCTTCCACCTATCCAGGCATACATGGATGATATGACTACACTGACCACTACTGCAGCTTGCACCAGGCGGCTACTTGGAAAGCTGCAGGAGAACATCAAGTGGGCCAGGATGAAAATCAAGCCAAATAAATCTCAGAGCATCTCGATAGTTAAGGGAGAGCTTAAAGATGTACGGTTCTGCATTGCTGACGACCCGATACCAACAGTGTCTGAGCAACCTGTAAAAAGCCTGGGTAGATGGTACAATGCAAGGCTCAAAGACAAAGAGCAAGTGCAGCAGTTAAGGCAGGACATCGTCAACGGTCTGGATAACATCAACAAGACCCTGCTGCCTGGGAAACTCAAGCTTTGGTGCCTGCAGTTCGGACTACTCCCCCGGATAATGTGGCCACTCACCATCTACGAGGTCCCAATAACAACCGTGGAGAAGATGGAGCAAACCGTTACTTCATACGTGAAGAAATGGCTCGGTGTCCCACGATGCCTAACCAACATCAGCCTCTATGGCAAAGGGGTCCTTGAACTACCTTTGACTAGTCTAACAGAGGAATACAAGTGCTCCAAAGTAAGACTTCAGATGACATTGAGGACTCCAGAGACCAGACCATCAGCAATGCTGCACCGCCCCTATTAACTGGACGGAAATGGACACCATCCGACGCAGTGCAGCAAGCTACATCAGCCCTGAGGCACAAAGACATTGTGGGGCATGTCCAACAGGGAAGAGGAGGCTTTGGCTTGGCGGCAAGGGAACCAACTTGGCGCAAGGCCTCAGCATCAGAATGGAGGAAACTGGTGGTCGAGGAGGTGCGCCGAGAGGAGGAGACTGCAAGAAGTGCAAAGGCTGTCTCTCTAGCTAAACAGGGGCAATGGATGCGATGGGAGGGCATGGAGAGGAGAAAGATCAGCTGGAAGGAGTTATGGGAAATGGAAGCTAGCAACATCAGCTTTATCATCAGGGCTACATATGATGTGCTTCCATCGCCAAATAACCTACATCAGTGGTATGGCGAGGACCCAACCTGCGCCCTCTGCCCAACTCCAGCGACCCTCAGACATATCATGACAGGTTGTAAGACCAGCCTCATGCAAGGCCGTTACACCTGGAGGCACAACCAGGTCCTCAAGAACCTGGCATCAGCTCTTGAGAACAAGAGGAGTGCAATCAACGCCTTGCCCCCGAGAGCAAACAACCCCATGAAAACTACAACATTCATCTGGGAAGGACAGGAAAGACCCAAACATCCTTCTATCAGGCCAGAAACAGGTCACCTATATATGGCCCGTGACTGGAAGATGCTAGTAAATATCGGCCAGCAACTAATCTTTCCACCTGAGATTGCTTCCACCAACCTTAGGCCAGACTTGGTACTCTGGTCCCCTTCAATAAAGTCTGTCTATATCATAGAACTCACAGTCCCATGGGAGAACTCGGTTGAGGAGGCCTATAAACGCAAGAACCTGCGCTACACAGAGCTGGCAGCAGACGCAAAACAGCGTGGCTGGAATGCCAAAGTCTACCCAGTCGAAGTGGGATGCAGAGGATTTGTGGCTTCTTCCACCATCAGACTGCTGAAAGATCTAGGAAGCCATGGACAGGCTCTGCGGCAGACCGTCAAAACACTCTCAGAAGCGGCTGAAAGAAGCAGCCAGTGGATATGGCTCAAGCGGAAGGACCCTTGCTGGGCTTTAAGAACATAACCCGCCTGAGAACCCCGCACCTGAGAACCCCCAGTTGAGATCCCTCCCTGAGGAGGGTCTAGGAGGTATGCAGTCAGCATTAGGCGTGACTCAGGGAAAAGGACTCCCCTGCCATGCATAGTCCCTTGGGATGTCTGCCATTTCACCAACAAAGCAAACCTCAAAAGTGATTGGGCACGGGACACAAGCTCAGGCTTGATCACCCTGTAGCTGGCCACCTTTGAGGAGGGTGTATAGTGTTGAAAGGCCGAAACACCCAATGATCTGAAGGCACACTACTGATGATGTGTCCCGAAATTACAACATGACCCAGTTTAAGAGATACACCTCCCATGCCACTCTTAATCTCAAGGCTAATCTCATATGAATGCATAAGATCTATTGGCACAATGGACAGTCTAACATCACATCCCGTGTTTAATGATTCAACGTGTGTGTTATTCGCTGCCATAATGGGCTGAGTTGTTGCTGTAAGAGACTTTGTGTGAGAAAATTTAATAAGTTTGTTCTTGTCAGCATTCAGCACAAGTCGGAGTTAAGTAAAATTTTCCTGCAAGGTGTTAAATGCAGACTGGAGTTTGGATAGAGCACTATCTAATGTGGGGGCAGTAGAGTACAAAACAGTGTCATCTGTGTAAAAATGAGCTTTTATGTCCACGATTCTATCGTCAAGGTTGTTTATGTAAATACTGAAGAGGATGGGAGCAAGGCGCACTGCATCCTGTCTGAAAGATATTGTTTAAACCAGCCAACTACACCAGAACTCCAATATCATAGAGTCTGTTGAGGAGAGTTTGATGGTCAACAGTATCAAATGCCTTGGACAGGTCAACAAAGAGACAAGCACAGTGTTGTTTACAGTCCAAGGCATTTGTCATATCATTGACAATGTTCATGATTGCCGAGGTGGTGCTATGGCCCGCTCTAAAACCTGATTGGTGCTTATATAGAATCAGACAAAAACGGTTTCAGCTGGGAGTTTATGAGGCTCTCAAGGGTCTTGGCTAGGGCAGACAATTTGGAAATACTGTAGGTCTGTAGTTATCAAGTTTGAAGGATCTCCACCTTTGTGCAGTGGTAGAACATGAGCCATTTTCCAGATAGAAGGCATCGTGTTAGTTTGGATTGAGAGATTGAAAATGTGAGTTGAGGGAATTGCAATTATGTCAGCTGCATTTTTTAATAAACAAGGTTCGAGCATGTCAGGACCAGAGGATTTACCTCCATCAATGGTGCGCAGGGCCTTGAGCACCTCAGCGACTCCACTACCACTGAACACTGTCCATCTAGTCAATCTGTCGTCACCACTGTTTACTTGTTCTACACTATTTAAAAAATTAAAATTAAAATATATATATTTTTTTAAACCCACTAACCTTGTCTTTCCCAGTGTTACAGGTATGATACGCAGACGCCTGCAATGATGTCTATTGCTGTTTTACTGCACTGATCTTGTGCGCTAACTATGATTGTTCTTACCTTGTATCAATGCACATCTTGTAAGTTGCTCTGGATAAGAGCGTCTGCTAAATGCTTAAAATGTAAAACGTAAAATGTAACTGCCGGAAGCAAGCTAGCTAGTCAGTTTTTGTCATGAAACACTACGTAACGAATGTTATATGCGGCAGTGCGGCAGTGTTAATGGTTAAGGAACTGGGCTTGTAATGCAAAGGTTGCTGGTTCAATTCCCATGCCTAAAATGTAAATGTAAAATGTCAGCGCAGGTAACAGGTCTAAAATTAAATGCACCATTGTTTTCTTTTACCACAGAGTGAAAAGAAGACTGGGAGAATGCATTTAGCATTTAGTGCTGATTGAAATGATTCATCATATTAGATTTATTTGTGACAGACTTGGATGTTCCAAGTGAAATCTCAAATGGAAGGTTATTATTGCTGGCAAAGGATAAGGATTTAACAATCATACAGATTTTTTTTGGGTCATTTAGGTGTTTGGTAGTGGTGTTAAGGTAGAATCCTGGTTTGGATTTCCGAGTGCTTTTATTTCTAGCCGTGCAAAAATTCAGTGAACCAGTAAGGGAGTTCGTTTGATGAGCTCTCTGGCCCAAAGAGCATTTCGATGACATCGAGAATCTGCAAGGTTTTGGGAGAACCATGGATTGTCTCTCCCTTTAATCCTGAATCTTTTCAAGAGGGTGTGTTTGTCAGAGACAGATAAAAACTTGGACTGTTTTTCCATTGTAGTTCGATGTCAGGAATCAGGCTTACAACATCCCAATTACATTCAAATAAATTGCGGAGAAATGCTTGTTCGCAGAACTGTTTATAGTTTCTGGGAATAACAAAGCGGGGAAGAGGTTTAGAAATCTTGGTGTCTAACACAAGCCGTAACATAATGATCGCTCATGTCCTTAGGGAATATCCCATTGGCAGTGAATTTCTGTGGGCAGTTTGTAAGCATAAAATCAATGAGGGAGGACTTTTCCAGGTTTTTAAAGTTTGGTCTGGTATGTGACTCAATTATCTGTGTTAAGTTAAATGCCTCACACTGATCTTTTAGGTTATCGGAAGAAGGAGTTAACCAGTCCCAATTCATGTCACCAATCACTAACACCTCATGTTTAATATAGCCGAGGGTGAGTGATAACAACCTACGAGGGTGAAAGACACATTTTTTGAGATCCCTATATGGAGAGCAAGGAGTTTTAATAGCTTTGGTAGGGATCTGGGCCCGTATTCACAAATAATTTTAAGGGTAAAAGTTGGTCGTAACTCCGGAATTGAGGAGCAAGTCTGAAAAATAATGGGCGTGTCACTCATAAATTTAGGAGTCCAACATTTTTGTGATAAGAGTATTTCACAAAGGGTTTGAGAGCTAAAAACAGCTCCTAAGTCCAGGAGAAGTTAGAAGCAGGCAAGAGGACTTCTAAGTCGCTAAAGACCTACTCACGCCGATCCGAAAATCTACTGCTGGCGGCAATCGTTGTCGCAATCACGTCAACACTGGAGATATTGAATGATACAGAGCTCATAAAAAGGTACCGCCTCAATTGCGAGGGTATTATATATATAATATTATATATATTATATATAGATACCCGCTGATTTTTTACGAGATGCAGACATGTAATCAATTGACTAGTCAGTATTCTTGGTTTCATGTTAAATCAGTGACACGTAGCCTACATTTGTATTTTAGAATCTTTATTAGAATATAATAGGGGTGCATCGGATCATTTTTCGGATCAGCAAAAAAAAAAATAACGGGACCAAAGGCACGTTTCCACCAAATATTACCAGTAACTATTCTCAAGGAATTGAATGAATGATAATTTCAGTTTTTCAATGTAAGTTATTTCACTAAATCTTTATTCGAAAATTTCACAAAATACATTTTTAGATTCAGTACGCCTTAGGCGATGTAACTAGGGTGGTCTTATGCCTGAATTAATTTAATAAAAAAATAAAAGATCGCTTCTTCTTCGTCGTTTGGGTATATTCTTTTCCTGCTCCCCTAGGCTCGGGGCCGAGGGGCTATCCTTTTACCACCTCAAGCCTAGGGGGGGTTCACCCAGGCTATATTTCGGGGCACACCTCCAGCAGCCATGTCACCGTGTCGTCATCCAAAACCGACAGACCATGGATCCCATTGGGTGCCCGATAAATCGGGCAATCCAGGATGACATGGTCTGCGGTTTGTTCCTCTGCGCCACACTCGCAGGCTGCGCAGGAGGCCAAGCCCCATCTGTGCATCGATGAGCAGAAACGCCCGACGCCAGTCCGGAGGCGGTTAAGCCTCACCCACGCCAGTCGGGCAGGTCCACCCCGATGGGGGAGGACCGGCGTCTGGGATGAAGTCACGAGAGTCTAGAGGTGTTTTTCTCCCACTCCGTGCTCCAGGTGTAATCCACCCACCGTGCCGCACTGATATTAAGGTCGCTGCATTGCTGCAGGAGTTCCCGTGCGGCAGGCACAAATGGGTGTCTCGACTTGAGGCGCCGGGGAGGCTCAGCTGTTAGAGTGAGCCTTTCATGAAGCAGATGGTTTGGCTCCATGGCCCGGCATGCGAGACGTGCTATGGCTCCCGCACGGCGAAGCCCAGCGGGCTGGATGCCTGCAAGGATGGAGAGGTTGTCCACAGGAGTGGGACGCAGGCATCCTGTCACAATGCGCAATGCTTCATTGATAGGCGTATCGATGAGGCGGGTGTGAGCACTGCGACACCATACTGGCGCGCAGTACTCACTAGTCGAGTAGACAAGGGCCAGGGCAGCCGTACGCAGTGTTCTTGCCCCGACGCCCCAGCCTGACCCGACTAGTCGCCTCATCAATGCCACACGAGATGTTAGCTTCTTGCGCAGTGACGCGAGGTGTCGGCGAAACGTGAGCGACCTGTCCAGTGTCACGCCGAGGCACGTTGGCTCAGCGCAACATGGCAGGGGTATTCCGCCGATATTTACTCGGAGCTCACGTTTGGCCTCCTTGTTGTAAAGATGGAAGGCTGCCGACACCATCTTTGCCTCGCTGAGCTTCAATCTCCATTTCTGGAGGTATGCCACTAGTGTCTTCATATCCTGGCCTAATGTCCCCTCCAATGACTGCCAGTCTCCAGCAGAGTATACCAACGCGAGGTCATCTGCGTAGGCATACTTCCGCGAGACTGTGTCAGGCAAGTCATAGGTGTAGATGTTATAGAGGAGGGGGGCCAGGACCGATCCCTGGGGGACGCCGTTCTTGAGGCGTCGTAACCTACTCGCTGTCCGCTACCGGTGGTGAGGTGAAGCTGCGATTTCGGACAAGCTCCATGATCATTCTGACCATGTGCCTGTCCGGCAGCAGGTGGAGCAGCTTGCAGGTGAGGCCGCGATGCCATACGGTATCGTAGGCAGCCGTCAGATTGACAAAAACGGCTCCAGCCTTCTTTTTGGCCGAGAAGCTGTCCTCGATGTCTTGGGTCAACAAAGTGACTTGGTCTACGGTCGATCTCCCGCGTCGGAACCCAGCCTGCTCCCGCGGGCGTAGATAAGACGCTCAAGGATCTTGAAGAGGATGCAGAGCAAAGAGATGGGACGGTAGCTCTTAGGGTCCCCTTCAGGCTTATTCGGCTTCGGGATCGCGACAACTAGGGCTCTTCTCCAGATTTTGGGGATCTTCAGTTGGCGCAAGCAGGAAGAGAGGAAAGCTCTTAACCAGGACTTCAGAGCAGGTGCAGCATGGAGTATAAGCTCCGGGCAGATGGAGTCAGGGCCCGGAGCTTTTCCTGGCTTTATGTGCTGGAGGGCAGTAGCGAACTCCTCCGGTGTGAATTCACCGGAGATGTTGTCGCTACTAGGTGTTGGGGCCCTCCAGAGGTCAGACACTTCTTTTGCCACGAGTCGTGATGACTCGCGGTCTTTACCCTCGTATACCCCATTTTTCACAAATTGAGATGCGATTTTATTTGCAGAAATGGGGCAGTGACGAGGGGAGTGTCTTGACCTGCCAGGGAGGTTGTTCAGGATAGTGAGAAGTCGATGGTATTGACAGCCTCCTCCCAGCGCTCTTGTCTCCTCCGACCGAGTCTTGACAACAGGGCTGTAGCAGCCCTGCTTGACTCGATTCCTGCAGGAGCCCGGAGGAAGGCGCAGTAAAGATGCTCACACTCCGCATCCCAGCATGGTTTGTAGCTATTGCGACGTCCACGTGGGATGGATTTTTTGGCCGCTTTCACTAGCACACTGCAGAAGTCCTGGTATGCCTCATCCACACTGTTGGTATTAGGCGATGGAAGATGCCTCGTGGATTTGTTGGTGAGGAGGCGGAGCGTTTCCAGTTGGCCTTTCGGAAATTCCATCGCTTCACCGGCTCACTCGGGACAATGTCCACAAGTTTGGGTACGGTTATCAGCGATGGTCGATGTTGGGACCGTGGGAAATTTCCGAGCACACGTCTGTCAGGAGCTGGTTGTCTACGCCGACACTCACGAAAGCCAGGTCTGGATTAGTCCCAGTATTCCAGCGTCCGGAGAGAAAACTGGCTGGACCCTTGGGATCATGTAACAAGGTCAGGCAGTTGTTGGCTGCCCAGGCAGCCAGGTTCTCTCCGTCGGGTGTGTTAGTGTTGTACCCCAGTCTTCATGCTGGCAATTGAAGTCGCCAACATAAAGACAGGGGTGAGGGAACACGGGACAGACGCTGGCGTGAATCGCGAGTGAGGAGGCTTGTAGACGTTTACGATTTTTAAACCGGCAACGTCCACGCACAACCACTCAATCTCCGAGTCAGCTGGAGATTGGTCGGCGAGAGTCCAGCTCAACCTTTCGTGGACAAACGTGGCGAGGCCATGCTTCCTGCTCAGGATAGACCCAGCTAGTGCGAAATTTTGTAGCACTAGCTTGTCTGCTGAAACGCAGTGGGTTTCCTGGGGGAGGATGACGAGGGCCTTGAAGGTATAGGCCAGCTGTTCGATGACACTGATCTTACTGGTGGTGAGCCCTTCGGTGTTCAGCTGCAGTATTCTGGGTTGGAGGCCAGTGGAGCAAGCCCCACCGGCTCTCCTCCCCGACTGCTGCCGAGCACCAGCCCGGGTGAGGGCCCTTAACCCCCTGAGGTCGACGGGAGCGGCGCCGCTCCCAGCAGCAATAAAAGTATATTACTATTTCTAATTTCGCGATATTTTATCATACACACGCGACAAAAACATTGACAGAAACCTTAGAATCGCGACTTTCCGATTTGAGCACTGGCAAATCAAATGGGATTTTTAAATTAGGTTAATTAGACCAAAAGTAAACCTTGTTTTTTACTCTGTTTTTTACCTTTTAGTAACGTCCCCCTTCTATTGACATGGTAACTAGGTGCGAGTTTCGGGAGGTGTGGGAGGGGCGTGGGTCCATGTGTGAAACGCCGGCGTAAACAACACAAACTGTCCCGACAATTTGAAGCAAGATTTTATACAGACATACAATTGTATTCAAGATGGAAAGATTTTCTGCGCTGCAGTGTTTGAGAGCATCGATGGAAAGCGACGAAGACAATAACTGACGAAGAGTAAGTAACTATATTTGATTTGCCATGTTATCAAATACTCGTATTCAATATATGAATTCCGTGTGTGAAATTGCAGCGTAAACAATGTCCCGCATTATATCGGATCTTGTCTGTGTTTACGGTTGCGAGCTGCCAGCAACAGACGGTGTATGCTGATATTTATTTGATTTACCATATTTTCAAATACTCGTGAAAATATATGAATTCCACGCTATACGAAAAAATCAGAATCATTGCGGACTGCTGCGAATAATTAACGGGAGGATATTTAACCAGCTGGCATTCTGTTTCGGCGCTTGGACATTATCTAGCTTAGCTTGATAATACCTATTGTGATTAATGTTTCTTGCCTCTCGAGAACTTGTTTGTGTGCTTATTGTGGTTTAGATTCCCAGCGTTTAGTTTATTCCGAGATTTTGGATACGTTTTGTTTGTTCCTGATCGTTGGTTATTTTGTTTTGTCTTGTTTATGTCTTTCCGTGTCTTCGTAGACACGGATTTTGCTTTCGTTTTCCTACAGACGTTTAAAGATGAATATCTTAAACTTTTGATCATGTGCCTGTGCCCAATGCCAGACTTTGGATGTTGTCAAACTGGCTTCTGTTAGTCGCAAGAAATGCGTAGGCTACTCTGCAAGATGTCTTTGTCTGATGGCTTGACCATGATCTTTCAGGTGTGGATCATGAATATTCAGTAAATTAGCATATAGCCCTCCCACAGCCTGAAATAAATGTGACCAGTTCTGATAAAAACAGGTTTTAGCTATTTAGATCTCATATGTGCTAAAACATTTTCACACCCTTACATAACCAAGACCTTGATGAACAAACGCACATTGGCAAAACAATTCGTCACTATAGTTTAGTGTGTGCTTTCACAACTTTTGTGACAGCAGAAAAATTAACTATTTTTAACTTGTGTGTTTGTAGATCTATTTACAAGCTGCATATGATACTGACCAAACTATTGATGGCATACAAATGTAGCTGTGATTGTCCTTCAAATAAAAATATTAAACACTTTGGAGTAAATGTGTGTTAAATTGATGAAATTGAGATAAATATCAGACCATGCCAAAATCAAAAAACATCGAAAAGCTTAGCACGGACCTCAGAGGGTTAATTGGCAAACTCAGTTTCTCTTATGACTAGGGGTCATAATTTACTGACGGGAGGCACCACGAGAAGGTGTTTGCCATGCCCCCCTAAAGATCGCTAATGTTTCAATTCTATTTAATTCGGTCGCGTTTCTAAAAACATGCCTCCCAGAACGGCATTTAGTATGAAAAACAAAGCAAACCAAAACATATATGGTTTATATAACAGCGGCTGTATTTGTATTTCTCTATGATGGTTTAGCTATTAATCCGCGGATCATATGCGTGCTGAACCGTGGGGGTTGATCCGTACGCGGGGAGAGATCCATCCCCTATATCAGCCAATAACTGTGGGCATTCTGAGTAAGCTCGTTCATGAGAAACAACGTCATCCTTAGCAACGACATCAACCCCGCCCTCACTCTTAGCTTGACAATCGTAGGAATTCCTTAGTATGAGTTGGTCTTTGGAGCTTTGTGAATAGGTTTTAAGGTGGGACTCCTAACTAAAAGGTTTTAGTGCGATTTAGAAGTACTCCTAGTGGTAAGATAAAATTATTTGTGAATACGGGCCCTGGACAGTAAGATGTTAACCTGGAGCGATAATTAACAGTAAATGGCCACAACACCACCCTTAATAGTACAATCTGTTCGAAATACATAATAATCATTCACATAACATAACATAACATAACATAAGGGGAAGACGAGAACAGGCCATTCAGCCCAACACTGCTTGTCCATTCCTACCACTAATCTGCTCACATGCTTAGTTTATCCAAAGGCTAGAGTGTCTAACACTGGATCGAGCCTAGCCTTGAATACCCCTAGTGTCTCAGCCTCTACTACATGTCCAGGCAAGCTATTCCACGCATTGATCACTCTCTGTGTGAAAAAATATTTCCTAGTGTCCGTGTGAAATTTACCCTTTGTCAGTTTCCATTTATGCCCCCTCGTTCTGCTAACCGAACTCAACTTGAATAATTTCCTAAAATTCACTTTGTTAATTCCTTTAATACATTTAAAAGCCTCAATCAAATCTCCTCTAAGTCTCCTTTTACTAAGCTTGAACAGTCCAAGCATCTCTAGCCTTTCCTCATAACACTTGTCTTTTATGCCTGGAATCAGTCTGGTTGCCCGTCTTTGGACCTTTTCCAGCGCATCTATATCTTTTTTGTAATACGGTCCCCAGAACTGTACACAATATTCCAAGTGTGGCCTAACAAGGGCATTGTATAGGGTGCGTATGATCTCCATGGATCATGCTGTCTGTAACAGACTTGTTCAGCCAAGATTCAGACAATACAATAATATCAGGTTGTGTAGTTTGGATCCAGACTTTGAGTAAATCGAATTTGGGCTTAAGACTTCTAATTTTCAAATGGAGAACACCAATACCATTTCTCGTGGCAAAGTCAGCAGGCTTGGCTAAACATTGTACATCAGGTCCAGGGTTGGACTGGCCACTGCCAGAAAGAAGCAGAAGGATAACACCGCGAGACATTGATTTAGAGTTAGCAGAGACATACTGAGTTGCATGGAGGTCAGTGCAAACAAATAACTTCAGGAGAATACATTTCTGCAGGTGGATACAATTTGGTGATCTGACCAAATATCTCCAGAGAGTTTGATACATAGGCCTACAGTCATGGGAGTGGGGGAGATCATTGGTTGAGCAGAAGGCAGGTTTCCAATCTAGCTGTTTAGTAGATCTGTGGCACATGTAATTTGTATCATAGTCTGTATTACAGTTCCTTAAAATAAGTAAAAATAGCAAAAGTTTCAGTTCAGGGTGCCAGTACAGGTAGCCTACTCTTGGCCAGCTATTTAACACAGTATTATGAGCCCAGGACAGATAGCAGTGTGTATGGAGATATAGTGCTACACACTCCTAAATAAACACCAAACCACAGAGGGAATTTAGTGACACTTAATTCCCACAAGCAAGCAAGCTACGACTCCACCAGCAAATCCAACATAGAAAGCTGAGGACTTAACTCACTGAGTTGGAAAGCTGAGGCCACATCATCCAGCGAGCAGGCAGAAACCCACTCATTAAGTGACAGGAGGCTGTGAGAGGTAGCGGCAAGGGCAGCTGAATTTAACTAGCAAAGTGTTTAGTAGTAGGGCGAGTAACATGTAACAACATTAGAGCAGGGGGATTCCTAGGGCCATAGACGGGCATACAGATGGGTAGACAATCAAGGTGGCTCAAAAAGCATCAGGGGCAGGGGTGTAGTCGTGCAGAGACCAGTCACTGGGAAGCAACAGCAGGGCGATGGCAGGGCAGACGACGATTGCAGCAGCAAATTAGGCCACGCAGCAAGGGTGATTTGCTTCTCTTACAGCAGAGGCCCTTGGGCTTAATGACGCAGCACACAGGTAGAATCTGAGTCCATCAAGTATAAATCCAGGACCAGTAGTAATGGAAATTATCCATCCATCCATCCATCTTATACCGCTTCTCCTTGTCGGGTCGCGGGGGCAGCGTCCTAAGCAGGGAGACCCAGACTTCCCTCTCCCCAGCCACTTCGTCCAGCTCTTCGGGGAATCCCGAGGCGTTCCCAGGCCAGCCGAGAGACATAGTCTCTCCAGCGTGTCCTGGGTCTTCCCGGGCCTCCTCCCGGTGGGACGTGCCGGAACACCTCACCAGGGAGGCGTCCAGGAGGCATCCTAACCAGATGCCCGAGCCACCTCATCTGGCTCCTCTCGATGGAGGAGCAGCGGCTCTACTCTGAGCCCTCCCGGATGACCGAGCTCCTCACCCTATCTCTAAGGGAGAGCCCAGACACCCTGTGGAGGAAACTCATTTCAGCCGCTTGTATTCGCGATCTCGTTCTTTTTCGGTCACTACCCACAACTCGTGACCATAGGTGAGGATAGGAACATAGATCGACCGGTAAATCGAGAGCTTTGCCTTTAGGCTCAGCTCCCTCTTTACCACGACAGACCGATGCAGCGTCTGCATCACTGCCGACGCCGCACCAATCCGCCTGTCGATCTCCCGCTCCATCCTTCCTCACTCGTGAACAAGACCCCAAGGTATTTAAACTCCTCCACTTGGGGCAGGATCTCCTCCCGACCCGGAGAGTGCACTCCACCCTTTTCCGGCTGAGAACCATGGTCTCGGATTTGGAGGTGCTGATTCTCATCCCAGCCGCTTCACACTCGGCTGCGAACCGCTCCAGCGAGAGCTGGAGGTCACGGCCCGATGAAGCCAACAGGACCACATCATCTGCAAAGAGCAGTGACCCAATCCTCAGGCCACCGAACCGACCCCCTCAACGCCCCGGCTGCGCCTAGATATTCTGTCCATAAAGGTTATGAACAGAACCGGTGACAAAGGGCAGCCCTGGCGGAGTCCAACCCTCACCGGGAACAAGTCCGACTTACTGCCAGCAATGCGGACCAAGCTCTGGCACCGGTCGTACAGGGACCGAATGGCCCGTATCAAGGGGTCCGGTACCCCATACTCCGGAGCACCCCCCCACAAGACTCCCCTAGGGACACGGTCGAAAGCCTTCTCCAAGTCCACAAAACATGTGTAGACTGGTTGGGCAAACTCCCATGCACCCTCCAGGACCCCGCGGAGGGTGTAGAGCTGGTCCACAGTTCCGCGACCAGGACGAAAACCACATTGCTCCTCCTGAATCCGAGGTTCAACCATCCGACGGACCCTCCTCTCCAGAACCCCTGAATAGACCTTACCAGGGAGGCTGAGGAGTGTGATCCCCCTGTAGTTGGAACACACCCTCCGGTCCCCTTTCTTGAAGAGGGGGGACCACCACCCCGGTCTGCCAGTCCAGAGGCACTGCCCCGATGTCCACGCGATGCTGCAGAGTCGTGTCAACCAAGACAGCCCCACAACATCCAGAGCCTTGAGGGACTCCGGGCGGATCTCATCCACCCGAGGCCCTGCCACCACGGAGCTTTTTAACCACCGTGGCGACCTCAGCCCCAGAGATAGGAGAGCCCACCCCGAGTCCCCAGACCCTGCTTCCTCGCTGGAAGGCGTGTCGGTGGGATTGAGGAGGTCTTGAAGTATTCCTCCACCGACCCACAACGTCCCGAGTCGAGGTCAGCAGCGCCCCATCTCCACTGTACACAGTGTTGACAGTGCACTGCTTCCCCCTGAGACGCCGGATGGTGGTCCAGAACCTCCTCGGCCGTTCGGAAGTCGTTCTCCATGGCCTCACCGAGCTCCTCCCATGCCCGAGTTTTTGCCTCAGCGACCGCCGGGCCGCGCGCTCCGCTTGGCTCGCCGATACCCATCTGCTGCCTCCGGAGTCCCACAGGCCAAAAAGGTCCAATAGGACTCCTTCTTCAGCTTGACGGCATCCTTCACTGCCGGTGTCCACCAGCGGGTTCGGGATTACCGCCGCGACAGGCACCGACAACCTTGCGGCCACAGCTCCGGTCAGCCGCCTCGACAATAGAGGCACGGAACATGGCCCACTCGGACTCAATGTCCCCCCGCCTCCCCCGGGACATGGTTGAAGCTCTCCCGGAGGTGGGAGTTGAAACTCCTTCTGACAGGAGACTCTGCCAGCGTTCCCAGCAGACCCTCACAATACGTTTGGGCCTGCCAGGCCTGACCGGCATCCTCCCCACCATCGGAGCCAACTCACCACCAGGTGGTGATCAGTTGACAGCTCCGCCCCTCTCTTCACCCGAGTGTCCAAGACATGCGGCCGCAAGTCCGACGACCACGACCACAAAGTCGATCATTGAACTGCGGCCCAGGGTGTCCTGGTGCCAGGTGCATATATGGACACGCTTGTGCTTGAACATGGTGTTCGTTATGGACAATCTGTGACAAGCACAGAAGTCCAACAACAAAGCACCATTCTGGTTCAGATCGGGGGGGCCGTTCCTCCCAATCACGCCCCTCCAGGTCTCACTATCGTTGCCCACGTGAGCATTGAAGTCTCCCAGCAAAATGAGGGAGTCCCCGGAAGGAGTGTTCTCCAACACCCCCTCCAAGGACTCCAAAAAGGGTGGGTATTCTGAGCTGCTGTTTGGAGCATAAGCACAAACAACAGTCAGGACCCGTCCCCCACCCGAAGGCGGAGGAGGCTACCCTCTCGTCTACCGGGTGAACCCCAACGTACAGGCAACGAGCCGGGGGGCAATAAGTATTCCCACCCCTGCTCGGCGCCTCCCACCAGGGGCAACTCCAGAGTGGAAGAGAGTCCAACCCCTCTCAAGGAGACTGGTTCCGGAGCCCATGCCATGCGTCGAGGCGAGGCCGACTATATCTAGCCGGAACCTCTCGACCTCCCGCACCAGCTCAGGCTCCTTCCCCGCCAGAGAGGTGACATTCCACGTCCCTAGAGCTAGCTTCTGCAGCCGAGGATCGGACCGCCAAGGCCCCCGCCTTCGGCCGCCGCCCATCTCACACTGCACCCGACCCCCTTGGCCCCTCCCATGGGTGGTGAGCCCATGGGAAGGTAATGGAAATTAAGTTTCTGGAACACTGAATATCAAGTCCTTTCTTTTTGGTGATTTGTATGTTCTAGTACAGCCTTGTATTGATTGTAAGCCATATCCACTGTGGTAGTTTCAAGGAGTAGCCACAGCTCTGAAAGACAAAGATATGTCCAAAAGGTAAAAGGTTTTGCTCCGATTTCCAATATAAAAAGATTACTCAGTCCATAAAGTATAAAAAACATAGTTTTGATGCAATTTCTAATAAAAATAATCAAAAATAGTCAAACTAAAGTGGCAAACACAGGACTAGAAACACACAAAGATTGACATGTTGCCATCTTGGAATGATCCCTGCAGGATCCATTGAAATGATATCACACAGCAAAATTCAGTGTTATATGGATATAGAAGAGATGAAGCAAACTGTATTGATTGTGTTTATGGTTTTTGCACAAAGAAACCCTCAGCTCCACAAAGAAATTTCCCTTTGGAAATCCAGTTTTACGATCACATGCAAAGAGGAAGCGAAGGCAGGAGTGTGCCCTTATACTTAACCTTATCAACAAGGCTACACTCACAGTCATTTTCATTAGTGTTTTTAATTACTTACGGGAAAATGTGTGAAATCAGGCCTTAAAACGGACACACAAGCGAGGAGCATGCTTTAATGCCATACACTATGAGTCATATATCTGTGGCCTACAAGGAGAGAGAGAAACATTGGACATGATCTCATAAGCAGTCAATCAGGAGTGATGGATTTTTTTTTTCATTTGTGCAAAGATACAAAGTTCAATTAAAATCATTACACATATCATCTCCTCTTAAAATGCAAAATCTGCTATAAGTCCAGGGGCCAAAGGGCCGGTCTCATATTAAATGAAAGTTTATTGTTTTAGTGACTCTCAGGGCCTGCCTGCATAAATTAATGCAAAGATAATTGTTGCATGGTGTTTACATTCAAAATCTGAAAATCACCAGTCTCCTCCTGACACTGTTTTAGCACCAGTTTAGATTTTTTGGGGTAAATACAAATTGCATAAAGTTAGCTAAGGTCAGTAAGGAGAGCTAGCTAGCTATGCTCTAGCTTACTACCTACTAGCCACTTGGTTAGCTGGCTACCTTGTCCGTTTGTGTGAACACAATAATACACATTGGCATGTTAGTCTGGTTAGGTAACATTAGGTACATTTACATTTACATTTTAAGCATTTAGCAGACGCTCTTATCCAGAGCGACTTACAAGATGTGCATTAATACAAGGTGAGAACAATCAAAGTTAGTAGCTAGCTAGCTAGTCCCAGCTAGTTTGTTTGCTGAAAGCGGGTGCTAAGTTAGTAGTTTATTCATGTCAATTCATTTGTTAGCTAACATCAGCTAGAATGTCTAAATATAGCTAGCTAGCTAAGTAGTGTCATGCGTGGTCATGCTGGCAAGACTAGAAACAGTCATGATTTTCTAAATTGCTTAGAAAAGTTGTAACGTCAAATGAATCTTTAAATGAATATTAAGGTAACTATAGCCTTATGAAATTAGCTAGTTAGAAATGTGATGTATGTAAAAACAGTATTTTGGTTTGTTCAAGTTGCACTCACTATTTACAATTAAATATAATGGGTCAATGCAGATGCAGGACTGACAATGAGTGTTTAATCAGGAAGTACCATTCATGTATTAATTAGTAACTATTAATAACTATTAATTAATAGTTTCAGAGTGGGTTCATAATTGGCTGCAAGGGTGAATACAAAGAGTAACAGTAGGTGGGGCCGTATCTGACCTCGGTGCTGTGGGTAGTGGTGTCCCGCAGGCCTCGGTGCTGGGACCTTTGCTCTTCCTTATTTACATGAATGATCTTGATATGGATGTTAGTAGCAAAATAGTTACATCTGCAGATGATACTAAACTTGGGGGTTTGGCAAACAGTTTGGAATCGACTAAAGTAATCCAAGATTATTTAAACAAAATCCAAAAATGGGCAGATACATGGCAGATGACATTCAACATTACTAAATCTAAAGTTATGCATGTGGGAAATAAAAAAATTAGACTGGATTATTTTATGGGAGGAGAAAAGTTAGTAGGTGTTCAATTTGAAAAAGACTTAGGAATTGTAGTTGATTAAAGCCTATCTGCATCAAAGCAGTGTGCTACAGCAGTGAAAAAAGCCAACAGGATGCTGGGATACATAGCAAAAAGTATTGAGTATAAATCAAAGGAGGTTTATATAATGCCTTTGTCAGACCTCACTTAGATTTCTGTGTGCAGTTCTGGGCACCGCACTACAAGAAAGATATAGAAGCTCTTGAAAAAGTTCAAAAAAGGGCAACTAAACTGATGCCTGGTATCAAAGGTAAAAGTTATGGTGATAGACTTACGGCACTCAATCTATTTAAGTTTAGCAAATGGAGACTTAGGGGGAATTTGATTGAGGTTTTTTAATTCCTAAAAGGGATTAACAAAGTGAAATACCAAAGATTTTTTAAGATAAGTGGGGTCTGCAGAACAAGAGGCCACAGGTGGAAATTAGTTAAAGGCAAATTCTGCACAGATATTAGGAATTTTTTCTTTACACAAAGAGTTGTCAATGCCTGGAACAGCTTGCCAGGTCGGGTAGTAGAGGCAGAAACACTTGAGCTATTCAAGTCCAGGCTAGATGCAGTACTAGATACTCTTTAGATTAGGACATGACGAGCCTAGATGGGCCGAACGGCCCGTTCTCATCATTATGTATTCTTACGTTCTTATGTTCTTATGTTATAGGATATGAGTTTCACTATATCGTTACCCTTGATAGGGTGTGGATGGTGTAGAACTCTCTTATGGCTGCGTGTGTTCTCTGTCCCTCTCCCAATAGGTACGTTGTCATAGCTTACACCTGTCGGGGCTATCTGTATATTTCCTATGCTTGTGCTCCCCTGCTCTCACATAATGCTACTGGCTATAGCACTGCTTTTTTCTGACTGCATGTTCTCTTCACTGCCTCGGCCTCTGACTCCGGTACGGTCTGTGCCAGCCAGAAGAGGATGGGCTCCTCCCCTTTTAGTCTGGTTCCTCCCAAAGTTTCTCCCTATCAAGGGAGTTTTTTCTTGCCACTGTTGCCTTATGCTTGCTTTTGGGGGGGGTCTAGGCCTGGGTTCCCTTCTGTTAAGCATTTTGTGACACTGCATTTTTATTTATGTAAATAAATTTGATTTGATTTGATTTTATATTATTTTCTTACACTCATGTAGCCTATTTCATTGGAAATACTATAGATGTTTCTGAAATATTGTTAGTTTGAGACAACTGTTGGAAGCAGAGTAAGCAGAGGAAATTGAAGATAATGGCTGTATCACTCAGTTTCCACTCTCATTGTACCTAGTGAGATATCTCCCACCCATGAATTTCATGTGACCCCTGCATATTTCTCAGGGGAAGTGAGAATAGCCCATACATTCACTTGGAGCCAGAAGGACTTCCTGCTCTGAACTACTTATGCAGTGCTTGTGCACCACAAAAATAAATGAAGTGTAACACACTGCATTTACTGGTTATATACACAATTATGGGCAATGTTTTGGTTTGGTTTGGTTTGCTTTATTTAGTTACATCTGTGATACAGGGTACACCAGAGTAATAATCTTGGGCCTGGCCCCTCAACATCGAAACATCAGAAATACACACAGAAATACAACACATTACATTTCTGTGGGCTCATCTACTTACATTTTAAACCTAACAGGGCACAACAGATAAAAACGGGGACATTACAATCAAAGGAGGAAATAGTGGGGGGTGGAGATAGGTAGGGGGAGGGGATTAGGGGATTACAACACAGGCCACAAGAACTCGACTGCAGCCAATGCGGCGCGGTCCAGAGGTCTTGCAACGCTGTATTGAAATCAAAAGGGGGGGAGGGGGGGGTTGGGGGAGGGTGGGGGTGGGGGTGCAGAGGCGGGTGTGCATGAAGTGCATGTGTGTGTGTTAATCAGTCCTTGTCCTTGTCCTTGTATATGTTAGTGTCTGTGTGAAATTCTGTAGAGTCCTTCTGGTCAAAACACGCACATGCGCACGCAGAATGTTCCAACGATAACAGGTTGCCACAGAAACGCTTGGTCGGCCTCGTCCAAAAGTCGTCATCAGAGTTGTTTTGGGTGCAATAATGGGGGTTGTAGGGAAAGTTTCTCATTCTCCGTAGCAATTCCATGGGGGGGTTTAAGCAACGGCCTTTCCAGACCGATAACAGGGGAGCCAGATTAGAATGTTGTGGGTCAGGATGAACTGCTGCTCCTCCATCCCCCCCACTAATATCTTTCAGATTCCTGGTCTTCAACGGTTCTACGTCGCTGTTGTAAAATGCTAAGTTTCTCGGAGATATTGTCCAATTTCCGTCCCAGATCAGCCACCACCACCATCAGAGAACCTAGCGCTTTACCCATCTCGTTTAATGTGACAGGCACCTTTTGGGCGTTTTGAGACGATGCCATCCTTCCAATTTTCTGATAAATCAGTGCCATGCTTAGTCCCAGCAGCAACTGTCCTGTTATCATGAAGCCAAAAATGAATAGATCCTCTACGTCCTCGATAGAAAGCGCTGCCAGACACACCGGTCTCCAGCTGTTCCATGAGTCCAAAGCATATCCTGCAGCGAAAGTCCCATCCGGACAGGAGGGCTCCCCCGAGCCCGTTTTCCTTGTTGAAAAAAAAAAAAAAATTGTATCAATTGCGTTGAGAGACCAGCTTATTAACTCCATTTTTAGAATTTAGTTTCGAAAACCGACAGAGAGAGAGAGACTCTAGAAGCTCCAGAACACAGTGACACGAGAGACGAGAAACGGGAGACAGTATCAGAGTAGTGAGGAGATAAGAAACGAGACAAAAAAGCCAGAAGAAAAAGGGAAAAGAAAAAAAAGCTGAGGAGCTGCAGGCAGAGCAGCCATTCGGTCCGGCGCTCAGAGATCTTGTATGTAAGTATGATGAGATTACCTTCCGGTGAAAAAAGTATAGAAATTAAACACAAAAACTATGCTTTACGTGAGAGATTATGGTTGGAAAAAGTCAAAAGAAAAACCATGGGAAATTAAACCCAATAAAACTACATTTTAAGCAAGGGATTATGTTTGGCAAAAGCCAAAATGACGCTCAACCATTATCTTAAGTTATGTACTAACAAGTCTTCCATTACACAATGCTTTGATAACCGCTATGGTACTGTAACTATGTCGGTTTACCTCAAGCAAAACTTTGTCTTTGGGTTTATGTTAAAAAGAATGCAGTAGCCTTAAAATAAATATGTGTTTAGTTCTAATATATAGCACATTTAACAGTGATTGTAGAAGTCTGGTGCAGAGGCTTTGGAATATCTGGATGCAATGAAAGATCCGTAAGCATTACCACATGACATGTTTTGCACTTTCTAATGGGCAGAAGAATTACAGGTCCAATCAATCAAGATAAATCTATTATTGCTTACTTTTTTAACAGAAAATATTTCTTGCTTTATTAATCTAAAGATTCCTTATATTCGTATTCTGAAAATATGACTTGCTTTAGTAACCTGAAATACTACATACATAAGTAACCTGAAATAGCACTTACTTAATGAACCTTACATTTGACTTATTTTAGTAATGAGATAATAATAATAATAATAATAATAATAATAGGACAGAGGGGTAAAATAGATTCAATCCAAGGGGGGGCGGGGAGGGAAACAATAAATCAATATATGAACAAGTGCAAGTACAAATGTGTGTGTGTGATTACATTTTGGCATTTAGCGGACGCTCTTATCCAGAGCGACTTACAAGATGTGCTAATATTAATACATGGTAAGATCAATCATAGTCCGTGCAAGAGATCAGTGTAGTAGTACAGTAATAGACATAATTGTTGGCAGCTGCATACTGTACCTGTAACACAGGGAAGGAAAAGTTAGTAGATTTAATTTTAATTTAGTAGTATATTTAATGAAAAAATGTTGACAGTCATCAACATATATACATATTACAAAATGTTGTGTTAAACATGAAAGCAGTGGTGATGACAATTAGTTAAATGTACAGAATCAGTGGTAGTGGAGTGGTCTGGCTGGGGTATAGGGTGTGAGTGGGTGTGGAGTGTCTGTAGCTGTAACTATAGAACAGTAGCTGACAGGGCAGTGGGGGAGAGAGAGTGGAGGTTGCAACGGACAAAGAGAGTGGGGGCAGGTAAAGATGGTTTAGCCACAGAGGGGAGGGGGAGGGAAAAAGACAGAAAGCAGTGGTCAGAAACATGTAGAAGAGGTACCGCAATGGTGGGTGAGGGTGCAGTTCCTAGTGAAGACCAGGTCCAGTTGGTTACCAGTGAGTAACACGGGAGTGCCATCCTCAGGGAAGGCGCTGAGTAGGGCATCCATCTCATCTAGGAAACTCCCCAGTGGACCTGGTGGGCGATAGAGAACAATGATGTGCAGTTTGCATGGAACAGTGATAGTGACGGCATGAAATTCAAAGGATTTGAAATCTTCGGTTCATCACGCAGGGTTTTTGTAGGCCGTCAAGTAGGCGAAAGGATGGTTCCTCAGTGTATGACACCAACTGTCAAACATGGAGGAGGAAGCGTGATGGTCTGGGGCTCTTTTGCTGGATCCAGAGTCGGCGACTTGCACAGAGTGACTGTTAACCCACGTTAACCCATTTCAGTTCCCTGAAAAGGGCCTTTTGATATAACTCTGAAATGTACATTATTTTTCAGTTGTTTTTTTTTACCTCTGGAAGTTTACCGCTTACCTTTGTATCATTTCAGGTTGGAGTAGTTTCACCAGTAGTGTACATTATATCCATATTTAGCTATTTATAAAATATATAAATCAATTTAAATAGTCTGTTTACTGCCATTTTAAAAGCACTTCCTTACTTGTGTTGCTCAAATGTGAATGTTGAGTTGGTTGCTGGAACAGCAAAATAGTGTGCAGAACTTTCATTGACTGTTCTGTCCTACTGTTACGGAACAGTCCCTGTGTCCCAAGACTATGTCCTGCAAGAACAGGACGGAAATACAGGACAGTGTTTACCATGCTGCAGAATTACAGCACAGTGGCGCTTTTCCTTTTTGTGTGTCATTTAAAATGCAGTGCAGTCTACAGCCCACTAGGGGAGTACTGGGACAGAACGTAACAGCACAGCACAATGTCTGCCGGTGTGTATTACAATTACTTTTGCCAATTGCTTAATTTTCTATACAGTACACCAATACTTGTTTACTCCTAAATCGGACCACAGTAAAATGTTTTCACCAAAGATATGTGTGCAGTCTGCAGCTGTAGCACCTGACTTTATCAGAAATTATACATTTATAAATGATCTGGTTTCAATAATTAACAGCAGAAGTTGGCATGGAATTGCGAAATGGATTGGCCCTCGTTGTGCACCCCGGTGTTAAGTCAATTGCCATGCCAATGTGATTCTCAACCACATTTGACACTGATATGTTAATTATTTCATTATGGACAAAAGGGCACATTACTGCACCAAAGAACCAATGCTCAGACAAAACATTTAACTTTTGATTTCAAATGGACCTGGGTTTAACATGAATGTTTTTTTCAATTAAACTGATCTATTTTATTATTATTATTATTTTTATTATTGTTATTGTTATTATTATTATTATTATTATTATTGGAGTTTTTAAACAAGATACAAGAGATACATTTCCAGACAGCCCCTGTATCTGTTTTTAATGCTGACCACTAATAATCGCACTCCTTCTGAATTGGTGCTGCCACCATGGTCTCCCCGACTACCAAATTGGGTCGCTGGTCCTCTGATGCCTATAAAGTGGACACGGCCATTCCACTTTCACCCCTCAACCTATCCACACGTCACCACCTTCTCCGACGGCCAGGTGCCACCCCAGGTACATCCGTCTGGACACACCCATTCCACTTTCACCCCTCAACCCATCCACACGTCACCACCGCATCCGATGGCCAGGTGTGCCCCCGCCTCCAGACTCCAAGCCCAAGAACTTTCTAAGTGCAACCTCACTTAAAATGCATTGTCCTGCATGTCCATAAAACCTTCTGCTTTAAACGTACATACGTCTGGACACACGATACATCCGACGTGCCCATTCTGCTTTCAAGTAATGAAGTAATGGGCTCTAGTTTCGGTCTCAAAACACAATCCAGGACGGAGGTACATTATGGTGTGTCCTTGTCCATTCTGGTAGTTTCGTGTCGAGAGATGGTAGCACCAAAGAGGTTGGTTTAAGAAGAACAAATTGCCCATGGTAATGGGTTTGGTTCTTTATGGCTAATCGATTCATCAGCTTTCTTCCCCTTTAATAACTTTGCCATAGTGAAATGGCACGTCTGATGAAGAGCAAGCACAGAGGCTTGCAAAGATCAGGTTATGAGACTTACCTTCACTACAATAAAATTGATGCATAATTGGATCGCATATAATACAAAATTAATTAGGGTGACCTGGGGCTTGTCTCACGAAGCAGGATTAGTGGGTTAGCGAGATAACTTTGGGCTTAACCCTAAGTTTTTGGTCTTACAACTGTGGCTCACCATGGTAACTTATGCCACGAACCTAACCTAAGCTATTCCTAGAGAATTGCAAAATAAGATTTTTTTTATATCAGAGATACAGATTCTCCATGGAGGGAATATTGTATCTCTGCAAGCTTCTAGAGACGCATGTCACAAATGACACTTGTCGAAGCCATGCAATCACTGTGCAGCAAACTGTATTGTCCTTCCCTTTTCTAGCCACCGGTACATATACGTATTCCGTTGGTGATGCGGAGAACCTGAGCAAACATACAGTTTATATAGTTATTGTGGCATCTCAAGGGGCAGGACGAGAAAATGGCGGCCTGCCTCTTTAAGTCTTGGGAGCCACTGGAGAGAAAAAAACGGCATTTCCCAGCAGCCCGCAGTCCCACACCTGAACAAGGTCAAGCGATTGGGACTACGGACAGCTGAAGGCCATTTGGAGGCCTATTTAAGGGACCAACTCCTATCACACTGGAAAGGACTAGGGTGGTGTGTTGGAGTAGTGGAGAGAGAGTGCAGAAAGAGGGTGCGAGAGAGTTTTGAGAAGTATTTTGGATCGTTTATCGTGTTTTGACTTGGATTGTTTGAGGACCCTCCTTTGTGTACCGACTACTGGACTGGATTGAGGAACTGAACTGGACTATTCAGTTAATGGATAATGGACAACAACAACGAGTAAAGATTGTGGACTTTGTGTTTTGTCAAGATTAAGTTAATAAATTATTGTTTTGTTTGTAATACTGCCTAATAATTATTTAACCTGTTTACACCTTCTGCAAGGTCTGTGAGTGTCGCCCAACCCCTAGGGCAGTGTTTCTCAAATAGTGGGGCGCGCCCCCCTGGGGGAGCACGGTGCGATGCCAGGGTGCGTGTGACCCCGGGGAACATGCTTTTTTTGCCGTACTAGAATAAAGTGTAATTGCAGATATGAAGTGCAGTGAACAAACCCTCAAGAGACACCATGGAAAAATATTTAACAGGGTTGAAAAGAAAGGCGGAGAGAGACGAAGATAATGAGACAAACAAAAGTCACCCGAAAGCTAAGACGAGGAAATATGACGAAGGGTATGTAGCGCTTGGCTTCACTGTGACTACGGTGGGAGACGAGGAAAGACCGGTGTGTTTACTGTGTCTTAAAATGTTGGCAGCGGACAGCATGAAGCCAAATAAATGAAGGCGTCACTTAAAGACATTACACCCCAATCACGCTGATAAGCCACTTGAGTTTTTTAAGCGAAAACGTGCCTAATATTGCCGACAATCATCCCGCTTTGTGAATGCTACTTCAGAAAACCAGCAAGCACTGTTAGCATCATATAAAGTGGTGTACCAAATTGCTCAGTGCAAAAAACCCCACACCATAGCATTTCTTTAATGTTAATAAGGATACAATGTTATGCAGAGGTGTACTTATAACAATTTTATAGACAAATGATACTATTTATAGTCGCGGCGGAGAGTAGGGGGCGCGAAATGTTTTCTTCTTCCTAGGGGGGGCGTAACAGAAAATAATTGAGAAGCACTGCCCTAGGGACACCACATATGGTGGAGAATGTGGGCAGAGGACATCACTTACAGGCAAGAGGAGGTAGTGCAACTGTGAGCAGGATTTGTTTTTTAGTTTTTTAGTGAAAGACTCCATGATGGAAGAGGACTGGACAGTAGGCACAGACATGGAGGCTTGGTACAAGGAGCAGGCCCGATGGGCACAAAGTGGCACCCTGTGGTGTATATGCTGTATGGAATATGGCCACCAACCCAGGAAGTGGCTGGGAGGACCCAAAGAATGGAAAGTCCAAAAGGAAAATGGCCACTCCTACCCTGTGGTGCCCCCTAGGGAAAAGGGCAAACCGAACTCAAGTAAGCCACAAACGCAGCAAAGAGAATCCAACATTCTGAGAAATATGCAGGTTTAGAGGCAGATTTGGGAGAGGCTATAGCCATGATCAAGGGAAAAGAGGACGAGGTCCAGAAACTGGAGAAATGTTGTCGGGACCAGAGGGAGGACCTGGTGAAGAACCAGAGACGGGTGGCCATGGTTGAGGACCGATGGCGAGTCATCCTCCAGGAGGTCCAACAGCTGAAAGGTGCCCAGACTGAGCTGTGCAGGATCAAGGTTGAGTTGGGGACCTCGGAGGAGCATCACCTGATGGCTGTGGGGGAATTGCGGGAGGAACACATTGACTCCCTGAGGAAGCTGGGGAACATGGTTGTGCAGCTGGAGAATGAAAAGGCATCTCTTGCAACTGTGGTGAGATGTGTGGAGGTGCACAGCCTGGAATTGGAAGAGGAGGTGAGAACTAACACAGATGTTGGAAGAAGAGCAGCTGCAGTGTCTGGACATCCAGAAAGCCCAGGACCAGGCTAAAGAGGAATATGCCAGGGGGTTGTGGGATGCACAGACCGAGCTCACCCAGAAGGAGGCAGAACTAAGGAGAGCAGCCAATACATCTGAGGCAAAGCAACTCCAGAGCCGAGTGGAGCAAGAGCGTGAGGGAAGGCGGGAGCTAGAGACACACCTGGAGCAGGTGAATACCCTGGTGTTAAAACAAGAAGAGAAGGTTTTTGCTTTACAGGAACTTCACCGAACAACGTCTACAGCCCTCCTGACCGAACAAAAGAAAAATGAAGAGCTCCCTCTACTGCGAGAGGAACTACATGTCTTGAGCGAGAGACTGGACCAAAAAGAAGCCCAGCACCAGGCCACAGTAATCTCTTTTGCTAACACCTTAAAAATCCAAACGGAAACTCTGCTAGATCAAGTGGAAAGGGTGGGTGAAGAGCTGGAATGTGCAAAGTGTGTTCCTGTCACCAAAGACTCTAGCATGCAGGTGGAGGTCTCGCAGCCAGTGGAGCTGGCAAGAGATGACGACCAGATGTTGGAAGTGGGATCAATGGTCCTTAGTCCCACTCAGCCTGCCGGACCTTGGAGGGGAACTGGAGGAGCAGTATGCGGAGGATGAGCTATGGTGGGACCATAGCGTGGAGGAAAGCCTCATGGCGATGGCTGAGGCCAGGTGGGATCCCTGACCGTCTCCTGATGTGGTGAGTCCATCTCTTCCGCTACAGTTAAAAAGACAGAGAAAAATGGAGTTCAGATGTTCTCGCTGGAAAAGAAACCCGGAAAAGAACGGAAGTAAAGTTAAATGGATTGACTGTAACAACCGTTTACTGAGAGGAAATACAAATGTCAAACAGAAATGCAAGGATAAACCTTACTCTGTTTTGAAGACCATGTTTTCCCCGGATACCACACCTGACCATCTGGAAGCAGAATGGAAATGGCAGAAAAGGAGAAGGAGACAATGATGGATGACAAAGCTGCATCAAGTTCACTGGAGAAGCCATGGGAAGCTGGTGAAGCCCAGAGCCCGAGGGGTGATCGTCCCGTCCGTGGAGCCCAAAGCCAGTACCCACAGATGGCTGGTTGGTGGCGGTCAAGGTGAGCAACCTGAATCATTCACTAACGTCTACCAGGTGTTTGTACTGACTACTGGACTGGATTGAGGAACTGAACTGGAGTTGGATATTGGATAACGGACAACGACAACGAGTAAAGATTGTGGACTTTGTGTTTTGTCAAGATTAAGTTAATAAATTATTGTATATAATTTTATATATAAATAAAAATAAAAAACAATCCCCCAGATATCGAATAATGAAACCCTTGAAATGTTCTGTGTTGAAAGAGGCAGGAGCTACTTGGCTGTATCAGCGAGACGGGATTTAAACTTTTAATGAAGAGAGATCATTAAACCGCATCAAAGTCATCCCTAATGACGCTGTGAAGACAAACACTATTGCTCACTTTAGGAAAATGTTTTATTTGCTAAATCTATTTCAGACTTGTAGGTGGAATTTCCTGAGAGGCCCCCTACAGTTGCCAGGACAGAACACAGCATTCGACCCCGTGGAGGCATTTGTTTGTATGTGTGTGTGTTTGTGTGTTTGTGTGTGTGTTTGTGTGTTGTGTGTGTGTGTGTGTGCATATGGGTGTATTCCTATGTATTTGAGGGTAGTTTTGTCTGTGTGTGTAGCATGCCTGGCTTTATGTGCATTTGTGTTGTTATGGCTGTGTGGCTGTGTGAATGTGTGGCTGTGTGAATGTTTGGCTTTGTGTACATTATGTGGTCATGAGTGCGTATGTCTGTGTGTGCATGTATGAGTGGGTGTTGTGTGTGGGATGATTTTTTAATCATATTACTGGGAATGCATCTCTTCTGAAAGTGATAGTCTTAGAGGGGGTGGTTCTACCCTCACATTGCCAGTTTTCCTCGGTTTTTGGTAACTGCCGTGGCATGGGATGGGGGATGGGACGCATCCCTGCATGGCCCTGCCCGACCAAGCTTTTCACCTCACTGCCCCACAGCCCTTCACAAGACCCTGGAGAGTGGCAGTGTAAATGAAAGTTCAAGCAAATCATCGAATAATCCACACCTGAAACCACTAACCACTCACAGCTGCCGCCACTCCAGGGTGAATCAGGGAGAGGGATAAAAGGCAGCCTCTGCTTTTGTGTGTGTGTGTGTGTGTGCATGCGTGCCTGTCTGTCTGTCTGTCTGTCTGTCTGTGCGTGTGTGCGTGTGCGTGCGTGCGTGCGTGTGTGTGTGGATAAATGGTGGAGAATGCAGGGAATGGAGGGAACTGATACAGAGTATAGCAGACGGCAGCAGCCATACCTGAGAGCTCAAGCTATTCCCCTCGAATCGCATGGTATAGATATTTACTTTTCCTTTAGTATGTGGTTTTTGTTTTCTTGTTTTGTTTCCCTTTTGCTAACTGGTCGCGGTGAGTAATGTTAGAACCACCGCAACCAGTATGCCCAGTGTGTTTGATGCAGTCTCCCGAGCTGCAGGGCAAAAGTGTTCATTAAGCCAAGTGTGAAGTGGACTGTTACTTCCTGACTGATCATGACATCTACTGAAGGCGTTTATGTTCAATCGTGTCTTTTTAAGGACGCGGTCGTTCCAACAAAGGTTTGGGCATCCTCCGGAGTTGTGCGGTGTATGGAACACGGAGGTTTGCCATCGGTATTACCCATAGCTGTGCGGTGTATGGAGCATGGGTAATTATTCTCCCAATTTAGTAACCAATTACACCCTCTCTTTTCATGTCAATCCCCCCCTCATATTGTGAATTCACTGCCATAGCCCTGAGACCGGCAGTGACAAAGGTGATGTACTGCCTCCTCCGAGCCGGCACTCGCCAAGCCATCGACTGTAACTCCAGTACACAGAGCCACTCCTATATGTAGCAAACTCATATTGGCTTCCCTACCCCCTCCCTGGGGTGGGAGGACAGCCAATTCCTGCCCCCTAGGGGCACTCACTCGAACCCCGGTCGCAGTGGCCAGCATCGAACATTGTAACTGCTAGATCACCTAGAAGGCCCTCTTTACCCTCAGTTTTGTTTTAAAAAGAATGTCACTCAGCAGGAAACAATGTATTTATCAATAGTAGAAACAGGGCTTTAAAATAAAGGGTGACCTCAATTTCCTCTGTTGAGGAAACGTCATTGTTTGGTAGCCTGTGGCTGTTTCTGCTTTTTCTAACTGATAAGACTGTTTTATTATAATTTGTTACATCTCTTACTTTCATTTTAATTTGGCTTAGTTCTCCCATTCAGCAAAAATAAAAGTCAAATTTAATTTTAAAATGTGTTTACAAATTGGCATCCTATCTTATAATTATGAGATCAAATCTAATAAAATATATTTTAAATGTATGATAAGTGATTGGTTTTCACACATACCACCACTTGTGTTATTCAAAGTGCTGGACTTTAAACAAGGGCATTTGACTGTTAAGGCTACCGGATTCAGGGAATAGACATTTTTATTTAATTATTACTTGCCCGACAAGGCAACGAGGAGTAATTTTCAATTTTTTTCTGCATGATGAGATAATGTATGCATTTGGCCATATATATATTATGGTCAGTAGGTGATTTTTTTTCTGTCACAGTGTATTTCATTTTCAAAATACTTTATGTTATCTCTGTAATAATAATTGTAATGCACTCATAATATTTTTTAAAGAGTGTGATATCTGATTTTATCTGTTTAATTAAATGGGAAGCTCAGTATCTGAATATTGTTTAGTTAATAGCTGGGTTCCTTGTAGTCACTCTGTTTGTGTGCGCCATCTGATTTTAAATATAAAGTTGTTATTGCACATAGATTAAATCAAACAAATCATGTGGCACATGCAGATGTAGGTGACAGAAAAGCTGATATCAATATTTGCAATAGGTGCATGTGACCATTGACACTTGTCATTTGTTTTGCAACACTTTTTGGAAGGACCACTGTAGCATAAACTGTATATTGAAAACCAAATACAGCATATTAAAACCCAAATACAAAGACCGAAAAAATACAAATTATACATCTGACATACAATTGGAAACCCTTTCATGGTGTTACTCTTTATGTTACTCTTTCTTTAAAGGGGGTCATTTACACTCCCACCAAATCATGAGTGCTTTATAGAAAATGTATGACAAACATGGCACAAATGATTTCTAAACCTGAGATGACCAAGGACCATAAATAGAGTATCAGAAGAGTATGAATCATAACAGCTCATGAACAGTATCATAAAACATCTTTACAGGTAGGATGCAAAGTGTGTGTTGGTAAGAACATCTTAATCAGTGTCTAGCAACAAGACCAGCTTCTGAACTGGGCGTTCTAACGCTGATGGCTTGATGAGATGCTCGCCTTTCTTGCCTAGCTTCCTATCACCAAGACATAATTTGACTCTCCTAACCAGTCCATCTTTATCAACAGTGGTCTCTGAGACTCTACCCAACCGCCATTCATTCCTAGGCAGATAATCGTCTCTCATCATCACTATGTCGCTGACTTGCAAGTTTCTCCTTGGGATGTGCCAGCGTTGCCTGATGGCAATGTTGGTTAGATACTCCTTCCGCCAGCGGCTCCAGTTGATTAGGGGTGAGTGGCTCAAGACTGTTGGGATCATTGAGGTTGTCAACAGTGAGCGGGCGACTGTTTACTATTGCCATTGATTCGTAGAAGAAGGCTCGTAGAGAAGCATCGTCTAGTCTACCAGAAGAGAGCGAGAGTGTGGAGCTAAGGATACCCCTCACAGTCCTGATCTGCCGCTCTCATACGCCACCAACGTGACTTGAATAAGGAGCATTCATATTGAAGTCACACTGTTTCTCAGCGAGAAAGGCAACCAGTCTGTCCATGTCAGCTTCCTTGAGAGCTTCCTTCAGTTCGTTTTTGGCTCCCACAAAGTTGCTTCCTTGGTCAGATTTAATCTGACGAACTGCACCACGTATAGCAATGAAGCAGCGGAGACCATTTATAAAGGCATCTGTTGACATGTCATCCAACATTTCAACATGAATGGCCCAAGAGCAGAAGCAGGTGAAGAGAAGAACATATCGTTTGTGCACTTTCCATCCTTGTTTAATGAGAAATGGACCAAAACAGTCCATACCGCAGTATGTAAATGGTGGTGATGGATACACATGCTCTGGAGGGAGGTCAGCCATCCTTTGCTCCTCTGTGGGCCTCCTGAGCTTTCTGCAAGTCACACACTGGCGAATATAACATAACATAACATAGCATAAGGGGAAGACGAGAACAGGCCATTCAGCCCAACACTGCTCTTCCATTCCTACCACTAATCTGCTCACAATGCTTAGTTTACCCAAAGGCTAGAGTGTCTAACACTGGATCGAGCCTGGCCTTGAATACCCCTAGTGTCTCAGCCTCCACTACATGTCCAGGCAAGCTATTCCACGCCTTGATCACTCTCTGTGTGAAAAAATATTTCCTAGTGTCCGTGTGAAATTTACCATTTGTCAGTTTCCATTTATGCCCCCTCGTTCTGCTAACCGAACTCAATTTGAATAATTTCCTGTGATTCACTTTGTTCATTCCTTTAATAAATTTAAAAGCCTCAACCAAATCTCCCCTAAGTCTCCTTTTACTAAGCTTGAACAGTCCAAGCATCTCTAGCCTTTCCTCATAACACTTGTCTTTTATGCCTGGAATCAGTCTGGTTGCCCGTCTTTGGACCTTTTCCAGCGCATCTATATCTTTTTTGTAGTGTGGTCCCCAGAACTGCACACAATATTCCAAGTGTGGCCTAACAAGGGCATTGTATAGGGTGCGTATGATCTCCTTCGATTTGTACTCAATACTCTTGGCTATGTATCCCATATGAGATGCTACGGCCCGACCAATCCCTGGGATCCAGTAGCCATTCGACCTGATCTCATTTATGGTGAGGCCTTTGCCTTGATGTTTGACCTTTTCATGGTAGTGAGCGATTATCATTTTCGTGATGTGGTGTTCCTTGGGAATGATTGCAGGGTGTTTGACTGAGTTAGGAAGATTTGAGTCACAGAGTCTTCCTCCCACCTTGAGCACACCATCTTTGTCCAGGAAGGCATTGAGGCGGTACAACTCATTATGGAGTGGCAGCTGAGTTCCTTTCCTTAGTAGCTTTAGCTCTTCTTGATATACCTGCCCCTGCACGTCTTTGATTATGACACGCTCTACGTTCTCCCATTCCACTACTGTGGAGAGACCATTTGATCTGTCTTTGCTGATTCGTTGAAGAATACGTGTGACAGCTTGAGTAGCCCGAGACCAGGACGAGAGGTTAGACAGGCGATTTGCAAGGTTAACTTGCTCTGTAGTTCTCGTGTTCAGTGTCTGAGCCCTAACTTCTGGTTCTCCTATTGGCAGCTCTGGGACCACGTCTTCTGGGAGGAATAGTTCCTTTTTCCATAAAAACTTGGGTCCTGTGAACCAATCAGATGACAGTAGTTCATTGACAGTTAGACCTCTGGAAGCGTGATCTGCAGGGTTTTCGTCAGTCGGTACGTATCTCCACTGCTGAGGAGTTGTGCTGAGATGTATCTTCTGTACCCGGTTGGCAACGAATGTGTGGAATCGTCGTGCCTCGTTGTTAATGTACCCTAGAACTACTTTGTAGTTGGTAGAGAATAACTCTTCCAAGTCAGCATATCCAAGCTCCTCTTTAAGCACATTGCTTGTTTTTACTGAGACAACTGCAGCTGTTAGTTCTAATCTGGGAATGGTTGTGACCTTTGTGGGAGAGACACGTGATTTTGCTGTGAGTAGGGTACAGTGAATGTCTCCATCTTCATTTTTGAGTCTCAGATATGAACACTGTCCGTAGCCACCCATGCTTGCATCAGAAAAATGATGAAGCTCTCGTTTTGGTAACCCTTCCAAAGTCAGCAGGGGCATAACTACGGGGTATGTTCACCTTCTCCATGTTGGCGAGATCCCTTCTCCAACATTCCCACCTTGGTTGAAGTTCATCAATCAGAGGGTCATCCCAACCGGTGCCCTGCCTGCACATTTCCTGCAGTACTCTTTTTCCGTTGAGTAGGAATCAATCAATCAATCAATCTTTATTTTTGTATAGCGCCATTTACAAACAGGTTGTCACACAGCGCTTCACAATTGGCATTTTCCAGAGGGAATCAAAAAACCAGAAAACCATTAGGACCAGTGTGGGAGACTGGAAAAATATTCCCTGACCCCTTAAAAGGCGGTCGAGATGAACTCCTGGAAAATT
The DNA here is from genome assembly GCA_029706075.1 of Aldrovandia affinis. Lineage (NCBI taxonomy): Eukaryota > Metazoa > Chordata > Actinopteri > Notacanthiformes > Halosauridae > Aldrovandia > Aldrovandia affinis. The sequence goes on along the minus strand of JAINUG010000018.1, from coordinate 8,422,696 downwards.
GTGGGTTATAGAGAAAAACAAAACAAATAGTCCTTGAGGCTCATGAGGCTTAACAGACCAATGGAGCTACAAACCCTAAGGGGTCATACAAAGAGGCAACTGTAGATAGTATACCACAGTGCGTTGCGGGTTGGTCCTTGAGATTGACGTTGAACTCAAAGCAGTCAGACTCTATGTGCCATTGGATCCCTAGTGCTCTTTCTCATGGCAGGTTATCAAAGGCAAAGTTAAGATCCTTGATGTCGGATGCACGTTCAGATGATGGTATGCTTTCTAAGACAGCTCTGTCATTGGACACAAACTTGTGTAGTCGAAGACCACCCATAGCACAAAGTTCTCTAGCTTCTTGTGCAAGCTGAATGTCTTGTTCCGTACTGTCTATGCTCGTGACCCCGTCATCGACGTAAAAGTCTCTCATAATGAACTGTGAGCCTAGAGGGTATAGGTCTCTGTCCTTGTCCGTCGCAACGTCCGCTCTCTCTCACCCGCTGCCCTGTCAGCTACTGTCCTATCTTCCCTTCCCCCTGCTGATGCCTTCTCTCAGCTACCTGCTGAAGTAGCATCATCCACCCTACTTTCCTCTCTCTCCTCCTCCTTTGACTTACTCTGTCCTCTATCCACTAAACCCACTCGTCTCCGCCCCCCCGCCCCCTGGCTAACCGATTCCATTCGGGCTAACCGTCTGAAGCTGCGTGCGGCAGAAAGGAAATGGAGAAAATCCAAATCCCCTGCAGCTCTGTCTGACTTCCACACTCCTGGCTTCCTTCTCCGCTAACCTCTCCTCTGCTAAGTCTGCATTCTTCCTTTCTAAGATTCAATCCTCTGTTTCCAACCCACGTAAACTCTATGCTACATTTTCCTCTCTCCTCACCCCTCCTCCTCCCCCACCCCCCTCCGCTATAACCGCAGATGACTTCTCATCCTTCTTTCACGAGAAGGTTGAGGTCATTCGCAACTCCTTCCCCCTACCCCTCCCTCTCCCATCCCGCTACCTAAACCTCCCACCTCTCTGTCCTCCTTCTCACCCCTCCCTGACTCGGACATCCTTCAACTTGTTCTCTCCCACCGTCCCACCACCTGCCCTCTTGATCCCATTCCTTCCCCCTCTTCCAGTCCATTGCTATGGACATCCTCCCGTTGTCTCTAATGTCATTAACTCCTCTCTTTCCTCTGGCTCTGTCCCCTCCTCCCTCAAATGCGCTCAGGTTGTCCCCTCCTCAAAAAACCCTCTCTGAATCCTGCTGTCATCTCTAACTACCGACCTGTCTCTCTCCTCCCTTTCCTCTCCAAAACGTTAGAGCGGGCTGTCTATAATCAACTGTCTGCTCATCTCTTACAGAACGACCTGCTTGATCCCAACCAATCTGGATTCAGAGCAGGCCACTCCACAGAGACTGCTCTCCTTGCGGTCACTGAGGCTCTTCAAGTCCCGATCCCTTAGCTCCGTCCTCCTCCTCCTCCTTGACCTGTCGGGCGGCGTTCGACACCGTGGACCACCGGATCCTGCTCTCATCTCTCGTCGAGATGGGAATCTCTGGATCTGTGCTGACATGGTTTGAGTCCTACCTGGCTGACCGGTCCTACCAGGTGGCCTGGAGAGGATCCTCTCCTCTCCCCGCACCCTCTCTACCGGTGTCCCGCAGGGCTCGGTGCTAGGCCCTGTCCTATTTTCTCTGTACACCAAGTCACTTGGCTCTGTTATTTCTGCTCATGGTTTTCCTATCACTGTTATGCTGATGACACTCAACTGTTTCTCTCCTTCCCTCCATCTGATACCCAGATCCCGGCACGGATCTCTGCATGCCTGGCTGACATCTCCGCATGGATGTCCACCCACCACCTGAAGCTGAACCTGGGAAGACAGAGCTGCTCTTCCTCCCAGCGAAGGACTCCCGATGATTGATGCGTCAATTACCGTGGAAGGCTCCATAGTGTCTCCGTCCCAGTCTGCCAGGAGTCTTGGGGTAACCCTGGACAACCAGCTGTGCTTCTCGAGCCATATTGCAGCGATCTCACGGACCTGCCGTTTCTCCCTCCACAACATCCGGAGGATCAGACCGTTCCTCACCCAAGAGGCCACTCAACTCCTGGTCCAGGCCCTGGTGATCTCACGTCTGGACTACTGCAATTCCTTGCTGGCAGGCCTTCCGGCCTGTGCCATCAAGCCACTGCAACTAGTCCAGAACGCTGCTGCTCGCCTGGTGTTCAACCAGCCAAAGTTCACCCACGTCCCCCTCTACTCTCCTCTCTGCATTGGCTCCCCATCGCAGCACGCATCAGATTCAAGTCACTGGTGCTGGCTTTTCAAGCGGCCAGAGGTACTGCTCCCCCGTACCTCCAGTCACTCATCACGCCCTACACCCCGTCCAGACCCCTCCGCTCCGCCTCCGCTTGCAGACTGACTGCCCCATCCCTCCGGGCGCCTGGCAGCCGCTCCTCGCGGTCTCGCCTCTTCTCTGTCCTGGTCCCTCGTTGGTGGAACGACCTCCCGCAATCGGTCAGGACTGCGGAATCACTTCAATCTTCCGCAAGAGACTCAAAACCCACCTCTTCAGACTCCACTACCACTGAACACTGTCCATCTAGTCAATCTGTCGTCACCACTGTTTACTTGTTAAAAAAAAACAAAACAAAAACACCCACTAACCTTTTCTTTCCCAATGTTACAGGTATGATACGCAGACGCCTGCAATGATGTCTTTTGCCGTTTTACTGCACTGATCTTGTACGCTAACTTTAATTGTTCTCACCTTGTATTAATGCACATCTTGTAAGTCGCTCTGGATAAGAGCGTCTGCTAAATGCTTAAAATGTAAATGTAATGTTCTCCTCGTTCAAACTGGTTCCCCTGTACTTGGCAGAACAATCAAATACCACACGCAGTTTATCTGGCTTTTTAGCATGGTAGACGCCATGATGAGGGATGTACCATTTCTCGCCTTCCTTCCCATCATCTTGAACTTCTTCTGCGTCACCCTGTTCAATGATCTCACCCATGAACTTGATATAATGCTCCTTATACCGTTCATACTTTGACAGCTTCCTCTTGAGATGGCTGAGCCGAACAATGGCGAGTTGTTTGTTGTTCGGTAGGTTGGGTCTCTCCTTAAACGGTAAGGCCATTTCATAGTGGTCGTGACTATTTTTCTTTATACCGTCTTTCAGTTTGTTCAGGAAAAGGATGTCATCCTGAGACACTGTCTTTCCATCTTCACAGGTATCCTTTAAGTCAGACTCCAGAATGCGTATAGCATCCGCAGGGGTTACTGGGGGGAGCTCTTTAACAGCAACCCGGTGACACAGACTTGGGACGCTTGGTGAGTCAAGGCATGGTGATAAGCACCCCACAATGCTCCATCCTAAGTCAGTTTGAACCACGTAGGATTCATAATTTCCTCCTAATATTACTTGTCTTGGTGCCATTTCCCTTGAACAGTTGTAGCCTATCAGAAGACCAACTTCACAATCCTTCAGTGGTGGAATCTCATCTACTACTGTGGAGAGATGATTCCATTGCTTGGCCGTTTCACAGGTTGGAATGTGTGTGCGGTTTACTGGTATGCAATCCTTGGTATAAGCAGGAGGGAGGTCGATGTGGATGGAGGAGCTGTAACCTCTCACACGAAGCCCTGAGACTCTTTCGCTCTTCACAATTGTGTCACATCCAATCATAGTGGTTAATTTCAGTTTCACTGGATGTGTGTCTACTTGTAGAGTGTTGCTCACCTCCTGGTCAATGAACGTGGTATCACTTTGGGTGTCGAGCAGGGCATAGACTAGTTTTTATGTTCCTGAGTCATTCTTCGAGGACACCCACACTGGTACAATCATCAAAGTGTTGGTAGATTGTCCTTCTCCAGCTACACTGAGGGACATTGCAGTCACTGGCGCTGCCTCTCCACATTACTTTGGGAAGGAATTGGGAAGGTGTAAGCTTCTCTTTCTTTACATAATTATCATCGTGGAGACAAGTGGGATGTTTTCCTTGGCAGGTGTTGCAGGAATGGCGATGGCGAAGATGACAGTCTTTGGCGTTATGACCAGGTTTCGTGCATCCAAAGCAGAGCTTGTTTTCTTTCACATATTTCCGTCGCTCCTCCAGAGACATGGCCATGAATTTGGAATAGCCATGTAGCCAATGCTGATTGTCTTGACAGAAGATACACGGAGGCCTTGCACTTCCCTTGGCTGACCTTTCATTGTCACTGTCTGTTGCTGTTTGAGTACTGAGAACACTTGCCATGTTCCTCTTGGTGTCCCTGAGATTTCGTTTCTCAGTGCTGGATTCTTATGGACGGAGAGCATGGAAGGAAGTTATTGGATTGCAGGCAATCTCTGCTTCCATTGACATAAAGGTAGCAAAGTCTCGGAAGCTGGGGAACTCTTGGCTCTCATTCAAGGTTTGTGTCACTTTTCTGCCCAATCAGGCAATTTTTGAACTAGCTTCTGGTTCTCTTCGCAGTCATTTAATATTTGGAGACCCTTAACATGAGGCATAGCATCTTGGCAAGCATTCAAGAAATCTGAAAAGTCTCTGAGTCCTACAGCATCCTTTGGTTGAACCTTTTGCCAACTTGCAAGCCTGTCTCTAAATGCTCTCTGTATGACGAATAGCTGGCCATATCGATGGTTGAGTTTGTTCTAAGCATCTTTGTAGACCTCTTCGTCATTTCTGTAGAAAGTTCCATCCAGGGTCTTACGAGCTGGGCCACCTACATACTTCTTCAGATAATAAAGATTATCGGCTGAAGAGATGCCTCTTCTATCAATAAGTGACATAAATTAGGCTTTCCATTCAAGGAATTGGATAGGATCACCATTGAACACAGATGGCTCTGGCACTGGAAGTCTATTAAGGGCTATACTATCTTGGAAGGCCTGGGCTAGGGAAGACACATCTACCTGAGGTGAAGATGCTAAGACATTGGAGGATCGTTGGATTGTAGCTAGAGATGTATAATGCAGTTCTTCAGGACTGACGTTGGAGGGATGGACACTAGCTTCCTGTGCTGCTTCCTGGTTGTAGGCCTCCAACCTGGCCCGAGCTGCCCTTACATTTTTCTCTGCCTGTAGTCGTTCCAACTTACGTTTCTGAGCTTCAAGATCCTTCTTTTGCTGCTCTTCTAAATGTTGTATCCTTTCTTTTTGTTTATCTTCCTCCAGCAACACTATTCCGCTTCCTTTGCTGCCAGATCTGCTGCTGCATCCGCACGTTTGGCTGCAATACATGGGGCCAAGGAATGATAGCTGGAGTGAGCAATGGACTTCCATAAATGGAGCGAGCGTAGCTGCCATCCAGTAACTCTCGGAGACAACGTTTTACCTGTTCTGCATCAAACTCTCCATCGATGCCTGACAACCTTTCGTGGGCAATTTTGATAATATCTGCCGTAACTGCCTCACATGCATCGACACAATGCTTTAAGCCGGTTGACGGCGTGATGTGATCTCGGATTTCAAGATAGATGCTCGTTACATACTCTTTCCCTTTCTCCAGTGTGTCGATCAGAGATGCTAGCTGGCTGTCTGTAATGTCTGACTTTAGCTGCTCTCTTGATTTGCGGGCTTGAATCTTCCATTGTTCATACATGGAGACAAGCTTTCTTTCCTTTTTCTGTGCCTCTTCTCTTTGTAATTCAAGCATTTTGTATGTCGGGTTCTATGGCCGGACAGAGTGCCGAATGCCTTGAGGTTCCTTGCTAACTTCCTGAAGTTGACATTGGAGGCTGTTCAGAGCTTGCTCTTTAATTAGAATTTCTTTCTCTATACGATATATCTCTGTTGTCTCCATTTCATTTAGGAGAATATCCTTAACCCCCTGAGGTCGACGGGAGCGGCGCCGCTCCCAGCAGCAATAAAAGTATATTACTATTTCTAACTTCGCGATATTTTATCATACACACGCGACAAAAACATTGACAGAAACCTTAGAATCGCGACTTTCCGATTTGAGCGCTGGCAAATCAAATGGGATTTTTTAAATTAGGTGAATTAGACCAAAAGTAAACCTTGCCTTTTACTCTCTTTTTTACCTGGTAGTAACGTCCCCCTTCTATTGACATGGTAACTAGGTGCTAGTTTCGGGGAGGCGTGGGGCCATGTGTGGCGCCGGCGTAAACAACACAAACTGTCGACAATTTGAAGCAAGATTTGATACAGACATACAATTTTAATCAAGATGGAAAGATTTTTGCGCTGCAGTGTTTGAGAGCATTGATGAAGCGGCGAGGACAATAACTGTGAAGAGTAAGTAACTATATTTGATTTGCCATGTTATCAAATACTCGTATATATATTCAATATATGAATTCGCGTCTTGTGACTACATATTCCGCGTGTTGCAACGTAACAAATTGCAATATGCACACAAGATCTATGGAAGAATACTTTTCAAACAGCCTAAAATGTTATTAAAAAATTGTATGTAGCATCTTGTCTGTGTTTACGCTTGCAATCTGCCAGCAACAGTCTATGCTGATATTTATTTTATTTCGCTTGTTTTCAAATACTCGTGAAAATATATGAATTCCGCGTCTTGTGACACCAAACATATTCCGCGTGTTGCAACGTAACAAATTGCAATAGGCACACAATGAGGGAAACCCCCTCTTCCTGAAGAGCCAAAATGGCTGCTGCCACAAGAAGCGCTTGTCGTGAAAGGAGAAATGGTAACTCAAATATTGTAGCCATTTAAAATCTAAATTGTGAGTTGTTGTTTTAACTCTAAAGTTGAGGCATGAAATCACAAAAAAAGTTTAATTGGAAGACCCTTTTTTTCCTTGGGTCTCAGGAGGATATTATGTGCATTATTGTTAGGCTGTATGACTTGTAATATGTGGAATTCCCCTGTATATACTGTAGTTTGGCTGCTGTTTTCAATAAATCTTCCAAAATGAAAAAAGCTTCTTTTTTTTCTGTCTTCTGCATGGCTCACTGACTTGCTTACTCTGATGGCCTTTTAGAGAGAGATGGCCCATCTGACAGATCTTAGAGGTGTGGACAATGAATAATGAATATTCAGGTATTTAGCATTTAGCCCTCCCACAGCCTGAAATAAATGTGACCAGTTCTGATAAAAACAGGTTTTTAGCTATTTAGATCTCAGATGTGCTAAACTGTTTTCACACCCTTACATAACCAAGACCTTGATGAACAAACGCACATTGGCAAAACAATTCGTCACTATTGTTTAGTGTGTGCTTTCACAACTTTTGTGACAGCAGAAAAATTTACTATTTTTAACTTGTGTGTTTGTAGATCTATTTACAAGCTGCATATGATACTGACCAAACTATTGATGGCATACAAATGTAGCTGTGATTGTCCTTCAAATACAAATATCAAACACTTTGGAGTAAGTGTGTGTTAAATTGATGAAATTTAGATAAATATCAGACCATGCCAAAATCACAAACCATCTAAAAGCTTAGCACGGACCTCAGAGGGTTAACCCCCTGAGGTCGACGGGAGCGGCGCCGCTCCCAGCAGCAATAAAGTATATTACTATTTCTAATTTCGCGATATTTTATCATACACACGCGACAAAAACATTGACAGAAACCTTAGAATCGCGACTTTCCGATTTGAGCACTGGCAAATCAAATGGGATTTTTAAATTAGGTTAATTAGACCAAAAGTAAACCTTGTTTTTACTCTGTTTTTTACCTTTTAGTAACGTCCCCCTTCTATTGACATGGTAACTAGGTGCGAGTTTCGGGGGAGGTGTGGGGAGGGGCGTGGGGCCATGTGTGGCGCCGGCGTAAACAACACAAACTGTCCCGACAATTTGAAGCAAGATTTTATACAGACATACAATTTTATTCAAGATGGAAAGATTTTCTGCGCTGCAGTGTTTGAGAGCATCGATGGAAAGCGACGAAGACAATAACTGACGAAGAGTAAGTAACTATATTTGATTTGCCATGTTATCAAATACTCGTATTCAATATATGAATTCCGTGTGTGAAATTGCAGCGTAAACAATGTCCCGACATTATATCGGATCTTGTCTGTGTTTACGGTTGCGAGCTGCCAGCAACAGGCGGTGTATGCTGATATTTATTTGATTTACCATATTTTCAAATACTCGTGAAAATATATGAATTCCGCGTCTTGTGACGCTATACGAAAAAATCAGAATCATTGCGGACTGCTGCGAATAATTAACGGGAGGATATTTAACCAGCTGGCATTCTGTTTGGGCGCTTGGACATTATCTAGCTTAGCTTGATAATACCTATTGTGATTAATGTTTCTTGCCTCTCGAGAACTTGTTTGTGTGCTTATTGTGGTTTAGATTCCCAGCGTTTAGTTTATTCCGAGATTTTGGATACGTTTTGTTTGTTCCTGATCGTTGGTTATTTTGTTTTGTCTTGTTTATGTCTTTCCGTGTCTTCGTAGACACGGATTTTGCTTCGTTTTCCTACAGGCGTTTAAAGATGAATATCTTAAACTTTTGATCATGTGCCTGTGCCCAATGCCAGACTTTGGATGTTGTCAAACTGGCTTCTGTTGGTCGCAAGAAATAGGCTACTCTGCAAGATGTTTTTGTCTGATGGCCTTTGACCATGATCTTTCAGGTGTGGATCATGAATATTCAGTAAATTAGCATATAGCCCTCCCACAGCCTGAAATAAATGTGACCAGTTCTGATAAAAACAGGTTTTTAGCTATTTAGATCTCATATGTGCTAAAACATTTTCACACCCTTACATAACCAAGACCTTGATGAACAAACGCACATTGGCAAAACAATTCGTCACTATAGTTTAGTGTGTGCTTTCACAACTTTTGTGACAGCAGAAAAATTAACTATTTTTAACTTGTGTGTTTGTAGATCTATTTACAAGCTGCATATGATACTGACCAAACTATTGATGGCATACAAATGTAGCTGTGATTGTCCTTCAAATAAAAATATTAAACACTTTGGAGTAAATGTGTGTTAAATTGATGAAATTGAGATAAATATCAGACCATGCCAAAATCAAAAAACATCGAAAAGCTTAGCACGGACCTCAGAGGGTTAAACTCTTGAATTTCATGCTGAAAGCTATTAATCTGCTTCTCTAACTCTCCTCATTATAAAGGGGAGGTAACTGACATTTTTAAATCTGATTTACAATAACGTTGGAAGAAATACACATTAGCACATATGACAGCTGAACAGCAAAATATCTAAGATAGTGGTGCATCAACATTCAGTATAGGCTATATCAAAACCTTCAGTATAAATCAGAACCTTCAGTATAAATCAAAACCTTCAGTATAAATCAAAACCTTCAGTATCAAAGCTTCAGCATATATCAAAACCTACTATTGAGAATATATTCAAACCATATTTTGACTCAACCAGATAACAATACACAGCAGCCCTTAATACCTTTGAAATGCACAAAAGAACAATGGAAAATTACTGTTAGTTATGTCCATAGTTGTTGATGTGAATAGTCTTTCATTTCTTCTTAAACCGTAGGTGTAGGCGTGAGCATTAATGTTCGCTGATGAAAAGGAATTCCTTCCGTGACAGTCTTAATCGATCAGTTCGGCTGGGGGATAATACTCACTGTTCGACTGCATGTGATTGTCTAGTTGTGACTGTATCTGACCATCACACCATATCCCTTAGCCCGCTGCCCGTGGAGATGCTAGAAGATGACCGTTGAAGTCCTTGTCTCGATGACCCAAGGTGAGGTGCAACACTGCTCGATAAAGGGACCAATGTCAGCAGCAACACCAGACGTAATAGCGATGTGGCACCGTGATCTGTTGTCGAGGACACCGTTCAATGACGCAGCAGGGCAGCAGGATTGATGAGGTCAAGCTCTTACTGTAACATTCCCAGCTGAATGATAGTCACTCTCAAGAAACTGATGGTTTATGTCGTTTTTTACTTATGCATTTTGTATTCATAAACACACCGTAAGAGCTGAATAAAGCAAAAGAAAAATATGTTGTCACCATTTGCACAACACAGCTTATAAACAATATATACCAAAATCTCTGTGTAGACAGCTCACCAATGAAGCATGACACCACCCAATACTAGCTAATACAAACAAGAGAGCTAGCTACAGCTAACATTACACTGCTAACATCAGGAGGCTAGCCTAAACCAATTAGCCTAACACAGAAACATTCTTCAGTACACATTCAACCGAATTACAAATAATTCTCAAAATAGACCATAAGAACAAAATACCATGTCCGATGTCCAGCTATGTGCTAGGATGAGTTACAGTAACTTAGAAAACAAAATTTCCTTTCCTTTCTCAATCGATTAGTTCATCCTCTTTCACCGTCATCATTTTTCCCTCTTCTTACGCAGGCTTCCCTACATGCCTTGCGCACTACAGATCTGGCCATTGAAGGCTGTCAAAATAAAGGTCACGACATAAACCGTATATTGAAAATCAAATACAGCATATTGCTGTATTTACAACCACCGCAGCTATCAGACTAACATTTTACATTTACATTTTAAGCATTTAGCAGATGCTCTTATCCAGAGCGACTTACAAGATGTGCATTAATACATGGTAGGAACAATCATAGTTTGCACATGAGATCAGTGCAGTAATACAGCGATAGACATCATTGTAGGCAGCTGCATACCATACCTGTAACACTGGGAAGGAAAAGGTTAGTAATTTTTTTAACATTTTTTATTAAATGAGAAGGCAGGAATACATATACAAGAAGTGTTGAGCAAGTAGGCAGTGATGATGACAATTGAGTAGATATACAGAATTCAGTGGTAGTGGAGTCTGAAAAGGTGGGTTTTGAGTTTCTTGCGGAAGATCGCAAGTGATTCCGCGGTCCTGACTGATTGCGGAAGGTCAGTTTGCCAGAGGAGGCTGAGCGGAGGGCTCTGGCTGGGGTGTAGAGTGTGATGAGTGTCTGGAGGTAAGGGGGAGCAGTTCCTCTAGCTGCCTGAAAAGCAAGTGCCAGTGATTTGAATCTGATGCATGCTGCAATGGGGAGCCAGTCCAGAAAGGAGAGTAGAGGGGTGACGTGGGTGAACTTGGGTTGATTGAACAGACTTGAGATTCCTTTTCCCATTGTGTAATGTGTGAGTGCTCTTGGTAAAGAGGGCTGGTTAATATAAATGTGACAACTGCTCTTTATGAAGCAGGAACGAGTTGAAGGTATTCCTATTTGCGTGCGATTTACCTGGTGATGAATAATTCAGCGATCACATAGTGGAAAGTGGCAGATTCTCCTGAGCTGTCAAAGATTGAAAATGTACTTAAAGAACTTCTGCTGATCGGGAGGCATGACAAATGCCCTCATTTTGAGGGGGGTCACATTATGGGAACAGAGATGGCCAGCAGAGCACGCTTTCATTTTGAGGAAGGCGGTTGTACATTTTTACATTTTACATTTTAAGCATTTAGTAGACGCTCTTATTAATACAAGGTAAGAACAATCATAGTTAGCGCACAAGATCAGTGCAGTAAAACGGCAATAGACATCATTGCAGGCGTCTGCATATCATACCTGTAACACTGGGAAAGAAAAGGTTAGTGTTTTTTTGTTTTTTGTTTTTTACCGTGTAGAACAAGTAAACAGTGGTGATGACAGATTGACTAGATGGACAGTGTTCAGTGGTAGTGGAGTCTGAAGAGGTGGGTTTTGAGTCTCTTGCGGAAGATTGGAAGTGATTCCGCAGTCCTGACCGATTGCGGGAGGTCGTTCCACCAACGAGGGACCAGGACAGAGAAGAGGCGAGACCGCGAGGAGCGGCTGCCAGGCGCCCGGAGGGATGGGGCAGTCAGTTTGCCAGCGGAGGCGGAGCGGAGGGGTCTGGGCGGGGTGTAGGGAGTGATGAGTGACTGGAGGTATGGGGGAGCAGTACCTCTGGCCGCTTGAAAAGCAAGCACCAGTGACATGAATCTGATGCGTGCTGCGATGGGGAGCCAGTGCAGAGAGGAGAGTAGAGGGGTGACGTGGGTGAACTTCGGCTGGTTGAACACCAGGCGAGCAGCAGCGTTCTGGACTAGTTGCAGTGGCTTGATGGCACAGGCCGGGAGGCCAGCCAGCAAGGAATTGCAGTAGTCAAGACATGAGATCACCAGGGCCTGGACCAGGAGTTGAGTGGCCTCTTGGGTGAGGAACGGTCGGATCCTCCGGATGTTGTGGAGGGAGAAACGGCAGGTCCGAGTGATCGCTGCAATATGGCTCGAGAAGCACAGCTGGTTGTCCAGGGTTACCCCAAGACTCCTGGCAGACTGGGACGGAGACACTATGGAGCCTTCCACGGTGATTGACGCATCAATCATCGGGGAGCCCTTTGCTGGGAGGAAGAGCAGCTCTGTCTTCCCCAGGTTCAGCTTCAGGTGGTGGGTGGACATCCATGCGGAGATGTCAGCCAGGCATGCAGAGATCCGTGCCGGGACCTGGGTATCAGATGGAGGGAAGGAGAGAAAGAGTTGAGTGTCATCAGCATAACAGTGATAGGAAAAACCATGAGCAGAAATAACAGAGCCAAGTGACTTGGTGTACAGAGAAAATAGGACGGGGCCTAGCACCGAGCCCTGCGGACTCCGGTAGAGAGGGTGTGGGGAGAGGAGAGGGATCCTCTCCAGGCCACCTGGTAGGACCGGTCAGCCAGGTAAGACTCAAACCATGTCAACGCAGATCCAGAGATTCCCATCTCGGCGAGAGATGAGAGCAGGATCCGGTGGTCCACGGTGTCGAATGCCGCCGACAGGTCGAGGAGGAGGAGGACGGAGCTAAGGGATCGGGACTTAGCAACGTGAAGAGCCTTAGGGACCGCAAGGAGAGCAGTCTCTGTGGAGTGGCCTGCTCTGAACCCAGATTGGTTGGGATCAAGCAGGTCGTTCTGTAAGAGATGAGCAGACAGTTGATTATAGACAGCCCGCTCTAACGTTTTGGAAAGGAATGGGAGGAGAGAGACAGGTCGGTAGTTAGAGATGACAGCAGGATTCAGAGAGGGTTTTTTGAGGAGGGGGACAACCTGGGCGGATTTGAGGGAGGAGGGGACAGAGCCAGAGGAAAGAGAGGAGTTAATGACATTGGAGACAAAGGGGAGAATGTCCATAGCAATGGACTGGAAGAGGGGGGAAGGGATGGGATCAAGAGGGCAGGTGGTGGGATGGTGGGAGAGAACAAGTTGAAGGATGTCCGAGTCAGGGAGGGGTGAGAAGGAGGACGGGGGGTGGGAGGTAGAGGTAGCAGGATGAGAGAGGGAGAGGTTGGGGGAAAGACAGTTCTAACCGAGATACAAATGCACACTGCCTGAGTTCTGGCTGAACACGCTTAAATCCTACCTGACAACAATGGACAGTAATTAACAACTGTTAGCTTTCTTACGCTACTAAAGGAACGCTCAACAACAAACACGGGCTGATACAATAAAACCGATTGAAAATAGCTGAGTCCCAATCAGCTTTGAAATAAAACTGCGAAACTGTTGTTGTCACGCAGCGTCAATTAATGGAGCTGCAGGCATGCGATGTTGAGTCCGCTGGCTGTCGTAGAGCCCTGTGTTCACCGGAGAAATTAAGATTTTGTTAAGGCTTTAACGTTTTTAATATAAAATTCAGAAAAGGCTCTGCCCTAGGATGCGGGCTTGGCTTGCCAATTGCCAAATTGAAGCAAAACCTTTGTCCTCTTGGTCCGGTTTGTTTGATCTCTGAAAGTAGCATGACAGGCCTTTCTGGTGTCTGGATTCTCATTGACATGGCCCTCTTGACCTTCTATTGTGGTCAGAAACACAAAGAAACACAGCCTTGGTTATCAGGTGACTTGGCATCAGCACAAATATGCAAACATAAGACTTCACTGTGGTGCAAACCACCTGCCCATCATGAAATCAAACTTTAATGCCAATTTCCTATTTATTCACTCACTTTTCCCCTGTAACTATGGAAACAAAAAGTAGTTACTCGCATGAATCACATGGTGAGTGGTAATAAAAAATGTGTGTACTTTCCTTTTGCTTCCAAATTGAGGGGAGAATGGAATAAAAGCATTAACTTGTGTTTGTAATTTATGATTTGTGGAAAGACTTAATTTTCTGCTCATTTTCAGATCATTATTGAGTTTCACACGGACACATATACTGTAATATTTAATCTAATCATTATCTAAGAGAATATTGATGATTAATAGATACAGTCTTATGTTAAGATTAATCGTGACATTTCAAACAGAGGGTGCTTGCTCACCAGACCAGCATATACATTTTCAGAAATGTTACATTTCAGATAGAGATTAATAAAAAAAACACAATCTCAGACCTCTGAACTTCTCTTGTACAAGCAATTTTTGTGATTAATAGATTTTTTTATTTTACTTTGAGAGATGCATTAAAGACACTATGGGATAACAATTATATACAGTACATTGTTTGGCAAAGCTTTGCCTAATACTGTTAAAAAATAAACAAATCTACCTAATAAATAAGACCAATATAAACATTTCTAGAAATAAGCACTCATTGAACAAACAGACTGATGATGAACCACTCAGGTATACATACTACATATGTATACCACAATAAATATACACTTGATGCAGACAGAGAAATAAACTCATAATATTAAGTCCAAGTTGGGATTGCACTTAGTCTGGCCAAAACTTTAGATTGTTCTTAGTCTTGCTTTCTCTTGCACAAACTATACAGCCACTAGGCAAGTCCTGAGTGCTTGGTTCATTGGTTTCTAGCTCAATTTACCATGCATTAAGTTTTCACTTAATACTAAACATTGATTGAGTCATGCCCTTCCACCTACAGTAATTCAACAAAGCTGTGGATCTGGTTGGTTCTCTTGGTGAATACCCAAGTAGCAAGGATTTCAAAGTTTTTCCCACCCTCATCTTTCTTCCATGTCATGTCCAAATCCTGTTACTGAACAGCTGGGGTAAAAACAAAACCGTGACCAATCAACTACATATGAATTAATTTCAATGCCTGTCAAGACACTAAATAATTTATTATAATTGTTTTTTTAATATTGTTTGTTTGATAGGCTGCTTGTTTGGTTGTGCTGTGGGTTTTTAACTGCAGACCGCTGAGCTAAGGACCAAGGTCCTCCGCTAATGGAACTAATCATACTCTTATCGCTTGTTCCAGGGGGGACATTATATTCTGCAGGGGACATTCACACGCTGAGTCATGTCTCTGAAACTCTGCTACACATGTATGTGCATATCCATATCAACTCAGAAATAAAAATGTGCTAGTGTGAGGATTGGTCCAGTTATGACAGAGCTTTAAGTATGTATTTGTTTATTTGTTTAAGTATATTGTTTGTTTGATCGGCTGCTTGTTTGGTTGTTCATGTGCAGTTCATTGTTATAGAAATCTTCATGCTTATACCCAAAGAACATATCATTCCAGATGAAAAGATCCTATTGAAAATATTCAAAGGTACACAAGCAGCAGAGTGAATCTTCCCCATCTCCATTTTCTTAATATTTTCTGTTATCTTCTTCTTTTTTCTTTCTTATTTATTTCAGCTTAGATCACATTGAAATTATGCTTGAAGGTGAAAGCAGACAGAACAGGGTATCGATGCTGGCTAACACCGTTACACGGCTGACAGAGCTTGACCTGGAGCCAGGCCTTTTGGCTACTATGTCTCGTTGGAGAAACACTCTGCGTGTTTTCATCTCTCAATAAGGCCTTCTATGGATTTGTTCCAACTCTTTGGCTGGCTGAGCCTGACTCTCCACACACGCCCAGGTCTTCATTATGACTGCAGTGTGTGAGATGGCCGCAGGTCACTCCGATGTTCCTCCATCTGCCCGAGGAGAGGGCGGGGGGGGTTGTAATGCAGCCAAACCACTGCGCCAGAGGGAGGACTGCTGCTCGTCCAGCAAATATTACACCGTATCAACAATTTTAATGAACTGCATCAGGTGCTGGCAGTGAAAATCGCGCATTCTGTCTGTTTGAGTCCCGCGTTCCTGTGATGGAGGATCTGGACCCATCAACACAGGCCATAAAGGCTCCTGGGGTCCCCCACTTCTTTAGACTGATTAATATTTCCCCATCCCCTGTCCTGAAGCAACAGAAAAAACGGAGAAACTGCCAGTGGAACAGAACCTTCACTCACCGGAGTTCAGAGTCTTTCAGAACAACAATAGATTTGTTAAAGGTTTGTGTGGTCGTTCCTTCAGGGAGCGCCTAGTTGTGAAGGACCAGAGTTATTTAGTGTCACAGCCATTGCGTTAGACACTTGTAATGCTCAGAGCTGCCACAGTACAATCAATTAAGACGTTGGTGACACCATTCTAGGAAGACCCAAACAACAAGTGTGAACCATCCTCGTTTCTCTTTTGAGAGTCAGTTTCTATCGTTTTTTTTTTTTTTTTCAACATGACTGTGTGGCTTAATCAGCTGCATCCTTTGTGAGAATAAGAGTTCCATGTGATGGAACATCTGCTGAGATCGGAACCAGTCTGTTTGGATCATACCCCAAATTCAATCCTAATATGCACTCACTAATATGGGCCTGATTCTGAAAATGCGCTCCACATTGGAGAGATGAGGACTCAATGTTATGTGCAAAAGAAATGGATTCCTCTGGCCTCCTGGGTGGTGTAGTGGTAAGAACGTCCGATGCTGCCCACTGCAACCGGGGTTCCATTCTACCAGGTCGCGCCAGTTCGGCTCTGGCAGGGAGTGTCACTAGGGGATGCAATTGTCTGTCTGCCCCAGGGAGAGGGGGGGAAGCCGATATGAGCTTGCTGCATATATGAGTGGTCCTGTGTGTTACGGTGACCGTGGTGGGTGCTGGCTCGGAGGAGGTGGTGCAGCGCTCACTACTGGTCTTAAGACTACGGCAGTGACCTCTCATATGAGGGTAGGTATAATTCATGCCTGTTGCACCAGTGAGCTGATACTGGAGGCATAAGGCAGCTTTGTACCCCCGGAAAAGCTGGCAAAGACAGGCGATGAGGGGCCCCCAGGGAGGCCAGCAGCAGCATGTAACCAGGGACCCTCCGGGAGGCTGGCAGCAGCAGGCAAAGAGGGGCCCTCAGGGAGGCTGGTGACAGCAGGGCGTGATGGGCCCTCAGGGAGGCTGGCAACAGCAGGGTGTGATGGGCCCTCAGGGAGGCCGGCGACGGCAGGCAAGGAGGGGCCCTCAGGGAGGCCTGCAACGCCAGGCAGCGAGAGGCCTTCAGGAAGCCCTGTGATGGCAGACGGCAATGGGCCCTCGGCGGCGATGAGGCCGGCGATGATGGGCCCTTGGCGAGGCCGGAGACAGTAGGGCACGATGGGCCCTCAGGGAGGCCTGTGATGGCAGGCAAGGAGGGGCCCTCAGGGAGGCCTGTGATGGCAGGCAGGGAGGGGCCTTCAGGGAGGCCTGCGATGGCAGGCAGAGAGGGGCCCTCAGGGAGGCCTGCAACGCCAGGCAAGGAGCGGCCCTCAGGAAGGCCTGTGACAGTAGGCAGGGAGGGGCCCTCAGGGAGGCCTGCGACGCCAGGCAGGGAGGGGCCCTCAGGGAGGCCGGTGACAGCAGGACGTGATGGGCCCTCAGGGAGGCCAGCAACAGCAGGGCGCGATAGACCCTCAGGGAGGCCGGTGACAGCAGGCAAGGAGGGGCCCTCAGGGAGGCCTGCGACGCCAGGCAGGGAGAGGTCCTCAGGAAAGACTGTGATGGTAGACGGCGATGGGCCTTCAGCGAGGCCGGCGATGGCAGGTGGCAATGGGCCCTCGACAAGACCGGCAACGATAGGCCCTTGGCGAGGCCGGCGACAGTAGGGCACGATGGGCCCTCAGGGAGGCCTGCGATGGCAGGCAAGGAGGGGCTTAAGGGAGGCCTGCGACGGCAGGCAAGGAGGGGCTTCAGGGAGGCCTGCGACCCCAGGCAGGGAGAGGCCCTCAGAGAGGTCTGCGACGCAAGGCAGGGAGCGGCCCTCAGGGAGGTCTGCGATGGCAGACATGGAGGGGCCCTCAGGGAGGCTGGCGATGGCAGGCGGCAATGGGCCCTCAGTGAGGCTGGCAACAGTAGGGCATGATGGGCCCTCGGGGAGGCCGGCAGGAGCCAGCAGCGAGGGACCCCCAGGGAGACCGGCAGGCACCAACAGTGAGGGGCCCCCAGGGAGGCCTGCGACCCCAGGCAGGGAGAGGCCCTCAACGAGGCCTGCAACGCAAGGCAGGGAGGGGCCCTCAGGGAGGTCTGCGATGGCAGACATGGAGGGGCCCTCAGGGCTGGTCCAGGTCACCGCACGCCAAGGCTCAGGTCCGCCAGGGCTCAAGGCTGGCTCCAATTGGACCCCAGCCACTATACTCAGCAGTTCTCCGTGCCTCTCAGGGGAGCAGGCTTCTAGGTCCTCCCAACAAATAATCCAGGGTTCCTGGGGTTCCCTAGGCATAGGGACTGCCTACCTCTTTGCCTTGCCGTGTTTTCTTTTTGGCATTTTCTTTTCTTTTTTTTCCTGGGGGGAGGAAAAGAAGCGAGGCGAAAAAAACTGTCCCAAAACATTTTTAATTTTTTTAAATTTATTAATTCACGAAAAATCTACATCCACTCAACCACCAGGGACAATTAAATATGCCCCATTCTCCACCATATGTAGCAAGGTGGCAGGGGTGGCCACCATGCCAGGTGGTGAGTGGATGAAAGCCCAAACAAAAGATTTACGGTTTGATAGGCCAACAGCCAATTTATTCTCCTTTTTCAAAATAATATCAACAAAACATGAAAAATAAAGCAGTTAAATCCAAAACTATGCAATAGAGGGAAACAGCAACAAAACCCGGCACTTTTGCCTCCATGCCCCGAAAACTCTCTCCTCAGGCATGGAAGGCTGTGCTGTGATTGCTCATTAGCCTCAGGTGAGCCTGCCTGCAAGTGAGGCCACTGCTGTCCAAGGCCCTGTAGTCACAATGTATATATGCATGTGTGTGTGTGTGTGTGTGCAAAATTTGTATGCAGATAAGCATTTGTCAATATTGTATTCAAAATATGCAACTATTCTCTATAACAGTTAAGCCTTTCACTTGCATTTAATTTTAAGCCAAAGTTAAGGATGGGGGCTGATTGAAAACACTACTATTTCCTTGTTTCTGGAAATAGAGCCTTGGTTTTTATAAGCAGGTAAGTTCCAGATGCAAACAGCTTTACACAGGCACAGTACACGGCAGAAAACTCACCAACAAAAACAGACATTATCATATTTGAAATGTACAAAATGGAGCTCACGCTGTGTTGCACACGGAAAAGTTATTTCTGTTATACATATGAAAGTGAAATGAAGGTAAATATTACATTTGAGGAAAGGTTCTTGATAAGAGCATCAAGTTAAAATAGGTACAGGTAACTGCCAAAATAAAGGAAACACCAACATAAAGTGTCTTAATAGGGCTTAATAGTTGGGTCACGACGAGCCACCAGAACAGCTTCAATGCACATTGCATTTTTACATTTTACATTTTAAGCATTTAGCAGACACTCTTATCCAGAGCGAGTTACAAGATGTGCATTAATACATGGTAGGAACAATCATAGTTAGCGCACAAGATCAGTGCAGGAATACAGCAATACAGTAGACATCATTGCAGGCATCTGCGTACCATACCTGTAACACCTGGAAGGAAAAGGTTAGTGAATTATTATTATTATTTATTTTTTTGGGTCGTTTTTTGTTGCACAAGTAAACAGTAGTGAAGACAATTTAGCTAGATGGACAGAGTTCAGTGGTAGTGGAGTCTGAAGAGATGGGTTTTGAGTCTCTTGTGGAAGATCGCAAGTGATTCCGCGGTCCTGACCGATTGCGGAAGGTCGTTCCACCAGCGAGGCATCAGGACAGAGAAGAGGCGAGACCGTGAGGAGCGGCTGCCAGGCGCCCGGAGGGAAGGGACAGTCAGTTTACCAGAGGAGGCGGAGCGGAGGGGTCTGGGAGGGGTGTAGGGAGTGATGAGTGACTGGAGGTAAGGGGGAGCAGTACCTCTGGCCGCTTGAAAAGCAAGCACCAGTGATTTGAATCTGATGCGTGCTGCGATGGGGAGCCAGTGCAAAGAGGAGAGTAGAGGGGTGACGTGGGTGAACTTCGGCTGGTTGAACAACAGACGAGCGGCAGCATTCTGGACTAGTTGCAGTGGCTTGATGGCACAGGCCAGAAGGCCTGCCAGCAAGGAATTGCAGTAGACCAGACGTGAGATCACCAGGGCCTGGACCAGGAGTTGAGTGGCCTCTTGGGTGAGGAACGGTCGGATCCTCTGGATGTTGTGGAGGGAGAAACGGCAGGTCCGAGTGATCGCTGCAATATGGCTCGAGAAGCACAGCTGGTTGTCCAGGGTTACCCTAAGACTCCTGGCAGACTGGGACGGAGACACTATGGAGCCTTCCATGGTGATTGATGCATCAATCATTGGGGAGCCCTTCGCTGGGAGGAAGAGCAGCTCTATCTTCCCCAGGTTCAGCTTCAGGTGGTGGGTGGACATCCATGCGGAGACGTCAGCCAGGCATGCAGAGATCTGTGCCGGGACCTGGGTATCAGATGGAGAGAAGGAGAGAAACAGTTGAGTGTCATCAGCATAACAGTGATAGGAAAAACCATGAGCAGAAATAACAGAGCCAAGTGACTTGGTGTACAGAGAAAATAGGACGGGGCCTAGCACCGAGCCCTGTGGGACTCCGGTAGAGAGGGTGTGGGGAGAGGAGAGGGATCCTCTCCAGGCCACCTGGTACGACCGGTCAGCCAGGTAGGACTCGAACCATGTCAACGCAGATCCAGAGATTCCCATCTCGACGAGAGATGAGAGCAGGATCCGGTGGTCCACGGTGTCGAATGCTGCCGACAGGTCGAGGAGGAGGAGGGCGGAGCTAAGGCATTGGGACTTAGCCCCATGAAGAGCCTCAGTGACAGCAAGGAGAGCAGTCTCTGTGGAGTGGCCTGCTCTGAACCCAGATTGGTTGGGATCAAGCAGGTCGTTCTGTAAGAGATGAGCAGACAGTTGGTTATAGACAGCCCACTCTAACGTTTTGGAAAGGAATGGGAGGAGAGAGACAGGTCGTTTGAAATAACAGCAGGATTCAGAGAGGGTTTTTTGAGGAGGGGGACAACATGAGCACATTTGAGGGAAGAGGGGACAGAGCCAGAGGAAAGAGAGGAGTTAATGACATTGGAGACAAAGGGGAGGATGTCCATAGCAATGGACTGGAAGAGGGGGGAAGGAATGGGATCAAGAGGGCAGGTGGTGGAACGGTGGGAGAGGACAAGTTGAACGATGTCTGAGTCAGGGAGGGGCGAGAAGGAGGACAGAGGGGTGAGAGGTTTAGGTAGTGAGATGGGTGAGGGAGAGGTTGGGGGGAAGGAGTTGCGAATGACATCGACCTTCTCGTGAAAGAAGGATGCAAAGTCATCCGCGGTTAGGGAGGAGGGGGGTGGGGGAGGAGGAGGGGTGAGGAGAGAGGAAAACATAGAGTAGAGTTTACGAGGGTTAGAAATTGAAGATTGAATTTTGGAAAGAAAAAATGCAGACTTAGCAGAGGAGAGGTTAGAGGAGAAGGAAGCCAGGAGTGTGTGGAAGTCAGTCAGAGCTACAGGGGATTTGGATTTCCTCCATTTCCTTTCTGCTGCTCGCAGTTTCAGTCTGTTAGCCCGAATGGAGTCGGTTAGCCAGGGGGTGGGGGGTTGGAGGCGCGCAGGTTTAGTAGATAGAGGACAGTGAGAGTCAAAGGAGGAGGAGAGAGAGGGTAGTAGGGTGGACGATGCCTCCTCAGCAGGTAGGTGAGAGAAGGCATCAGTAGGGGGAAGGGAAGATAGAACAGTAGCCGACAGGGCAGCGGGAGAGAGAGAGCAGAGGTTGCGACGGACAAGGACAGTGGGAGCAGGTGAGGATGGTTTAGGCACAGAGGAGAGGGGGAGGGAGAAAGACAGAAAGCAATGGTCAGACACATGCAGAGGAGATACCATAATGTTGGGTGATGCGCAGTTCCTAGTGAAGATCAGGTCCAGGTGGTTACCGGCCTTGTGGGTGGATGGGGATTCAGCCAGGGTGAAGTCGAAGGACTGAAGCAGGGGGGGGAATGCAGAAGCCTGAGAGGTCTCCAGCGGCAGGTTGAAGTCACCGAGGAGTAAGACGGGAGTGCCATCCTCAGGGAAAGCGCTGAGTAGGCCATCCATCTCATCTAGGAAACTCCCCAGTTTACATGGCACAGTGACAACTGCACATCATTGTTCTTTATCGCCCTCCAGGTCCACTGGGGCAGAGATTCTAGAAGCGTGATGGTCTGGGGCTCTTTTGCTGGATCTAGAGTGACTGTTAGCCCACGTTAAACCATTACTAGTTCCCTGAAAAGGGCCTTTTTTAATAACTCTGAAATTGACATTATGTTTCAGTTTTTGGTAACCTAAACTTTTTTTTTTTAACCTCTGGCAGTTTACCGCTTACCTTTGTACCATTTCAGGTTATTCACTGGACTTGAACTGCTTAAATTTAAGTAAAAACTGGAAAACGGGGGTGTTCTAAAACTTTTGACCGGCAGTGTAAATGACACAGAAAACAGAAAAGTAGGCTAGTAGTTGCATGGTCCCTGTCAAAATTAATACCTAAATAAATAAACACATGTCATATTCAATGTCATATTTTATTCAAATTGAAACATGGTTAGATAGTTATCTTAAAAAAAAAATATATATATATATCAGGATTAGGTGTTTAATCTCTTATGCCGGACAGGAAGATGACAAACAAACAACCCTCTGGATGAATCTATCTTTAGTTTGTTTCAAATGCAAATTTTAGATGCAAAATGCAAATGCATACATTTTAAGGGGGTGGAGTGAGCATACTGTGATGTGATTTATGAGCACGTAACTCCGTTTTTTCTGATGCAGAATGACTTACGCGCCTTTTTCCTGGAGGCACTTATTGTGACCCGACCACGTGGTCATGGAGTGCGTGCCTATGCCCCTACTGGTTATCAAGTGTAATAATCAAAGGAATGACACCAATATTTACACCAACACTAATATTTGCTATAATAAAAAATGAATTAGAAATTAAAAATTAGAAATTAGAAATTATATTCGTATTAATGTTATTATTTTTATTAGCTTCATTATTTGTGTTAAATGTTATCAAACATTCCACATTAATTTATATTATAACATTGGATGGTATTAATGCATGGCCTGTATCCACTTTTTGTGATTCCTCTTGCACATCGACGGAAGATCCGCCAGTTGTTTCTGGATACTTCTTAGGTCTCTCCATTCATGTCTCAAGCAGGAATTAATTTTCAGGTGGGCCTGCACAAAAGTAACTAAGTAACCAAGAGCCAATTAGAACATCATATCTAATTGCTTGATTGAGTCATTGTTTGTCTGTTTGAGCGCACGCATTGCAGGTGCGCCTATGCATTGACTATGCATTTGTATGTTCTCTCCGTGAAATGTCATATCATCTGTATATATATAATAGTCAGATTAATCATAATACTGTTTTCACTGGTGAATGCAGACTTGTTTGACTCCGACACCGTATGTTCCGATGACAAAGCATGTATACCTATAACAAGATGCTGTTTATGATGGTCGATTGAATTTGTCTATTTGTTTACAATTCCATCGCTTATTAACTGACTTTCTATTTCTGTATTTCTTGTGTGTGTAACTGTTAAACATGCTCAGAGCCCACCAAGTATATTTGATTAAATTATTCAATTAGTCATGAGAATTTACGCCTAACAAATCAGCATTATTTAAAATACATACAATAAAGAAGAAATTAACGCCTGACTGAATGGGCCTGAGTTCAAAATGGGTGGCCCACTTGGCCACCCACAGCTATGCCGCTGGTTCCAAGTCGCTGACTTCTTGCTTGCTTGGACACACCGTAACTCATTGCATTCGCAATCCTGGCCCTCAGTTGTTTAGGTTTTTTTAACGGACACAACCACCCTTGCATGAGCCAGCCACAAAGAGTTCAGTGTCTAGTCTTGCACCAACACTTCCGGATTTTCCTGCCTCGTTCCCCTCTCTGTCTATTGCTTACTACAAAATTAACCAGGCATGTCTTTATATGTGGATATATTATACGTTAGTGAGGGCTGGGTTAATTTTTTTATGATTCCGCCAGCATCTAACGTGCAGAATGAGATATTTTTAAATCTATCTATGCTGTCCATGAACTAAATAGCTGAGTCTGAAGTTATCAAACTGTTTACGTTTCTTTTGCTTAACAAAAGTGACAACTTGGGGAATCATCAGTGACCACAGGCAGGTAGCCTAATTCATTTTTGCTGCACACAGTAGTAATTTACTCAATTGTAAATTGACTTTATTAAAATCAATGCAATCATTAGAAATGGGCTACAACATTTTAAGTTGAAGAGATAAATCACAATGTCAGCCTCACAGACTTGTAGTTGGAACCGCAACAAATGGTTCCATCCTCTTATATTTCCAGTGAAAGAACCACTGTTTATTTTAGAAAGATTTTATTATGATTGTGTGTGTCACGGCAGGGACCAGAAAACCAGGCGCGGACCCAGAAATGCAGAAACTTCTTTTATTAGGTGGACAGGCAAAGGTCAGGCAGGAGTAATCAGGGCAATGCAGAGATCCAAAGGATGGTCGGGGACAGGCAGAGTTCGTTGCGGGCTTCAGGGGTATCAGGGGCGGGCAAGGCGTGGTCAGTGGGCAGGCGAAGGTCGAAAACGAGAAGGCAGTCCAGGGAACACAGGAGGAGCGGAACGAGACTGGGGTAATGACGAACACTGGAGCACGAACACGAACACGAACACGAACACGAACACGAACACGAACACGAACACGAACACGAACACGAACACGAACACGAACACGAACACGAACACGAACACGAACACGAACACGAACACGAACACGAACACGAACACGAACACGAACACGAACACGAAGCAACAAAACGCTGGGAAACAGAGATAACGCGGGAGAGTAATGTGAGCATAACGCAAAGCACAAGACAATCTGGCAACGACATGGGAAAACACACAGCTTAAATACATTTAGAATAACGAGAAACAATCAGGAATAAACATGAATGCAGCTGACTGCAATCAGACACATGAGGAATTAAGTGAAAACGATAATACAATAACGAGACAATCAGGAAATGAACATGGGAAACGAACAGCTAACTACATCAGACATAACGAGAAACAATCAGGAATTAACAGGAATGCAGCTAACTGCAATCAGACACATGAGGAACAGGTGAAAACGATAATACAATGACAAGACTGGGAACAGGTAAGTGAAAGTGAAAACACGGACCAGACAACCAGGAAAACATGGAATAAATGAAAACACTTAATTACGGGGAACACGAACACGAGACGTGACAGTGTGTGTGTTTGTGTATACGTGTGCACAGACATACGCAAGCTGCATTTTCATTTGGGCATTTCAGCTACTGAGATACAGCAACAAAACCCCTTTAAAGGTATATATTTCAGACTATTTCAAAATGAAAGTTACCCATGCCTTTTAGCACCGAATAATGGGTTTTATAAAGGGAATGCAAACTCCAGGCAAATGCATGCTTTCCATGTGTCAGTATGAGCTCATTTAATTACATTCAGTTCCCAGGAACATGTCTCAAGTCAGAATATGTTTATCTTTGATTCTTGCATATCTGAGGGTTAGCAAAAAGCAGGTAAGTTCCAATAGTCAGAATTGGGCCTTAATGGGACGTGGTAACTCTGCCCAGTGTTCAGTTCATGAACCCACCCTCTCCCATCATTGGCTCAACAACACACACTCACTCGCAGATTCTTTTTTTATTTGTTTCAGATTTTTTCCCGTTTTTCTCCCAATTTAGTGGCCAATTATATCCTCTATTTATTTTGATTTGCCCTCCCCACACAAGCTCGCCGCTCGTCTCTACAAGGCATGCTAATTCTCAAAGGGCAGCGAACTCCGCTACTTTTGAGATGGAATTTGATCACCCATGTTCTGAGTCACCCTTACATGATTTTCTGTGAATTTGTGCCGGCTTACCCTCCCCCTGGGGCGGACAACCAAACGCCGCCCCCAATCGGGGCTCCCCACCAGGGCTGGTCTGGTACAGTCGGGTTACGAACCGCGACCGTGATAGGCAACTCACACTTGTAAAGGACAAGGACAACTATACGAATATGAAGCTTGTCTTTCATTCCAGGTACAAAATTATACAGCTGAATAGTTCTCAAAGCAAAAACAGGAAACAGGAGAAAGAAATTGAGAAAAAGTGGATGGGAAGAACTGCCTCGTGGCTCTCTATACCTCAGTGCAGATATACTCCCTTAACACCTTTAAATTCACCTCTAACTGGGTCAAAGCGATAGCAGCCCATCTTACAGATAGAATGGAATTTTTTAAAGGAGCATCAGATTCTTGTTACAAATGAGAAAAGCAAGTTATTTAGACTCTCTGAACCACCTGCTGCAAATGTACAATATTGCATTTTATTCAGCAGCAACTCTAGCCTTGACATGATCAATGCTTCCTTTGTCTTTCTTCACGTATCGAATAGAAAAATTAGCTTTTCGTCATGGATTATATGGTCAGTGCTTTCTTGCTACATTTTGAAACTTAGCCTAGAATATTGCTCCACCTCACTCTGGGAGGGAGAGGTTGACCTAGATTCCAAACGCAGAGTATCAACAAGGGGTGTGGCCAAGTACTTGGCCAAAATGAGCATTCATCACAGATATGGCTTCTCTGCTGAGCACCAGTTCTAAACAAGTCATTTTACCTATTATCTGCACACAGGGGAATAGCAAATAAAATTGACGGTTCTAACTTGACTTTCAACTAGAATGCCTGTAAAAAAAGGGAAAGGCAATCTTCTCTTGGCACAAAACATTACCTGACTTCTGACAAGTCATTGGTTGAAAGCCCTCAAATGACTGTCAGTCAGACAGCAATGTTCAACAAAATACACAATAGACTTTTGTTTAAACACGCACACACAAACATACACACACACAGACACATATTGCTTAAGGGAGGAGGCTAGTTGTGTATACAAATACAATAACACATTTCCATTTGAGGCAACTGTGAGAGCTGTTTTATTTTTGTCTGCTGTGTCAGTCCTGGATTCAATCAGCATCTGTCCTTAACTTTGACTTATATTTGTTTTCTTTTCTTTGCCTCTTTTGTCTTCAGTACTTTAGGGATATAATGTGTAAAAAGACAAAATATAAATAAGGTTTTTGCCCAGTGCAATGTTTGTTCCCATTAATGAAATTTATAGGAAATATATGTGGAGCAACACGCAATTGGGAATTAATTTTGTAGAATTACAGGATCATACAGCAGGAGGAGGTTCAGCAGTACCTATTTTTTGTTTTTTGTTTTATTGTTTCAGTTGAGGTCCTTGAGAATATTGTTTGATCTAACTGCTTCCATTGTTAGATCTTAGGAGCTGTAGTAAAACCAATCAGGCCTTGATTCTGTCAAAATCTGTCCTTAACTTTGATCGACTGTCAAATGCAAGTGTTTAAGTTAAAGCTCAGGATAAATGTTGACTTCCCCCACATCTCATGATCAATCTAATGGCTATGTTTGTTACCAAGTACAGATTAATTATTAACAATGCTTTCTCTACACGACCATAGTGTTCACACGGCATTCATGCAGTATCTGAGAGACCGCTCTATGCGACATCTGAAACTCTGAAACAGATTTTGGGGGTATTTTATGGGTTATAATCATTGGCAAATCTATCATAAATGTTTAATTACATTTATTTAATCAATTTCATCAACACCTGTGAGTGTGTCCCAGCACAAGTAATTAGTCTAGTTCTTAGTTGTAATATCTGATTCAATCAAAACGAATTGTGTGAAGGAAAAGTAATATGAAAATTAGAAAGTGACCCCTGGATTCAACCATCAGCACCAAGCCATCTTAAGTGAAAGTAATCTTAAATTAGCATTGCAAAATTGCACTATATTCATCTGTTTTATAGTTGTTTTTTTGTCAAAATAGCACTTTCCCTTAAGACGTCTTGTTAGTTTTGAAGAAACACTCAGTGTTTACAGACACATGGAAGTTGTTTATGTACCACCTAAAAAAAAATTGCCATGTTTTATTGCTTTACCGTGCAACTGTGCAAATTATTTATCTCTTCAAATAATTATTTGTGCACATTTATAGTTACCTTACATCATCAATTTTTAAAAGAATATTGTAAAGCAAACACTTCACTATTTTCCAGCTTTACTGTATGCATAATTGAAAGAAGACTGCCGATCCAATATGTTTGAAAGCAGACAACATATGCATGAGCGTAGGTGGGAACACCTCTGTTTCTGCCTGTTTAGATTGCATGCATGTGCTCAATTTGTTGGCACAGAGTTAACACTTGTCGCTGTCTACAATTCTGCACCTTTATTCCCTCATTCCCAGAAATCAGCACTTCAAGAAAAAGTACGGATCTGGTTGAAAATGAGTGATATTCTGCCATTATTCAATGGAAGAAAAGATGTCACTGATAAATATACGTTTATGGTGTCCTGCACTGGTGTGGTTAGGAGTGAATACTAATTACACCATTACCTCACAGATGGATAGAATAGTTACCTCACATTATTCATTTTTAAAAGAATGTCAGAAAGCAAATAATTCACTATTTGCCAGCTTTGCCGTATGGAAAATCAACAGAATAATTTCAATCGCAAACAACCAAAATATGTATGAGTGTAGGTGGGAACAGTTCTCACTGTTTGCATTGCATGTATTTGCTCACACTTTTGGCACTTAATTTACATGTTATGCTGCATTCTGAACACAAGTGTACACATTACGTACTCATGCACTTGGTAGTACGTACTGCCATGCATACACGTGAGCACGTACCATCAGGTATGTGAGATCACATTATGTACAAAAGTGTTTACATTTGCAAAACACTTTCACGTCATCACCTTGACATGATCGTTGACCCATATTTTGAGTACATTTATCAAACTTCCTGACATATTACAAAAGAGACTATCAATATTTCTAGTACTGTTATTTCTTGTCAATTTTGTTGAGAAAACAAAATTCTTCTTCAGTAATAAAAGTTGTACAAAACGTTCTTATGGACTACTTTCTTCTTCCACAGAAATTGTGTAGGTTGTGTCATATAACAAGGAACTCCAGAAATTACAAGTATGGCTGAAATAAGCGATACATGCAATGATATTCCATCCTCACAAGTACGAGATAATGCATCTGAGGAATTTCAGTCCATACTCGTTCTCACATACTCAAGTTTTGGAACAGTACTCGATATGTCAGCGACACATCTGTACTGCTAAGCGTTTGACATAGCATGCAACTATGTGTTTCGAAACACAGCCCTTGTCTTGCATGTGTGCCATCTACATTCATGCTAATTTATCCCATCAGTCCAGGAAATCAGCTGTTAAATGAAAAGCACAGATCTGCTTGAAAATGGGGTGATGCACTGCCTATAGTATTCAGGGTTGGGTGTTCTGACTGTGGTTGCCAGTTGCAGGAAGTACACAGGGGCCCTCGTGAAGCCCTTTCTGAACACCTCACTCACTTGTACAGTATATCATAAAGGAACAATCAAGCCATTGAAGCATTGAGCTTCTACATGCCATTTAAGGAACAATCATTGTCCACTGTGAGCAGAGGAACACCTGAAATCACTCCACACCGTAGTAGTAACCCAAGCCTCCAGTATTCCTCCCGTTACATCTCAAATGACGCATTCCCACTGCCCATTTGCAGGCTGCATGTTATGCCCTCCACGTGTGATTCATCAGACCCTCAGCGCTGACACGTGCTGGCCAGCATCCATCCTGTGGTCACCTGTGCCCTTCCGCAGACAGGAAGCCAGCTGAGAAGAGGTCCGTGAGTTTTGTTCCAAAAGGGAAAATAACTAGAGGTGACAATGTCAGGCACCACGAACACTAAGCAGCTAAATTCAGCAGGGCTGTGGCACAAAGTTATTGGAAGAGCAGGACAATGGAAAACCCCACTTCTAATCCTTTGAGGTTAGCATGCATAGAGCTCATTTCTAGTTATTAAGCACACCCTGTGTGTTCATGTCATAGTTGACATTGCACTGACCTGCTAAGATAGCCATGTGTGAGAAAGCTTTATACTGGTGCATGCAAATCTTTGAGGAGATGGGGGGGGAGGTGTTGTGCTTCACTACACAAACATGTGAGGCAAACAAATCTAAAATGTAAAATTGGACATGCTGTTACTTCCCTTACAGAATAGTTGATGTGCATATCGGAGAGACTGGGACCTACATTTAACAATAGACATAACATCTTCATTTTCTTCCCCAAGAATGTTCTATAACACTCTTCACTGTTTCTCATTCCCCTTCTCTAGTGCATGAGTGATGAGTGGATATTTCATGTATACCTCCCTGAAAGTCCAGTATCCATATGAGCCTTCCAGGTATGTACAGGTGTCCATATTCAACCATTTAACCCATTTTATTTTTTTATTGAAATGCTTTATTGAAATATTTCTTTACATATTTTTGTTGAAACCTTGTGCAAGTCCACTAACCTTTGTTTCTGTCTTTCTCCAATTCCCAGAAAGCACTGTGAAGCTGGCTGCACCAGTTCTGCCTCTTAGCACATGGTTTTCAATCTGCTAAAATGGGTATGAATTCAAATATGATTAATCGTTAGGCTTTTGTACTCTTTTACTTGCTTGGTTTTCTTTCATTTCCAGTCGATCCGTCAATTTCTAGTCTATTTTCAGGGTTCCTAGAAAAGTATAAAGACATTTTGTGGCAATAATAATAGTTTTAATAAATCAAGGGTATTTATTTTTTAGTCTGACATCCAGGATAATAAAATAAATCTACTGTTGACCTATACTCTATACCAGGGGTCTCCAATCTTATCCGAGAAGGGCCGGTGTGGGTGCAGGCTTTTGTTCTAGCCCAGCACTAAACAACTGATTAAACTAATCAAGGTCTTGATTGTAGACCTCGATTGGTGAATTAGCTGAATCAGGTGTTTTAGTGCAGGGCTAGAACAAAAGCCTGCACCCACACCGGCCCTTCTCGGATAAGATTGGAGACCCCTGCTCTATACCTTCAAAGGGCCATTCGATTTAACTGAGCAGTTTTTTGTTGATTCTCTTCAACTGTTGTAAGTAGGAAAAACATATAGGCCTATTAAAATGACATGTTGGGACATATATCCAATGACAGTCAAAGTACTGTACCAAAATCATATTTGCAAAAAAAATGTACTCATTGATCAGATATAAAGTATGTTTAACATGGTACATGATCCAGTTCCCCTATGCTAAAGATTTGCATTTACAATCATACAACTATTCCCAGAGCAACAATGTAATTTTACAGTCAGTTGGAAACATGAACCTTAAATAAATAAATGAACCAATGACTTAGCGGGGGTCTTTGCAACACATAAACAAAAAATAAACTTGTTTTGGAAGGACAGATTGTAGGTTATTTTTATAGCGGTCAGTAAGTGTCAAGTTAGCCTGATGTACAGTATATTCCATGATTCTGATACCCCTCTGCTCCTGTCATTGTTCTGTGTGGCAGAGAGGAGGGGGGCAGTGTTAGAAACGGGCTTTATACACAAACAGCTGGGTAGTGTGTTGGCTCACGCAGACACATTCTTGATGCGCAGAGCTTGCAGCATCTTCCCCCTCTGGCCCTGTCCCTCCCAATACCAGTGCACACATTGTGCACCTGGCTCATTCTGTGACCCCACTCACACAATACCCTCACACTCACAAACATGCAGATCCACGGTCATGTAAACACACACATCCATACTCACACACGCACACTAAAACACACACACAATCTTTAATACCCTCGCACTCACAAACATGCAGATCCACGCTCATGCAAAAACACACATCCATACTCACACACGCACACTAAAACACACACACAATCATTAATGCACACGCACACTCTTATGTGCACAGACACATACACTTACACAAATACACGCTCATATTTCAGTCACAGTCTCTGAGACAATCTTGATGCCAAGCTCCTCATCCTCATTAGTTATCCACTGATAGTCTCAGTATCCCTGTTCATCACAACCAGAGGTCCTACTGTGCAGAACACAATAAGGGACATTTTCTCACACACATACAGGCATTTTATCACCCGGCGGTAAACACATACAAGCATATAACAGACCAGGAGATAGCACACACAGACATTTAACTGAACAGGGGTTTAGCACATACATGCATTTAGCAGTGCCTGCCATGATAGCACATTCATTTCATGCATAAGTAATATGGTTGCGGGAACCCTTGAAAACATCCCCCGCCCCTCATATCATGAATTAACTTTTTTGACCTCTCCTTATGAGCCTGTTTCCAGGTATATGGATGCTCCTGGATCAAGACCTCAGGCATCTGCCCACATTTCTCCACCTGTGATTGGCACCATTGCTCCACCTGCCAAAGTCAAACCTGCAGCCAAGGTCAGGTGGCCATAGATGCCCGTCCCTGTCAAGGACCAATCAAGGCAGCCCTCTACTATGAGCACCCTGGAAGCAATCTCTCAACATCCTTGTGTTGAGCCCGTGAGCCATAGTAATAATATAATATAATATATGCCATTTAGCAGACGCTTTTATCCAAAGCGACTTACAGTAGTGAATGCATACATTTTTCAGTATATGTGGCCCCAGTGGGGATTGAACCCACAACCTAAGCGTTGCTAACGCCGTGCTCTACCAACTGAGCCACAGAGAACCACAACCATAGTTTGCTCAAATAGGGAATATGGCTATAGGATTTGATATTTTCTCTCAACCTCTATCCTTTTCTTGCTTTCTCTATTTGGAGAAAGGAAGGAAAATCCAAACATGAATCTCCATGAATCCTTTCAAGTTTTAACCTTCTCACTCATAGTCTCTCACCCAGAGTCATAAACAGGCTCTTATGATCCATTTTTCTCCCCCAAGCATGGCTTTCGACACACCACCTTTGGATTGGAGCTTCTCACATTCTGAGAGGGGCCTACCTTATCAAAACTGCAGGCCCAGATTCAGTCTGACCATGATGAGTTATGTCCTTAATCCAGAGAACTCCAGCATATATGCTTTCCCCCCAATTCTTACCAAATAAAATTTGTTTTCTGGTTTGTGGGTTTCTAAATTCCCTCTCGAAAACATACAACAAACAACAACAAAAACATAATAGGGATAATAAATACAAATATAATAATACGTAATTTTATTCTAATATTCATAAAACACCTAATGTAAATATGCATCTGGGTGATTTATGATTGCGTTTCAGAGCACAAATCAGATAAAGAATTAAAGGTACAGGTTTAATGTGACTCTACGGTGTATCTACGTCTGACCCTGTTATATAATTTCCTGTGGTATTTTAACACAGGCTTGAAGAGCTGAGAAAAGGACTATTTTTAATATTACCTTCAAATGGTACAGAATGCAGGTTAGATTTTAGACTGTGTTCTCCGTAGTTTTCGCGGTTTCACACATGAACTCTTATACTTTAAAGCTTTATTGGTGCGGATAAAAACATAACACCTAAAATCTGCATTTAGGTACATGTGACTTGAACGTTATAACACAAGTGAACAATTCCTGCATTTGTCAGGTAAGTAGAGAACAATCCTGTCGTATTTTCAGCTCCCCAAATTAAAACAGTCCTGTTACATATGTTTTCATGTATTCAGGAAAATGGTGTTAAGCGCCAAGTATAATTCCGAAAACGGAAACTGAATATGAATTATCAAAATGAATCACTATGATTCAATCTGAAAGTAAACACTTCATCAAAGCTATCGAAGCAGATGTCGGAGGTAAAAACAGCTGAGCGTGTATAATAACCTGTTGTTCAAAATGCGTCCTGTCAAACGTGTGGTTGCATATGTGAGTATATAGAATTAACTCTAGACTTATCAGTAACGCACACGCTGTAGTTCAGCACCAAAGAGCTATCCACGCAGTTGGAAACACAGCTTTTCTACGCACAATGCATGTATGCGTATAATTTTCATTGAGCCTCAATGCTCAATATCTCCCTACAGCGTCTAACAGAAAAATGTGCAACCCTCAACATACACTACTGTGGATTGTATAAGTTTTAATGAAGTTTGCTTCAAATTCGAGAGCAGTGCGGTAAATAAGGAAAAGAAAACACGCACACACACACCAACACAATTGCATAGTGTTGGACAACAGACAGACTACGTAATTTAAATTTGAGGTGAAAATCCTTCTAAAAAAAACTGAAGGCGATAATTCCATTGAGAGCAACGAGAAAAGCACGCATATCATCATCCCGCGCGCCATCTGCAAACTTCTGCAAAATACCAAGGTAGTCCCCAAAAAAGGTGGCGAGTAAAGTGCTGGCTCGACGCGAGAAGTCGAGTAGGATGCAAAACCGTAGGGTCCGATTCAGGGGAACATCCATCTGCCTTGATTTTCAATGAAATGAAGGCGTTGAATGCGAGGCAAAGGGGGGGAAAGTGGTACCAGGCGCAGGAGGAAACGTCCATACGTGCTTTATCTTAGTGGCTGTGACGTGATATTGCAGCCCCAGTCCCGGAGCTCGGCAAGCGAGAGAGCGCTTCCTATCTCCCTCTATACTCAGTATTCAAACATCTTCCCTCCATCAGCGAAGGATTTTTTGTCTACCTGCTGCCTGTCTCTAATATCTCTGGAGAGAGTATAAGCGGTTGTAGAAGACCCATCTCGATACCTTAACATTCATTTCACTATTTTTGGTGCAACCCTGTGGTTTTCTCATTCTGTTTACTTTAATTCCCGGCGCAGTAAATTGTTTTCCTAACCTTTGATATTTCTTTCTATCGCGGTCTTGTGTGGCGTTCGCTCGTACTGTTTCCCTTTTTTGTGGGGGAAAAAGAAGGGAGATGAGACCGACTGGAGCCTAACGTATTTTTCGTCTATTGACCGTCTTGTTGCACTGGACTTCAATCGTGGGCAATGGGAAGTATTGATTCGCAAGAAGGCTGCACATTTTGTTGTTATTTCTGAAGGATGTGTGCAAGTATGTTGGAAAAATAGCCATAGTTTCCGGAGTGTAAGGTAATTTTCAGAATTATTATTATTATTGTTGTCATTATTATATAGCCTACTGTACTGCATCGAGTCCGAGACAGACCTGGGAGATTTAGATAGACAAGTGCCCAAGACACGAATCTATGGACACAGCATCGGTTTTGGGCATTTAGTTGGAAAGTTAACATATTCAGCAATACAGAAACATATCTGTGTGTCATATTGTTCGCTGTTTCGTGTGAATAGATTTAAACTGCGGCGATGTCGTGTCTGGGAGTCGTCCACTATTCTAGGGTTAATAGGAAGTTAAGAGGTGAAATTCTGTGCGTTTTAATGTAAAAACGGCAAAGAATGGAGTTCTGGCGCCGACTAGGTTTCATGAAATTCGAGTCGGCGGTAGGCTTGCTTTTATCATTTTAATACTTATCCCCCCTAATAATTTATCAACGATTACAGATCATTCAGCCATTCTGCACTGTCTCTTACAGCTGTGGTTTCGTATGGCCATGCACACAATTTCAATGTTTCTAAAATGTCGCAGTTGTTTCAAGTAGCTACCTACTCTCGCACTCAAAATGCGAAATGATAAAGCAACTGATGGATTCGTCAGAATGTGCTGGGGGGCTGCGTGTTGCGTCCCACATAAACGGCTGTAACATAAAGACGAGAATCGCTGGGCATCGTAATATCGTAATGCAAGAGGAACCCCAATGCAGATCATTACATTATGCAAACACTTGTGCATCCAGTAAAAATGCTCAGTTCTCAGTTTTTAGAATAGCTGAATCTCAAGACACCATCTTCTTTACACCGAATTTCAACGCCTACACGGCACAGTGGCACTGCACAGCTGCATTGCCTGCAGGATTAATGCAATCAGGACATCGCATAGCATTTTTCTCTCTCTCTCTCTCTCTCTCTCCCTCTGGAAAAGTGTTGGTGCTAGTCTAAATCTATTTATCAGACTGAAGAATGATGCACAGTAACGAATATCATTAGCTACCTGTTAAGGATGAGAAATTCCCCATTTATTTAAAAAGGGGGCGGGGGACACGGTCCGTGAGTTAGCACACGATTCGGGTCCACTTGGTAACTGTCTGAGACGTGCTCCAGTGTATCACAGACCGTATAAGGGAAGAGCAGTTCTTTTCTGAAGACACAGGTTAGGGGTGGCCTCGCGCTTGGCATTGCAGCAGGAAGTAACGGAAATCTGTTTCAAAATCTAAGATTAAATGTCATGGACACGGATTTCATGATAATTCCAAGATTTACCGCATTATTATTATTATTATTAGCTAGCCTACTACTACTATTATATTAAATCGTCAATATATTTGGGAGAATGTTATAGTAGAGAAGTAGTTATTGTGGATCCATTATTTATATCCTACAATAGTAGGCTATATATTTAGCAAACATAACGCTTTCTTACTACAATACATTTTATATTGCGAATACATTTGATCGATTTCGGTAAATATTGATAACTGTATGGGTACGTGAATGCACTTATATTTTCACATCGCAATATTTGCTGTAACTGAATATTCAGTGTATGAAAATGCAATCATATTAGCAAATAAAATGCAAACATCCCTGCCCAGGTGCATGGGTGGCGCCTGTCCATATTATCCTGCATTCAAATAAAATTGAAAGCGTATTTCATCAGCGATCTGATCAATGATCTCTCACAAACGCACACACACACACACACCTATATATGGTATATATATAAATACACCCAACTGTCGGCTGTATTTATACCGTTCTCCACCACAAATTGTATCTCGGAAATCCGTTACTCCCACACTGCTCGCGTGTTCGTGCCCTCCAGACAAAAGTCAATGGGGCAAATCATTTAGTAAATAACTAGTAAAACAAGCTATATTAATATCTTGTCGAGTCCTTGAGAAAGGGTTTGTAATCTTTTTAAAAGATTGGAACCACAAGGTGGCAATGTTTGCCCAAAATTCGTTTTATTTCTTCAGAGGAGAAAAAAGGAAACGTCGCGTTGTGATGCACTGCAGCCTGCCAGAGACGTAGCTAGGTACCCGCTGTTGTCCAGTAATTGATTTGGTCTGTGGAGCTGTTATATCCTAGTGGTCCTATGGTTATAAATGGTGTACGAATGATTAGGTAATCAGATTAAAGGAGCAAATGTTCAGTGCAGTACGACGTCTAATCGTATTTTTTGGAAATCCCTGAGTGTGTTACTTGCATTTTTATTTCCCTCTTGCAGGCCAAATGACATAGGATGAAGGCTATTCGTAACCTGTTGATTTATATATTTTCCACCTATCTCCTGGTAATGTTTGGATTTACTGGTGCCCAAGACTTCTGGTGTTCCACTTTGGTCAAGGGGGTTATCTATGGATCTTACTCGGTGAATGAAATGTTTCCCAAGAACTACACAAACTGTACCTGGACGTTGGAGAACCCCGATCCTACCAAATACAGCATCTACCTGAAATTGTACAAGCGTGATCTGAGCTGCTCAAACTTCTCTCTGTTGGTTTACCAGTTTGATCATTACTCACACGAGAAGATCAACGAGCAACTGAGAAGCAACGAGTCTATAATGTACGTGTGTGATTCCAAGAATATTTATATATTTTTGCAGTACGACAAGAATTTCGTTCAACTTCGCCGGGTGTTCCCTTTCGATTATACTGGATTGATACAAAAGAAAACGGAAGAGGAACAGAAGTCTGTGTTGGAGTTCTTAGTTTTGAACAAGGCGAGCCCCAGTCAGTTTGGGTGTCAGGTGTTGTGCACTTGGTTGGAGAACTGCCTTAAAACGGAGAAGGGGACGGCAGAAACGTGTGGAATAGTGTATACAAAATGCACCTGTCCGCAGCATTTGGGCGACGGAGAGTCGGAAAACGCGCTCGTGCTCAACAACGTTGTCTTGCCTCTAAATCCTCAAACGGAAGGGTGTCTGACTCCGCAGCTCCGCACTGCGCAGGTCTGCAATTTAAGCGCAGAAGCAAAACGACCCGCCAAGGAGGGTGAGTACATTTTCCTCGCCATAAGGTGACGTATTACCTCTGGTTCTGGGCAATGTTTGTTTGTGTGTAGAACAAATGCGTGTTGTCTGACTTAACTGTGCACGTCATTTAAAACGCTTCCAATCCACCCCCACCCGCCTCCCCTTAATAAGAGTCCAGTTGCGACTTGAGGAACAAGAAGCGCAATTGTCTCATGTAGAGCGAAAGTGTTAAAGGCCTCGCCAAGAAGAGGAGTGGGCGTATAACAGACTTCTGCAACATCCTTGCACAGCTTAGTTTACTGAACATAGGCCTTTGAATTAAAATGTCAGGTTATGGGTTGATATTTGACATTGATTTGGCATGTTAGTACATGCAAGGAGAAACCATGTAGCAACATAATTGTACTCATATTGCACAAGCTCAAAGTGCCCTCTGTGGACCATTACTTCCCTAGCAATGCTGGAATATCTTAAGTATCCAATCTGAAAACTGATGTTTGTATGGATGTTTTTACATGCTTTCGTTAGCATTGCAGCTGGAACACTCTGTCCAGCTAGGCCTCTCTACACAAGATCAGCCCGGATTAATACGCTTATGGAAAGAAGATGCTTATTCCGAAGAGGAGAAAAATAATGCTCTCTTACTGTCTTGCAACATATTCTGCCGGTATGGCCACCATCTCTGTGATGCCAAGGTCCAGATTCAGTCCAAATGCAAAGTCCTTTTCCAGAACTTTGTAAACCATTTAGGCTCATGTCATGATTTACTTCACAAGAGCAGTATATTTGGCAACTGGTGGCATAAATGCACATAAATGTTGCAAAATGAAAAACACAATATTTACTTAAGTTCACTCCTCTTCTCTAAAGGATAAACAATTAAGCCTACCTTTGCTGTATTGTGTGCGCGTGTATGAGAGACAGAGAACGAGTGTGTGAGGGTGAGAGAGTAGAGTTCTGTACTACGTATGATTATTACATTGCCCTACATAGTGAGTTTGTTTGACAGAACATTTTGGTGGCATGTCCAAGTAGATTGGACCAGGGCCAGATCTCCACATAGGCCGACAAGGCCTGGGCCTAGGGCTCAAACGTTGCATGAGGCCCGGAATTATGGGGAAAATATTCATATTGATATTATTCTTTTTATTATTATATATATATTTAAT
This sequence comes from Aldrovandia affinis, assembly GCA_029706075.1. NCBI lineage: Eukaryota > Metazoa > Chordata > Actinopteri > Notacanthiformes > Halosauridae > Aldrovandia > Aldrovandia affinis. The sequence continues at coordinate 8,383,535 of JAINUG010000018.1, read as the reverse complement.
TTGTTTACATTTTTTTCCTGTTTTCATCTCAGTTTGGTAGCAAATTACACCTATTTATTTTGATTTACCCTCCCCACACGAGTCGCTGCTCGTCTCTACGAGACAAGCTAATTCTCAAAGGGCAGCAACCTCTGCTTTCTTCAAGATGGAATTTCCCCACCCACGTTCTGGAGACTCCCTTATGTGCTTCACGGCAGACCCGAGCTGGCTCACCCTCCCTCCTCCCCCCTCCCCCTGGGGTGGACAGCCAATTGCCACCCCCGATTGGGGCTGACGACCAGGACCGGTCTGGTAGAGACGGGTTTCGAACCGCATCACTTACAGGCAGCGCACACCGTATTAGACCAGCCAAAATATGGTGCATTAGACCTCTACGCTATCCGCCGTCCCTGATATTATTTTTTAATATTTTTATTATTATTATTTTTATTTTCTTTACATAATTCATATTACACTTACATGCCTAATAAATATATATTTATCACACAGGATCCTTATTATTACTATTAGTAGTAGTAGTCTTAAAAAATGACGCAAATTAAATCATATCTCCAATCTAATGTTAAATCTAAGAACTCCATCTCCCAGAATGCTATGCCGGGGGCCCCAAAACGGAGTATCCTAGGTGCAGTATCCTATACCTGTTTTCCTATATGGAAAAATCACATGAATTGTGATATGTAAATCACATGAATATCTGTGAAGTAAATGTGACAACATGTGATAACATGTATGATAAACATTACTACGTAATCACATGATATACACATATGACAACATGTGTAAAGATGGGGTATATGTGTTTTTAACATTTGAAATTCTTGTGATATATCCATAAGGGATATATCCCCTCCTCTCCAAGTTCCCATTGTTAAAAGAAAGATAAAAAAGTCCCATTAGAGCTAAGTTTATGCACACTTAGATTTTTCTAAATAATAAAATAATAATTATTAGCCACACCAATTAAGGTCAATTAAAATGTGGTCCCTGATCACACACTAACATATAAAACAAATCTCGTGAGAGAGGTGGGCACTAAGCTCTAATCTCTAACCTCTCCCCTTCCCATTTCATATGTATCCTGTTATTCTGTAAACCCGCTCCTTATGACAGACTGACAAATTTTACGTGCAGTTTTTGTTCTTCCTTTTTTTCCACTGCCACTGAGTGAGACTGATTGTGTCATTTCATCTCAATCGCACAGGTGCTCTGAATGTTTGTATTTACATGGCCATCACCTCTGACATGCTAATGAAAGAGGATCTGTCAGGCCTGCCCATTGGAAGGGTCCTGCAGGAGTGCTAGTCTACTAGACATAAAAGAAGGTGTAACAAAATGTAATGAGAGCTCTTGTAGAGGTTTGTGTGCAAATCTGTGTTGACAGATGTGCATTCACTCCAGCACAATGATCCAAATATAATTAATCGGGCCTTAAAAGATAAATGAAAACAAACTTGCAGGGTGATCACTGTGACACGCTTTCCCTACTCTCGCTGAATAATAGCACCCGTGGGAACAAATGGCGGCTTTGTAGTCGAATGGTACGCGGAACCTTAAAATCACTCAACTCAAATTCAGTTTAGCTAATAGCAAGTTCCCTCCTCTGTCAAACATAAATTGAGCTTTCGGATGGAGCCAGATGGAATTCATTCTATCTCTATAAAACCTGAGTACAGAAAATGTACCCATCCACCCCACCTCTCACAAAAAAACCCTTTCAAAATGATTTCTGTTTTGTATCTTTTTACCTTTGCTTGATGTACATGCTAAGAAAGGCTCCTAATTTTAGCAGCTTTTCTGGTTTACGTTTGCTAAGACGCTTATTTTCCGGTGCTTTTCTTAAACATTGATATCACAGTTGTCCCAAAGATAATTTCAAAGAGAGAATGGTCTATCCTGCAATTTGTCACTGTCGGTCTTGTTGAAAAAAACCCATAATTTCCGCCTCACTGTAGTAGACTACTGTGAATAAATCGCTGTAATCTTTTTCTGGACGTGATTTGAGGTGAATCCTTTTTATGTAAATCTTTGAAAAGATTCTTTTCGAAATCAAAGAGGACAAAGACATCCCTGAGCAGGATATGATGTCATTTATACTAAAAATGTGCTCAAAAGAGACATTTTAGCATTATTCTATCCACATATTTACAACAGCTTAAGAGAGACAGATTTTTTTAAAGGGTTTCTCTAAAGCTTCTATTTGTAGTGGAGGTTTTTTTTAATCCGTTTCCATCTGGATAACCAGAGGATCACCACTGGTTTAAACGAGCAGTGGTGAGATCATCGGCTGTGTGTAGGAGCAGCAGAGTGAAAGACTGAGAATCGCTCACCATTCACAAGGCATCCATTTGATGAAAAATCGTTTCCCTTTGATCTCCTCCTGGTGTGGCAGCAGAGATTGGCTTCCAAAAACAATGCAGTAAAGAGCCTAAAGTATATGAGCAGTCTGTCCCTCGCTATTCAAGACAAATAAGTACCCCGTTTGTGGAGCTTTTTGATGAATGAGACTGCAATATAAAGGTGGAAACTTGTGTTTAGATAACTTTTTATAACAAGAACACTTAGGGAGAATTTGTAGCCTTTCTCTAACAATGACACATCTGAACTGCAACTTTGGGATATTTCCAATGTGTGCTGAAAATAATTCTACACAATAAAGCCATTTTATTGTACTGAGGCTGTAATAAAGTAGCCACAGTGATTACAAGTCATACAGGTGTTGGTGCATTACTGAATCCATCACGTCAGAATTATTTTTCAGATGTAATTATTCATTATTAAGTAGAGAAGGGTTTTGAAGAGTGTTGCTGGTCGGTATCTCATGGAGACAAAATTGCTGCACCGAGAAAATGATTTTTCAAATAATTTGGAAATAGCTGGTCCAGTTTGGTTGGAACAAAACAAAAATGACAGATGAAGATGTTGATAAATGCACTTATTTTTTGTACTTGAACATTAAATAATGAACATTAAATAATTAACATAATACTGTAATGGATTTCTATCTTTTTTATAATGCACACTATCATATAATATCATATTAAATCATACAGTATAATAGCATTACTGTATGAGAAAGGGAAGCTGTTGTCTTTTGCATTTGCAGTTCTGGGATGTATTTTTTGCTCTGGCAAATATTGCTAAATGAAAAGCTCCATATAGATTGCAAAACATGTTTGTTTATTGAGTGCGTTAGGGAAAAGCACATTTAGTTACAATGACAGTTTACTGGCTTTAGTTCTGTGCATAGCTTGTCCTCATATTTATTTGTGTACATAAATAAAATAAACATTTTTAACACAGTAAATGAAGGTTTCTGGTGGTTCTGTTATGGTGTGGGGTGCATTTTCCTGGCATAGTTTAGGTCCACTCAACCACCTTAGAGGGCAATGCCAATAAATACAAAGCCATTCTGTGTGATCACCGTCATTCTATGGTGAAGCATTTCTATCCTGATGGGAGTGGTCCCTTCCAGGATGACAATGCCCCCATAGGGCATGAGTGGTCACTAAATGGTTTGATTAGCAAGAAAACTATGTAAACCATATGCCATGGCCATCTCAGTTACCACCATCAACAAAACACCAAATAATCAAATTTCTTGTGGAAGAATGGTGTTGCATCCCTCCAATAGAGTTCCAGATACTTGTAGAGTCTATGCCAAGGCGCATTGAAGCTGTTGTGTATATAATCTCACACATACATTTACAATGTCATTTACAGTTTTTCATAGAGTAAAAGCTGCAGAATGTTTAGAATTTACATTTTACATTTTTCTATTCTAAGCATTTAGCAGACGCTCTTATCCAGAGCAACTTCTTCAGAGGTGGTTCTGTGTGGCTCAGTAGGTAGAGCACGGCATTGGCAATGCTTAGGTTGTGGGTTAAATTCCCACAGGTACCACATATACTGAAAAATGTATGCATTCACTACTGTAAGTCGCTTTGGATAAAAGCATCTGCTAAATGGCTTATATTAATATTAATATATTAACTTACAAGATGTGCATCAATACATGGTATGATCAATCATTGTTCGCGCAAGAGATCAGTGCAGTAATAAATCAATTGACATCATTGTTGGTAGCTGCATACCATACCTGTAACACTGGGAAGGAAAAGGTTAGTAATTTTTTTTTTAGAAAGTTTTAAGCAAGGATACATATTACGAGAAGCAGTATTGACCATGCAAGCAGTGGTGATGACAATTGGTTAGAATACAGAATTCAGTGGTAGTGGAGTCTGAAAAGGTGGGTTTTGAGTCTCTTGCGGAAGATGGCAAGTGAATCCGCGGTCCTGACCGAATGCGGAAGATCATTCCACCACCGAGGGGTCAGGACAGAGAAGAGGCCAGACTGCGAGGAGCAGCTGCCAGGCGCCTGGAGGGATGGGACAGTCAGTTTGCCAGAGGAGGCAGAGCGGAGGGGTCTGGCTGGGGTGTAGGGTGTGATGAGTGTCTGGAGATAGGGGGGAGCAGTTTCTCTAGCTGCTTGATAAGCCAGCACTAGGGTTGTTACATACACTCAGATTCAAGTCCCTTAGGATAGGGATTCTGCACATTTGATTCCACAGTCATGGTTTTGGTCATGTTACATGACAGGGACATAGACTCTTTTGCCCATAGAGACTGACATTAGAAAATATTTCATTGGCAACATCAGCATGGCCAAACCTGCTGGTACTAGGTCTAATAGACCTTGGGAGTACATGTGACAATGGTATCTGTGACGATACTACTCTGCTCACCAGAGAGAGCCTCCATTTTGTGGATGTATCTAATCACCATCAATTACTGAATGTTGATTGTCTAATGATTCATATGACAAAGCAATTAAAGTTCAAAAAAGTCATTGTCAAACGCCACATGACAATCCCTGGACTGGAGCAGAGCAGCTGATGGTAAGTAGCAGAGGAGTGAGGTTTGCCGGTCTACAGACCGGATCTGAATTTTTTCTGTCTCTCCCCCCAGACACGGGAGAGAGACAGTGGGAGAGCAGGTTAAAATAAAATAAAACAAACACAAACACAAAGTTTGCCCTACTTGCTGCGAAGCTTTCGGGCAAAAACAATTAACTAAAATAAGAAACTAAAATAAACAATAAATGAAAGCCCCGCCTCCTCCGAGGGGGGAATTCCCTTTCCGGGAACACACAACAAACAGACAGTCAGTGGCTTTCCACACCGCCTTCATACATTCACATTAAACACACATCAACACTCACCGAGACAGGGTAGAACTCTACGCACTGTCCCGACACACACTCCACACACATCTCAAGACACCGCGCCTCCTCAGACCGGAGTTCCCCTAGAACCTCCTCAGGCACACACATATCCAGTGACCTTTCAAGTGCTTCCCAAACCCATGCACACAGACACTCGAACCTTTCAGTCCAAGTTCTCTTTTATCGCAAACACACAGAGACCCTCGCCACTCCTCACAGTGAGAGTTCTCTGCCAACCAGTCCCGAGACACTCTCCACTCTTTCAGTGAGAGTTCTCGGGCCATTGTCCAGAAACACTCTCCACTGCCCGAGTGCAAGTTCTCCAATCACACCAAGGGCGAGAGGCGGACCCTATTTCAGGGCGCCCTCTCACTCTCTTTCACGATCACACCAAGGGAGAGAGGCGGACACTCTTAGTGTGCCCTCTCTCCCTCTTTCCCACACACATAGGAAGCACTCTACTCACTTTCGACAAACGCACACAGAACTCCACATAAACTCCACACAGACTCTGCCTCCCAGAAACTTGGATTACAGACACGCGCCACCATGCCCGACGGAGTCACATCAAACACTCCACAATAATTCACAATATACGCATGCATATATTCCAATTCCACATCAATTACCAATGAACACTAATTAAATAATAATTAAATCAACTATGGCCTTTGGAGCAACCTTCCGGGCGACAGTTCACTCTCGCACCCCGTGAGAGTGCCAAACCTGCCCCCGGAAAGTCTCCCTGCTCCAAAGGTCTCCACAACATGTAAAATCAAAGGCAACCATGCCACTCCCATGTTGCTGAGACCGCCCTCCACAGTAATTATATATATATATAAATAAATACAAATGAAGACATCAGAGGCGGCACGGTGGTGCAGTGGATAGCACTGTCGCCTCACAGCAAGAAGGTCTCGGGTTCGAATCCAGGCCGGGGGCCTTTCTGTGCGGAGTTTGCATGTTCTCCCCGTGTCCGCGTGGGTTTCCTCCGGGTACTCCGGTTTCTTCCCACAGTCCAAAGACATGCACGTTAGGCTAATTGGAGAGTCTAAATTGCCCGTAGGTATGAGTGTGTGAGTGAATGGTGTGTGTGCCCTGCGATGGATTGGCGACCTGTCCAGGGTGTATTCCTGCCTCTCGCCCGGAACGCATGCTGGGATAGGCTCCAGCCCCCCGCGACCCTGACCAGGAATAAGCGGCTTAGACAATGGATGGATGGATGGATGAAGACATCAGGACTCTTCCAAACCTGGTCTCCACTTTAAAATGCAATGAAACAACCCTTACTGTGAGAACTCATGTACCAGCAAATTCCGTAAATCAAATATGATTAAAATAAACCAAATAATTTGACCCTGTTGAAGGCATGCTGCATGTATACATATCAGGGTTGGGGTCAATTCAATTCAGTCATGTTCATGAATAAAAAAATGCCCAATCGGGATTTTTCAATTCATGAATTGAATTTCAGTTTATTTCCTGAATTGACTAAATTGAAATGCGATTGACCCCAGCCTTGGCATACATTGCAAGTCCCTCACAATCCTCCTTAATCTTTAGATCAGTGGAAAGATGAAGGGCCTCGTGTGGCTGGAGCTCGGTAGCCAGGGGAAGAGTAGCATCTCGGATTGCCGTCTGGTCACTGGTTGATCCTGCCTCTCACCGTCGGAGGCTGTCAAAGCTCTGTCGCTCCTTTGGTTTGTGAGGGCTCTGTGTCTGCGTGGGTTGCGGGGTCCAATCCTGAGGGCTGGATTCTGTGAGGATTGACACGTCAGGCCATTCCCTCCTGTATCCTAGCTCTCGTGTGGCACCCAGGTCCACAGGACAGGGACTCGATGCTAACGACGCAGAGCACAGGGCAGAGAGGGAGATCTCTCCAGTGTCCAATGGCATAATTCACAGCAGCTGTGGGGGCCAGATCACTGCAGTGTGGGCAGTGCGGTCCCTCTCCACACGCAACTCCTGCTGGTGGTGTGGGGGAGGTGAGGGCTGCGTTCTGCATTCATTTCAGGCCTTTGGACACTGTGTCCTTGTACAGGGATTCTTACCATGGCACAGAGGCCTGTTTTCAATCAACATTTGTCCCTAACTTTGACTAATAAATAAATAAAAGTATTATGGGGCTTTGTTCAAAGCATGTAACAGCAATAACCAAAATTACCTACTCAAAACTGATCACTGAACTTGTCAAACTCAAATTAATATATTTATTTGTCCAAAGTTGAGGAAAATTGTGGTTGAATGTGGTGAATTCAACAGTAGGCTCCGTTTTTATTAATACCCTTAATAAAGATGAACAAAATAGATTGTTTAAAATAAACTATATAAGTAATGAGGTATATTTTATACAAAAAAAAAAAAATTATATTCTTTAATAATAATGCATTGGCACAAACCACTATCAAACAGTTCACAAATTTAACTTTTTTTCCCAGAAAAATCAAGAATCACAAATATTCACCCCCTTGTTATCAGTACTTTTTGCTTCCTCCTTTGGCCATTATAACAGCAAGTAGCCACCGTAGTGTCGTATGAGGTTATGGAACTTCTTGGGGGATCCTCAACCATTCCTCCATGCATAATTATTCTACTTCATAATTATTCTACTTCCTTCAGATTCTTGGGTTGGCATTTGTGGACTGGTTTTTTGAGTTCAAACCACAAATGTTCAAATGGATTCAGGTCTGGAGACTGAGGTGGCCACATCAGGACATTGATCTTGTGTTCTGTCAACCATTTCTTAGTGTCTTTGGATGTATGCTTGGGATTGTTGTCTTGTTGGAAGGTCCATCTGCGGCCAAGGTGTAGCTTACTGGCAGAGAGAACAAGGTTTTTGGACAAAATGTCTTGGTACATGCTGGTTCATGGTTCCATCTATAATCAGGGCCCCAGGGCTTGTGGATGCAAAACAACCCAAAAGCATTAAAGATCCACTACCATGTTTCAACATTACTTGCATTTGGACACCAAACATAATGCTGATGTGCATGTCCAAAAAGCTTTTTTCAGTGAATTGTCTTCAAAAGAGGCTTCCTTCTTGCAACTCTGCCATAAGTCCATTGTCATGTAGGCATTGTCGAATGGTATACACCTTGTAACCCCAAGATGCCAGGTTGTTTTGGAGATCTTGAACTGTGACCCTTGGACTCCTTTTTGCCTCTCGAACCATCCATCTCACTAAACGTGGGGGCAAGATAGACTTGCGTCCTCTACCTGGCAGGTTAGCCACTGTTCCAGTGGCCTTAAACTTCCTAATAATTGACACAACAGTGGGAAGCATTATCTTTTAACTTTTTAGTTTGTAGAGGTCAACAACCTTTTGTCTGATGCTTTCAGTTAAGTTGTTATTAGCCTTTCACCATGATGATGGCTGACCACAGTATTTAATATATAATATGTAATATAATATATGCCATTTAGCAGATGCTTTTATCCAAAGCAACTTACAGTAGTGAATGCATACATTTTTTAGTATATGTGGCCCCAGTGGGAAACGAACCCACAAACGTGTTTCAAATGTGTGTTCCCTTCTTTTTATACCAAAGGGAAAAAAGGATACCATTGTAGGCCACTATATAGTTACATAATATTCCAATGAACTTCAAATAAGTTGTATATTTATAATATTTGTTTTTGTTGGATTACATTTAAAAAAATAGTTAGGGGTACATTTTTACTTACAAGATATACATTAATACATGGTAGGAACAATCATAGATCGTGTAAGAGATCAGTGCAGTAATTGACCCTTCGCTAAACCACGCCCCAAAACGCAGACTGGCCAATCACAGCGCAGCATAGGACAGGGTCTGACAGAGGTCCGACAGTTTATGGCAGCGCTCCGTTGACTCTGACGGAAAAGTTTGAGATTTTCTTCATTTTCGAGCTGGTTTTGTGGACTTTTAGCTAGTTATGGTTAAATGTTGTGCCTGGGGCACTTGTAACAGTGACACTCGTTACCCGGAGAGGTTGGAAGGAGATATAAGTTTTTTTCCCTTTCCAAAACCAAAATCAAATCTTGAAAAGTGTTAGCCAGCTAAGCTAATGTGGCTACGGTCTGGATATACAGCTCCGGGTTGCAATGTTGGTAAAGTTAGACTAAATGTTAGCTTTGTTATTCGTGATCCAGCCAGCTTGCTAACGTTAAGATGTTACAGTCAAGCTCTAGAAAACCAAGTGGGTAACGTTACCTTGATGTCAAAATGTAATACTATTTTTTCATTACTATTTCAGCACTTTGTCAATGGGAAGCCCAGTCCCGAGTACCCAAATCTTGTGGAGGACTGGGCTGACACACTGCTGATATTTTTTGCTTTACAGAGGTCCAGGGTATGGATAAGTCCGATGAGATGGGCGCAGAAATATATAAAAACGTTATATAGGCCTACTGCTTTCGCTTTTTAATGATTGTAATAGTGAATAGAGACCTACCCAGCTGTCCTCTGTCTCAATCGCCAGGTGATGTGGTGGTTCACTTTTACTGATCTGTAGGCTTTCGCTTCTATCTTAATTTTTTTAACGTAATTTTGTTGCTGAGTCAGTGTGATATCTTGAATATAACCTTCTGTCTGCTTCTATCTGAAATCGCTTTTTCTATTTTCCAAAAATTTGACAATATTTCTCCAGGGAGTGCAGTTAGTGACGGTGGGAGCGCCAGGCTGGCTCTGAAAGCTTGACGGACTTAGCAACAGTAACTAAGGGGGCCGTGGTTTAGCGAAGGGTCAATTCAGGCAGGCACCTGCGTACCATACCTGTAACACTGGGAAGGAAAAGGTTAGTCATTTAAAAAAAAATTTTTTTTTATTAAGTAAGCAGGGATACATAGTGTTGAGCAAGTAGGCAGTGGTGATGACAATTAGCTAGATGTACAGAATTCAGTGGTAGTGAATGTTTTTCTGAACAATTGTATTAGTAATGTAATTAATAATTGCTATTCTCATTAACATTCTCATTAACAACATAATAGGTTAATATTGTAGGTTATTTCTGTTGTTTTTCATTAGCTACAGACCACAAATTTAAAACCACATTACCCTAGCAAAACTCACAAAAAATCTTTAGTTAGCTATTTGTTTCAATAAAACATTTTTTAATAATGTCTGTAACAAAATACACTGCCCTTGATAACAATATAAAGATACAGAACACTCAATATCCACAGACATTTAACCTAGCTGTGCTCTCTCTCTCTCTCTCTCTCTCTCTCTCTCTCTCTCTCTCTCTCTCTCTCTCTCTCTCTCTCTCTCTCTCTCTCTCTCTCTCTCTCTCTCTCTCTCTCTCTCTCTCTCTCCCCAATATGGCGGCTTTACAGATGTATCGCTGCAACATACAACAGCAGCCAATGCGGCATCTACGGTGCTGATTATTTGCATATATCTATGCTCACGCGCCCCTGAATGCTTGTTTTTATTTTATGCGAGCACCACTATTATGTTAAAATCTTAACACCAAACTGTTGAACTGGTCAACAGTTTCTATTTGAACCACTTGGCTAATTTAACTTGTTTTGTTTGCAACTTGACTTAACGTAAACACATGAAAACACATGATGAAAGAGACCGAGCTTGACAAGGTCAAGGCAGGGCATATATTAATATTTCTCGGCAAAAATTGCGAGGTGGCTTCAAACACAATAATGCATATAATCTGTTGATGGAAAAAGTTACGTTCTTTTGTATTATACAATAAAACTTTTTTTGTCCATGTGCTATCCGTGAGAGAGATATGGTGTGCACATTAGAGAGATATAAAGCTCCCATAACCCAATTAATGATAAATTAGGTTTTTCACTGGGCATGGCAAGATTTTGTAGATGTTGATCATTCCTAGGACTCTTGGGGAGGCCACTCAATTTTGCCCCCCTTGCAGGCCTGGGGTGCAGTGTCCACCATTAAGGCCTCAGGCCTTTAATCCAGCCGGACAGAATTAAATTCAGCACTGTGGGAGAGAGAAGCACTTACACTTCCTTATATACAGTCTCAACATTGGACTTTGGACTTTGGTGTTTTTTGTTTTGGTTGTTTGTTTATTATTATTATTATGATTTAATATAATAATAATAATAATAATAATAATAATTATAATAATTATTATTCTGTGAAATTCTCAAATTGCAACATTTTGGTTTTGAGATTTTTTACGTTTTTACTGTGTTTTAGTTCTGGTTTTATTATGTCACGCTAAACAATGTGGCTCGACAGTAATCCCTTGTTAATAATCTTCTGGTAAATGTTTGCAGTCTTGATTCCCATGCTAGAGACGTTGTCCTTCATCCTGTCAATCATTCAGTACAGGAGAAATGATAGAGGCTAGATGCCCCTCATCCAGAGGATGAGATGCGATTGAGATTTTACAGTTGCACGTGACCTAACCCTAAACCTAACCGTAACCCTAAGCGTAAGGTATGCTCACTTTTTTCACTTTTGCGATTTGACATCATGCGTACCTCGCATCTCGGTCCTCTGGAAGAGGGGCACCTAGCCTCTACCCAGGAGCAACCCAGGAGCAACCCACACACAGGGCGTGCAGAGGGCATGTGTAAACACATGAACGAACAAGATGAGGCAGTTCAAAATCTGCCTTGTACCACAGAGAGTGTGGAGCGTTCCTAGACGCTTGTGGTGATGTGCGCCCTGCCCCATCCATCCTTAACGTGGTGAGTTTAGACTCTCCCACTGGGCTTCCATTGTTATTATACATGCATCATAATAACTATTAATAGGGCTGGAGGGGGGTAGAATCACACAATTGAACTCAATCAAGTGACTACTCTTGATGTGAGTGTCGGCGATAATGGGCTCCAGTGGATGACTAAATCACCCTTTTTGCCAGGATCCATCTCCCCTCCCCATCTCCCCTCTTCCTCCATGGCGGTCATTGCTGCGTGAACAGGTTCCACATGCTGCCATGTTTCAGGCCGCGTGGCACCTGTCTTGTACCGCTGTGGTGAAGGATCATGTGTATTTAGTTATAGTGTCGTCATGAACGTTAGTGCAGTTTTGGAAGAACCAGATGTCTGGATTTTACCATGCTGATAGTAGCATTTTAGTGTTTTTAAAGGTCTCTCCTGGGTATAGCAGGAAGGTGAATGCTTTCTCATAATCATAGTAATTTGCAAAGAGCTTGACTATAAAGCTCATTTGAAAGAAAAGGGTAAATGTCGTACCCGCATGGTAGTAAACAAAGGTCATCATAATGCTTATCACATGTGGAAAAAAAGGTCCCTATAACGTGCCTTCCAGTTATTTTTGGAACATGATCTTGCAATAAACAAAATTTGCTGTTTGTTTTTAGTTGGATGGCTGTTTGCCAAGTGTAAGTCTGAGCTGTGGAAATTCCCAATACCTTGTGCTTCACCTAAATTATTCATAAGGGAATAAATTCAGCCCACACAGCTCAATGTAAATAAACATTTAAAAACCCACTAAGGGTTTCAATCCAACTGCAGTAAATGGAGAAATCTGCTATAAATATATGGCGCAATTGCTTCTTGTAACATTTTGTCACATATTAAATTATGATTGAAAGTTATAAGGCAGTCATAGCCTTTAGCAGTCTTCCATTTTGTAACTGGAGAGGTGAAGTGGTGTTGTTTATTTATTAAACTAAACACAGTAACAACATAATTTAGGACTGTTGTGTTCAAAGGTGTTAAGCTGCCAGTTACCTTGTCAGAAAATAATATCGAGACCACTCCATGATGCTAATTAAGTAATGCCAACTGTTTGCTTGTTTTGTGGTGAAAATGTATCAATTTAATTTTAATTAAGGGACAAAGCACTGGGGGATATGCTTTGTTTTTGTTGTTATTTGCAAAATGAATCATTCTTGATATGATGAAATGAACCTCTTTTTCAATATGAAGTAAGGAACTGTGGTCTTCACCTATGCCTTATTAAAGTCCTGGCTCAAAGTCTAGCTGATGTACACTACCGGTCAAAGGTTTTAGAACACCATCAATTTTCTACTGAAATTTAAGCAGTTCAAGTCCAATTAATAACCTGGAATGGTACAAAGGTAAGCAGTAAACTGAGGTTAAAAAAAAAGTTGAAAAATAATGTAAATCTTTTGGCAGTGAGTAGTTTCCTACACCATCAAAAGGCACTTGGAAACTGGAGGAAACTCTGACAGGAAGAGGTCTGGCAGACCCAAAGCCAGAGAGAGCAAAGTTTCGGAGAGTCAACAGCTTGCATGATAGGTAGCACAGGACAACAGCTTTAAGCACAGCTTAACACTGGTTGAAGTAAGGAAGACTCAGTTTCAACTGTGAAGAGAAGACTTCGAGCTGCAGGTTTGACAGGTCGAGTGGCAGTTAGAAAGCCATTGCTAAGATGTAAAAATAAGAAAAAGAGGCTTGCCTGGGCCATGAAGCACCGCCAGTGGACTACTGAAGACGAAGAAGGTCTTATGGACCGATTAATCAAAATGTGAAATCTTGAAAGGTTTTTGTAGGCCATCGAGTAGGCGAAAGGATGGTTCCTCAGTGTGTGACACCAACTGTCAAACATGGAGGAGGAAGCGTGATGGTCTGGGGCTCTTTTGCTGGATCCAGAGTCGGCGACTTGCACAGAGTGACTGGTACCTTGAACCAAAAGGGCTACCACAGCATTTTGCAGCGCAATGCAATACCCTCTGATCTATGCCTAGTTGGTCAGGGGTTCATCCTACAGCAAGATAATGACCCAAAACATACCTCCAGGCTATGTCAGAACTACCTTAGAAGAAAAGAACAAGATGGTAGGCTTCAGATCATGGAATGGCCAGCACAGTCTCCAGACTTAAACCCCATCGAGCTGGTTTGGGATGAACTGGGCAGAAGGGTGAAAACAAAGCAACCTACAAGTGCAACACATTTGTGGGAACTTCTGCAACAGTTGGAAGAACTTTCTGAACAATATTTGATTTCTATTGTAGAAAGAATGCCACGAGTGTGTTCGTTGTTATATCTGCAAATGGTGGCTACTTTGATGAAATTAAATTTTGTTCATTTTGTCTTTGTGCATGTGTTTGGATGTGGGCTACCATGGGCATTTGCTAGTCCATAGTAACCTATATCTCCTTCAGAAAGAAAAGAACAAATATTTGTTATCGCAAGGACCGGACACTGCTCTATGAATCACAATGAGTGTGTTAACATTCACAAGCTCGTAAATGGTAAATACAGAGAAAAGGTGCCTCCTATTCGCACGGTATTCCTACACACATCAGCAATAATCAGGATGGCTGATCTAAACATAGAAACAGCGTTCTTTAATGGGGACATTCATACCTGCCAGGTTTGATAGATAGATTCACTTAGGTACACTGCATGACACAGACGACAGGTTAAAATAAAACACATTTTCACTGCATGACCATAAATGACAGCATTTTATGAATAGCTTCTCATTTATGAATTTGTAGGTCATTTTTCTTCTGTGAGACCTAGACTCATCCCCCAACCCCCTTTCCAATATTACATTCGAGTTTATAACAATCTAAAAACTAGTGTAGGAACCACTAAGAAAAATCTTGGTGGCTTTTTAAGTTTAATAGGGCATAAACAAGTAGTTTAGCATAATGGTTAAGGAACTGGGCTTGTAATACAAAGGTTGCAGGTTCGATTCCCAGGTAGAGATACTCCCGTTGTACTCTTGAGCAAGGTACTTAACCTGAATTGCTTCAGTAAAATATCCAGCTGTATAAATTGATTGTATGTAGAGAAATGCAAACTGTGTAAGTTGCTCTGGATAAGAGTGTCTGGTAAATGTAAATTATGTAAATTATCTATGCAATTTTAAGAAAACGGCAGAGGGGTGTATCACTTCATAAAATATGTTTACCACCATTAATAATCTAACAGATGATTTACTTTTTTGTTGTCAACACGTTACGAATTCAGATTGTATTATGAAATAAGGCTGTGGTATTGACTCTTGAAAATACATATTTGCAGCACTTATAATAATAATTATATTAGCATATGCCGCACGCAGACCGTTGTTCAGGCCAGCACATTTTTTTATTACAGTGTAAATTCAGCCTGACCATATGGCCGATGAGGTAGAGTGCATTGCGGTGCTGTAAGAGTAACTCACTAATGCGCTTTGATGAATATACTGTACATTTTATAAATTGTGTGTTACTTGCCAAACTGCACTTGCTCTGTATGGTTTTTTCTTAGATATGTAGGGGCATAGGAATGTATTATATTATGCATTTCTGTGCATCTTACCATTCAATGGCAATATCATCAAACGATTAAGGTGTGGCCAATTACATTTTAACACTTGTTTACTGTATGTTAGAAATTTGACAAGTTTTGGACTGTCCATTCTGTTAAAAATGAGGCAGTCAGTACTGTATAATTATTTTGATGCTAAAATAGTTGGCCAAGGTGTCTGCTTGAAAGAGTCATATTGTTAAGAGGTCTCTGGTTGAGGGAGAGTGTCAAATCAATTCTGGAGTCCCATGTCAACTGACTCCAGTGATGGCCTTCGTTCATGAAATATATATTACTTTCCTGTAGGAAAAGACATGCTTTTAAACAGTGAGGCAGAACGCTCCCAGGTGTTGTACCAAGAATTTGCAGAAGTACTCTGCAGTAGAAACAAAGATTTGACTAGAACATAGTCCAAGGAGTGGGTAGGGAAGGCGTTGGCTGTCCACAATAAACAATACAAATGTGTCACCTAATTTATCTAAAATATTATAATTTTTAATTTAATTTCCAGCCTTATCCATTACAGGCACCATTTTTTAATTTTTTATTCAATTTTACATTTTAAATCATGAGCATTCCCAGCACACCATATGAATTATGCCTTGCATTATTTAAGCATCATGATAAATTCTTCATTAATATGTATGCTCCATTATTTCTCTGAAATAGAAATAATGAGCATTTTTTAAAATTTGCTGAGGCTTTAATCTGCCAGCGTCTCTCCCGTGGCCACCCCACTGTGTGTGCTTGGCACAGTTAGATCTCTTAAAGTGCAGTACAAGTCGAAGTTTTCAAACCACCACGATAGTGCGGCTGTGCCAGTTCTAATATGCATTATTGCCATTGCT
The DNA here is from genome assembly GCA_029706075.1 of Aldrovandia affinis. Taxonomy (NCBI): domain Eukaryota; kingdom Metazoa; phylum Chordata; class Actinopteri; order Notacanthiformes; family Halosauridae; genus Aldrovandia; species Aldrovandia affinis. The sequence goes on along the minus strand of JAINUG010000018.1, from coordinate 8,367,259 downwards.
GTCTTTAAGTCAGATTATCATGCTTGTTGATCAATTAAATTACAAGAGACTATGATATATTACAATTTATGAGTCTATTTATTTATTATGCATGAGCGCTAACACAACTTACTTCCCCATGACAATCACAATTGCCTGTTGGCAGGGCTTAAATAGGCAGTCAGTGAATTTTATAGTAATAGGTTACTCTATAAATAAGATTTTGGTTGAGAGCACCAATGTTAAGAACATTATGAAATATATTTATAGATCTATAGGGGGATTGATCTGCTTGTGACAGGCTTAAAAAATGTTTGAAGTTAGAATCCTTCAAACTTGAAAATAAGGATTGAGTGGCCAAGGGCTCTCAAAGGGTTGTGTTAGGGATGAGAAGTCAGATGAAAGATGGATGTTAAGCCGTGTGTTGCCAGAATATATACGCACTTCCGGGGTCATCACCATCATCACCCCTGGTGTGCGTATGTATCCTGAGGACAGATAGCTTGTCTTGGTTTATTCCTCACTTATATACAGGGGGTAGATAAAATGATGGAAACACCAAACAGTATATGAATATTTATTAACTAATAAGATAAATTGAGCTACCCTTTGCCTCAGAACAGCTTCAATCCTTCTTGGGATGCTATTATACAAGTTTTTAACTGTGTCTAGTGGGATATTGGACACACATGGGAAGCACTTGAAAAGTCACTGGATATGTGTGTGCCTGGGGAGGTTCTAGGGGAACTCCAGTCTGAGGAGGTGTGTGGAGTGTGTGTTGGGACTGTGCGTAGAGTTCTACCCTGTCCCGGTGAGTGTTGATGTGTGTTTAATTTGAATGTATGAAGGCGGTGTGGAAAGCTGCTGACTGTCTGTTTGTTGTGTGTTCCTCGAAAGGGGATTCCCCCTTCGGAGGAGGCGGGGCTTTCATTTTTAGTTGGTTTATTTTAGTTTCTTATTTTAGTTAATTGTTTTTGCCCGAAAGCTTCGCGGCAAGTAGGGTGAAGACTTTGTGTTTGTGTTTATTTTATTTTACCCTGGTCTCCCGCTGTTTCTCTCTCCCGGGTCTGGGAGAGAGGTGGTAAAAATAAAGATCCGGTCCGTAGACCGGCAAACCCCACTCCTCTGCCAGTTCTTATCATCAGCTGCTCTGCTCCAGTCCAGGGATTGTCACGTGGCGTGTGACAAATACATTTTGGTACACTTGGTAATACTAGCCTCACAAAGAAATTGATCACCTTTAAATGTTAACTCTTTCAGAGAAACAATACAGGGTATGGTAGCTAAATAATTTCCCTAATTAAGGTAAAAGCTAACACATCAAACATATCAACATATCAAAATAAATATTATGGGCTGTCCCATTACCTTGTACGCAAATTCTAAACTCCTTTCTTTACTAACAAAGTGCTTGATCACTCGGTCATACCAGTGAGGGTTTTTCTCCAGTGACATCACAATTCTCAATGTCAAGCAGTTAGCTAGCTAGCTAATGTTAGCCCAGTTGAAACATGCGAGATAAGATTAATTATTTGATAGATAACAGTAGCTAGTAGATAACCATAGCTTATTATTTGACATGTTGAATATACAAAGATTTTCTTCTAAAATGTCATGCTAACTAGCTAGCTAGCTAAAATCTAATGTTTGATCTGAACTGCAAATGTCAGCTAGCTAGCTAAATTAGCACGAGCAAGTTAGCAGACTGCTAACAGCTAGCTACTCAGGCTAACTTTAAAACTCCAGATAATCCGTTTAGAATATAAATGATTAACAGTTCAATTAAAATACCAAATTACAATAATAGAGGAATAAAGACCAAATAATTCAAACTATTGCCAACCTCACCTGTAACAGAAGTCACTCTCCCAAAACTCCTGTGTCCAACCTGGAAATATTGTAGCTATTGGATGGAGCCACAGACAGATCCTGAGTGACAAAGTCATGTTATAATCTGATTGGACGTCCGGCTTGGAAGCTCAGTTTCCATGCGGGTCAATATTGTCCAATTAAATTCCCCATAACGCACACGTTATTCCATTACATACAGTAAGTCCATTGAAACCCAGAGACAACTGTGACCGGCCGAGCTTCCACTGACAGCTTCAAACGCGTGAGGGAATAGATATTGCTGGTTTAAACATTTCAGTCTAAGTGACATACCATGGAATTGAAATACCACTCTCTATCTGTGGTATTTTTATAAATATGAATTAGATATTAATTAATAATGTTTATTAATGTTGTATTTAAAAAATATTTCCCATCCCCCAAAGCCGACATCTCACTCTTTTTCCTACATCTGGATGGGTTTATGTTTGGAGAAAGCCAAAGGAAGCCTTAAACCCATATTGCATGTTCCCAACTGTTAAACATGGTGGTGGATCAGTTATGGTATGGGCAGCCATCTCGTGGTGGATCAGTTATGGTATGGGCAGCCATCTCGTGGGAGTCATTGGGTTTGATTACTGCTCTCAATGGTAGAAATGTGCCCAAGGAATGCGAAGCCATTTTAGGAATAAGGGAGCATCATGAGGAAACAATGTTTGCACCATAGGGTGCATCTGGTCCCCAAGACGATAACACCCCAATACACACTGCTAAATGGAGTGGTTTCATGAATACCAGGATGAAGTCAAACACCTTTCATGGCCTTCCCAATCACCAAATCTGAACATCATTGAACCTTTATGGGAAGTTCTATAAGGTAGAGTGCAGAGTAGATATCCACCGTCTTCATCTCTGAAAGAACTGGAGACTTTCCTTCTTTACGCATGTATATATGGATATGTAATGAATGTAAGAATGTAAGAATATACAGACTGCTTCATGACAAGTACAGCCCATCTATGCTTGCTATTTTTTTTTAACTTAAACTGTATCTAACACTGTTTCAAGCCTTGTCTTGAACATCCCAAGGGTATCTGACTCCTGGTAAGCCTTTCCATGCATGAACTATATTATGACATGAAAAATATTTCATAATATCATTGCAAAATGTATCTTCATTTTCACCAGTCTAGTTGCCCTTCCCTGTACTTTAGAGTAGAGTGCCTATATATCCCTCTTATATTGTTGTGCCCAGAACTGAACGCAGTTCCCCATATGTGTATTATAAAGGCATCCTTTTTGATTTATGCTTAATTATGTATTAGTATGCTCATTTTCTGATGCACATCCTAGCTCCTGGTTTGCCCTTTTCACTGCTTCAGCACAATGTCTAGATCCAAATAGGCATGGGTCAACAACATTTGTAGATAACAGACATAAAATGTTATCATTAAGTACATCATGACTTTGAAAACGTTTGAAAACCTTGAGGGACCATGTTACATCTTTCTCTTCTCTTGTCTGCCAGTTCAGACCTAAAAGCTGTTTATTTGAGAAGTGTTATTAGAAAGCCAATGGCATTCTAGCTATCTCATGTTAAGTGAAACTTTAGGAGTGAAAGATAAAACTAGGGTAACTCGTGTGTACAGTGGCTTCGGATAGTATTCAGGCCCCTTCACTTTTTCCACACTTTGTTGTGTTATAGACTTTGCTGAATTTGGAGCGTCATAGCAAAGGCCCTGAATACCTATGTAAATTAAATTTTTATTTTTTATAAATTTGCAACAATTTCAAAAAAATTGTTTTTGCTTTGTCATTATGGGGTATTGTGTGTGGATTGATGGCAAACAACATCTATTTAATCCATTTTAAATTAAGTCTATAACACAAGTGTGGAAAAAGTGAAGGGGCCTGAATACTTTCCAAAGCCTCTGTATCAGTGCAGACAACAAAACAAACAGACATAACACACATATCACATAAAACATATTTTGAAAATGCCTAAGTATCATCAGAACGACTATTTCCTCTGTGAATCAAGCCAAAACAGCAAAACAGCACCAGCCTCTTCAGTGGTACTTCAGCTAATACAATTCAATGTAACGCAATATAGTACTTTATACATCGTTGATTGGACTATTATGACTTATGACGTGTTTTAAAGCCCACTGCTTCACCTACTCTTTCGAATGATGCATGATCTTTGCGCGTTCACGACATGAAGATGATTGACACCTATCTAAACCATTCACCATTCACCTCCTATCAAGCTGATGCAGAGAGTGGGCTCAGTAAATTACAAGGAACGAATCCTACATGGAGGTGAGTCAGTTACTTTTGTTCACCATAAGGATTCGTTCAAAAAGAACGAATCGTTCACGAACGACACAGCACTAGTCACAAATCACTGCTTTTTTGGGATTGAGTGCTGTTTTTGACCTATACAAATGTGGAGAAACCGTAGTGCAAGGTAGCAGCGCTGAGCAATGCTAAATAATGTGTGGTTGTATTTTTGAGCTGCAGACCCAACACCAGGCAGCTAGTTAGGTAGGTAGAGTACACAGAAAAACAAGAGGAGAAAAAAAAATAGCTGTGAAAAAAATTGCCTGGTTGAAACCTGTACAAACAAATAAGACTATTATATTTAAAGGAGTGCGTGTCCTAACATCGAAAAACGATTAACAGTACCATGCTACACAACATTTAAGTTAGAAATCATGTTGTTACATTACACTGCAAGATAGTTTACGTTAGATAATAGGCTAATGTTACTTGAGAGCTGATACCAATTAATTTCATGATTCTTTAATAAATACCAAAATGCAACTAATGTTAACGTTATTGTTTGCTTGCTATCTATCAACTAAATTTAATTCCCCCAATAAAATAATTTGACCAGTAATTTGATAAGAAGAGGCTGTTATGTCAGTTACATGTCTTTTGAATAAAAGCTCATAGACATAATATGCTGGGTTTATCTGCGAAATGATATGTTGTTTATACACATATAAAGACAATGAGTGCTGTTTTAAAAGGGGGGTTGCTTGGGTGGTTGCTTCACCAAAAATGTTGGCCACTAGCTGCCACTGTACTGTATATTATTAAAATTGTGCGCTGCATGAGATCAGAATGTTTAAAGATGAAAAATCTATTTTAAGTATGTGGATAAATAAAAGATAATCCAATGGCCTCTAAGTTCATGGAGCGTTTGAGTTTAATTGGTATGGAAGCACCACCACATCCTGCAATGTTTCAGTAATTCAAGAGATGTAATCTGAGGAGCACAGAGTTAGTTATCCTAGAGATAATTATATTTCACAAACATGTAGATAAACATCATTAGCATCACTGTTATTAATCAGCAGATCACTATTCATCTGAATGTATCATTTCAAATCATTAAATAAGACACATCAAGCGTATGTAGAAGAACAAAACAGTATGGTTCTTTTTGTGTGATGCATGCTTTTATTTTGCCATGTTTTCTCATTGAAAATGAAAATCTCTCAAATATTGCAATCACGGTGGTGATGATGATGAGGTCAGGATTGACACAGATCCATCAGGCACAGCCTGGCTCACAGGTGAACAATTTTGCACTATATAAAAAATGTCACAGTTATAAAGAATATAAATCATTACACCACAGATCCACGATCGCAATATTTAATATGACCATGGTATTTTATTGATATTCATTGTGACACACAATTAAACTTGCACATTAAAACAGTGCATTCCCATGTAGTCTCTGATTATTTAAAAAAAATAGATGTGTCAGATCCTTTTGTTTGGTTACTGGAGTGTGGGCTGCGTACTGTGGGATATCATGATGTTTGTCAAACCGAATGAGTTGCTGATGTTTCCCTCTCAGTGCTGTCAGGGACATTTATGTTGTTTACGCTCCAGTTTAGCAGCGAGGTATCCCGCTGGGTTTTAAAGCTGTTTTATTCCTCATAAGACCTAATGTTAATGTTGAATTTTTGTTTCTGATCTCTGTTTTTTTTCTACAAAAAGAGGAATATTTATTACACAAGATCAAAGACAAACAGTCCACAATAGTTTCTGCAGCAAACATACTGGAAAATTGATAAAATGATTTGGAAGAACTTGACCCTCAAAGAGCCCATATGTGTGAATCCCACCTTAAGCGTGTTTGCCTTACATGTATGTACTAACACTGTTATCCACCCCCCCCCCCACCCTTAGCTTGACTTCATCTGCAGTATCTCATAAAGATTCATTCAGATCTTAAAATGCTTGGAAGGAATTTGATCTGCAGTGTTTATTCAGTGGTTAAATGGGCTAAAAGAAGGTATCAGCATGACAATAACGTGTAGATGAGAGAATGCATTTTCATATGTATATCCGTCTGTGATATCACACGCTTTCCAGTCCTTTTCAATTTATGAGCTGAGGATGAGTGGATGGTCAAAATCAAAGAGAGGAACATGACTGTTGTGTTCTTGTTGTTTTTTTTCCTTCTTTTTTTTACTTCAAAAGGGATGGTGGGCTTGTGTGATTGTGCCCATCGCCACTAACGAGTCTCTGAAGATGAAGAGGGTTTAATCCATGTTTTCATACAAATTAAATTTGTTCATTATCCCTATATGCATAATTCAAAACCTCTGATTGCAATCCATCCATTTGGATTTTCATGCTTTTGTTGAAAACAAACAAAAAACCATTGTGTATACAATAAGTGTCACATGGGCCAACCAGTGATAAAGTAATATTAGGCCAACTCCGTGTTGTGCTGTGATTGAATGAGTGAAATGATTGGACCTTGTCCCAGTGTGATTTGGACCATATGAATCAGGTGTAAGAATAATTTATAAACCCTTCCCCACAAAACCCTGGTTCATTCTTAGTCTCCTGTACAGAACATTCCGACTCTGCAGTAAACAAAAATAGCCCGTTAACGGTTGACAGCCTCAGCATATTTGCTCCATCCAGCCATGTGGTCATGGTAAGACTTGCTGCTTGCTGTTTAACAAGCTTTAATAATCCATAGTGTGTCTTGACAGATCTGAAATGGGCTCGGCTTTACATGAACATCCACACCATAAAAAGTTGCCAAATGGGAATGTTACTCAGGGGCTGTTTGCATCACTGTGGCAAGCACGCAAGCCAATTTGCGTTTCTTGTTTGTGCAACCATTATCATACATTTTCCCTCTGCGGGATGTGGAGTGTTTGGGAAGTCAGTTTTTTTTCCCATAAAAAAAGTTTTGAAAGTTGATCATTTCTGACATTTAATTTCAATTAACAACTGTCCCCCAAATTGTGAGTCCCACTAAGTATCAGTTTAAAAGTGCAAATATATGTATATCCATATTCATTTTAGGCACATTTTTATGCCTAAAATTTGGCTTTATCTTCACTCTTCACGGAAATTGTGTAGGTGTGAGCCTGTCTTTACCAAACATAATGACAAACAGCATTGTTTCAAGGACAGTGTGAATATAACTGTTAATGAGCAAAGAAATTCTAGAAAATCTCAATTTAAGCTTGGGCGGCGTAAGGATTTAATTTAATAAACCAAAAAATAAAGTTTAGAGCCCTTCATAAAAGTTGTCTCAGTATACATACTATAGAAATACCTGAATAGCAGCCAACTTTAACATAGTTTTTTTTTTTTTTTAAGTGTATGAGGGAATGGCACTAATGCTCTCTGGACAAGAGTGAGCTCACCCAATGCAGAGACAGAAAGGCTTCTCAGTTTTAAAATGGTGGAATCAAACTTCCCATTAACACAGGAAAAAAAAGGTTGTTAGAATTTGCTAACATGCACTCTGACCCATTTCCGTAGTCAGTAAATCAACACAGGCAGATGCCATTTGCAATCACCGTTACTCAAGTCTGTTGTCAGTGACACAAAATGTATATATAAGCTACTGAAATACAAATACAGACAGGAACAGCACAATTTCAGGTTTCCAAGGAGAAATTGCATTGCATTGAGGACCTGATCGTAACTGATATATCACTATAAGGGTTTTCACAGGTGGTATATAAATACATGCCTTTATTATTGTTATGATGATGATAATAATAATCATCATCATCATCACCACCATCATCATAAATATAATTATTTGAGAATTTGGATTCCTGCCAGAACATTGTAAGGTCCCATGATAATATAGCATGTCTTTAGTTTTGAAGGCCATATTCTCAATTCCCAGTTTTATAGAAATATGATCACAGGCAAATTAAAAGAGAATAGTAAAGAAAAAAAGGATTTAAAAAGGGAGTAAAAGAGGGATTTCATCAAAAGGAAGTGTACTTTGAGTAATGAGCATATGAATAATTAACATTTGAACTTCTGCAGTTGTACACAAGCAGTCACTTTGATATGGAAGCTAGTGGTAACATAATAAAAGAGTAAATAACGGCCCATGATTTATTCATCAATCCCCACAAAAGCCTGTAAGTTAAAAGCTGGTTTAATCAAACACATAACAACTTCAAAATATTTATTAACCAACAAAGCAATGTGGACAAACACAAGAAAAACATGCAATAAAAATAACTAAGCCAAGGCCATCATAGAAATAAAATGACCCACCCACAGATCACAAATTCACAACAGTGGTTGATTGGATTGTTATTCACTGTTGGATTTAAACTGGATTGAGCCCACTATTTGAAATGGATATTTCACGTGTGATGATCCAGGCCAGATTTAGCATGCCCCCACCCTGGATTCAATCAACATTTTTGTCCTTAAATGTATTGTGGTGTCCCCAGGGGTTGGGCGACACTCACGGACCTTGCAGAGGGCGTAGGCAAGTTAAAGAACCCAGAGGAGGCAGTAATATAAACAAAATGATAATTTATTAAACAATTCTTGACAAACACAAAACACAGGGTGGGGTCTTCGGGGGAATACAAACACATAAAGTCCGCAATCCTTCTCGTTGTCAATGTCCGTTCCAATTCCAAATCCAAGTCCAAGTCCGCAATCCAGTCCGTAATCAATATCCAAAGGGGGTCCTCAAAACAATCCAAATTCATTCACAAACAATCCACTCCAAAACACTCTTTCCAAATCCTGGCTAGTCAATGACTTCACAGGTTCTTTCTCTCCAAATACTCACACAGCAACTCCTACAGCAACACGTTCCTACTCCTCTCCCAGTGTAGTGGGAATCAGCCCTTTAAATAGGCCTTGAAATGGCCTTCAGCTGGTCGTTAGTCCCGTTACTTTCACTCGGCTCAGGTGTTTCTGGAGGCTGCTGGGAAATGTAGTGTTTCCTGGCTCCCATGTGTTGTAGGCCAGGCAGCCATTTCCTAGTGCAGCCCATTGGGATGCCACAGTATTATACAAATAAATGTGTTTGGGTTTTTTCTTCACAAATACAGTGAACAAGTTTAGAAATCACCAAAATTAAACTTGCCCAACTGTGTTCGTGAAAATTTCATGAGTGATGGCCGTAAGGATTCCTGAAATACAAAATGGGTGGAGCTACCACATGATGTCAGTAATTTCAATTATTGAACCAATCAAAATAATTCACAAAAGAACACAGTGACTGGTCCAATAAGTCGCTGCCAGCATAACCCCATCAATTTTAAGGTTTGTGAAGCCTCAACCTTACCCATCACTAGAGCTGTTCGTTCTGCCCCATGTTTATGTCCTGTGGAGTCACCTGGGAGAGTTCATCACCGACTTCTTTGAACCAATCACAGATCTCAGCATAGCAAAACAGTAGCTATGCACAGAATTTTCACATTCCTTTTTCCAGGGTAACTTACATGACTCAAATGTTGCATTGTATCCATTCATACAGCGAGAAAATCAGGTTACCTTATTCAAGGTTACAACAGCAGTGCCATAAGAAGGAATCAAACATGCAAGCTGCTGCCTCAAAGCCCAGTTCCTAATGTACACAGCACCGCTACCCATATGTTTTGTTTAAATTTTTTTAATTTTCCTCACTCACATTCTGCATTCAGCAAGATAGATGGGTCTGGCTATGGGCTTCCAGATTTTTAGCCATGGCATCAGTCAGTTCTCCTTGTTCTTCTCATTTTACGATGTGAATTTTTTTTTGCAAAGAAAATTACCTGCATAATTAGGTTAATGTACACTGCTCTTAAACTGGGAGCCAGAAATGTAATGTAAAATGTATCTATTACTTACCCTAATGTTCTTTGGCCAATCGCAACAGGGCTATCAGGCTGGTCCCGTCCACAAGGACAAATTATGTACTATCCTGGCATGACTGCAATAGCTTCCTCAACAGTACAAATTATTGTTAAAGGACTATTATTATTTATTTTTTAAAGATTTTCTTGAGAAAGCCTCTGCTTTGTATGTAGATTTTTTTTAGGTGCACACAACATTAGTACACCAGACTGCCAAGTTTTCAAAGATACAAATGGTAGAGGATTTGGAAAGTGGTCACCAAGGGGTTTTACCATCAGCACAGTGCTGTTTTACCAAGCATGAATGCCTACTATGGACGCATTTGCCATACAATTCCATAGGACGTGTGTGATTGGAACAGTGATTGCAAACTACCTAGGATAGTTCTGGTGGATAGAAAACAACAGGAAACCCCAGGAAGATATTTTTTTGGAGGTACCAGGCAATCATAATGCGTCCTATTATTTCATTTGTGATTTGTGCCATTCATTTAATTTGCTTTGCCTAGAACCCTTTTTTTTCAAATACTCAAACTTACTTTTCATCACATAACCTCAAAATCTATTTCAGTACTCCAACTAGCTACACATGTTAAATGACCATTGCAAGGCAAGTTACTGATCATTTTTTTGATTACTTTTTATTCTCCATTTTTCTTTTCTCTTCTAATTTGGAATTTCCTATCATAATTGTTGGCCCTTCCCATTGCTAAAGAGTCCTCTCTCAGTTTGGGAAGGTGTCCCCTTAGACGTGTGTGTAGCCAGCTGCTGCTTCTTTTCACTCTGCAGTCCACTGGCTGAGCTATGCAGCTACTGCAATGGAGGACTACACAACTGCCCAAGATCACAGGCTCTCAATCAACCAGAAGAGTTACTATTAAGTGATGAAGCGTGGAGCAACCTGCTTGCTTAAACCTTTTCTCCTTGGGTAACACTATTGACAATTATACATTACCCTTGTGGGACTCCCGGCCACAGTGAGCACAGGCATGGTAAGGATTCGTTCCAGACCATAAAGGACATCACTGCAATAGGTACGGCTAATTTTTCAGGGACCTGCCCTCGGTGCTGTTTACGTTTCTTTGCAAATATTCTCCCTGCATCTCTGAACATAGTCGCAAGCAGTCAGGGGCGTCGTAGCGGGGGAAAAGGGGAACTGACTACCTAGGGCCCCAAGTGGGGGAGGGCCCTTGAAAAGCCTGGAATGATTTTTTTTAATTTAAATTTCTAAGTAATTAGTTTCATTACTAAATTATAATGGCTGAATAAATAGGTTGAGAGACTGAACTTTGTATCCATAAAAATATTGGAGGCTCTCTGGGCACCCTCTCCCCTCTCAAAAGCGCAAATGGTTTAGTCCACCCCCCTGCATTAAGTAGGTATGTTACAATCCCTGTGCGCAGCGGCGGTCTAGATGTGCCTGTGTCCCTGGGCGGGCGATTACGAGAGCCTATGGGCGTATCCCAAAAATGCAGGCTTTTCAAGGGCTGTCAGGGTTTTTTTTCACCATATGTCTGCGATATAATGCAGTTGAAAACTCGATCCTCCATCTTGTTTCCGAAATTTGATTAACCATTGCTCGGTTTGGTCATACGCTACACTTCAGAGTCCCGATATCCCGACGTTAATATAACATTTTATCTTGTTTATGGTGAAATTTCATTGAAATCTGTTGATGCGAAATGCTATATTTTTGACCCGGAATGTGAGATATCTGCCCAAATGCTCACTGCCTGCTGTGGTTTTTGCCGTGTCGCGGCATCAGTGATTAATTGATTATGTAGCTAATGCCATTTCAGATCATTCAAATTAAGATATATCATATCTTTTTTAGAATGCTTCAATCTGTAACTGCTGAAAATGTAATGCAATGATATTTATTTTTAAGAAAGTTATGGGCATTTATGTTATTGAATCACAGCTTTTGTTTCAAAATCATTGAAAAACAATAGGGGTCAATATGAAAATTTCCGAGTGTAAGATATGAGAATGAATAAGGTATCAAATTAAAGGTATTTTCATTCATCTGGTGGTATAAGTTTCACTAGATTTATAACATCTCAACATTTTGTAACATAGCCTACCTACACTAAGATTTCGTCGCCAAACACGGCTAATCACGCTGACTGGTGCTGATGCTGGAGCCCGCAAGTTTCAGTCAATCATGTCTTTCCAGAAGAAAGTGAAGTCGGGGTATCAAAAAAGAAAAGAAAGAGAAAAAAGGCAAACTGAGGGAAAACAACTGCTCACTCATTTCTTTCAAAAGAAAGGTAAGCAACTTGCTAACACTGTTTAAGAGTGGTTTAAGATAATATCGGTACGTTGTTTCGATTGAACTAGGGCTGTCAACGCTAACACGTTAACGCATGCGATTAATTTCAAATGGATAAGGCGTTCATTTTTTTTAATCGCGATTAATCTAATTTCAGTTTCACTCTCGCTAATGGCTAAAAGCAATCGCAAATGCGGGAAAACATACTACTGATGGTGAAATGCATTGAAACTTTGTTTTTGAAGACTCATTTGATCCAGTTCTATAACAAGACAAGCTAACGTAGCTAGCTACATTATGATCAATTAAGCAGAATCTAGCCTGTAGCCTGTTTCATTGTATATTATAAGCAGGTTAAGGCTAATATCAATCCTGTATGCTTCATGCTTGTAGAGGGGCCTGTCCTTGTAGCAGAGTGAGCAGGAAGAAGATGTGATCTTTCTCTTGAGAAAGGAGGGCTGAATTGTGAGATTTCAAAAAAGCACATATCACAGATTTTTTTTTAGTATTATTTGTTTAAATGTGGTATAAGCAGTTCATTAGCGATTACCCTAATAACCACTACAGATTCATGTGTATAGTTGTTGATTCAATTAAAAAAATTCTAAAGATGTGTGAGAGTCATGGATCAAGAGGGGAAGGGGGCCCACAAGACTGCATATGTATAGGGCCCAGAATTGTGTGCTACGCCCCTGCAAGCAGTCATTAGATGCTTATGCAGGAATAGTATGAGGATTGCCATGAATGATAGAAAGCTGATGCCATAGCCATTTACATTTTTATTAACATGACAATGTTATCAGATTCAAGAAATGAAAAGTTGTACCAAAGCCACCAATCCAGTCTTGCACTTTCAATATTCTTTCAAAGGTTTTACTGCATGTCCCTTCCATCACTGACAGGCGTATTGTTTGCAGATCGGCAACGGCCATAAATTACTGTCACACGGCTCGCACCTTGGATCAAAGATTCATCTAAAGGAATTGAACATGCGTGTGACAGCTCCCATTATCCTCCTCAAACACATTCAGCGTGTGGTATGAAACATGGATATGAATGTTAAGACAGTAGTCACTTATGGCTTTTCATTTTATTTTATGACCTGAATGATTCAAATTCCCTTCCCTTTCCTTCACTTATTGATTTCTGAGGTAGATTGTAGCTTGGAATACTATGTCAGGAGACTGTAATCATATGCCCAAATGTGCCGCAAAAACAGCATGCTGAAACAACGCAATATTCCGATCAGCAATCAGTTTGACTGTGAAAGCCATGGAGTCACAGCACCCATTATTGTATATGTCTTATTGTATTGCAGTTACTGTATCATATGTACTGTGACCTGCGTTGCAACAAATGTTCTGAACCAAGAACGATAAAGGGCCAGTTTAACTGCTTTGCCGTTCTCACTAAAATGTAAGAAGTATAATGAAAGAAAATCAAGGAGTTTGTTGTGACTCCTTGGTGGTGCAGTTGATTGGCTTGCAGTGGGTGAGTCATTGGTGAGTCTCCCCGTTTCATGTTTGCGAAGGGCTCATCTCAAAGAAAAGCACTGCCTCACCTGCTCCATAAAGGTTTCCTTTTGACAAAAGCCCCTAGCCGATCAATCAGTCCTTGATTTGCTGTACAATTTACAGTTGACTTCTTTCTCACACTTGTAATAAGAGCTGGCCGATGTCGAGGGCATTATTTGAGGCTTTCGGGGTACAATCATGGTTTATGATGGCCCACATCTAATTTTCTTTGGCCCACATGTGTATGGGGCCATGTCACTGTGGTTTGGGTCTGTGATTCATGATTCTGTGATGTGTGTCAGTCATACCAGACCTGAATTAAATCTCATTCGTTTAGCTGGCAATCGAAATTGATCAACCTCTTTTCCTTTTAAACTCAACACTCGAGCCTCTGAACTTGACATCACGGTAGTTTTCTTTGTGTTTATAGCACTGTTGCTGCAATTAATGTTGACATTGCAGTGAGACTCAAAATATACAAATACGAAAGCGGTGGCAGTGTTGAGCTGAATTGTCAACTTATTTTAATCAGTCTGTTCAGAGAGGTTTACTTCCAGGCACAAATCCTTCAAGGCCAGTCAGCCTAACCACACGGCTAGGGAAAAGAAGAAACAACAAAGCTAAGATTTATGTGCACTATATATAGCAATAGTGTAAGAATGAAAAGGTTTTGATAAATCACTTTATTGTGATTCGTACTTGAAAAGTAAGCACGTTTTGAGATAAATGTCAGGTTTTCTATTTTTTCAAAGTGACGAAAATGTTGCAAACGATATTCTCAAGGGAGAGATTTTCCTCTGCATGTGATTGAACCAATTGTTTAATTGTAATTTGAATCTTCAGCAGGAACAAAGTCACATATAATTTTATGTGTTACACAGACACCTTTGGCACATTTTATCTGCTGATTTTTCAGAAAAATGTCAGAAAAAAGCAAAGTGCTGATCCAAACACAGATGTTTCATCTTAAAAACAAACAAAATAAAACAATTTGCCTTGATGGGATTTTTTATTATTATTTAAATGCAACGGTACTGAAAACAGTTATTTTGAATGTATGATTTTTGTAACATCTATTAACATCAAGCCCTGAGAAAGAAAGATAAGAACAGGACAGGAAGATCCGTTGTACTCCAGTTTTCTCATGCATTTACTCCAGTGATGTATTCATTTCAAAAATCCACAAAGATGGCAGACATTCACACAAAATCCCTCTGGAAAATGTGAGGAAAATGAATCCTTATTTTGATGCTCACGTTTGATTCACTTGGATCCCTCCTCCCTGCACATTATTTTTATCGTCTCTTTGAAGAACTACATTCGATAAGCAGTGGTACAAAACAGCCTATGGAGTGGAAGATTGGAGATGAAGTCCCATCTTTAAAATTGTGGAGCATGTTTGACCAGCAATGGACTTCATGTCCCATAAGCCACTGTGATACTGCGGTGCTTTGCTCAGTTGTCCCCAGGTGCCAGGTGATCTATCAGGTGCTACTGAAGGGCATGCATGTGTTAATTTCTCCTTATCACACTACACTGAGCAGCACTGCGGTGTAGTGGTTAAGGAATAAGATGCCTAACGGAAACAGTTGCAGGTTCGATTCCCAGGTGGGGCACTGCCGTTGTACCCTTGAGCAAGGTACTTAACCTGAATGCCTTAGTACATATTCAGCTGTGTAAATGGATAATGGAGAAAAAGCATTGACCTGTGTAAGTTGCTCAAGAGGGGGGTGTCTGCTAAGCAAATAAATAACATAAAAATGTTGCTTTTGTCAGCACTAAATTGTCTTTCCTGAGCCTTTCTGAGCCCATTCTATTGTGAAACTCAAGGATCGCATTATTTGAGGATGAGCCTTCTGCCGTGGAATGGAAATGGCTTTAGAAAAGCAGAAAGGAAATTAGGCAGGCAGAAAACATCATGTTACAAAGCGTAAATAAAGCAGACTTGGATGATGAGAACGTGTGCTCTTCTCCATGTCCTCCCTTGCATCACCAGGATGTGGTTTAATCTATTTTAATTTTAATTTTATTTTTTCTGCCCCTAGAAATTACTCACAATATTGAATGTGATTGTAATGACATGCACAGTTTGCTTGGTTTGTTGTGCACAGAGTTCTCTGCATTTGTTATTTGATTCGATTTATTTATTTATTTGATTGATTGATTGATTTGGGGGGGGGCGTTGTGGGCTGCCTTTTCCTATTTTAATGCATTCTGTCCTCTTTCCAATATACTTGATGGTTTTGGCTCTTTCTGATGTATATAAGACCAGGCAGAAAGTGCACAGTCAAGGCCCATTGCACGATATAGGAAAATGTAGAGTATGTTATATTTCAAAGACAACAATGTGTTTTCTACAGGCACTGGAATTAGCCAAACTGACAACTTGCTTCTATTTTATTTTATTGTATATAAATGTATTTGGTAGGGACAATGTTATATTTCAACATGCATACTGGTGCATACTGTGCAGTATACCAGAGTGAGCACTAATTGCCATCTGTTGACCCTGGGAAGTGTACATGACATACAGTCAAGCCGGAAAGTCTGCACACCCCTTTCACCCTCTCCACATTTCATTGCGTTACAGACTTATTCTACAATTAAGTTAATTTAATTTCGAATTTTGAGACAAAAAATGAACGTAATCTATTGTAGAATAAGTCTGTAACGCAATGAAACGTGGAGAGGGTGAAAGGGGTGTGCAGACTTTCCGGCTTGACTGTAAAGATCACATAAACATGAATATTTCACATACCCACATAAAATGTGGATATGCACACACATGATAAAACAAAAGCACCTGTACATTTTAATCACTGAAATTATGCCCTGACATTGATTTTGTCAAATCAATCTAATTTATTTGGTCAATTAGACCTAAATGATACAGTGCCTCCCTAGTCCATATTAGTAGGAAGTACAAAACCTTGGGAAATTAATTGTACTGCTGTTGTGAACAGCTGAACTATCAATGTCAAGTCTATAGTGGCCTGTGTAAAGTGCCAGACATGTTTTAAAAAAAATAACAACCTATTCATGCTCTTCATGCTTTAAAACCATTGTGTACTCTTCCTATTCTGTATAGTCCCCATGTCCACAGGGTTAAAAATGAGACACCCTCGCTGCACCCCTACGATAAAGCCTCTTAATTGAATTTTAAAGCCCAAATCTATTTTGCATGAAGAAACAACCTGTCACTCATCAACAACTTGGTGAATAACTGTTTTTCCTACTTAACAGTACAGAGACTGTATTTATTCAGTGTACACCATTTGTTTTTACGACAAAACACACATCATAATTGATTTTTTTTGCTGCCAAAGGTGACAATCTTTGTACCCTGATGGTGTACAGCTTTTATAAAAAATATTTAAAAAGGGAAATGTTTCACTTTTTCTAATGTTTGCGGTCACTCCAGGAAAAGTAATCAAATTTCATGCTGAAAAATAATAATTTGGGGGGTTTTCACTGCTGTTAAACTCAGAAAAGTGTATTTTTGATCCGAGGACAACACAAGGGTTATCCTTCAACTGGCGTATAGCGCCGCTTCTGGGCGGGTCCACGCGTTTCTCCTGTCAGTGCCCATCACATTCTCACGGAGGACACCACGGATACACATTTCACGCCATGTAGACAATGACACGTTCCTGGAAAGTCCGGTACATTGCCAAGCCTAATCTGGGCGCATGCCTCTGGAGTCGCAATGAGGGGGTAAAAACCCCCAAAAAACAATGATACTGCTGCAGACAGCTGTATGTGCATGAGCCCTGATGCATAGTATGATCACACATATGGGGTAATGATTGGACACTGGACACCGCTCTCTCTAACCTTCAATGAGAAATTTTTTTTCCAATGCACCTCAGTGGCTGTTTCTGACACGTAATATTGTTTTAATGCTAGGCCCACAAGGCTCAAAGATTGGCCCGGATGCTGTTCCATCATGCTTTCATTAACCTTGTGATTCTTTCCTGACCCTAGCTGAGGTCAGACAGGTACCTTGACCCAGTTCCATTTTTTTACCCAGTGTGGATGCTTGTAGTGTCAATTTGTCTTGCAATTTTGGAGTAGTTGGTGAGTGCGCAGGTATATTTGGTTTAATCGGGACCTCAGTGTGACCCTGTGCGTCTTTCTGCATCACTTAGAGCTTCAAGTCAAACATGGTGGCCTTGTCAAACACTTCTCTTGTCTATATGTGACAATCAGTGAAGGCAGGTTTCAATCTGCGCTGACAGTAAACAGTAGCAGTAACACAAACAAACAACCAACGAAGAAACAAATAAAACAGTTCAGTTTTAGTCAAAATGAAAGATGATAACACCTTAAGGACAAATACACAAATACTAATAAGACAACTATAGCATAAATGGATGATTAAATAAAGAATTTCAAATACAAATATAGTCAATTAAATAATCAAATAATATAAAATATAAAAACACTATTTTTGTTGATCAAAACAGAAGGCTGTGAAATGGCATCAACAAAAACATAACAAAAATAAACTAGATGATGAATGAGGAAAAGATGATGAATAATTCGGATGAATAAATTGACTAAATTCTTTACACATACAGGTGGCAGTTGTAATAGCCGGAGCACACAGTAAAGAGGATTGCATGGCATTGTATCAGTTTTGAATTAACTGGAAGCCTGCTTCCTCAAAGTATAATTATGAATAAGAATATGAATATTCAATGGGCAAACAGTGACTATTAATGCAAATCTTAAACAATTATTAAGCAATGAGTTAGAATTGAATTTCTATAATTGCCACTCATTTCAGTAAGCTTTAATGCTTTAGGGATCAAATCTAGTGTTCCCCACTCGCAGGCATTTTCCCATAATTCTTACAAACAGCCAGTCACATGGAAGGTAGTTACTGTTAGCCACATAAGGACATTGTTGCGTTTAAACAAAATTCAATAATAATAAACATGAAATGCTTTAATATAATTAAGACGATGCATTTCTTAACAGTTTTTATGATGGTGCGTTTTCAGATTGGGGTGAATGAAAGTTTGCGCTATGTCAGACTCCACGGTTATAAAATTAACTTCGGGACTAATAGCTACCTACTCGCCTTTCTCCTGAGCATGTGGATAAATTCATTTTTAAAAACAAGAATATATAGTAATGATATTTAGTTAAGATGAATTTATATCAACAATTATTTTACAATAATATGTTGCCTATATACACAAGTTTTAGAACACCCCCATTTTCCAGTTTTTACAGAAATGTAAGTAGTTGAAATCCAGTGAATAACCTGAAATGGTACAAAGGTAAGCGGTAAACTGCCAGAGGTATAAAAAAAAATAGTTTCCTACACCTTTCAAAGGCACTTGGAAACTGGAGGTAACTCTGACAGGAAGAGGTCTGGCAGAACCAAAGCCACAACAAAATCAGAAGACAAGTTTGCGTGATAGGCAGCTCACAGGACAACAGCTTCAAGCACAGCTTAACACTGGTCAAAGTAAGGAAGTCTCAGTTTAAACTGTGAAGAGAAGACTTCGAGCTGCAGGTTTGACAGGTCGAGTGGCAGTAAGAAAGCCATTGCTAAGATGGCAAAATAACAAAAAGAGGCTTGCCTGGGCCATGAAGCACCGCCAGTGGACTACTGAAGACGAAGAAGGTCTTATGGACCGATTAATCAAAATGTGAAATCTTGAAAGGTTTTTGTAGGCCATCGAGTAGGCGAAAGGATGGTTCCTCAGTGTGTGACACCAACTGTCAAACATGGAGGAGGAAGCGTGATGGTCTGGGGCTCTTTTGCGGGATCCAGAGTCGGCGACTTTTAGAGAGTGACTGTTAATTCACGTTAACCCATTACTTGTTCCCTGAAAAGGGACTTTTTTTATAACTCTGAAATTGACATTATTTTTCAGTTTTTGGTAACCTAAACTTTTTTTTTTAACCTCTGGCAGTTTACCGCTTACCTTTGTACCATTTCAGGTTATTCACTGGACTTGAACTGCTTAAATTTCAGTAAAAACTGGAAAATGGGAGTGTTTTAAAACCTTTGGCCGGTAGTGTATGTTGCCTAAATAGTATTTTGCTCTTAGAATCAATTTAAAGTTACTGAAATTAGATATTCTCTGAATTTTTTTGTAAGTAATCGAGTACTCCATACTTAAAAAAGTACTTAATAGTGAAAAATAAAAGGCCCATCCCTACTAATATTCCCTCTCAGAGATTCCCTGCAGTTGCTTAAAATTATATTTTTCCGGCTAAAGGATTAGCAGGGCCTATATCAAACAGTGCAAATCTACAGGATTAAAGCCTTTGCTCACGCATGCCTGCAAATGATAAAAGATCTCTCTCTCACCTCTCTCATTGAAATAGTTTCTCATGGAACACCTCTACTCTACCCACCACCTCCCACCCCCTGACCCACCCCCCACCTGCTCTGCCAAAGGTGTGTGTGAAAGGAGGGTAATCTAATCCTGGCCCAGTTTTAGCTGGGTGCAGTCTGAAAAGCCCTTGCATGTCCCGAATATGGGGTGTGCTCTCCTATCTAAAATATCATAAACGTGCCCACACACTTTCCCTATGAAGAAGAGGTTGTACAACAGTGGTTGAAATATTAATGGGTGATCCAGTCTTTATCCACCCTCCATCCACTGTCCCCATTTGTGTCCACATGCATGTGCATGTTTCAGAAGACACTTTTCTCTCCATAATCCCCCATAATCCTTTCTGCCAAATGCCATAAGCAGTTCTGTCTGATGAAGACCAGTGTGATTGAGATGTCCTTTTGATTGCAGATTAAAATCATCACATTTGGGAGCAACTACAGTGTGTGGGTGATGATGCTAAAGTCTGGAGTAATGGCGCAGGGTGATGATGCTGAAGTCTGGAGTAATGGCGCAGGGTGATGATGCTGAAGTCTGGAATAATGGCACAGGGTGATGATGCTGAAGTCTGGAATAATGGTGCAGGGTGATGATGCTAAAGTCACGGGTGTGCAACAAATACAGCCCCCTTTACTCCCCCTCCCTGCCCTTACTCCCTCAGTACCCAATGGCAGGGAGATTGCTCTGAGCGCAGCGGTAGAGAGCTTGGCAGTCTACTTGTTGTGTCAGCAGTGACTGAAGTGCAATAATTGCAGCTTTGTTCTCTGCTTTGTGGTGACAAGACAAAAGTGGGAAGGGGTGGATATCGGGATTAGCAATAAGTGTGAGAGTGCTTCTTGTCGTTTGGCAGAATGCTTGCTGTGGCATACTAGATGATATGGAGAGAAGCAGAGGACTCATGGAATTATTGTATGGGAAATAGTGTTGTGCCTATATAAATAGTGGTGAGACTTTTAGCTTGAATTGTATTAACCCTTAAGGCTGGGTTGGATATTTTTTTACCCATAAAAACAACAAAGCCAGGGCGTCCGGGTGGCACAACAAGACCAGCTAAAGGATTAGTCCTCATCTCATTGTGTCACAGTGATTCCTCTTGTCAATCATGCTTCTGCGACGTTTGCTGGCTGCGCTGAAGTGATGCAGTCTCTTGGGAGCAGTGACTGCACAGCTCAGCTGATGGACTACGGAGTGAAATGAAGCAGCAGCTGGCTGCATGCGTTTTTACAGCATGCGTGTGCTAGTGCATGTGTTCTCCTGAACTGCAGGAGGCATTGCAGTGATGTAACAGGTCTACAAATATGATCTGGAGTACCATTTGGGAGAAAATTAAAAACAGGATAAAAAAAGTGGTTAACCCCCTGAGGTCCGTGCTTAGCTCAGAGAGGCTTTGTGATTTTGGTGTGGTCTGATATTTATCTCAATTTAATCAACTTAACACACACTTACTCCAAAGTGTTTGACATTTTTATTTGAAGGACAATCACAGCTACATTTATATGCCATCAATAGTTTGGTCAGTATCATATGCAGCTTTTAAATAGATCTACAAACACACAAGTTATAAAGAGTAAATTTTTCTGCCGTCACAAAAGTTGTGAAGGCACACACTAAACTATAGTGACAAATTGTTTTGCCAATATGTGTTTGTTCATCAAGGTCTTGGTTATGTAAGGATGTCAAAATAGTTTAGCACATCTGAGATCTAAATAGCTAAAAACCTGTTTTTATCAGAACTGGTCAAATGTATTTCAGGCTGTGGGAGGGCTATATGCTAGTATCCTGAATATTCATGATCCACACCTGTAAGATCTGTCAGATGGGCCATCTCTCTCTCAAAGGCCATCAGACAAAGACAAAAGCCATCAGAGCAAGCATTTATTGCGACCAACAGAAGCCAGTTTGCCAACATCCAGAGTCTGTTTGGCAGTGGGAACAGGCACATGATCAAAAGTAACCCGTTTTCTGGGTTTAAGATATTTATCTTTAAACGTCTGTAGGAAAACGAAAGCAAAATCAGTGTCTGCAAAGACACGGAAAGACATAAACAAAACAAAACAAAATAACCAACAATCAGGAACAAACAAAACATATCCAAAAACTCATAATAAACTAAACACTGGGAATCTAAACAACAATAAGCACACGAACAAACAAGTTCTCGAGAGGCAAGAAACATTAATCACAATAGGTATTATCAAGCTAAGCTAGATAATGTCCAAGTGCCAAAACAGAATGCCAGCTGGTTAAACAACAACAACAACCAAGAATAAACAGCTGAATTATTATTATTTATTTATTTATTTATTCATTCATTTTTTTACCAAGACAAAGCAGCATTATTGTTCAGCTTGTCAGAGCTGGTCAGTGGGTCAAAGTTCAAATATTTCATTGTGATTTAATCTGATTGAATCCTTAATTCTTTCCAGAAACCCCCAACAGATGGCCATTTAAACAATGTCTATGCCTGAAAAGTATGAACGTTATCATTTTACACTGAGCTACTCAAACACGCATGTCCACTGTAGCATCAGTGAGGTCAATTTCCCTCACAATTTCCATTACACTGCATGGCCTCCAGTGAGACTCACATCCCATAATCAGAATGTTATACGGGCTGTAATTTTAAAACATTTCTTTGAGGTATATTGACTGTGACGTGTTGCTAGCAGAGCAATAATATGTGGACAAAAGAGGTTAATTCATTACAGATTAATTGTGTTTTATTTCCCACTTCAGTAATTGCCAATGGCAGAAGTAAGAGCAGAGTCACAGAAGGTTGAGTGTACAGAGATACAGAATTTCCAAAAATAGTATTTGATGTGCTTTACACTGCTGTATTTAAAGGTAGGGTAATGATCAGCGATGTGGAACAGATTGGATGCAATATGACTGCTCAGTTCTGAACTGCATTTGATAGATGCCTTCAGAGGAAGGGTCCAATCTAATAATACTCAAGTAACACGGTAAGGTGGTGAGTCAGTGTTCACTTCTATTTAAATCACATTCCCCTATAGGGACCAACATGACTACATGCAAAAGTACTGCTGCTGTCATGTAAACTATAAGAAAAATGTTAATGACGTCTGTTTTACCACTAAATATTGACAGTGCTTTCTTTACCAAAGACTGAGGAATACCACTTAAATATAATTTAACTGCAATTTTAACAATGTATTTGTTGATCCTCAGACTTGTTACTGTGGACATCCACACTAAAACCTGCTTGTTTTATTATTATTATAATTATTAATCAAACAATAAAATCAGCTTCTTTGAAATTCAGCTGGGGTTCAGAAACCAACCCCACAATCATTTCAATCTCATTTCCCTCTCTTTCGATCTCTGGATTATATCTAAAAATATAACTGACTTAACTGGACTAGGACACCCATCTAGGGTTTATTTAGAGCTATTTGGAAGATGGTAGAATTTCTGTTCAGCGACTCTACGGCAGTCATATGGCAGGAATACTGCCAAAAATCACCCTATTGGAGCTATATTCCACCCGTGTTCTGTTTTGCTTAATTTCCCTTCCAAAGCAAGTTTTGGTGATTTAACGCAGTTGACATAATACTGACCATGACAGTCCTATTCTCTCGAGTGCAATTCCAGTTCCCATCCCATGGGAGCTAGCCTTTATTCCTTTATCCTAATCATACGGTTCTTACAGATCTCCTAGTGTACAACCTTTCCTCCAATCAGAAAGCCTGTCTGGCCACTTACATCTGGGTGTATGTAATTGAAAATATAAAGCACTCAAATCACTGTATACTGTAAGGTAAGGGTCATAAAGTAATATTATGCAGAGGTGTCTTGGTGTAGGGCAGCCTGTCCTTTGAAACAATCAGGGCGTGCTTGACATGTCACTGCTTGAATTGAGCTCCCAAGACATGGGACCTGCCTGGCTTGGGTTGTTATGTTCTCCTCATTATGCACCATTAGAACCCGCAGACCTTCTTCCAAGCCCTCACAAATGACAGCTAATTCGCCCTCAAAAGCAATGCAGTGATAGGCATCCAAGCTGTCTCTCTGCAACTGGGGTGATAATACTTTTACCTGCATTATGTTGTTATTGAGAAGAAGACCATCAAAAGCTGGACTACTGTAACCATCATCCCCATACATTACTTTGACAGTCAAAAAAGCAATTCGTTTTACTTTGGCTTTCTCATAGCACATTTAACCCCCACCGATCGATTCAGGATCAGCTTCTCCAGTACTAATATAAACCATAACCATCTTGTAGAGGAGAGAAAGGGAAAGAGTCAGTTAAGTTTGGTATGGAGGATGTTATTGTGTATCATTTATGTCCCGCATTATTACGTTGACATTTAAATCTTCACCTTGATTTAAGAAGGGACCTGATTCCGAGGCCCAGTGCTGTTATTTAGACATCGGAGGAAGAACAATTACTTGTGTGGTTTTCAAGGGTGTGTTTGGGAAGCTGTCTGTTTTGGCAGACAGTCAGGTGTGTAGCCTGAGGCCTGACCAGAGACCCTGGGGGCAAGTAGCTCGCAAGCTGCCAAAGCCTTGGAACGGGGAGGAAAAGGCAGCTTAGTTCTGCTTGACTGGGTCGGCCCAGCAGTTGTCGAGGGTGAAGCTTAGCTGCGAGCGTGAGAGTCCCAGGCGGCGGGGAGCCTTCCCCCTCAAGCGCAGGGTTTATTTCAGGAGCCCCACTTACGTTCAAAGGGGTAAGACGTAACCCACGGAGCAGAGAATCTGTCACAGTGCATCCTTCTGTCTCAAAATTAAATAAATAAAGCAATAAATTAATAAAGCAAGCCCGCTACCGGTTAATTATTCCAGGAGATGGGGCTGGCAAAACGAATCCTCATCAATTTTGGTTGTCGTGACAATCCCATGCGGTAATGTTAAGCACCTCATCAACCCTGTCCCCATTATATTAGCTGATTTCGCAAGTGTTTGCACTCATAGTCTGAATGGTGCCTTTTTCTTAAAGCGTTTCTTGATTTGTCAATAGCCAAAGCTATTCCCTGCTTGCGTATATTGCCCCTGTAAAACTAGCTAACAACTGTAGGCTAACAACTACTTTGACCTGCTCAAAATAGAACGGATATGAAAAAAAAGCATCAGTAAGACATTGAATGCACATCCCAGTGAAATATGATCATTTGAGCATTTTCTGCTACCAAGTTTTTGAAAAACCTTTAATTACATTTCATTGTTCTTTCATTGTACTGTGGATTGTACATTGTACTGACTTTCTCATCAAGCTTCTTTAGTTGATGATCAAAGGAAATACTATCAATGAACGCCTTTTCCCCAGAGAATTAATGCCTTTTGGTCAGATTTTTCAAGGATGAAGAGTGACATTTTCTTGATGTCAATTGATTTGTATTTCAGACATATTTTGGTCAATTTTTAACTCATAGATGGCATTTTTTCTTTTTGCTTCTTCCTACATTTGAGATAAAAAAGACAATTATTTGCCGTTTGATCTCAGGGGAATTGCACGAAAGGGTATAAAATGAAATAGCAGCTAAATAGATTTTAATATGTGATTTCTTCTTAAAATAAATAGTTCATTTCAGTTCAGGAGTGTGGAGGGGGACTTATATTTGAGCTGTTATGTAGGCTACCCAGGTAGTCCTCATAGATAATGTGTTTTAGTTTTGCAAATTTCGTTTGTATGATCGCTATTGTGACTCACCACACCATTGTACCACTGCAGCCTGCTGTATCTGGCCTGGGTTCAGCCAACATATGTCCTTTGCTTTGACTGTTTTTGTGAAGAAAATAACTAACACTTGCAGTTGTGAGTCAGTGTAAAGGGAGAATGTTGATATGGTCCATATTCCGGTGTTGAAGTGAGACCAGTTTAAAGAAGTGCGATGGCAGGGTGAGGTAGTGATATAGGTGATGTCCTTGTAAAGGTTTACAATTGACTGAGGTACATCAACCTGAATTCCTTTAATGGAATGTCTGGCTGTCCATAATACATTACTATCATTTTTTTTCACTACATATCAGATATATATTTAAAAAACAATACTTTGATCATAACACGTTTTAATCAGTCATGGCAAAATTACTTTTAAATTAACAATGTCAATCAACCTGAAAAATAAAACAATATTACACATTTTAAATGTAAGTCAGGTAAATCAACACATTTAGTCAGGGTGATTGTGTGCTTTCAGTATTTTTAGAACATGGTAAACAGTCAACACAACCCCACAGGCTGTGTATTGCAAAAAATGAAATAAAATGTCCAATTTAAAGGTACTCATAAATCAAGAGTAGAAAGACATACTAATAATTTGACTTTAATATTGTCATAACTTAGAAACATTGAATAGGCATGATTTCTTTCTGTTTGCCTCAAAATCAAATTTAACAGGGAGAATGTAGACATAGCTTCAAATTGTTACATTATACACTTGACAAATTCTCTTTTGGACTGTTTTGACATGAACTCAGGTTTGACCTGCATAATTCACTTCATTGATATATGTCATAAATATATATACATAAAATACTCCATAATTCACTTCGCTCACTTCACAGCTTTAAATGCCCCACAGTTTTATGATCATAAAAATTATGGATTGGCATAACAATGACTTTCCCAGACTCATTCAACACATTTTAAAGTAATGACATTGAGAACATTTTTTCCCTATAACAATTACCATTAATAATATTTATGAATTGTGAATTATGCTAATTCTGATGGCGTCGGCGCCATATTGCCAAGGGCCTGAAAGGAAGAGGCCAACATTGTCGAAAAAATTTAAAACAAACACAGAGAGGTGATTGCAAGAAATTACAGGCAGGATCTATTATAATTTGATAGGAGATAACATGAACAGGACAATGATATAACCAGGGTTTAAAAAAAAAGATATTTTAGGTATTAGTATAGTTTGAATTCCCAAGTAGATGCTTTGCAATATTAAGTTCCAAATATATTGTGTGTGTCTGAGTTTCTAAGCTTTGGTTTGCTCACAAGTGAGTGTGCCTTGTCTGACCTTCCCTCCCCCCCATGGCCCATAGCTCAGTTTGTGTCAGTGCCATTTAGTTGCACTTCATGGTTGGCCAGCTGTTTTTTCCACACTATTCTTAAAATTAATAAATTATGAATTGTGTTGTGTACAGAGATGGAAATTATGTGAGCGCAAACCACTTCCTGCTAGGCAATTGAGATTGTCAGATGTCTGCCTCCTTCCTGTGCGGCCAGGCCTAGGAATCAGACAGAATCCGTGGGTCAGCTGTGCGATGACTAGGAAAAGTTTATTTGAGCTTTTCTATAAAAAAACATCCACACTTTTCCAACGTGTGCAACATACAGATGCACATGTGGGTTTCTTCTCTGATGAGAATGTTTGATGTAGCAAAGTAGTTCAGAGGGTTTGACAAGTTATGTAGCCTCAACATGAGGTATAGATGGTGCAATTAATTAATGCTTCACACCTGACTCTCAGGCATGGGCCGCGGAACGCATTTCGAATGGGTAGGGCCAAGAATGACGTGACCTTGCCCCCCCTCCCAAGTATCAAACACCAGACAGCTCATAATCCATACACGTGTTCTTATTATGATACACATATTTTTTTATGATACGTGTATTGTTTTTTATGTCGTCATACATCCGTATGATCCAATCAGATAGCAGATTTGGATACGCGTATGCTTAGTAATTTCACCAGCACATAATAGTGACAAACTATGACAGTAACACTAACCTCTGTAACATGCATTCACGTAGTAGTGACTAATGGTGAAATCACAGTTTTTCACTGGTAGCATAAGCATTCAGTTCCAGAGAAGGGAAATCTTAAGGCTACAGCATACAATAACATTATAGACGATTGTGTGCTTCCAACCTTGTTGCAATAGTTTGGGGAATGCCCTTTTCTGAACAGAACATGCCTAAAAAATGTGTGTGATGGCGTCATAAAAAAATGTGTATCGATATGTGTATCATAAAACATACGTCTAACATAACAATGCATGTATTAATTTAATACACGTATCATAAAACAATACGTGTATCATAATAAGAATATGTGTATGGATTATGAGCTGTCTGGCATTCAATAGCAGAGGGGCTATCTGGAGCAGCGACAGTTAGAAATTCTACTGCTGGTTCCTCAGAAGGCTCATCGTGGGCTGGAGTGACAATGGTTGTCTCAGCCGCCTTAGTTAATTTTGACCCGAAGAAATCAGTTATTTTTTGACGCTTCATCGTTCAATTTAGCGTTACTATTGTTTAGACTTTAGCGAACACACTAGCAGTCTGCTTAGATAGAGCGCTGGTATTTGTTCTGTGAAATTCACGTTAGTGTGATGCTAAGCTCACATGACACAAATAACCAATCAATCATTAGGAAACAGAGTTTGTTGCTTGTGTACTGTACGTAGGCTTACAGCTAGTGGAAATTAGCCCGGGAAGCGTGCAAAAGTGCAATACATTAAGAACGTAATGTATTTGCTGATAGATTTGAATTTTTACACAATGTTTGATGTTTGATGCACGCCAAAGTAGGTATGGCAATACCGGTTCCGCGGCCTATGCTCTCAGGTAAAGGAAAGGTGGGAAAACAGCAGTGCCCGGCCCATGAGGACTGTGATTTGAGAAACCCTGGTGTATAGTTTAAGCTCCTGTGCACAGGTGTGTCCCAGGTGCCAGTGGAAAGGTTTTCAGCGGTGAATGGTTCTGCCTGTTCCAGTTTTGTCCGAACTCAACCTTGACAGACTGGGCATGCTGCATATCTTGGCTGGGTCAGGTGGTCCACCACTCTCTGCGACTCTGCGGTGCTTTGTCTGCAGTTCTCTGCTGTCCTTTTCCAAGCTCAAGCAGAGTGAGGAGGTCTTTAATTGTTAGTAAGTAGCTAATGAAAATTTGCATTGTAATTACCACTTCTTTATTTATTTACGTTTATATTTTTTTTCATATGTTTAATTAAATCTCAAATGTCTGTGCATCTTTGATGGAGAGGCACTTTGAGAGTAAATTGGTTCATATGTTCTGGTTCATATTGGTTCATTGGTTCACTGCAGTCTGTGTGCTTGCTTGTTTGGGCTAGCTCCTGTTAATTGCCTGGCAGAGCATGCGTTCTGATTTGGTTTTGCTCTATCAACAACCGTGTTAGTGACATTGGTGCTCTTTCCTGCAGTGATCTTTAGTGCAGTCTCTGTTTGTGTGTGTGTGTGTGTTTGCGCGTGCGTGTTTGTTTGTGTGTGTTAAATGTAAGGAATTGCCATGCTGCTCAAAATAAAAGTAAATCTGCAATATTACTCATGTTACATATTCACCATAGTGACTGCATCCTAAAATCCATGCTCACTGAAAACACATCAGCATCTCAAAATACTGTAACAGGTCTGCATATCAACATGCGCATGTATTTAAGTCAATTCAGTTCATCTTACAGGTAACTGCCCAAAATCAAGGAAACGCCAACATAACGTGTCTTAATAGGGCATCGGCCACCATGAGTCACCAGAACAGCTTCAATGTGCCTTTGCATAAATTCTACACATCTCTGCAACTCTATTGGAGGGATGCAACGCCATTCTTCCACAAGAAATCTTATTATTTGGGGTTTTTTTATGGAAAACGCTGTCTCAGGCGCCGCTCCAGAATCTCCCAAGTGTTCAACTGGGTTGAGATCTGGTGACTGAGACGTCCATGGCATATGGTTTACATGCTCATTAAACCATTCAGTGATCATTCAGTGACCTCTTGATGGGGGAGTTGTCATCCTGAAGAGACCACTATCAGGATATAAATGCATCATAGAATGAAGGTGATCACTCAGAAAGACTGTATTTATTGGCATTTACCTTGCCCTCTAAGGGGTTGAGTGGCCCTAAACCATGACAGGACAATTCCCCCACACCATAACAGAGGCGCCAGAACCCTTCTTTACTTAATGGGTTTCCGTTATTTTACCTGCAGTTCTGACAGCTGTTAATCTGAATAAGGCATATTTAATGCACTGATGTTCCCAGTGCAGTAAATTAAAATTTAGAGATAGATATTATACACCATACATATTCCACAGATGCCAAGGGATGGCAGAATTTTCATAGGCAACTCATCAGACTAATAACAGCTGTCAGTATAAGATGAAGTCTGTAAGGATTGCATATATAGGACATGCACTGAACTACACGCATAGCTTCATAAACAGAGTACAGATTACATGCACAGTGCATATGCTGCCTATGATTGTATGGGTTAGAATTTGAAGGGTCATGTAATGTCAGAGATCGTGTATACCCTGCTCCTATTGGAGGTTATTTGTTGTATTGTATAATGGAGGTGTGTTTTTCACCCATATTTTCCCCCAGTTCTGTTTTCTTCTTCTATAATTAGCATGTCCCATAGCACTTCATGATGCTGTGTGGACAGGAGGAGTCTTAATCTCACAGCTTTGTCTCTCTCTCTCTCTCTCTCTCTCTCTCTCTCTCTCTCTCTCTCTCTCTCTCTCTCTCTCTCTCTCTCTCTCTCTCTCTCTCTCTCTCTCTCTCTCTCTATCTCTCTCTCTCTGTCTCTCACTTTCCCTTTCTATGTCCGTCTCACACACAATGTTGCTCACTCTCTTTCTCTCTTCGTCTTGCTTTCTTTCAGTCAACTTTTCAATTCTGTCTCTCACATTTTCACTTTTCTCTCTCTCTCTCTATTTCTCTTCCTGCTCTAACCCTCATGCTCCCTTTTCTCTCCCTCTCTCTCTCTCTCCCCCTCTCTCCCACAGCAGAGTCAGTAGCGAGCTCTGTGTTACTGTCCCGGTTGGCTGGACTGCCGCTTTGATTCCGCCTCATTACCATACGTGTTGATGGACCCAGTGCTCACCTCGTAGGGCCCACCTGGTCCTGACCTCACGCCAGCTCCTCGCACAGTCTGGCGCAGCCCAGCGTGGCACCTTGCAATGTGATAGCATGCCACAGCGCAGCGTGCTACACCAAGCTCTGTTTCGAGCGCTTTCAGTACTCCCAGTGAAACCGTTCTGAACTAGGAGAGCTTTGGGTCAATGTTGTGTGTAATCCCCTAACCCCTGGTTTTCTCTGTTTAGCTTGGGTCGCATCAACATGCACGTCTTCAATATTTATTTAGTGGGGACGGCAGGCAGTAGAACAAAGTTTGTCAGATGTAAATAACAGAGAAACAACAGATGCTCTGTAATAGTCAGTAAATACTCTGTAATTACTATCGTGCTGATTAATAAACGTATTAACTAAACACTACAGATATTAAATAAACAATAATAACCTAAATAAAGTGGGGTTACCAACAAGTGGTTAATGTCAGGTGTATTAGTGTGAGTCTGGATTTCAGACTCCAGAGTGACATCTGAAGCACTGTTCCTGTTATTCTAAGGTCATTAGGTCTCTGTCCCCAAGAGATAACACGATACAACAGCATGTGCTACAATATCCAAGAAAAAATGTAGATCTGAGGAGGCTCTACTGTGAGCTTCCCATATTGTCCAAATCCAGGTCCCACCTCATGAGCCCTTATGATTCCCTTGCCCACCCATAGAGGAATCTGGAAGATTATTTCCAAATGCAAAGCACTGGTAATACCATGTCGGTGTGCACATGGATTTTGTATCCTTGTTCAGCTCAGCAGCATCTCGTTTGTAAAATATTTCATATTTCATGTCAATATCCGTTTCTAAAGGTCACTGAGGATGACACATACATCTGAATGTTACAACAGGTAGATAAGAAATATACATATATATACATATATATATATATATATGTTGTAATGCGTATGTATGTGTATGTATTTATGTGTGTGTTTCTTTGTGTGTTTGCCTGCATATCTGTGTGTGTGCATGCCTCTGTGTGTGTGTGTGTGGGTATGTGCTTATGTGTGTATTAGTGTATTTCTGTGTCATCATAGGCAAAAATTATTGGAAAGGGTGTGGCCATCTTGTAGCCACTCATTTATCATGTCAGTCCCTTGTTTTTGTGTGCTGTTCGTAGCTTATAATTCAAATTCACAGCAACAACCACAAAACAACTTAATGAATCAGAATGGCTAGTATTAGGGCTTAATTACACTTATATAGTAATAAGTAAAGTTCATAAGTTGAGGTTTACTCTTAAATGTCCTTACTGAGAAGGAAAACTTTTAGGCTATAAAAATATTTTGAGAGGTGGAAAACAAACCTTTGTTCTTATAATCAAGGTGCCAATCCTTGGAAATAAGAACAGTCACACTCTGTTATTTAGTTATATTTGTTATTCTGTTTATTTGTCCCAAAGGCATGCTGAGTTCTGAAATGTTCATTTTGTTTGCCACACATAAATATATTTTTTGAGTATAACTATGTGCCCATAATTTTATAACTAAAATAGTAATTTCGTTCTTGCAATATGTAAGGCTGGACAGTGTGATTTGATCGCATCATTCTCAAACAGGGGTTCAGAAGAGAACTTTCTGTGATCGCTCTCTGATTTACTGCCAAGTTGTTGGTGAACATGGCATCCTCATCTTTGAAGCCAAGGTTAACGCTTTCTAATATGAAAGATAGGGAAATGTTATCATGGAAAAAAGAAAAAGGTTTGTAACTATTAGTGCCACATTTGAAAACGCATGATAATTCTCCAGAAATCCACTTTTACACTCTTTCATTTTTGTGGTAATATAACAGTCTTGGATTTAAATGACCTCATAAGTTATCCACCTCCTGGCTTACTTCAAAGAGGCTATTCACAGACTGCAAGCCTGTTCTAATAATACATGCAGTTCAATATGCAGTTGGCTTAATTAATTCATTTTAATGAATAACAAAGGCTTCTCACTATATTACATCTTCTTTTCCTTTCACTATCTTGGTTAGTTCATTAATCACTTTATATTTTCTATTCCTCATGTCTGCATTTCAATAAAATTGGATTAGCTCTAAAAAACTTCCACATAAATGCAACACATCCTTAATGAAATCGGATATCCTTGTGCCTATAAAAAAACAAAACATATGTGGTGACCATGAGGCTTTCAAACTAAATAGCTGGTGACTTTGAGTTGTGGTCAAGAGCACATCTAGGGACAAATTCCTTAGAAGTTTGGCAATATTGTGACCTGGCTGGGTGTGGCCAAGGACCTCGAGTGATGACCAGCACTTTACCTACGCCTGCAGTCCATGCCTGATGAATGGGCCCAACATGAATGACTAAACGTTGTCAAAACGTGTTTCTATTTTACACAGTCCCTCAATGGCAGGGTGTGTATTTCCCACAAGCCTTCAGTAACAGGGTATGTCCCAGAATTCCTCAGTGATACATGAGCCAGTGGCCATACCATCATGTACCCTGCTCCTGCTGAGTGGCTGAAGCTAAGCTGGTGTAGGCTTAATTAGTACTGAAGCTAAGCAGGCATGGGCTTGGTTAGTACTGAAGCTGAGGAGGCATGGGCTTCGTTAGTACTTGGATGGTAGACCTCCTGGGAAAATTAAGATGCTGCTGGAAGTGATGTTGGTAGGGCAGTCGGGGGTGGTCTTGTCTCTGGATCAAAAAAAGCCACACTGCAGTGATGGGGAAACATTGTGCTGTACAAGACACCGTCTGTGCAGGCCAATCGAGTTCCTCCACACCAAACTCGTCTAACCATGTCTTTATGGACCTCGCTTTGTGCACAGGGGCACAGTCATGCTGGAACAGCAAAGGGCCTTCCCCAAACTGTTGCCACAAAGTTTGAAGATGTCATTGTGTCCTGTAGCATTAATAATACCCTTCACTGGAACTAAGGGGCCAATCCCAAACCCTGAGAAACAGCCCCAGACCATTTCCACCAAACTTTACAGTAGTACACCATGTGCAATGCCAGCCGACGCTTGGCATTGCACATGGTGATGTGAGGCTTGTGTGCAGCTGCTCGGCCATGGAAACCCATTCCATGAAGCTCCCAACACACAGTTATTGTGCTGATGGTGCTTCCAGAGGCAGTTTGGTACTCTGTAGTGAGTGATGCAGCAGATGATAGGCAATTTTTACGCGCTATGCGCTTCAGCACTTGTCGGCCCCGCTCTGTGAGTTTGCGTGATCTACCACTTCGTGGCTGAGCTGTTGTTGCTCCTAGGCGCTTCCACTTCACAATAATAGCACTTACAGTTGACCGGGGCACATCTAGTAGGGCAGAAATTTCTGAATTCTAAATGTTTGTCTGCGGAGATTGTATGGCTATGTGCTGGATTTTATGTACCTGTTGGCAATGGGTGTGGCTGAAACACCTGAACTCAATAATTAGTAGGGGTGTCCACTGAATTTTGGCCATATAGTGTACTTGTGGCACTTCATTTTTATTTAAAAAAATGTTAATTATTTTTATTCCCCATTTTCAGTTGCCAATTATACCCTTTTTTTCCATGTCAATCATCCCCACCCTTATATGAGAGGTTGCTGCCGTAGTCCTGAGACCGGTAGTTAGCGCTGCACCACCTCCTCTGAGCCAGTATGGCCACGGTCACCGTAACACACAGGACCACTCATATATGCAGTGAGCTTGTATTGGCTTCCCTCCCCAATTGCCACCCCCTAGTGACACTCCCTGCCAGAGCTGGCGCAACCTGGTGGAATCGAACCTCGGTCGCAGTGGGCAGCATCGAACGTTCTTACTTCTAGACCACCAGGGAGGCCCAATTGTTGCACTTATTGCTTCCTTTAGCACTTGTGTTGTTTAGGCTGCTTACTTGAGGAATGATGTGCTTGAAGATTGTAGCACGGTTGCTTATCGACTAAAGCTGAATGCACTTTCTGTAAGTCGCTTCGGATAAAAGTGTTGGCTAAATGATTGCAATTTGATGTAATGCCTGGGTGATCTATCATGCATGGAGCCATCAAGTACCACTGCTGAACTCAAATGAACAGTGCGAACACACAGGGAAAAAACCTGTGGAAGGTGATGGGTTGGGGCCCTGGGCTCTGTTTTGCCGAACCTTCCCTAATGAGCACAAGGAGTCGATGGCCAAATGTTTTGGGACTACTGACCCCCAGGATGAGTATCACCCGCGTTCACCCTAGAAATGATCAAGCGGAGACTGGGGTGAGCTGCGGCGTTGTAGCTGCAGTTTGATGATGACGATGAGCACGACTGTCACGTCACCCGACTACTCCAGTCCAATCATATAGCAGGGGAAAAAGCTCTTTGGAAACAGTTGGGGAGGGGGCTGTGGTGATTATGTTTCCCTGGAAATGCTAGCCCCTGGAGATGGCCTTGAAACAGGTTGAGCGGCATCCTGGAGGTGTATTTGGCTTTTCTCTCCTACAGTGATGCAGAGTCTTTTGTGTCTCCCAGTCTTGGTTAGCTCAGGGCCTGTGAGATATTCTACAGCGCACTCCAGTGGAATGGCTGGGTGGCCCTGTCCTGCTGGAGGACTGTGACTCACTGAGCGATTACACTGCCTGTAAATCCACATCAATGGCCCCTTTCTGTGATCCCAGTAACACCAAGGACGCCCTGCCGAGCTGCCCTGTAAGAGAAATAAAACAGAGCTGTCACCCCCTCCCCACCCCCTCCCCGCTCCCTTTGGCTGGGGCCTTTTCTGGACATCATCTACCACTTCTTTGTCTCCCTCAGATAAAACCCCCCCCAAAAAACGCTTTCCTGGAGATTCCAGTTTGCAGCCCCTGCTTCTGGGACTGGGGCCAAATCATTCTCATCCTTCCCTCCCTCCTCTCTACCCTCTTCTCTCCTTCTCTCCCCCTTTCTCTTTCCTGCTCCCCCCCTCCCCAGAAGCACACTCACACCAGCTCCTCAGTGGGAGCCAGCTCATCTTAATTCCCATCACACCACATTCTCCGGGCGGGATGTCACTCCATTCTCCTCTCGAATCGGCAACCAGAACTTCCAGACCTTTTTCCCCGCTCCGAATTTTGGGCCCTCTTCCCTCTCACACGTCCTGCTCAACAGCCGATTTTCCACAAAACTGACAAATAACCCATTTATCCTCACCCCATTCTTTTGTGCTGGAGAAGATGGAATGCACATGCTTGCTGTTGGTTGCCTGGTAACAGCACAGTGCGAGGCAGTTTATTTATTTTTTTCTCAAATTGAATGAATGTATTTATTCGTCTTTTTGTCCAGACCATGGGTTACTATGTGGGTTTATAAAATATTGTCACAAAGCATTGGTTAATCAAATCAAATCAAATCAAATTTATTTGTATAGCACTTTTCACAAATGCATTGTCACAAAATGCTTAACAGAAGGGAACCCAGGCCTAGACCCAACCAAAAGCAAGCCTAAGGCAAAATGAGTAAATGAGTAAATGAGTTGAAATGAGTAAATAAATAAGGCTACAGCTCTCTCAGCCCTGTCATTTGCCCTCTCTCTCATTGCCCTGCATTTGCTCTGCCATTCACAAATGGACCATTGTGATGGATGCGTTTAATCATTTATTCATAGCCATCATAATTGCTTCCGATGAAATTATACCTTTGCAAGATGAATACTGTTTTGGTACGCGCCGATTTAGTATGATCGATTGATACACTTGAATGCAATTGGGATTTTTTTGTTAATTCCTTTAAAAGTCAAACAGTTCAGTTCTCCTCTAGGTCTCTAATATATCCTAATGAGTACCTTATTCTGTGAGGTTTTTATATATTTTTTAAAACCTATACAGTAATAATGATCCCAACTGTTGTGAATACCGTTGCATAAACCAATATAATAAACTAAAGTATGTCTCCCAAACCAATGCCCTCTAATAGAGTGTGTGGTAAATACAAAATGAATAAAGCACTTGGTCGGGTTTTGGGGTCCACAACCATGAATAGATGCGTGACCGTCTCTTATTAAACTTGACACATTGGCTTGGAGACCAGGGAACACGTTTTTTCCTATCCACAGGAAGGCTTGGTGACTTCCCGAAGCAAGTGGTTAAAATCGGACAATAGACAGACCCGTCTCTCGCTCTGCAGCAGTGGTTGCAGTGTAGTATAATGGTTAGGTTTGATGGTCCAGATGGGGCACTGCCATTGTACCCTTGAGCAAGGTACTTACCCTGAAATGCTTCAGTATGTATTCGGTTGTATGACTGGATTGTATGTAAAGGAATGTAGACTGTGAGGCCTCCCGGGTGGTCTAGCGGTTACATCGTTCGACACTGGCCACTGCGACCGGGGTTCGATTCTACCGGCCACGCCAGAGTCGGCTCTGGCCAGGAGAGCCTCCAGGGGGCGGCAATTGGCTGTCCGCCCCAGCGAGGGAGGAGGGAAGCTGAGATGAAGTTTGCTGCGTACAGGAGTGTCACTGGAGTACCGGAGTTATGGTTGACAGCTTGGCGAGTGCCGTCTTGAGGGAGACTATACTTCGCTCCTGTCACTGCCGGTTACAGGGCTATGGCAGTGAACTCACAATATGACAGGGGATTGACATGAAAAATAGAGGGTGTAATTAGGTGTAAAATGGGATGAAATCAGAAACAAATTATTTAGACATGGGAAAATAATAAAAAAGGGGGATCCTGATTGGTTGATTTTAATCGAGTCGGATGCGGATCTGTGAAAGAGGTCACAGTGGAAAATGGCTGGATTCAGGAAGGCAAGATAAGAGCTGGAGGAAAATAAAGGGCAAAGCCATCATTCGAGACGAAGACATTTGTAGTGGTGCACTGGTGAATAATTGAAAGAGACTTGCAATGAATCTCGCCTTGATGGGAAGCCCAGAGACATTGGAAATGCTGACTGCCCCATCTTCAAATGAATGTATCACATTCTGGCTTTATTTATTAATGCAGCCGTCATAAGTGGTGTCTGCTCATTTATTTGGGGCCATTACAATTTTTTAGGATGTGAGGCTTGTGCAGTAATGAAAGGCAGAGAGATGTGTGCGTGATGATTATAATTAAGAACACTTCATGGGAGCAGCTAATTAGGATAATGAACTTAGGAAATTACCTGTTGTGTCATTTAATACACAATGTGAAAAACTCATTTCCATGTACAGTATATAGTACATACATACAGATGCATTCCCATGTATACTGCATTTAGTGGACTTGAATTGGCAGGTGTCACGGTTTTACCTCATTCTACCTCTGGAGGGCGCTTGATCATGTGATGGTCTGTTTTCTCTCGTTTTGCATGAGGAATCATTGTAATTTCCGCCATCCTTATATGGTCTTTTGTCGGTGAGTTTTCCTATCACTTTCAGCTGAGGGTTATCAGTGTTAATTCCGCCTTGTATTTAAGGTCTGGTTTTCCCTCATACAAATGCTTCTGTGTAAATCATTATTACGCTCTAGCCGGTACTACTAAGGTTTAGTTTTCCACTCTGTGGTCTCGCAGTTAAAGAGAGAAGGTACTTATTATTATCTCTACCTAAAGGTTTAGCGTTACCACCCTGTGGTTGCCTGTTAGGAGGAATTATCGTTTCCTAACTAAAGGTTTTATGCTCTCCACTTCGGTGGTGTTTCCTTTTAGAGATTCTTTCTTTATTGGGTTATAATTCCCCAGAGCTAAAGTCTCTAAAATCATTTTAGTTTCTTACCTCTTCGTTGAAGAGTTATTTTCTTTGTCTTTCCATTTTTTCCCCTGCTCCCTAATCTGTTCGCAGATCAGGCTTTTAGATATTCGTGAAATCTGCGTGTGGCTCTTCCACCCTCGATCCACACTACAGCAGGAGGCTACATTAAACCAACTGAAGAGTTTACATGTGACTGAATTACAAGACTAGTCAGCTGTGGACTGTCGGTTTGATTTTGACGCACTTACTCAAAATAGGTCTTATGCCAACTGCCATGACAAGTAATAGAGTTTCGCTATAAGAGTATTTAATGAAACAACTGCCTTCTTCAATGCAACGCTTCACAGAAAAAACTGCTGGTGCAAGGCCACAGTGCTTCACAGCCACATTAACATGCTTAGAGCTTTTTCAAAAGGGGGGTATTTGTGGCAAGTAATCATTAGCAGTAATTGCAGCAGTAAATATTCTGAGAATATGTGGGAAGGTGACATTTTAATTGTCACCTTGGACATGTACTCTCATAAGTCCAAAACATAGGGTAGGTATGCGGGTGGCTACAGTATCTTAGAAACTGATCAACATTGAGTAAAATTTCCGCAATAAGCCAATAAACCGCAACAAGCCAATAATGACATTTGTAAAATGAATGTCATTCTGCTTCTGAATGTCCCAATTCCTTTGTAATTGTGCGGTTCTCTGTGATGAATATAAAGCAGTGCAAATATGACCTGCCAGCTAAATAAATATTTATTGGACAATGTGTGATGAAAATAAAGCAACATTGATAAAATGTCATGTGTTTCCTTTCAGTTAATGCCATTACCATAGAAATGAGTGCTGAGGACAGGCACCTACAGTCGGGTCACGTTTATGTCTGCAATGCAAGAGGTCGTCCCGGTTGCTAACGGATTGGGTTTGGATAACAGTGCTATAACCACTTAGAGCAGAATATTCTGCACCATCACTCGGCCCTGACCTTTTTAAACTGCAGGTATTTTATCATGCAGTTAGTCTCTCAGATGCGGTCGCTACTTCCACACGAGAGATCCTCAGCACAAATCCATTGCTCTTTCTGTGTCCCGTCTGTGTTGCGTGTGGTCACATGGTTGTGATCGGTTTGTGTCGCATGTGGTCACATGGTTGTGACCTGTTTGTGTTGAGGGTGGTCTGTTGTGTCTGTCTGTCCTTGGGGAGGCTGGGGTGTTGTTTATGTAGGTTTGACCCATGTCATGGTTTGCACCATCTCACACACACCTATATGTACACACTAACATCCTCTCTCTCTTTCTCACACACACACACACACAAATATCCAGGGGATGTGTCTCCCTGACACAGAGAGGTCTGCTCTTGTGCCCTCTGGCCCAATGCTGAATGAAATGTATCCTAAAATAAAAACAGCGAGGTGTCATCACAACAGTCCCGCAGAATTAGCCTGGGGGCCGCTAAACAGCTGGAGCACATTTTTACAGCATACTGAAGTCAAATTTTAGTAGCCTAAATCCAGACCCTATCAAACAGTCTGGCCATCAGTGTCACAATAAATTCACTTCAATTCAAATGAGGATGTTGCTTCATACTGTTGAACCACATTGAAAGGCACATTTCATGATCAATTCTATTCAGACACCCCCATACTTGTGCCATGGATTTGATTTTATATTCAGTAATTTATTATAAAATCATAAACGGAAGGGTTATTGGATTCAGACCATGCCAGAGCAAACTGTGGCTGGTGCTCCCACAGGGTGGGACACAGCATCATCACCCAGGGAGTTCAGTTGGTATGGTACTGCTGCCTCTTATCAGGGATCTCTTTTTTTGTTAAATGTAAAAAATTGTATTTAAATTATTCATATTACACTTACACGCCTAATAAATATATGTTCATCACACAGGATGCTTATTATTATACTTCTCATAGCAGTACTAGTAGTCATAAAAAATAAATAACGCAAATTAGATCATATCTCCAATCTAACGTTAAATGCAAGAAGAACTACATCTCCCAGAATGCCATAATGAAAGGGGGTTGGGGAGCCCAAAATGGAGGCAGGGCAATTTCCCCTGCAAGCAAATGTATGCAGTCAGAGGCCATTAAACACAAACATGTGTCCTCATGGTCCTGATGAGAAGAGAGAGAAATCGCACAGAAATTTCAACTTTTCATAGTTTCCTCTCCACTGCCCTTACTGCAATAGAGTGAGTTGGGGAGATGACATTGCCATTGATGTCCTTGAACTTTTACACAGTTTAATAAATTATCATTAGATTTGAGGGGGGCAAGGGACAGGAGTGCTCATTGCTGATAGGTGTGAAAAATATAGAAGCACTGCAAGCTCAACAAAAAAAGGTAATTACTCCTCTCTCTTTCTCTGTGAAATCCTGCGGAGCTGTGAAGGAGAGTCTGAAGACATTCAGATGTGGGATGTCTGATGTGGGAGTCTGAGCGTGACGTTTACGCATTGGCAGGTTGTTTAGGCTTGGAAACTGCAGAGAGCAGGACCTGAGAACCATGACACCTTAAGGCCCTCCAGCATTGATTCTGTCTCTCAGGTGCCCGTCCAGGGCAGCACATGGGCACACCAAGTGGGCACCGCCCATTCTGTGCCTCCATAATGTGGTCCGATCTTCCTTGATGTCATTGTGACAGACTTGGCTTGGAAGATAAGGAAAAGGTTTTGTTCCCATCTTATATTTCCCCAGACTGAAAAGGAAAAGTTTTCATATTAAAGATTAAACTCCACCTGCATTGTGTTCTGCATGTTTATTTTCATTCTTTCATGGATTAAAAAATTAATCCATGTAATTCCATAGAGGATTTAGGATTTGGATTTTGCTTCCAAATTTCCAAAGCAGCTAGGAAGGTGATAATTATCTCTCTGATTTATTTTGTA
The DNA here is from genome assembly GCA_029706075.1 of Aldrovandia affinis. Lineage (NCBI taxonomy): Eukaryota > Metazoa > Chordata > Actinopteri > Notacanthiformes > Halosauridae > Aldrovandia > Aldrovandia affinis. The sequence goes on along the minus strand of JAINUG010000018.1, from coordinate 8,325,806 downwards.
ATAATACTTATATATTATTGTAATCTATTTGTCACATTAGAAAAACAACTACCAAAGATATAGCATATCCAAAGCAACAGAATTGATTGTCAAAAGCCAGTGAAAGTTTGATCTTTGTCTTTTAATAGGAAACAACTGTGTGGATGTTGACTAATGTAAGGAGGAAATGCTATTGACAGGAGAAATACGGTCATCCATTTTACATTGTAAGGTCCTGTGAGTATGTATGCACACAGACTAGACTAGGGTGTGGTTAGGCTGGGGAGGGGAAAAGAGAAGAGGAAGCAGATACTATCCAGTGCAAAGAATGACCTCAGCTCAGCTGTTAATCCAGGGGGTGATCCTGTCCTGGTTAGATGCTGAAGTTAACTGCTTGGAAATGGGGTTCAAGTCAGTACTGTATTCACATAAATATACCAAACACCTGTCTAGCTGCTCTTTCTTTTATTTAATGCTCATCTTATTCCATCTTTATCTCCTGCTTCCTCACTTCTTCACTCTGGCATTTGGGACATGCACTATATACCATGCACAGAGCAGTAGTAGCTAACTACACGCATGATTATGGAATCCGCACATTACACCCCATTATGGCGAAGAGCAGAAACGTTGAATAGTTAATAGAGTGAATTAATGGTGCATGCCGGCGTGGGGTAGGCGTTTGAGATCCGTGCATTAAGAAAACAATTAATGTTCAACACTTACAGCACAGCCCTCTTCTTCTTCCTAATAATTCAGGAGCCGTCATTGATAGCTCGTTTCATGGTTCATTCAGCCGCGTGCGTGACCAGCGTGTTGGTTAGGGTCGCTCGGGGATTGGCAGGCTCCGAAAACTGAAGATATCAAACTGTCTCCTTTCACTTTCACGATTACCCATTTGCCCCTTGCCATCAGCAGTAGAGGGGTCAAACAATGTCCATACAATAGCTAATGCCAGCTCATGCACACGGATCCACTGGAAGTGATGACTTTTTTTCTTCAGAGAGCACTGGGCTGCTGTGACTGATAGAATCCTGGAGGGCATGCCTGATTCCACGTCTGATTATTCTGTATCAAGTGTGACCTATTTAGGCGTACTTGCTGGCGAGGTGGAAAATGCCGTCTCTCTGTCTCTGCCAGACATCTGAGGAATTTGCAAATGCTCCAGTTCAAGTATGTCTGCAAACCCCCTTCATCAAACATGCGTCCGACTTTTAAACCTACCAATAATTCTGTCTGCCTCATAGCACTGATTGTGTTCCCTTTTGTAGAAAAATTGCATCTGGAGCCATAAAGAGGTCAATGTGCATTAGTAAAGCAAGAACTCAATAGTTTTCATATGGTGGCGTTCATTAGCCAGCAGCCCTAACACTTTAATTTCCTCCTGCCTGATGAAAAAGAGCTGAGCTTCTGAGTGATGGGGATAGTGTGCTGTAGGATATACCATCTTTAGGCTGAGACATTAAACCAGTGTGCTGACTCTTTGAAGACTCACCCATTGCATTGCAAAGAAAAGGGGCTTCCTCGGTGTCCTGCCATAATTCCCAATTTAACTTCTTCAGTCTGGCCATCTAATCATCCCACAGCGTAACTGGCTTAATAATTCACCTCAGCTGATGTGTGCTGAGCATCCTGATGCAAAATGGTTGCCGTGCATCACCCAGGTGGGTGCTACACATTAGGTTGTGGTTGAAGTGAGTCCAGTGACCTCAACAGCGTGGTGTGAAAGTCATGTCCACTGGGTGAGGCCCAATGTTTTCTTTCAGTGTATAGTTTTGAAAAGGTAGAAGGCAAACGCCACATGAAAGGTCTATCATTTCAACAACCTAATTTATAGGGACAGAAACATGTCTGTGAAATAATAATAGCCCTGCGTTGGTTAATTATACAGAACACCTTACATGTAAATTGTTTCTGGTATTGAAAGTAGGTATTCTTGTATATTAGCTCGTTTGCATACTATAAAGAGGCTGTTCAGAGGAAAGTTTAACAAGGTGTAAACTGAATTTTTAATGGCTTGTTCATTTGCGTGAGGTGTGCTGTACTTTGTGGGAGATGAGTCACTAGCTGAAGGAATATTAATAACCTTCAGGTGCTGCGTGGCGTGTGCATTGTGATGGCGAGTGCATTGTGTTTTGTAGAACACTGCTAGCTAGTGCTTATTGTGTGTGCAGGGTACCAGGGGAATCAAGCTCTGTTCTCCTGTGACTTTAAACTCAGGCTTCATGTGTGCTGCATTGTAGCTGTTTTTTTCTAAATTGACAATAAAACAAATTCCGAGATTTGCAAAAATAACATGAGATGTGTGCAATCAGTCATATTCCGCAGTCATTCCATTTTTTTAAGAATTGTAGTCTTATTGCACACACACACACAGACATAGCTTTGTTCCCAGTGATTGACAATACTCTTATCAAAACATCCAATGCCATATATGTTCAGGGATGTCACAAATAACATCACAAAAAGTGTACAAAAATAACCTTTTGCAGTACATTCTGAGTAGCCTCACTTTGCATAGCCCTCAGACTGTATTCATTTTAATGAACAAGTAATGCAGAACAAATGTAGCCAATTTGAATATAGCTTCCCATTGCTCATGTTAAATTAGTGCACAGGTCATTAATTAAAAAAATATATAAAGTGCATGTTTTTGATACCCCTGACATTTGAAGAATATCAAATCTAAACTGGTTAATGTTCTATAAATATTTCAGCTGTCAAAACTTTCTTCCAGGGGGATAGAGATTTAATGAAGTGTTTGGATTTGTGGAGTCAGCGTTTTTTTTACGGACGCGAGCCAGGGATTTTAATCTGAGTGTATGGAAGGTTTGTTATGTTTTCATACATATTTGATGTACTCAGTTAATTGTGTGCTGTCTGCGATATGACTGACGGCGCCCTTGTGCTCTCCCTCCTTTTCACTGGCCCTGGGATTTTAAAGCAGTGTCATTTTCATCAAAACAGTGTGTGGACCGAGAGCGGAGAGAGATGTAATCTATTATATGAAATAAGTACTTGTTAATGGCATTACATAAAGAGCCTTTTTGCTACAATGGGATTTTTTTTCTTTGAGGATTTCATTAAAATGCATGAAATTTCAAGATGGCGCAAGATGCCCTTGTTTTGTCGGTTCCTTTTTTCCCCACTCCTGATCAATTAAAATGCAATTATGTATTCTGCAGTTCAGTTTCCTTTGCTTTGAGCTCCAGGTACTTAGAAAGTTAGGGTGTTCATTCATATTTGTATACAGGGAAAAGCAGATGCTAAACAGAAGCACAGAACAGAGAAAATGGCATCAACCTCTTCAAACTACTACAAAGAAATATGAATGATAAAACAAAAAAGTGCCATATATTAAGGCAATTCAGTATGTCTTCAAATATTCTATCAAATATGTATGTTGTTACTTTTATCATATTATTATTTATACTATAATCTATTCATTATTGTATATCTTATTATAATGATTTCCATGCATACTGTACATAACACATTTTATGGACATCACGTACAGTGTCCCACACAGTTTTCCTAATAGTTTCCATTAGAATTTAAATCTTTCAGTAAATTTCAGTTCAGTGCCAGATGCACTCTCTTGTTTTTGTGAATCTCAATTGATAGCTATGCTTTACTTCCTCCCTAAACCCAGAGAGTCCGTGAGACGAGGGAGAGGGAAGCACTGAAAGATAGACTTCAATCGAAAAATAAAATGTGTAATTTTCTGAACTATTTTGGTAGCAGGGAGAAACAGCCTAAACATAATCTAATCTAACAATCTAAACACAGCACTGCTTTCCCAGACTGCTTTATTTGCAGTAGGGACTCTAATAGACAATAACAATAATAGCTCTGGTAGGGCTCTCACTACATCTGAGCCTGGATAGAAGTGAAGCATGGCATTTAATCATTGTCTTCCAATAGCCCCAACAATACGTGTGGCCCTACATCAGGGCTATTCATTTACTTTTTTATGGGCGCCAGATTTTAAAAACCATAATTGGGGGGTGGGGGTGTTTATTTAAACATTTATTTTCACATTGCCCCTCCTTCGCCCCTTCTCTCTGAAGAGCTGTTCTTGCTGTTCTCTACAGCAATGGGGTGCACTTCATACGCAGACGATGTACCTCTGCAGTGTCCCTGTGAGCGCACTGTTGCAGTGCCAGTGGGGTAGGGGCACAAGAGAAGTCTCACATCTTCAGGCTCATCTGCACTTCCTGTAAGGGAATGTTTGTCCCGTGCCCTTTTGAATGATAATTTCTGGATAAACATATTTGGTCTAATGCAGTCCCTCTCTTGCGAGCCAGGATTTTGCAGACATCCACTGTTCTCTCTTCCCCCGACTGGCTTGTGCATGCACCAGTCACAATGTTCTCAGCTTGGAGAGATGAGGGGTGGCAGTCAGAAACAGCTGACAAGCTGCAATATGGGAGCCCAGCCACTCAGATGCTCTTTGGAATGGCTAAACGATAACAATGCGACAATTACATTTTTTCCTCCATCTTGTGTGACTTGTTGGGAGGGGGGGATTATAATGGTAATGTCCAGTGTCTAGCATTTCAGCCAGCTCTAGCACAAATGCAAAATCCAAGGGTGTAAAACTTGAGGTCAGTGTTGGCATGTCACGCAAAAAGGCTTGGAAGCCGATAGGAAATGCTTTTTGATCTTTGGACGTGGAGGTGGAGGTGCTGGAGAATGTGGTGAATTTCGCACTTGACAGATGCATTGCCTGGCATGGTATCCCAGCTCTTGGCAGAAGATAACTGGCCTTCTTATGGGGCTGTGTGTCCTGAATAGAACATGCAAAACAGCAGTCTCTCCACTTCCCTAAGCATTAGCAAAATTGCTTACATTCTTATACCTGAGTTATTTCAAGGAGTTAAGACCACCACCAGACATTTTAATTGTGTTTTCTTTCTCGTTTCTCTGATAATCGCTTATTGTTTAGGTATGCAGTACATCTGCAGAATAAAAAATAAACAATGCATGACTGACATCAACCTTATATTGAATTGAGTGTTGGTCTGGGTTTTGACTTGACCAAAACTCCTAATAAAACCAGGGGTGTCACTTTGTGTTGGGGGGAAGGGATGATCCCCAAAAAATAAAGGGGGTTCTCCCCTAGAACAATTTTAGATGAGACTTAAAACTTACTGCAGCCTACTGATTTCTGAGAGGTAAAATAGAAAATAAAACCCTCAGCTTAAGACCAACAAGGAGCCAGTAGGAACGCTATTTCCCCGCACGTCTGTGGTTTACAGCCATCAACTATTGATCGCTATGCTACTGCTTCTGTGCTGACTGTGTCTCGTCAGCGCTCCAGGCTGCTGTGGAGGAATGGTCGACATGCAATGATTGAACTATTGATGAGCTAATTTAAATGTAGCATTATGCATATGTCATCTAAAAAATAAACAAGGTTACAACTAAGGGCGAGAAAACCACCACACCACAGCGTTATATGTGTGGTTTTAGAACCTACAAGAGAGTATTATTTGTAGGCTACTTGTCTGTCATCCCCTTCACCATTGCTGGTTGCCTAGCGAAAACTCCTTTTGACGGTGTTCTGGCTTTGTTTTTGTTTTTGTTTAGAACATTGGATGTGGGTGCCAAAGTTTGCTAACTTTTGGTAGCTCACCATTCAGTCAATGGTTGTATGCATCCGGTAAATTATATATTTAATAAAAAGTAAAACACCTACAAATGTAATCACCCTAAGGTTGATCCGCAGAGAAGAGCTGCAGAGATGTTTGTCCTTCTACCAGGTTCTCCCATCGCTGCAGAGGAACTCTGAAGCTCTCTTAGAGTGGCCATTGGGTTCTTGGTCACCTCCCTGACCATGGCCCTTCTTGGGTACTGAGTTTGGTCAGACGGCCAGCTCTAAGAAGAGTTGTGGTGGTTCCAAACTTCTTCCATTTCACAATGATGGAGCCTACTGTTCTCCTGGGTGCTTTCAATGCTTTAGCCATTTTTTTATACCCTTCCCCAGATCTATGCCTCAACACAATTCTATCTCGGAGGTCTATGGAGAGTTCCTAGGACTTCATGGCTTGGTTTTTACTCTGACATGCACTGTCAACTGTGGGACCTTATATAGACAGGTGTGTGCCTTTCCAAATCATGTCCAATCAATTTACTTTACCACAAGTGGACTAGAATCAAGTTGTAGAAATATCTCAAGCAGTATCAGTGGAAACAAAATGCACCTCAGCTCACTTTTGGGTGTCATATCAAAGGGTGTGCACACTTGTGTACATATGATATTTTACATTTAGATTTTTAATAAATTAGCACAAATGTCTAAAAACCTGTTTTCACTTTGTCATTATGGGCTATTTTGTGTAGAATCTTTAGACAGAAAATGAACTTAATCTATTGTAGAATAAGTCTGTAACGCAATGAAACATGGAGAGGGTGAAAGGGGTGTGCAGACTTTCCGGCTTGACTGTATATGATGATCGAACTAGCGAACAGAGGGAAATATCCAGCACCGTCATACATTAATGAGGGATTCAATGTTTTTAAAGTAAACTTCGCATGCATATTTTTCTTACAGAATAGCCTCCTATATGTATTTTCTTCTGAAATAGCTGGCTATAGGTCCTGAACATTTAGACATAGGCCCAAATAAAATCAGCTAATCTGACTTTACCAAGAACCTGAACTGAAATATAATATAATATATATATAATATACGCCATTTAGCAGACGCTTTTATCCAAAGCGATTTACAGTAGTGAATGCATACATTTTTCAGTATATGTGGCCCTAACCCACAACCTAAGCGTTGCTAACGCTGTGCTCTACCAACTGAGCCACAGAGAACCACAGCTTTATATGATCTATAGACTTATAAGAGTTCCTAACATCCACTTCCTAATAGAAACACTCAGGGGAGCCCTTCCAATAAAAGGTTTGATGTTATTAAAGTGTTTGGACTAATCTGTTCATGTGTATCCGTGGGATTAGGACATGGAGAAAATTGTTTCCTCTATTTCTATGCAACCTTTAAATTCCTCTCCTCTCATAGAACATGTTTGCCTCAATGAACTATAAAGTGGGTATACTTAGAAGTTATATTATTTTTCATCATTGAAAATATATTAAATAAACATATATTTATGAACCATAGATCCCATTGGCATGTGCTTCTAAAATATTTGTTTGCCATGTCAAAATCTGAATGGTGAGCCAATCAAGGTGACCTAGCTATATGTCTGTGTCCATTAAAATCGTTGTAATTAATTCCAGATTTGGCGTGTTGGATTGAAACATGTCCTGATGTGTGTGGAATACTTGCCAACCCTCCCCATTTCCCGAGAGTCACGCTTTTCATGACCATCACCAGGTCTCCTGCTGGGCAGTCATTTCTCCCGTATTTCCATCCAGTCCTAACGGTTAGAGCGTTAAACCAACGTCATAATTTACCCTCGCTGTTGAAAAAACACCAAGCAGGCCACGAAACCCACCCGAGAGAAAATGCAGAAATTAGCACCAGCTCAGTAATACCCATCAATATCTAGCTAGTTAGAAAAATGTTTTAAACAGCCCAAAATAGCCTATAAATCCATGCTGTCTGCATTTCTAGCACAGTAACACAGTAACATGGCGCTTTTTAGCTATGGTAGCTTGCTGTAAGGTTTCTACTTTCTATAATATGCTGGTTGATAACTACAAATACAGTAGGTGTGCGTGTATACACTATATTTGTAACGGACAGTTTGTTGTGTAGTGCAATAAAGGATAAAATCTTTACGGAGGTGGACATCATAACGAATGAAACATGAGGTAGTCATAATAAATTGTATGAATTTTTATATTATGTCATTTTGAATAGTATTTTAAATTACATTTAAATTACATTCGGGTTTTTTTAAATGCAAGTATGGATGGTTATTTTATCTCTCGTGGTCACTATTTTTTACAAGTCACCAAAGGAGCTCTCATAAACTAAAATGTTTATGGGGAGGATCAACTGACCATCCGCATTAAAGAGAAAATATCCCTAACTTTCAAGTCTCAAGATTGGCAAGTATGGTACGGCATATTGTCCGGAACAAGATATAATTTGAAAGGTGTTGATATCTTTCAGATAATTGAACCTTGGATCTTTTATCTAAGGACAGGCTATGCTTAAACAATTAACATACAATTTTAACTGATACAAGGCAAACCTGTCTCTAACTAAACTTGCTGCTTCAAACAATATGTCATGAGCTAATCAATTACAAACATTACAAGTTTGTATTACCTGTAGGGCTGATTTGCACAAAACTTGCATCTAAAACTATTCACTGCCATCAGTCATATTTGTCAAATTCAGATTTGTATCAGTGACAGTATGGATGCCTTAAGAAATATTGCTTCTGTGAAACAGAACACTTGATATATGTGCATGCACATAATTGTATATTTTGCCCACATCTTGCTTGTAATAAGTCTATTTTGTTATTAAATTGAATTCATTTGCAATTAATGCTTGGCCATTTATTCCTCTTCACTCTTTCATTCTCGATTCCATTGCTAAAGACCTCGCCCCCTGGCAAACAATGTGAAAACAGCTGCGCCCGGAATCCAAAGGTTGTGGGATCGAATGTAGACATTATACACTGTGGACTGTGGCTGTTTTCAAATCTAGTATAATACCATTAGAAAGTATAATTGTCATTCTTGAGTTACAGAAATGTCACAACATTGAAACATGAAAGCTTTCAGGCTACTTTGTTTTTGACTATCGTTCATTTGCAGTTAATGCTTTGGGATATATTTTTCAAGACTCGGAACACTGATCGTCAAATAATCGAATCCAGGCAATGCACGTTCGCATGAAAAATGTCAAATATTGTGCCCAAACCATTTTATATCTTCTAACTTAACAAACATTTGTCCACAATATATGTTTATGCAAATATGTCTTCCCATTGGGACAGTTTGCTTGTGATTGGAGCTCGAGTTTGGCTGCTTGCAGCTATATTTATTATCATTGTTCTTGTTGATAATAGTAATAGTAATAACAATAATAATCATAAAAATCATAATAATAATATCATAGTCTGAGTGGTACAATAATTCTCATGTAAATTTAGGATTCATACTTTTTACAATTATAATTATACATTCAATTTCAACTGAATTATTATCATTGAAATAATGGTCCATAGGCTATCTATTCCCTGTATTTACAAGAATGTTTTTGATGTACACGCTCTGTTTTTGATTAATTACTCAGTAACTGCACAAAAATGTTTCTGTATCCGAGAAATGGTGTGACTCCTCAGAACGCAGTGAATGTATAGGACGTGGAAAAAACATTCGCTTTCACTGCACCTACGGCCCACTGCCCCGCGCTGCGGTTTGAATACAGATGGGCCGTCTCTGAGCGCACAGATGTGCCTATGGTGTGAACGGGAGCCGGTCGTTCCCTCCGCAGGCTGAAACAACCAAGCCCGTCGGTTTGTCGGATCTCCAGGCCGCACACGCTTTCGCAGCCTCTACAGTGCAGCACGGCACTCTGTTTTGATAACGTGATAGCTCCATCTAGGTTGTTCCGAGCGGTATTGCGAAGTACTTTCATTACTGAATGCATAAAAATCCCCTCGGTCTGTAGCAGGGGCGGAGTGCTGTGCAGGATATTGTGTTTTTTATTAGAAATTATTCGATTTTTTCCCATTTATGTATATGAAAATGTCAAGAGCCTTTTCAATAAGATCTTACACTACGCTAATTAGTTTCCCTTTTAGCCATTGAAATCAACTTTGAGCAAATGGATAATGATATATGTTTGGTAATGGATTCAAAAGATGCTCTTTTTTTGGCCATACATTGTGTTCAGCAGCCTTTCATTATCCACAGCCCCGTTTTTTCCATGCATCTTTGAAATAGATGAATGTACAGGTAACTGCCAAAATAAAGGAAACACAAACATAAAGTGTCTTAAGAGGGCGTGGGGCCACCACAGGCCACCAGAACAGCTTCATTGTACCTTGCCATAGATTCTACAAGTGTCTGGAGTATTGGAAGGATGCAACACCATTCTTCCACCGATTACATCATTTGGTGTTTTGTTGATGGTTGTGGAAAAAGCTGCCTCAGAAACACCACTCCAGAATCTTCCACAAGTTTTCAATTCGGTTGAGATCTGGTAACTAAGACGGCCATGGCATATGATTTACATAGTTTTCATGCTCATCAAACCATTCAGTGACCACTTGATGGGGGAATTGTCATCCTTGAAGAGACCACTTCCATTAGGATAGAAATGCATTATAGGATGAAGGTGATCATTCAGAATGGCTTTGTATTTATTGGCTTTTACCTTGCCCTCTAAGGGGTTGAGTGGATCTAACCATGTCAGGAAAATGCCTCCCACACCATAACAGAGTTGCCAGAACCCTTCAACATGGGAAAGAAGCACGAAGGCCTGTACGTTTCTTTAGGCACGTGCCATACATGCACTCATCCACTTGTTGAGAACAGGGTAAAGGATGACTCATCTGACCACATAGCTTTTTTCCACTGCTCACTAGACCACTGCCTGTGTCCTTTGGACCCTTTTACTCGCAAACAAGCATTTTTAGGTGTAAGAAGGGGTTTAGGCACTGCAACCCGACCATAGTATCCATCTCTGGACTGTTCTCAATGAAACTGCCTCCTCATGCCAAAATTGATCTCTGCAGTCAACTGATTCAGAGTTGCTCGTCTGTTTTGCCTTGCATCTTGAACCAATGCACGGATGGTCAAAGAGTATGTGCTTTCCACCACAGTTGCCCCTAGGTGATGATGTCTTTCCCTCTGACTGCCATGCCAACATCACCTTAGCCTTGAGAAACATCAGCAACTTCATCAATGAGGCTCCTGCCAAACATGCCCCAACAATTGCGTCTCTTTCAAAGTCGCTGATCTCTCTTGTTTTAGCCTTGGTAGCACAAATAATGTGCCCAGCATTTGTATACATGTCCCTAAGCATGATGGAATGTTAATTGCATAATTAACTCAGGGACCACACCTATGTGGAAGTACCTGCTTTCAGTATACTTTGTTTCCCTCATTCAACTATTTCCTTTATTTTGGTAGTTATCTGTAGATCCATAACGATAATATATTTTTTATTCTGTTTCTTACAAAGCTGTAGGACTGATTCATAGAATGTAACAGAAAATATCGACTTTCTGTATCTGTGGGGGAAATGTGTAGTTGGAGTTGAAATGGGAAGGAGAAATGTTTGCTTGGGAGAGTCGGACATTATTTTTTAGTGCTAGAAAGGGTAAGTAGAATTGGATATGCAGTTCGCTGAAAACGCTGAAAAAAATTAAAGTAAATCAGTGATGGCACTGCATTTCCTATCCGTAATTTCTGTCAAACAAAGTGTGCTCTGCAGGCCCAGCATTGAGCAATAAAAACCAATTCAAGAAAGTAAGAGGAAAACGTAAGCTCACATCAGTCATTTTACTGCTTCTATTGTACACTTGAAGTTCTTTTATTTTTCATGCAAGTTTGTAGAGGCTTTTTCATACGGGACTAGTTTTCACCTCAGGAAACAACCACTCCTGGGGTAAATTCAATACAGGAAACCAGTTGTGTTAAGCAATATGAAATGGACATGAATTCAATGTGTAAAACCTTCTAAGTGTGCCACATGTCCTCTGAGGGTTGCTGTAAGAAATAATACAGTCGATACTATAATAATATAGCCAATAATATACTCTATCTTTATATAATTGCCTACATATATAAAAGTATTTACATTTCAAATCAGATTGTTTCTATATAGTGGAAGCTAGCTTAACTAGCTTATTAGTGGATGAGTAGCACCTACAGCACCCTCCAAAATGATTCACCCCCTTGATAAAGATGAGCAAAGGAGGCTGTATGAAATACATAATACTGCAGCAGGTTTTCCTCCAAGGTTTTCCTCCTACATCTTGCTCCATCCATTTTGACAAGTTTTCCAGTCCCTCAGGCAGAAAAGCATCCCCGCAGCATTAGGCTCCTGCCACCATGGTTCATGGTAGGGATAGTGTTCTTGCAGTATTAGGCTTGTGCCAAACATAGTGCCTAAAGTTGATGCCAAAAATTTCAATCTTCGTCTCATCAGATCATAGAATCTTCCTCCACTTGATTTTGCCACAGGGTGTGAATACATGTTATACCCACTGTAATAGATTTACTCATGGCAGGCATGGATGTCCTCTTTTCTGTAAAAAGTGAAGCACTGTGACTACATTTGCATATCTTCGCAGACTTCTTGCAGGGTTTCTTTTGGGAAGTTTTGATCATCCAAAACTGTTAGCAGCCACCCCCTAGATGGTTGGTGTACAGGGGAGAAAACCTTTCCTGTGCTGACATGCCCACAAGGGCAAAGAGAACAGAACGTCTTGTGTGAATGAAACTCCTGCCCCATAACATCTCTAGCTAGGGTTCTCAAACTGTTGGTCAGGAACCACTGATGGCTCAACAGCTGGAAAAACTATGAAAAGTGAAAAAATACATTACTGTGTGTCTCATATTCCTTTGACATTCACACAAATCAAATGAAACGCTGCTATTGTTAGTGTGCATGCAGTTGCTTTCAAATATATTAATAAAATGTTTACCAACAATTATGAGAGATGTGTCATACCATATGATATAAATTTGTGCAAGATGCCACCTTTTTATAGAAAACTAGTTTTCCTTCTAAATTGAAATTTTATTGAAGATACTAATTGATACATCATAAACACACCCCTTAGGCATTATTCTGTAAGGGAAAACAACAGTAAGGGAAAGCAGAGGAAAGTGGAATGATTTCTGATCCAAGGTTGGATCCATTACAGGGTATTTGTATGGTGTCATTTTGTTGGCTGGAGATACCTTTTCAGCTCAGATCAGGCTGTTTATTTTTCACCAGTTTGAAGTCAGGAAACAGCCATATATATATCATATGTATTTCAACTTGAATTACATTTTTACAAATTGAGATACTTATGCCCTTGATATTGACTTATACTGTCCCTATAAAGAATTACTGTAAAATTTAATTACTGTTTGTAAGTAAAATTACTTACAGAACATGACAACCACAGTTGGAGGCATAAATATACTGTACATTAGAAACTTAGAAAGAGGCAAACAAACACAATAAATCAGGGAACTAAATTAAACAATAAAATGCTGAAGGGTATGTTTAGAAATTGACTTGTGGATTAAAAGCATGTTTGCATTTCATCATTTATTTGCTGAGCAGATGTGCCTTTATCCTGAGCAAGTTACATGGATTACATTTTTACATGTTTTCCTTTTATATCATTGGATATTTACTAAAGCAAGTCAGGTTATGTCTTACTCAAGTGCACAACAGCAGTGCCCAGTTTGAGCAAACATTTTGTAACAAATACTACAACTACACTACTATAATAATTATAATACAGCTCCATGTCGAATAGGACACACTACGTTGTCATTCACTCACAAATAGCCATCATTGGGTGTTAGCCCTGGCTCGGCTTCCGGTATCATAACTCTCAAAGGCTTGAAAAGTCACTTTATTGTGATACAGTGCCAAATTCATCTTGGAAGATTTGCTTTTTAGGTTGCACTAGTAAGAGCGCAAAACAAATCACTATGTACACACATACACACACGATAATGCATGAATGTCATAAATACATTAAAAGCCTTAAACATTCTCCCCGTTGACTGGATGTGTTTCAGAAGATCTGTAATTCATGGATGCACATGCTACCAGGCTCTTCTCACCACACAGGACACTAATGAACTTCATCATCAGTGTATCTACGTTTTTGTAAGATACTGTATTGCTTTTCTTTCTGTAACTTTATATAGATCTGTTTTATACTTAGCAACATGATTAATGTCCTGCAGAACTTAACTACTCTATGGCCTGGATTCAATCAACATTTGTTCTTGACCTTGACAAATAAAAACAAGTGCCTTTTGTGTTTTTTTTCTTTCCAAAAATAGTTTTCTATCACCAAAAATAACTTCAACTGTGTTTGTGAAGAAAAAAACAACATTTGCTTTAATTTGTAAGTAAAATGTAAAGACAAATGTTGATTGAAAAAACTACATCCATGTAAAATATCCATTATTAGTTATCCATGACAAAACTTTATACCATAGATGGGTGAATTTGAGACCCAACCAGCTGGCTGTCAAATTAGACATTGGTTGGGAGAAATTTAGCATAATATGTTTCTTTGCTGGTTAAAAATGCACCACCGGAGCAGTTTTCCCTATCCGCTGTCAGTGACTCACTGACACTCTTCTTCCGCTCTCACGCCGCTCCGGAGTGCGCCGCCTAACACATAATCGTTAAACCCCTACCTTTTTTTACCCCTATTTTTCCTACTGACAGTGTTGTTGATGCCTCCCTGCATTTCTCTCGATCATAATTAGCCCTGTCAAAGGGAAATAATGCTGGCGGAGAAGCACAGAGACGTGAAAACTCCCCGTCCTCAAGCAAGCACGGGGATTATTTATGCCTGTTGATCTTGAGTCGGTGGGCACGGCTTGTTAGGTACAGCAAGCCAGCTGTGATTAAATATTTCTCTGCCGCTTCCTGCTTCGAGGAAACCATGGAGCAGGGAGCCAGAGGTCTGAAGGAGCAGTAGGAGGGAGAGGACAAGGTTTTTTGTGAGGTTTTATTTTGTGCGTTACTGTGACTCGACAGCTCTGCCCTCAAAGCGCAGAGATGATTGAACGGAGAGCGATTGATGTTTAGCTCATCAGTTTAGCAGATCTGCCTGTGTGACGGTTTTAGCAGCAGGCAGGTGGGTGGGCATGCACAAAGTCCGATGGGGGCGGTATTCGCCTGACGGAAATCCTTGCAAGTATGGTCTCATTTCATGCAAGGTTAGACGCATCAATCACCTGACGGGACACAAGCTTTTATGGTCTTTCAACAAACCGACCATCTCAGCCATCAGCAGCGCTACATGAGAGCTTTAAACGGGTATGCATGGTGGTGTTAAAACATGAGAGCAATCACATTTGATTTATGATGTGTATTCGAAATATCTTCTCCAACAAGCAGTAGTTTCAAATGAATTGATGAAATAATCTAAATATTTAACATATGTATCTAGCTATGATATAGGAATAATATATATATACATACAATATGTACATGTCAGTATATATATATATATATATGTAGTGAAATTATAATAGTATATATAACATACAATATACAGTATATATAGTGACATTATAATATTCTAACATTACAATTCATGAATCTTTCAAGCCATGCTTTCCTTTCATTCCTTGTAGTTCAAATTAAGGGTGTGATGGTACCATGATATTAAAATATGAAATAGTACTATCATAAACTTAACGTAATACTGTGATAGTAAATCACAAGGCAAAAGCTATTTTCATGTGGGGGAAAAAATATTCCAACCATTACCCTACTAAAATGTCTAAATAACCCATATTAAATATTGTAATACTGAACCTGGGGTGTCTGATAATGTCATTTAATCTAATTTAATTAATTTAACCTCTGGCTGTTCTTGCATTTTGTTTTGAGATTGTGCACGTGCAGACAGCTCCCTCACATTTCCCAACCCTGATAGGTAGCTGTTATTATCTAGCTAGCTATATGGCATAAATCTCCTTTTGCAGACCATTATAAAACTTGCGATGTCCAACGCTGATTCCGATGCTGAGGCGGTCCTTAATGACAAATTATATCCCCCCAAAAAGCAAACTCGCTCATCCGTGTGGACTCACTTTGGATTCTGAAAAAAAGTAATTAACAAATTAGCAAACGGAGACTTAGGGGGGATTTGATTGAGGTTTTCTAATTTGCAAAGTGAATTATTTAAATCCATTTAAACATGCAATTACAAGGAGTTAACTATATTCAGTTTTATTTTCCATAAATCTGCAAAGAGCCATGCAATAAACAGATCGAGTTGTAAACTTTGTGTGATACCTTGTTTTAGCTTAAAAACTGATACCGTGATATACTGAAAACCGTGATATTGAGTAGTATTATCATACTGTGAAAATGTCATACCGTCACAGCCCTAATTGAAATATTTTTACAGGCAAAACAAGAGATAAAAGTGTTTTTTCTGGAATTTTTGTCTCAATGCATTTTTTTTCTCCTCATGGAGGTTTCATTTTTGTTTTGTGCCTTTCTGAATCGAACACGTTTTGCGGCAGATAAATTGGAGCGAGCTCTCCCATTTTAATCTTCTTCAACGTCGATCTCTCTTTAAACAATGGGCTGAGAGCTGCTCTAACCCCCAGCCACATTGTGAAAGCACAGCCGCACTGCCGGCATTGGGCTGCTGCCGTGTGAGCATAACATAGTGCAGAGAGGCAGTGCACGGCTTGAAACCGTGCATAGAGATCACGGCCCCTCTTACTGTTCGCTTACACCTCTCTCATCACTCCGGGGATGTTACGGCTTATGTCAAGGTATCTGAAAGGTCTTTCTGCTCTCCTCAATTTTTTATTCCCATTTTTTTAGAGAAGTGCCTTTATAGACTGAGCCTCTCAGGAGGCAAAAGATCATATTTAGATTGAAAAAAGTCCTGTGTGCTTGCATGATTGATGTAATCGATAGGCTGCTGAACAATCGTGGGCAGATGGGATGGGGGGGTGGGGACCCAGTCCTGAAAATGGACGTAATTATGAATTTTCTTTCTGGGTTAGAAGGAAAACCAGCTGGCCCTGATGGAGGGATTTGTGACAGGTAAGGAAGCTGAACTGCTTCCCTGCACCAGGTGGTGATAGGTGTACAGAAGAACCTTGGAGAGGATCTTTAGTATGTCCCTTTCATCACTGAAAAAAATACAGAAAAACCTCCCCTCCTCCTGAGGGGCTCAGGTGCTCAACATTGTTCCTCAACGTGACATAAAGCTTCAGTGCCAAAATCCCACACAGCTGGTCTCAAATCCTCCAAAAAACACAGTAATGCATGTGTGTGTGTGTGTGTGCGTGCATGCATTATCATACATGTATCTAATCCCTTAGTGGAAGGTTGGATTTTAGTCACCGTTAGTGAAGTGCTATCATTTACTCCATGATTGCCTGGTAATGCTGAAAAAAACTATTCCAGCATAAGAAACATCGGTGCCATATTAGTAATCAGGTGCCTATTGTTCGTTGGAGAGAACAAGAGTGATTTAGCAGAAGAACAAATGTGAAATGTGAAAAGTTCTACAGTCTCACTTTGAATCAAGGTTGTGGTTCGCAGGCTATTAATGTAATCGACTTGCTCATGTCACAGCGGTTTCCTCTCTGATTGTACTCACCTGATGCACTTGTTTCTTTAACATAATGCTGTCCTCTGAAGAGCTTTTTTACACCTTACTGCAAATTGTATCCCAGCATTCCCTGACCACTTTCCCTCTTCCCACGAGCCACTTTGCTTATATAGTTAATGACCTTCACCTGCACCTTTCATTATATCATGCAGAGACTCCAGTAAAATTTGTATCCAGTCAGCTGTTTCACATCTCTTCCTCTACTCTCATCGTAATGTACATATACTGTATGCTTCTATGCTGCATTGGGTTATTTATGCTTATTGCTGCTGAGCAGGTGTGGTGCCAGTTTCAGTAATACTTCCTGTTAAGGTTTATGACCACAGCATGCTGAGACTGGAAATGACCAACACTAGTAGCAGGGAGATATCCCATATCATTCTTTATCTGTGATGGCTGCATTGAACTTTGTGAAGTTGGGTGCATTTAGGTGCTTTAACTTTGAACACTGATCATAAAACATTAAAGCACTTTAGAGAAAGAAGGCCGTTAGACCCTGTTGCTGTCCCTTACCCTGATGTTGATGTGCAGTGCCGCTGCAATGTAGATCATGAAATCAGAGGTTGAAATATGAAATGGGCCATGGTTTTGATGATCCAAATCATCCACCTGCTGATAAGCCCACTGCACTGCAACAGGCACCTCATTTGTGATAATTGAATGATTACTTGAGATGTTAATATGTTGATTGCTTAACAAGTAGCTTCAGAAAGTCCTCCATCGACCTCTTGGTGTTGGAGGACAGAACTGCATGTTAATGAGAGAATCAATGAATTTCACAGGCCCCTAATTATTATTAGTATAAAATCCACTGTTTAAGATCAACTTAAGTGAGTTAAATGTATATTCTCAATAAGAAACATATCACTAATTTAGGAATGTAGCATTTCATTATATAGCAGATCATTCTCTAACTGGCATGACAAACTGCTGGCGAATGCACACAGATGTGCCGGTTATTTCTTTTACTCTATTTTGGTTTTTCAGTTTGCAGATTAATTATCACACACCTACTTAGTTTACCTCCATAGTCCTCCAACCATTCAATAATGACCTGCATTCCAAAGGTGCTCTATTGGACTGATATCTGGTCACTGGTCACTGTGGAGGCCATTGGAGTAGACTGAACTCATTGTCATGTTTGTGGAACTAGCTTGAGATGACATGTGCTTTGTGGCATGGCACATTACCCTGCTGGAAGTACCCATTAGAAGATGGATAGACTGGCCATAAAGGGATGCACATAGTCAGCAACAAGACTTCATTTTTGGTCTGAACAACAAATGAACCTCTTGACCATGTCTGCATGCTTTTATGCATTGAGTTGCTGCCACATGAGCAGGTGTACAGGTGTACCTAATAAAGTGGCCACTGAGTGTATACATATATACACTAAAATAATGTACATTTCAGAGTTATAAAAAATGCAAAGATTTCAAATAAGACCTTCCAGTCTTCAGTAGTCCACTGGCGGTGCTTCATGCCCCAGGCAAGCCTCTTTTTCTTATTTTCCCATCGTAGCAATGGCTTTCTTACTGCCACTCAAACCTGCAGCTCAAAGTCTTCTCTTCACAGTTGAAACTGAGACTTCCTTACTTCGACCAGTGTTAAGCTGTGCTTGAAGCTGTTGTCCTGTGAGTCGCCTATCACGCAAGCTGTTGACTCTCAGAAACTTGTCTTCTGATCTTGTTGTGGCTTTGGCTCTGCCAGACCTCTTCCTGTCAGAGTTTCCTCCCGTTTCCAAGTGCCTTGTGATGGTGTAGGAAACTACTCACTGACAAAAAATTTACACTATTTTTCAGTTAATTTTTCACCTAAACTTTTTTTTACCTCTGGCAGTTTATCACTTACCTTTGTACCATTTCAGGTTATTCACTAGACTTGAACTGCTTAAATTTCAGTAAAAACTGGAAAATGGGGGTGTTCTAAAACTTTTGACCGGTAGTGTACACACTGTACATATACTATATTACTATATATAATAATAATAATAATAATAATAATTATTATTATTATTATAAACATAATTATAAACATTATTTATACAGCACCTTTCATACAATGATTCATAGCCCAAAGTGCATACAGAGAAAGACAATTGATAAAACACAATAACAGAGCTGACTTTGACATAATAAAACAATAAAAAATTACAAAATAATTCAGCAACAAATACAGCAGATAAAAGATAAAAGGTCAGTTTTAAAATAATATAACAATATGAATTCTAAAACAATATATCTATTGTAATATATTGCATTGCTTTTGTGTTTTAGCGCTTATTTGGCCTTGTGCTTTTCTAACTCACCCAATGCTATTGTGTTTTACAATGTTCCCCACATGATAGGTCCAAATGTAAACGTGTGCAAAAACACTGGAATATCGCAGCAGCATTCCAGCTCAGGTTATAGCAGATGTCAGTAGATCGGAAGGTACCATCATAAGCCCTTTGTTCTATATGATTGAGATGGTTGGGATAAGCGCGAAATGTGAATGACCAGCAAAGTAAGCCGCTCTCTGAGAGGAGTCCGGAGCGGCTCTTAGTACGCACAGTATCATCCATCATTAGCCTCCATAGAGAACAGCACAGGCCTGCCTGTAGCCTAACGGTGCTTGGTGCCTGTCATAGATTGAAATATCCCCATAACATTTTTTCTTATTTTGAGGAGTTAGTGCTGTACCAGTGAGTATTGCCGTACCTGTGAGTGCAGATTCTGTCCTCTCTGCCTCCCCGATGAACTCCCATTGAACCACAAACGCACAGAAATGAAAGGGAGGGCAGAGGCAACAATCCACAGCGAGCGTTGTTTTAGCGCAAAGTGATCAAAGTACCTCCCTGTGTTCATTTTTTCTCAGCTTGGCTGTTCGTGACTGCTGCAGGACAGTGGAAGGCAACAGCTCCGTCTTGAGAGACAGGAGGCTGCCGTAAGACAAGACAAAGACTTATTTTCACTGCCGCATAAATCATAGTTGAACCCTTATTGCAGCAACAGATCCGGGCTGCTTTAAAGTGGAGGTCCTTTCATATCATACGTTAACCTTCAATATGAATCTGGTTCAGTTCAGCCTGACCCAGTCGTGAACTGTGACATGTCCCTTTATGGGTGTGTGTGAGAGAATTCCTTTTAAAGTGCACACTCAAAAATGTCACATTTACAGTTTGCCAGCCCTGTAATAACCACACACATTGGCAATGCTGAGTGAGATGTCCTTGTAGACTACAAGAAATAAAAGCTGAACAAAATCCAGACGCAATCAATATGAATTGAAATGAATATTCATCAGTTGGTAAATAAAGTTTAATGCATGTGAAAGCTTGCATTTGCCCAACGGTGCTGTGGGCTTTTTTTTCTATTTCACCTTAATCTATTGTATGTAGGCTACATTATAGTTTTATGCTCTCATCAACATTACATTATTGGCATCTGATGCTAACATAAAAAGTGCTTGACACAACAATAAGACGAGCACATCTAGACACAGGGAGGGATGGCATCATATGCTATCAAAATCTGGAGCTGCTACTTCATAATGTGATCACTACATCTCATATATACGTATATAAGAATACATAATAATGAGAATGGGCCTTTCGGCCCATCTAGACTCGTCATGTCCTAATCTAAAGAGTATCTAGTACTATATCTAGCCTGGACTTGAATAGCCCAAGCCTTGTTATTCTTCAAGGTGATGAAGCAAGTTGATACTAGTGTTGTAAAATGAAGTGTCATATTTCTAATTAAGTGGAAAGAGAAACAGTTAAGAGCCGAACTGAATATAGCTCATGATTTGTATTTGGTGTTGGCTGCTTTAAATGTTTGTTTTTTTAACTGTTGATTTTGAATTATGAACTTTGCTCCATACATTCTAATGACCTGTCATGCGATTTCATTTAGCAAAATTGTTTCAAGGAAAACATCCCAACAGGGTACTGTTAGGAGCTGTGAAAGATACGCCCACTCCTTTCTTGTAAGGTTGATTGCAGGAAGGAGCACTGTATTCAGTGAAAGCCATAGAAAAACCCAGAATGGAGCCAAAGATGCTCACTTGTAGTATTTTTGAATGTCAAGTACAAGATTAAATGTCAAGCACAAGATTGGTGGAGCCCACAAATTTCCTTCCATATCAGGAGACAGATCAGCGTCTGTTGTGCTTCCCCCCAGAGTTCCAGGTTGTTTCTGGCTTCCATATGAAAAGGTGCTCCTTTTTGGCACAACAAACTCTGAGCCAATCGGGCGGAGTTAAGAGTGCTCAGCTGATCGCGAAAAATGCTTCATCCGCGCTAAAAGCCAAACGCTGCCGAGGGCCGCCGCTTGCAACCTAGGCCTTTGTTTCCACTGTTGCATTTCGTAATTCCCAATTAGTGACAAAAGCGTGGCCACGTTCTGCTCAGTTCCTCTTTAAATGAGCCAACTGCGTAGGCCATAAGCTCTGGGGAGATGTGAGAGGCAGCAGTGTGTATCACACGTTTGGGTCTACACTCCTACTCTCGCTCCGTGATATGTTGCCTGGTTTACAGCACTAACACCCTTTTGCAATTTGCCTCTGTTTGTCCCATGCTGCTTGCAATGTGAATATGGTCCAAATATCTCTTTGGGGCATTGCTATATCAGACATAAGATTTAATATTCCAAAGGACCTTCAAAGGGGGGGGAAGAATAGGTTATTGAAATGCAATTTGAAAAAAATATTAAATTTCTCATATTAATTTTTTTTCCCACTGCTTTCAAGGTAATAACATAAATCCAAATTTGACATGCACAGCTCAGAATACATTTGTCAAATAATCAATCTTATGATCAATTGATAATTATAATGGTGAATATTATCATTATACTGCATTGACCAACTAGCCTAATTGTTTGAAAGCCTGGATTTGTTACAGAAACTGTGGATCAATAGCATGTTATGCTCATAAAACCCCTTCCTATGTAATAATTCAAGATGGCTGATACATTTTTCTTTTTTGGGGGTGCAGGGCTACGAGGTGGAATTAACGTCTTGTTTAAACCAATGTGAGTTAATTTGCATGTCTGCTGTGTGTCTCAGCTGTGCTTTTAAACTCAATTACTACTCCAACTCACCTGACAAACAGTTGTTTTGCTTTTTTTGCCTTTATAGTAAATGACAAGTAAACGTTACCATGTGTGATCTCTGTTTTTTTAGCCATGTACTGCCATTTGCTCCACACGTCTTGCCGAAAACAAAGGAGTTGTTTAAAGTTTTTTGACGTTCCTGTCTTAAGTATAGTTTTCATAAACCTCTATTCTGTCCCTAGAATTTGGAATGATGGGAGAACACACAGTTAAAACACAGCGGCCGAGATCTGTTCATGAAACAAAGGGCCCACAGGAGCAAGCTGAATCTGCTAAATTTATGGCACAAACTGGTAATATAATAGTTATATTGTTTCTTTCCTTTTTTTGTTAACTAAACTTAATTTCATCAAAGTCACTTGCATGCTCTCTCTTTGTAATGCACCTTTTTTAGTGACAATGTTTTTGTCATGTTTTTTCCCCCTCTTCTCCCCTATCAATTGTCGTCACCATAGAATATATGTTGGCCACAAACTGAAAGGATTCATTTTCTGCCCCTTCAGTTTATTTAGATCCAGTGAGGAGTGTCATTGGGTTTCTCTGTTCCTTCCTGTTTTATTGTAATGCACTAAAAATGAGCTGGCCAGTGTTTTCATTATATCTTTTTCTCCTGAACATTGGGGAGTGGTAAATCGGGGGCCTCCAGCATTTGTAATCTTGAAACAACAGTTTTACTAAGAGCTAAAATGTCTGAGCGTTTTACAGGTAACTGCCAAAATAAACAAAGCAATTCAGTAAATCAGGGATACTGGCGGTTCTGGTATGGTGTGGGATGCATTTTCCTGACATGGTTTTGGTCTAATCAACCCCTTAGTGGGCAATGTAAACACCAATAAATACAAAGTCATTCTGAGTGATTGCCTTCATCCTATGGTGAAGTATTTTTATCCTGATGAAAGTGGTCTCTTCTAGGATGGCAATGTCCCCATCCACAGGGCACAAGTGGTCACTGAATAGTTTGATGAGCATGTAAATGATGTAAACCATATGCCATGGCCGTCTTAGTTACCAGATCTCAACCCAATTGTACACTTATAGGAGTGTTTTCAACCACCAAATGATGGATTTTTTGTGGAAGAATATTGTTGCATCGTTCCACCATTGTTCTAGACACTTGTAGAATCTATGCCAAGGCATTTTTAAGCTGTTCTGGTGGCTCATGGTAGCCCAATGCCCTATTAAGACATTTTATGTTGGTGTTTCCTTTATTTTGGCAGTTACCGGTATATGGATCCACTCTTGTAAGAGTGAAAGTGTTGGAATAACCAAATGGGCTGAACTGATACATTTTTATATTAGCTGAAGGTATTTTGGATATTCAGACTTCTAGAGTCTTGTAAATAATTACAGAATTTAACTATAACTGTTGCAACAAAACTGCTATTATAAACTTTGCAAGTAGGTCATCAGTACAGGATGTCTATATCTTGTTTTCTTTTCTTCTCTTTGAAGTTTCCTTTGTTTTTGTTTTTTTGTTTTTTTTGTTCTTGTATGTAATGAGAAATATTTGCCATTTTTATATTTTTATATATTTCATATTTTTTATATTGATCTTTTATTAAAATAAATTTTGTGGGGGGGGTCATGATTTAATTTGGGGAGGGTGATCATATGTTATTGAATTCCTTTCATTTTGATTTAGGGCTTTTTCTTCTAGTTTGTCCCTCCTCTTTTTTTCCCATTATTTTAAGTTGCAAAAAATCAAATACAAATAAATGTTCATTTAACCTTAATCACATTTTCTACATTTCATTTAGTTGGGCATTGATGTTAGCTTTTTTATTTACCTGGTACAAATCATTTATCAGTGTGCATTTCAGTTTTTTTCCATTCTTAAATGGTCTAATCCACCTTCACCGTGCTGCTTCATGTAACAAATTGATCCACCTTTCAGTTTGATGTGAGTCTAATTTATGATCAGTCAAATTACGCAAGGGCTTTTTAATATTGACTTCACCCACACAACTTTTGTTTCGGAAGCAGCTTTAATGACTCAGTGCACCTTAAGCGCTTCATAAGATTTCAATTAAATGTGAATGTATTCAGAGCTGAAGTTACAAATAGAACAACATTTATGATGTTTAAAAAAAATATCTAAGCAAAGAGCTAATTTAACGTATGCATATAAAACAATAAAACTGAGCATCACACTTAAAAAACTGTATTGCTATACTCAAAGGTCATATTGACAAGCAACAGTAAAGGCATATTTAATTTATAGTTATAGTTTCATATTTTTAGAAATGTTTGGTGACTACCAGGAACACTGCTGGTGGCTAATGGGCCCTAGGGTTTGATTTTTAAATGATCTGGTAATAACCAAATATTAATGAATTAATTATTTATTGTGTTGACCAAATAAAATGTTTGAGTTTCGGTTACATGCTGGGTAATATCCATTACCAGAAATAATTCCCTCTCCTTTTATATTCAGCATTTCATATGGCTTTTGAAATGGTCTTATTGGGAGTTGGTCAGGCATCCTCCTTATATTTAACAGTTGCATATTGACTGGAATTTATTCTAATTGGAACAAGTAATAATGCCTCTGCCACAGAATGGTTTGCGCAAAAAGTTAAAATTTCACTTTCCAAGATATCTACTGGTGTCAAAATGTTGTTGCTAAATTGACCAATTGTTTAATTGTTAATGAATATTTGCAATTATTAAAGACGTATAACAAGAATATAGAATTAGCTATAGCATATAGCAATAGCATTGATTTAAGCCATGGTTGAACTTTAAATCCTCACTAATTTGAAATTATCTAATTATCAATTTATTTTTAACAACAAATGTTGCCACTATATGACACATTCAATAAAAGATTGAACTGGGGGGAAAATAATGATGATTTCAAATTCTACAACACTTGCTACAATGTATAATCCATGGGTGTTCAATCCTATCTGAGAAGGGCCGGTGTGGGTGCAGGCTTTTGATCAAGCCCAGCATTATAACACCAGATTCAACTAATCAGATTAAACACCAGATTCGGCTAGTCAAGGTATTGTTTGAAGACTATGATGCGTTGATGTCTTGAATGAGGTGTTTTAGAGCTGGGCTTGATCAAATGCCTGTACCCACACTGACCCTTTTCAGATAATAATAATTATTCTTAAAGAGTATATTCACTCTGGATATAAATTTGTAATTTTTGTAGCAAAAAATAATATCCATTGATATCCTGGATATGCTGCAGAGAAGGTGATGTACAGTATTACTATATTGGGAACTACAACCTACAACCACACATATATGTAGCGTATACATACATGTTAATCAAATGTATGCAAACTTTTAGAGGTTTGCAAAAAGTTTGGATGGTATATCATCTGAAATTTGTGAGCATTCTGTATATATACATATATAAAAAGAGTACATTGGCAGAACTAAGTTAATTTTCTTTAAATGAACACAATAAAATACAAAATAAAATAAAAATGGGCTTAATCCATATAATTCACGTCCAAGTGATGGTGGATTCATTTTTAAGATTGATGAATATTTAAGGTCTTAAAAGGGGGCCAAAAAGTAAGCTCAGTAAAGTTAGCATTTCACCTGGTTTATTCACCAGAATATTTTTCTTGAATGTGCACACTAATGATGCTATGTTAGCTAACTGGAATATTCCACAGAAACAAGCAACAAAACATTAGAATTTATGGTTCTGCCTATGAGCTCCACACCCTCGTACACATCACACACCAGGGCATGTAGTACTGTAGTTGGAAAGGTTGTATCAACAGTAGAAATAGCTGTACAAATCCATGATTTCTCAAATTTCTGAAATGCAAATTCCTTTCAAATTGCTTTGTTCTGCTGAATACAATAGAGGAAATGTGTTTTTTTCTCTCAACTTTCTCTATTTGTCTCTGGGAGGAAAATAAATTGAGAAGAGGGATATGGGAAATCTCATAGATATGTTGGACCTGCAGTCTAACACACAGAACTGCAGACTTAACAAGCCTCTGGTACACCACTGTTGGATCATATTCTAGGCTTCTCCATAAACTAACTTAAGAACTTTCATTTATCGTAATTATTAAATGTCATTTTGCATGTAACACACATGTTATGTTATGTTATGTTATGTTCTGTTCTGTTATGTATGCGTTGGTATGTATTTTTATTTATTCTTTTTTTATTTCAATTTTTTGTTTCTGTGCGTTTTGTTTAATGGGTTGCATGTATCATTTGGAGAGATTTGAAAATAGACCCTCTGAAACTTAAAAAATATATTATTTGATTTATTAAATGCCCTTACATGTAAACGTCACTCAGGGATCACAATCTTGAGCCTTTACTGTGATCTTTGAACATATGCATGTGATAAGAAGGTCTTTCTAGAGATTAAAATTCTTGTGGGGGGTAGAATTTAGGGAAAAAATTACTTGACTGACAATAACTGACAAACCTGGTAATAAAATAATGTCTTTGGAGAGAAAACACTGCTTTAAAGGCAGATAACATTCCTAAATCAGAAAAGCCCTGTCGTTGTATCAGGAGTATCATGTTCTATTAGTGGGAGATTCAAAGTTTTGATCTTGTTCAGGGCCAGATAAGACTTGAGAGTTCCTGTGAGAGAAGATAACTATTCCAGGTTAAATTTCAGGCCCTGCAGTTACACTGCTGTAAAAATATTACCATATAGCCACACACACATATACACAAACACACACAAAGAGTAACATAACAACAGTAACATATTTAATTGAAGGGATTTTTGTATAACAAAGTAAACAGCTGGGAACATGTTAAAAATGTCCTGTTTGCCAACTTACAACAAATTAAACATCAGTATTTTTTTCTTCATTTACATTTGAATTTCACACTAGCATAAATCATATACAAATCATAAATGAGCATTAAGACATGCCATCTTCAAAGATCACAATTAAGGCTAATTGATTTCCCTTTTAATTGTACACAACACCCTTGTAGTAAGTGAATGCTGACATTTTAAGATGGCTCCCGATGTGCACCGCCTGCCCCACTCCCCATTGGCCACGCCCCTTACCAAATTAGCCACACCCATCCCCAGTAGCCCCCCCCCTGTAATGTCATGTGACCGCAGCGCTGCGTTTAACTGGTGTCACCCTTCTCCCATACAGGTGACTCTGGTGCTGAGGAGTGGTCCCACTGGAGCTCATGCTCAGTTTCGTGTGGTCAAGGGTCGCAGGTGCGAACGAGAGCGTGTGTCTCGCCGTACGGAACACACTGCAGCGGCCCTTTAAGAGAATCCAGGGTTTGCAATAACACTGCTCCCTGCCCAGGTAGTGTTAGCAAGGAGGTTCTTCAGTGTTACCTCACTCTCTCTCTCTCACCTCTCACCACAGGAAAATGTGTCCATATGCCTTCCATTCAACTTTCCCTGTCAAGTCTGAATTAATGCCTGATGCATATTAGTATGGTTATTCTTATAATGGTATTATTATGAATAATTCTTC
The DNA here is from genome assembly GCA_029706075.1 of Aldrovandia affinis. Taxonomy (NCBI): domain Eukaryota; kingdom Metazoa; phylum Chordata; class Actinopteri; order Notacanthiformes; family Halosauridae; genus Aldrovandia; species Aldrovandia affinis. The sequence continues at coordinate 8,297,999 of JAINUG010000018.1, read as the reverse complement.
TTTCTATTTTAAATTATTTTATCGTCTTAAAAAATATTATTCTTAATTGTCTTATTGTTATGTTATAGAGCTTCTTCTGCTTCTTCTTCATTATTATTATTATTATTATTATTATTATTATTATTATTGCCAGTGTAAAATGTTTTTACTTTTGTTTTATTTTGTTGCTTGTATGCCTCTCACTATTGGTCTTTATTGTTATATTTTCTGTGTCTATTTCCCATCATCATTTTTTCCCAGCAAATGGCCAATCATCTTCTTATATATAAGAGCCATGACTGTAACTGATAAAAATGTAGTATTGTGTGAGCATCACAGGACATATTGCAGATAATGTACTTACAGTAAGCCAACAAATAAGGAATTTTTTTTAAAGATTTTAATGCTGATATTTGATGTGCAGTATTCAAATGTAAGTATAGCTCCAGGCCAAATCCCTATTTCGAATTTAAACATATATATATTTGTTTAAATTCTTTTATATATATATATATATATATATAATTTTTTTTTTTTTTTTTACAAAACAGTGATCTCTATGTTAGATCTCTAAAGTGAACCTATGACTGCTGAAAGTATATAGGAAAAAAAACTTTAATAGTTGCATACATTTGCTATTCAAAGCACCATGGCTATGACCCTCATACTACCCCATACTGCCTTATAATGCCCCCATACTGCCCAGCACTGTCCCCTACTGCCTCCAAACAGTTCCATACTGCCCCCATTCTGCCCGATACTACACCATACTTCCTTATTCTCACCCATACTGCCCCATACTACCCCACATGTCTCTATTCTCACCCATACTCCCCCATACTACCCCACACGTCTCTATTCTCACCCATACTGCCCCATACTACTCCACACTTCCCTATTCTCACCCATACTGCCCCATACTACCCCACACTTCCCTATTCTCGCCCATACTGCCCCATACTACCCCACACTACCCCACACTTCTCTATTCTTGCCCATACTGCCCCATACTACCCCACACGTCTCTATTCTCACCCATACTGCCCCATACTACCCCACACTTCTCTATTCTCACCCATACTGCCCCATACTACCCCACACTGCCCTATACTACTACATACTGCCCCATACTGGCCCACACAGCCCCACACTGCTACACTTGCCACATAAAGCGTTATTTACCAAACACACCTATTTGCAACAAAGCAGAGCTGCTCATATGATGTGGATTATGGGACTATGATGACTGGACAATGAGTTGTACATTTCTATTTCCCCTCTGTGTAAAATGCCACTTGCAGGGCACTGTCTATTTTGTTTCACCATGGAGTTAAAAAAATCCCCAAATTCCCAATTTTTCCCTTTTCTGTTTTTTGTATTGTATTCTCCAAGTGCAGTACAATAGCTCACATAGTCAGAAATATCAACCAATGCTGATGCCAGATATGGAACAGAACCATAAAAAGAACTTTTGAATTCCTATTTTAGCTATACAAAATGCAATATATATGCAAAAATATATTATTTTATTTACTGTTTACATATTGAAGATAAATGCAAATCTGACTCATATAGCACAAAGTGTTTAGCAAAATAGTGTCTTATAAATAAGCTTTTGTGTGGCTTATTTATCCAGTGGTTAAGAGTTGCAGTTCAGAGTGTGGGATGAGTTTGCTGAAATCCTCAGCTGGGCAGTGTGTGTTAGACATTAGGGTGAGCTTCCAACAGGGACAGGCTGCATGTTTATGATGACTTTGTTCTGGATGTTTAAAACAAAATGGCCTTAAGTCCACTCTCACATTGTTTCTAGAACTTGGGCTCTCAGAATGACGTATCTAGTGAAAATTACGTCTCTTGGTGCATTAATGGTCCATAATGAAATCCTGACTGTGCCAGTACTGACTTTGGCGGGGAGTCCTGCTGCACACTGTGTAGCTGGCCACACTGTCACTCAGGGTGGGAGGGTTTCTGCCGCACAGTAGCGCCTCCTCTGGTTGATTGGGCATCTGCAGTCTCCCCGTATCAGCCGCATGCAGCGAGGCTTGAATAGAAAACGCAGTTGTCTGCCTTTGGAGGACATGCCTGCTAACCTGCATCTTCCCAAATTGATGGAGTACGTCGCACCAATGCGACAGGTGTGGAACTGCGATTGAGCATTCCAAAATTGGGGAATAAAATAAAATGACTCGACATTTGCAAATTTGGGAGGTGGATGAAATGTCTCAGGTTGTGATCTCACAGTCAGAGAAACAGATGGAGGAGGCAGGCCCTGATAATGTGCAGCCTTGGATGTGCCTTGCTCACCACAATGCCCAAACATTCTTCTTTTCTCAAAAATAATACATTCCAAGGAAATGAATAGATGTTGTTATGAAAGCAGTCAGTGAAGTAAGCACTCTTTTGTTGCGGCATTGTTCCTCACAGTTACAGTAAGGGAGAGAGGCTGTGAATGGCAGGGTTGTTGTGCACTCAGGAGCCAGTAAACAGGGGCAGAGCTGCGGAGAATCTCCCTGCAACTGCAGCATTCCTCTGTCTCCTTTTAAATAACGAATCTGTTTAGCCTGTTATTAAGGGAAGGACTGACCCTAAATGTAAACTCTTTCTGACAGTACACTCAAACCCTTTTAACAATTGTCCAAGGTTAATACTTTAAACATTTTTAATATTTTTGTATCCATAAGTGGATATTTACACCTTTTAGAAAGTTCCAAGGAACATGGAGTAAACTGTCAAAACAAGTTTGTGTCAGTGACACATAAAGGAAACCTTATTCATTAATTTATTTGTATGTTTATGTGTTGCTCAGATTAAATCTGGCAGCAGTGCACTTCTTCCTTAAGTGGGACTCTTAGCATTGGACAGGTCAATGGCAAAGTTACACCGAGGAGCCAGTAGCGCTGCCTTGAATAGTCGGGCACTGGGCACTTTGTAGTCACTATTATTTGTAAAGTTGCATTTACACACTCTTTATTGCAATATTTTATGTTATGATTGTAATTGCTGTGCATTATGTGAATTTGATCAGAAATAAAAGGTGGCTAGTGGCTAGTGGCTTGTGGCTAGTGGCTCCCAACCTCATTCATGGGGACCCACTGTGTATGCTGGTTTTTGTTACAGTCAATCTCTTGATCAATTAAAGTTGCTGGAATCGTGTATAAGTTCTTCCATATTTTTTTCCTTTAACTTATTTTATCACAATGCAGGTGTGGCTTGTTGCCAATTGCTCTGTCATTGAACTCTTCATTTTCCACAAATGGTTTAGTTTCAGTGACCAGGTGTCCAGACATTCAACAATTAGGACCCCAGTGATTTCACCTGCCAGTTTATAATTTAATCAATTAAAAAGGTAGCCTAAAGGAATCATGTGTCATGTCGCACATTACAGAAAATGAGAGCATTAGTTGATCTGATTAATTTAATGTCCTTGAATGTGAATAGGTGACGTTTATTGTTCATGGCATGCATAGCTATTTCTGATATAATAGGGCCTTAAGAGGGTAAATCACAATTTAATAGAAATGAAAAGTGTCTAATTAAGAACAATTAACAGCTATTTACAGTTCAGAGGTTGTAATTATGGTTGGAACAAAAACCAGAATACACAGTGGGTCCCCAGGACCGATGTTGGGAACCACTGATCTAAGCGACATATACGAAAACAAGCACAAATTTCATTGTGGTCAGAAATGTCATTCTGGCTGACTTAAACTCACCCTGCCAATTGTATATTGTAATTGTCATCTATAATAACAATAATTAATAGTAACACAACCTCATTCAAACAATAAGAAATGTGGCACTTATACTTACAAGCATTGATTATGACAAGAACCCCAATAAGCAGCTCCAGTCTGGGGTTTGCTCCAGTGTTTTGGGTCTCAGACACCGTGAGTCATCTCTTTGTTTGGTGTCAGATCTTTAATTAATGCTGCTTGAGCAGAACGGTCTGTGTATTTCATTCTGCCATCAGAAAATGATCTGAGAGGGAAAGCAGTGTGGACCTACTATGGCCAGATAACACTTAATCTCTCTTAAAATGGAACTGCTCACCAACATGTACACATAGCAAGGGCTAGCTCGGCATCATTGAAAAGACCAAACAAAAATCCTGTCTGGCATGCTCTCTGGTGTAAGCTCAATGCTCAGTGACGTGCCAATTGTATATTGTAATTGTCATCTATAATAACAATAATTAATAGTAACACAACCTCATTCAAACAATAAGAAATGTGGCACTTATACTTACAAGCATTGATTATGACAAGAACCCCAATAAGCAGCTCCAGTCTGGGGTTTGCTCCAGTGTTTTGGGTCTCAGACACCGTCATCTCTTTGTTTGGTGTCAGATCTTTAATTAATGCTGCTTGAGCAGAACGGTCTCATTCAATGGGTCACAGGGCGGAAACTCACATGCAGCCTCTTTCAAAGTCAACCAATTAACTTGTTTCTGAGGACATTGTTTGCTTTTCCCCTCTGTGCCTCCTCCCACGTAACACCCCCCCCACCTCAGCCCCCAGCAGGGAAATGAAGAAATCGTTATGCTCACACTGGACCTGTCGTGAGCCCGGTGTCCTTTGACGTCGCAGGCGAGCGTGAAACACCACCGTTTGAATGAGGGTTGAAGCTACCTGGTGAGTGAACTGCGGCGATTAGTGCTGACCCCTGCTGTCTTGTGTTTGTAGTGCACGGCGTCTGGGATGAGTGGTCACCCTGGAGCTTGTGCTCATTCACATGTGGCAGAGGACAGCGGACCAGAACCAGGTCCTGTTACCCGCCCCAGCACGGGGGCCGGGCCTGCGACGGGCCAGAAACGCAAACCAAACTCTGCAACATCGCCCTCTGTCCAGGTTTGTGCCCTGCCCCCCCTCTCTCCTGTTTGAAAGGGTTGAAAGCGTCTCCTCTCCACCCATAGGCCCTCTCATGAAATAACCTGTCTCTGGAGCCCTTTGGAAGAGAAATCAATGAGTCAGCCAATTAGGGATTTGAGTTGTTGTTTTGTGTAGGAGGAAAATAACCTTCCTGGAATTGCCAGCGGTATTGTTTTGTTCCACCTCCTAAGGTAAGTTGCAAAACATTTTTGTAGCGAGCGGTGATTGGTCCGTGCGGTGCCAGTGCAGTGCATTTTTGGCTTGGAAAGGGCCTAACGCATTGGTTAAGCTGCACCAGAATCGCCCTGGCCCATTCCAATATGAAATCCCTACCATCGTTCAGGAATTGTTAATAGAATCAGCTGTGCCGTTTTGCTTTGTCACAGAAACGGACAGATTCAACCATTGATTAGGATTCCTTTGAGAGCTGGTGTCTGGGCCATTTAATGCAGAATAATTTACTGATGTGATTATATAATTGAGAGGAAGTCTGATTGCATGTAGGTTTCAGACCTAAGGCTCCAGACCTGATGGTCAGTGGGTCTGTGGTCCCTCTGCGCTCACATGACACACTGGAAGGTCTGACAGGCATTTCTGAAACTGCTGAATTTCATTTCACCATCCTGACAATGCCCCCTGAAATAAAGTTTGCTCCAATCAATAGCGTTTCTCATGTGCTTTATGAAGCTAATCTTACTCCCTCCTGTTTCAGAAAGCACACAAAGAATGTTTATGCACTGAAATGCAATATTGTCAAATTACCTTGTAGTCTGACTGCTTAGAGGGAAATGACTGTTTACCACCTGCACAAAATGCATGCAATCTCAGCCCCCTTTCTCCTACATCTCAGCGTATTTTTCATTGTCAGCCATTTTAAGCCTTTTTTTTCTTTTCCTCTCAGAAGCGCTTGAACACGTACTGAAATACTGAAATGTGGCTGGATCAGTCTGTGCTATTTTAAGCAGGGGAACTGCAGCAAAAACAGAACCCAGTGAGGTGGAAGTGTGGCGGCGTTGGGGGGAGAGGATTCAACAAAGGACCCGAAGCTGTGGTTTGACTCTCTCTTTCTCCGATCTGTTCCTCTCTCAAACTTCCTGGTTTCCGGTTCTGGTTCTGGTTCTGGTTCTGGTTGTGGATCCGATTTCTGTGGCCCCTGCAGTGGACGGGCAGTGGCAGGAGTGGAGCCCGTGGAGTGACTGTTCGGTGACCTGCGCCAACGGGACCCAGCAGCGGACCAGGCAGTGCTCCGCGGCGGCCCATGGCGGTTCTGAGTGCCGGGGTCACTGGGCCGAGAGCAGGGAGTGCTATAACCCCGACTGCACAGGTGCACCAGGGTCACGGGGTCATGGGGTCACAAGCTCTTTCAGTGTTGTGAAGTAAAGTGCAATCAGTGATATTATTTGAGATGTAAGCATTGCCACACGATGGTCTTTGTTTTCTGTTCTGGTTACACGCCAAATTGGTAATACAAATATTTTTTACCACAATACAGAAAGATCAGCCAGAATACTAACAACAACTTTCATGAAAGTCCATTTCATCAAATTTCAACAGCAAATATTTTTTTTCTATGCAACAAAATGATGGCAAACAACATTTTTATCATTGACAAACTTTTGTGACGTGGTCTGTTTTGGTAGGCTATAAATAGAGTGCGGTGAGCTACGCAGATGGAAAACCCATTGTACATGTTTTCTGCACAGGTTCACTGACCGAATGATTCACTGAATGGAAATACTCTCTGGATTTCAATGTTGAGTTATTAAGTAAAACCTCTACTGGAAAAATCTAAAGTGCAGTGCTAAAAAAATCCTGCTAGTGTACCACACACCCACACATATACGCACATAGACACACACACACACACACACACACACACACACACACATATGCGTAGATAGACAAACACGCATGCACACACACTAACAAAAACATGTAAGCAGAAGTACACATACACTTGCAGAATCACCCACACAGCCACACCGACACATATATGCACATAGACACACACACACACACACACACACACACACACACACACACACACAAACACCCGCACACACACACACACAAAACCAGTGTTGTTCATATCCAGTAAACTGATCTTGCTGCTACCAGTCATTTGAAGCCATGCAGTCAAGTATTTCTGCTTCCCATGGTAATGCATGGCAGTCTGTTTAAACACAGCTGGTCAGCAGTGAGATTTGATGATGTTTTTCTCCTTTTTGGCTTTACCTGACAGGGTAGTGGCAGCCGCTAATCCCCTGCCCGTGGCTCACTGCCAGTCAGGCATGCTGGGTACCCGTGCGTTTCCTCCTGGGTGGATGGAGGGGGGGTACACTCTAAAGGGGCAGAGCCAAAGGACAAGACCAAATGTGACATGGCGTCATACACAGTACTCTATTCGTTAAAATGTTCAGCAAAGCAGTGTCTTTTCAGAGTTTTTGTCACGAGAGCCCGTGACTGAATTTGACTTGAGAATGGCTTGTGGGGCCTCACGCATGAATGCTGACAGGTACACTGGGGTACAAGGGTGGTTCAGGTTATCACAGCAGTAATTACAAGTGAGCCCAGCTGTGAGCAAACATGGGCAGGTATGATTCAGTAATGTAGCTCTGCTTCACTCATTTACATTTACAGCGCTCCTGCAGAGATCAGCTTTCCTTTTTCAAGTTGCATCCACAACCACTTCCACCTGTGTACACACACTCCACATCTTGAAACATGTTCACCTGCTTACACATACACACGATCTGTAAATGCACAACAAGTTCACCTGTTTACACATACACGTCATGCTCATGCTCAAACACATATTTGAAGAAATGAAAAACAGCACTGGCTACTAAGGGCCGCTCTGAATGAAGAACGTTTTCAAGAATCACACTAACAGGATTTCTCTCTATTGTAATGATATTTGTTGTAAAAAGTGTTTTCTTGTCCCAGAATGTCTGTTGATGTCGTATTGCGCACCCTTAAATGTCAGCTTAGCATATAGCCTCTCAGCCTCCTAGCAGGCATTCAGCTGTCAAAATATCTCATTTCTGGGCTCTGATGCCACTATAGTGGGGTTTAAATAAATCTCTCCCAATGCGATTGCTTCAAACACACAAGACGAAAAAGGGTTTCGATTGTGCATTCTGTCACCAGGTGTGAAAATGGTGTTAAATGAGCCAAGCTGGATGCTCTGTTACTTTTTTCTTTTTGAATACACTGGCCTCACTTCTCAGATCACCCTGTTGAGTGGAGTTGAGTGGGACGAAGCGTTGTTTGTAATCTCACAGCACCAAGTCACCAAAATAGAAGCACCCTACCTGTCCCCTCTCCTGCACCGCTGAATCAAAAAATGCTGGTTGAGGGAATTCGAGAGCAGCCAAATTATTATATTTCTGTGGCCATTGAGGGTTGGCACAGGAACATGTAAAGGTCGTTCTCTGCACAGGTCACCAGAGCAGTTGGTTCATCTCTCAGGACTTTCCCTACAAATGGATGGCTTCACATGGCACTGACAACACCAAGGCAGAATGCATTTTAGGAACATTTATTGTAAAGAAATAAACAAACAGCTAGTAATGATGAGGAGCTGGTTGAATGTTGGAGTTGTGAACATAGGCAAGGATTCTTGGATCAACTTGCAGGTGGCCAGTCTCCCAGCCTGAGGAACCTGAATATGTGAGAAAGGAGGAGGGGTGCAGACATTGCTACACGCTCAAGAGAGCGATAGTGTGATAGCTGTGATAGAAGTGTGATAGCTTCATCTTGTTGGGCTCCTTTATGTGCTGTTAGTCCAGGGGTGGCCGACCCTGGTCCCGGAGAGCCGCACAGAATACTATTTTTGTTGTTACTTAGCATGTCACTGATAAGTTAAAGCAGTCAATTACAGCTAACTCACCTCACCTGGATTCTTGGGTCTAAACTGGTTGCTGATTTTAAGGTGAAAACAAAAGCCATACCCTGTGTTAATCCCCGTGTGGACTTCTGCCATCAGTGGTTTCCTGTGCCCCTGTTGCATATGAGAGGGTCCAGTTCATTGGAACACAGCCTGACCCAAACTCCTCATCCCATGTGGATGGGGTCCCCTGCAGTTTCCTTGTCACATTTGCCATTTGATCCATCTCCACTCAGAATATCCACAGTGCAATGTTTTCTTTGGGGAAAGGCACAGTACAAATCCAGGGAATATTTGTTGCACATAAAAAATTAATAAAAGTGTGCAGGTGTCTTTTTTTGGTTGTTTTGTACAGTAGGAGTACAGTAAGAGCTGTCCTTCTGTGCGTGTGCGTGGCAGAGAGAGAGAGAGAGAGAGACCCTCTTCCCTCCTCCTTCTCCTGCAGGTCTGTTTCCGTCTCTCCAACAAGGGCGCATGATTTACTACAGAGCAGAAGAGGAGCAGCTGTTTTTTTCTAATGCAGAATTTTATAGTGTTCATTAAAAAGCAGTAAAACATGCTGTCGCTTTTCAGAACTTTATCGTGAAATGTGTTTTAATATTGGCAAAGTGAGGCAAATTATTACGGTCACTGGGAGAGGCCTCTTGGTAATAAAAATGTGACACATTTCCGATTATCGCAAGGATTATAATCATAATTCTATTAATTGCATCAAGTGAAAAAAAGTTATGCTAAAATCTCTTAGTTTTACAGTGGCTCTGGGTAGTCTTTCACCAACTCTTTATAGAAATTAATTACAAACCTCTTCAGTTGCAAATGAGCTTAATTCACGTTCACCAGATGCACTTTAAATAATTGCAAATCGCAATCTATTGAGGGTGGCACAAATAGTGTTCAAGGTTACATGGTCTCGTAGAGGTCAAACCACATTATTGAAATTGTACTGAAGGGAGAGAAGGGCTGAAGTGGACTAAATGGAGAATACTGTGTGTTGAGTCGCCAAATATGAGCGAATATAAACTAAGTACATGTCCAAAAGGAACATCTTCCGCTAGACAGTAGAAGGACGATTCCACGCTCTGCTTCATTCCCGACAAACATTTTAATCCGTCTGTCCCCTGAGCCCTCCAATTTCAATAAAGCATGATTACAAACAGTTTTTTTCACACGTTTCTCCAAAAATGTCAGTTGGAGATGAATGTCAATTCCGAATACCTTTAATTGAGTTTCTCCTCAGACAACAATGAGGAGTGATTCTAACACTTGCGTGTGTCTCTCCCCCAGCCAATGGACAGTGGAACCCCTGGGGCCCATGGAGCGGCTGCTCTAAGTCCTGCGACGGAGGCTGGCAGAAGAGAACGCGGGTCTGCCAAGGGGCCGCCGTTACCGGGCAACAGTGCGAAGGCACAGGGGAGGAAGTCCGCAGGTGCAGCGACCAGCGTTGCCCAGGTAACCCCTGGCCCCCGTTACCAAGCTCCGAAGTCAATTACCTCAGAATAGGAAAAGAAAGGATGAACAAAACAAGTTGCGCCGACATATTACTGCCCCTTCTCTCCAAAATTTGAGCATTTCTGCTGCATGGAGTATTATCTAATTTGGCACTGGATCTCTAAAAGACGGTCAGTGACAGGGCTCGCATTCTTATTAAGGTCCCCAGCGCATTCTCTCTTAGCTGTATGGGATGATTTGTTTCTGTAAGTAAGTGATGGCATTGATTTCCCACACTTTCTTATTGTCTCCATGGAGATGATTCCTATTACTGTGGTGAATTTCAGTCAGAAGTTTTTGCTGCGGTGAACAGTTTGACTGCTGGATTTGATTGTAGAGGCCATCTGAGATATTCAACATATCAGGGAGAAAACATACTCATGCATGCACACATACACACACACACACATGCACACATACGTACACGAATGCACAAGACACACACATAGACACACACACACACACAATGTGCTGGTTTTACTCATAAATCTGTTTCTAAAAGTGCCATCTACTGCAGCACATACCCTCATAAATCCACCTCAGACACATTTGGACTGCAGTCTCCACCGTCGTGACACTGAGAGATTTAAGCCCCACAGCCCCCCGGCGCAAGGCTCTTTGGCCCACAGACAGTGATGTGCAGAGAGAAAGCATTCCATTAGTCTTACGGAGAGAGGGAGAGAGAGAGACAGAGAGAGACAGAGAGAGAGTGAGAGTGAGAGAGAGAGAGAGAGAGAGAGAGAGGGGGAGAGAGAGAGACAGAGACAGAGTGAGAGAGAAAGACAGACAGAGCGAGTAAGTGAGAGAGAGAGAGAGAGAGAGAGAGAGAGAGAGAGAGAGAGAGAGAGAGAGGGGGGAGAGAGAGAGTGAGAGAGAGAACTGTGGAGAGCACCACGTCCACCATCGTTAAGACAAGGGCATCACTGCGCCTCACTGCTGGCAGAATGCGCGTCCACGTGAATTATGGGTAAGGTGACCCTGTCCCCTCCGTCTCCAGCTCCGTACGAGATCTGTCCGGAGGACTATGCTGTGTCCATGGTGTGGAGGAGAACTCCCTCCGGTGACCTCGCCTTCAACAGGTGTCCTCCCAACGCAACAGGTAAGGCACACAAAGGTGCCAATCCGCACTCATCTCCCACACAGCACATCACAGAGACATCATTTACATCCCAATTAAGGAATAATGAACAAATCACAGAGATTAACTGTTGATCAGCCCCCCCGCCCCCAGCACCAAACGAAGAAAATGAAACCTCTGACTGCTAATGAAAAGGAATCGTGCTTCTCTTTGCTTTCTCTTTTGCTCTTTTTTTGGGTGTGCTCTTTCGTGTGGGATTACTAATATTATTCATGTATGCGCATGGTAACAATGATGAATATGTACCTGTCATATCTGACTAAAACCTGCATTCACACCGCCGCCCCATTTTAAGTGGTTTATGTTGTGTGTATCAACTGATTTTTCTATTTGCATCACATGACCCACTCATATATTTTCTGTCCTCCAAGCCTTTCTCAGAAGGCTTTTAGGATAGCTCTGGGAAATAAAAGAATGAAATCACAGCCCACTCCCTCTCCCTTCAGCAGCTGAGAGTCCATGGGCTTCACACTTCAGCAAGTTTTTAAACCCCCGCCCCCTAACCTCCAAAACAATATCTCCAAAAAAACACCTCGGCGCTTTCAGTCTGACTCCCGTTCTCGCACCCCTCTGTTCATCCGTGCTGAGGAGGAGAATGCCCCCGTCTGTCACTCGTTGTGAATGAGGGAGCGCTTGTGGGAAGAGAGCGTTACCGTGGTGGCACTCCACGGGGCTGAGGCAAAGGAGGTGCATTTTGCCCCACCGCCTCCTAGTCCCCTCTGATGCTGGCCATATGCCTGGTGAAGTGAGAAAGTATTTCTGGAAAAATTATCTACATCAAAATGCTTGATGTGACCTCCGCCAATACTGTATGTGAGCAATGCCAGTGACCTATTTCAACATACTGTATGAAGAGTATGAAATACAAAATTAGCAAAAAGTATCAAAACATACAGCACATCTTACCCAACACTATTGTATATAAACTTTTGCCACATGAAATTGACATATCTTAAAATATACAATATGCAGATCTTTCAAAATTAAAACTATTTATAATATGTATTTTATATAAGCAGTGCTGGTATGTGATAGTGTTGTTGTGGAGGTGGTATGTGTGGTAGTGTTGCTGTGGAGGTGGTATGTGTGGTAGTGTTGTTGTGGAGGTGGTATGTGTGGTAGTGTTGTTGTGGAGGTGGTATGTGTGGTAGTGTTGTTGTGGAGGTGGTATGTGTGGTAGTGTTGTTGTGGAGGTGGTATGTGTGGTAGTGTTGCTGTGGAGGTGGTATGTGTGGTACTGTTGTTGTGGAGGTGGTATGTGTGGTAGTGTTGATGTGGAGGTGGTATGTGTGGTAGTGTTGTTGTGTTTTAAGGGTGCTATCTGGTTTTATACGCTGCTTTGGGATGTTAAGATTTGCAAAATTGTGTGTGTGTATATTTCTATGTGTGTGTATTTGAGTATGCACGTGTCTGTGTGTGGGCAGCTTTTTCCCAAGCTGTGTTTGCTCAGTGTACGTATATCACAGTGTATTTTCTGATCATACTCTGGGGCCTTTTAAGTACTATACAGCCATGCGCTACACAGGTGCTGTGTTGTTTATGACAATTACGCTGTCACTTTCACCCTACAATAAATACATTCAATCCTATCTGAATCTCTCTCTGCCTCTCCCTCTCTGTCTGCCTCTATCTCTCTCTGTGTGTCTGTATCTCTCTTACCCTCTCTCTATCTTTCTCCAGGCACCACTAGTAGACGTTGCTCCCTGGATCATCGTGGTGTTGCCGTGTGGGACCAGCCCAGCTACGCCCGATGCATAACAAATGAATACAGATACTTGCAGCAATCAGTAGGTGCAAAGTCAGCGTCCGTGTTCTGCCTGTGTTCGCTGCGCGTCATAAATTACCTCCCCACGGCTCCCCCTGCGCTGTAGCAAAGATTAACCGCTTTCAGTGGGAAAGCATATTAAAACTCTAATACCACCGTTTTCTCCCCGTTATGGAACATGGCCCGACTCCTCAAACGGCTCCTTTCAGGGGGAGCCGGACTCCTAATGCGGGTAAATACCCATAAATTCTCTTCTGATTCTCTGCATTTGCTGTTTTCATTTTTTTATTTTTTTAGCAGTTACAATAAGCTAGCATCATTGAGATGCTGAGGTGTAGCGGTTTCACGAGGCTGGGTTCATTGGGGTGTAGAGTTTTCACTACACTGGGGTTGTAGTGGTGACAGGAGTTAACAGTTTTCACTAAGCTGGTGTTGTTGGGGTGTCAGGGTGCAGTGTTTTCACTAAGCTGGTGTTGTTGGGGTGTCAGGGTGCAGTGTTTTCACTAAGCTGGTGTTGTTGGGGTATCAGGGTGCAGTGTTTTTACTAAGCTGGTGTTGTTGGGGTGTCAGGGTGCAGTGTTTTCACTAAGCTGGTGTTGTTGGGGTGTCAGGGTGCAGTGTTTTTACTAAGCTGGTGTTGTTGGGGTATCAGGGTGTAGCTTCTCTCTCAGCTGGGGGTCAGTAAGCATCCTCAGCCCACTCTTAGTTCTGTCTTTTTATGCATATTTTATTTTAGGAGAAGAGTTTTCGCCTGAAGGTTCCCACAGGCGCTGCCATGACAGTTTCCGTGGGATCTGCTGTGGGCAGGTTTTGAGCTGTAAACAAAAGCAAGGATTAAACCTGTATAGTGAATTTGCTGACTACAAAAACTGAGGCGGCTTTGGGAAAGGGAAAATGTACAATTCCTTTGCGTCCGGCATCCTGCATTCTCCCTTCCCATCACACCAAAACAAGATGGGATGCATGGTGGCGATATGAATTTGAGTTTGAGTGGAGGCTAGCTGTGCATTGTGTGAGCTGTATTGGGAGGGGGGCGGGGACGGTAGCTGTGCATTGTGGGTCAGTATCACAGGTAGATGGTATAGGGTCAGTATCACAGGTGGATGCTATATGGTCAGTATTACAGGTAGATGCTATAGGGTCAGTATCACAGGTAGATTCTATAGGGTCAGTATCACAGGTAGATGGTATAGAATCAGTATCACAGGTAGATGATATATGGTCAGTAACACAGGTAGATGCTATATGGTCAGTATCACAGGTAGATGGTGTAGGGTCAGTATCACAGGTAGATGGTGTAGGGTCAGTATCACAGGTAGATGGTATAGGGTCAGTATCACAAGTAGATGCTATATGGTCAGTATCACAGGTAGATGGTATAGAGTCAGGATCAGATGTAGATGCTATAGGGTCAGTATCACAGGTAGATTCTATAGGGTCAGTATCACAGGTAGGTGGCATATGGAGGTTGGCTGTAACAGTGCTACCGCCCTTCTCTCTCCCTCCTGATGTGGCAGGTGAAGGAGCACCTGGCCAAAGGACAGAGGACCCTGGCGGGAGATGGGATGTCCCAGGTGACCAAAACCCTCCTGGACCACACACAGAGGCGCAACTTCTACGCTGGAGACTTGCTGACCTCTGTGGAGATCCTGCGCAACGTGACTGACACCTTCAAGAGGGCGAGCTACGTGCCATCGTCGGACGATGTGCAGGTGGGCCTGGCATGCGCTAACCACAGTCAGTCCTTGGCAGTGGGGTTAATCCGGCCCTGGTGACAGGCAGCAGCAAGGGTGGATCCTGTGAGGTGACAGGTGTAGCGGAGCTCCAAATGCGTGATTAAGCACGTGAGCATCCGCTAAAGAATGTGACGTCACCCCTTGGAAAGCAATAAGAGTATGATTAGTTCCCGGAGCTAGGGACTTGGGTCTTTAGCTCAGCGGGCTAATCGTGTCTCTTGTTGTGTCAGGGGCCTCGGTTCGAAACTCCTGCCGGCAGAAGCAACTCCGTTGCACAAGCAGGGCCAGGAGGGTCTGGCCGCGGTCTCTGTGGTTTGCACACACACACTCACACAGCCCCTTCTCCCCAACATGGTTATTAAAGTGCACCTGACACAATTGTAAACACAGATAAAATAAGATAATTAAATCTATCAATAAACATCCTCAATAGCAGTACGGTGCCTTTTTTTCAGTTTGTGACAAGCCAACATAAATATGCCCATGTATATTTCCCTGCTTTCATAGAACATTCGGGACATTTGTCTGCCATTTGTGAACATTCTATCAATATGACTGAGTGGGAAAGCGATTCCAATATTCAGCTTTTGAACAGTGAGTATGAGACAGAAAATGTCCCATTATCGGCACCGACACCAGGGTAGTGTACGCCTTACAGGTTTGTGCCTTGTCTCTCATCTTTAGAGTCTGACACAAACTCAGAATCGGGGCAGATATTGATGCTGTTGCCACTCCTCCTCCATCAGATTCAGATCCCAATCGCCTCACTAATACAGACTGGTACACAAGCTAGCTGTCGTAGCTAGATAACTAATGTGAAGTTCCAGTTAAGCAAGTTGATTTGGTACCAGTGGTGGACAAAGTACACAAACGCTTTACTTGAGTAAAAGTACAGATACCCTGATAAAACATTACTCCAGTAAAGGTAAAAAGTCCTACATTTAACCCCATTTGCCTTTGAAATGTAGGGGAGTGAAAGTAAAAATAAAAGTAGAAATGGAAATACTTGAAGCACAGATACTTGAAAAATGTACTGAAGTACAGTAATAAGTCAAAGTAAAGTAAATGTACTTCGTTAGTGTCCACCACTGTTTGGATACCTATAATGTTTTGATTTAGCACATTCATGTGACAATTCAGAGCTGAAGAGAGGCGGCCCATGCTGTTGTTAGTCAGGTCTGGTGTAAGGCAGTCAGTGACAGAGTGTAGCACTAGCAAGCAATCTAATTTAGCTAGACGAACAAACACGAAATGTACTTCATAAGCTAGTCCACACCTCGCCTTGCCATTTTTTTCTGTACCTAATCACATCAACGTTAGCTTGCCCACTCTACCCTGTCAACAGTCAGTGCTAGCTAACTGCTGTCGTTCAAGATCGTTGTTATGTTTGTGGGGAATGGCAAATGCAAATGGGATTTCATAAACGATTATATATTTCGATGATAAATTCCGCTCAAGAGTGGATTCAATTTTATTTTATTTTTTGGAGCAATTTTAGTTGGCCAACATTAGCTAGCTAGTCAGGCATGTGGAGCACTGCTGGATTGGTGAGTTAAAGCTATTCATTCAGTTGCTATAGTTTTGAAATAATTGTTAGCTAGCATCTTGTGGCATGGAGCGCTGGCTAACTGCAAAAGTGCCTGTTTCTGCAGCGCCCAGTTTAAGCAACAGGTTTGGACGGCAAGGGGCTCATTATCTGCGTTTGCTTTAGTTCGCTAGCACCTGTATGTATTCGGGAATTAAGTGTAGCATGTTTGCAGAAAGACGGCCAGGCTCGGTAGCTGGGTGTCCGAATAGGTAAACTGCTGTCATCTGGCAGCAGTTGGAGCTAGCTAGTTTGTTGTATCTTGAACAGATCATTGGTGGTGTTAAGGCTAACAGCTTGCTTAACATAGTAATTAAGCCATTTGCCAGCTAGCTTAATTGGTGTGAAACATCTCTGTAGCCCGAATCCTCTCTCGCTCCTGGAAAGCCTGTCTCGGTTTTACCGCTTATCGGGGTATTATTAAAAACAGTATGTAGCGAGGTGCTCATTAGAAATATAGCTAGGTTTGTTTCGGATCTCTCATCGACCACTTACTCCTGTACACTGCACCCATTTTCACCATGTTTTCTTCAAATTTTCCTGAGCAGCCAGCCATACACAATTTCAATAGTAATTTCCACAACTCCTCTCTATCTTTTATTGTCTCCCGTTAGCTTTCTCCTCGGCGAACACCTGACTGCGTCATTGAGTGTTGGCAAAAATAGAACGCAATTTTAAAAACGGTTTAAAAATACTGTTTTAAATTTGTGTGTGTGTGTGTGTGGATTTGCCACATTTTGGGGCACTTGTTTGTTTTGTTTCTAAAAACTTGTTAGGCGCTCTTGAACACAGACCGTAAACAGGGGACTGCACTGGTGTTAATGCAGGCTTTAAACTGAGAACTACACTGGTGTAAATTCAGGCATTGAATTGAGGACTGCACTGGTGTTAATGTAGCTTTTTAACTGAGGAATTACCACAAGGGGGAGCAGAAACATTCAACTAGAAAACAAGACGACCCATGTGTCAGGTGGAGTGGGGGTGCGTGTATTTTACAGAATCAATAATGCAGTTCAACAAGGTGCTCTTCTCTGTTCTGTGCTAAGAATGGGTGGGAGTCGAGTGTTGCTCATGCTAAACACTGTCATTTTCTTTCATTGCTGGTTATGTCACCAGTGCTATGAATGCTATGTGCTGGTCTGAGTGACAGCGTGATGCGTCTACTGGTCTTTTCACCCAATGATCCAGGAGAGATACTGTATATAGAGCCTCACCACCCTCCAATAAACAGACCTTTGCGCCAAGTGTGTCTGAAAATACACCTGTGTCCTTGTCTTTGGGCTTGACAGAGAGTGAAGCTTTATGAATCCCATGATGGGTGGAGCTACCGTGTGCTGTCAGTCATTCAGTAAACACAGTGAGTCACAGTACAGCTGTGTAGAGACATAATCATGATCATTTAATGCTTTTTACTTGTCTTTTCCGGCAGAACTTTTTCCAGATCATCAGTAACCTGCTGGAAGAGGAGAACAGAGAGAAGTGGGAGGATGCACAGCAGGTAAATTAAAAAACACACTGACACACAGTACTAATGGGTGTGTGTGTGTGTGTGTGTGCGCGTGCGTGCCTGCGTGCGTGCCTGCGTGCGTGCGTGCGTGCAGAGACAAAGAGAGTGAGAGAATAAAAGCAGACATATAAAACACAAATGCTTATACATACATATATACAATTACATATAGCATACATACATACATATACAGTACATAAAAAAAATGTTGTCCTGCATATTTTATTTATGTGTACACGTGAAGGGTGATTTTATCATTAATATATGAAGGTCCTTTTGTGGCAGCATGGGCTATCATTAACAGTTTTGACCATCCCCATTTAGTTTCTATAGCCCATATGTCTGCTTATGTATAGTTACATTTTCACTGGCAGCATTAGCAGGGAGACAAATGGGGGCCTGAGAAGTTACCATCTGAAAGAGGCTGCTGCCTCTCCTGGCACCGTGTGGAAACGTTCACTATGCTCCCAAACAATAGCGCCTTGGAAACCAGGGCCCGTATTCACAAATAATTTTATCTTACCACTAGGAGTACTTCTAAATCGCACTAAAACCTTTTAGTTAGGAGTCCCACCTTAAAACCTATTCACAAAGCTCCAAAGACCAACTCTTACTAAGGAATTCCTAGCTAAGAGTAAGGATGGGGTTGACGTCGTTGCTAGGGATGACGTTGTTTCTCATGAACGAGCTTACTCAGAATGCCCACAGTGATTGGCTGATATAGGGGATGGGTCATCATAGAGAAATAGTTTTTCTGCCGCTGTTTTTACAGTAACAATTCCCTAAATCTTGATGCAGAGTTACAGTGAAGAGATAGACAACCATGTATGTTTTGGTTTGCTTTGTTTTTCATACTAAATGCCTTTCTGGGAGGCATGTTTTCAGAAACGCGACCGAATTAAATAGAATTGAAACATTAGCGATCTTTTATTTTTTTATTAAATTAATTCAGGCATAAGACCACCCTAGTTACATCGCCTAAGGCGTACTGAATCTAAAAATGTATTTTGTGAAATTTTCGAATAAAGATTTAGTGAAATAACTTACATTGAAAAACTGAAATTATCATTCATTCGAAAAGCGCCTTTGGTCCCGTTATTTTTTTTTTTGCTGATCCGAAAAATGATCCGATGCACCCCTATTATATTCTAATAAAGATTCTAAAATACAAATGTAGGCTACGTGTCACTGATTTAACATGAAACCAAGAATACTGACTAGTCAATTGGTTACATGTCTGCATCTCGTAAACAATCAGAGGGTATCTATATATAATATACAGTGGGGAAAATAAGTATTTCACCCCCTGCTGATTTTGTGAGTTTGCCCCCTTACAAAGAAAGGAACGGTCTATAATTTTCATGGTAGGTTCATCTTAACAGTGAGAGACAGAATACAAAAAAATCCCAGAAAATCACATTATATGAATTTTAAACATTTATTTGTGTTTTATTGAGGAAAATAAGTATTTCACCCCCTAGCAAAACATGACTCAATACTTGGTGGAGAAACCCTTGTTGGCAAGCACAGCGGTCAGACGTTTCTTGTAGTTGGTCACCAAGTTTGCGCAGATCCCAGGAGGGATTTTGGCCCACTCCTCTTTGCAGATCCTCTCCAAATCCTTAGGGTTTTTGTAGGTTGTCGCTTGGCAACTCGAAGCTTCAGCTCCCTCCACAGATTCTCTATAGGATTAAGGTCCGGAGACTGACTAGGCCACTCCATGACCTTAATGTGCTTCTTCTTGAGCCACTCCTTTGTTGCCTTCGCCGTATGCTTTGGGTCATTGTCATGCTGGAACACCCATCCACGACCCATTTTCAGTGTCCTGGCTGAGGGAAGGAGGTTCTCACACAAGATTTCCCGGTACATGGCCCCATTCATCCTCCCCTCGATCCGGTGAAGTTGTCCTGTCCCCTTAGCAGAGAAACAGCCCCAAAGCATAATGTTTCCACCGCCATGCTTGACGGTGGGGATGGTGTTCTTGGGGTCCAAGGCAGCTTTTTTCTTCCTCCAAACACGGCGAGTCGAGTTGATGCCAAAGAGCTCGATTTTAGTCTCATCTGACCACAGCACTTTCTCCCAAGCCTCCTCTGAATCATCCAGGTGCTCATTGGCAAACTTCAGACGGGCCTGTACATGTGCCTTCTTGAGCAGGGGGACCTTGCGGGCACTACAGGATTTCAATCCATTACGGCGTAGTGTGTTACCAATGGTCATCTTGATGACTGTGGTCCCAGCTGCCTTGAGATCATCAACAAGCTCCAGCCGTGTAGTTCTGGGTTGTTCCCTCACCTTTCTCATGATCAGGTTCACTCCACGAGGTGAGATCTTGCGTGGAGCCCCAGACCGAGGGAAATTGATGGTCAATTGGTGTTTCTTCCATTTTCTAATTATCGCACCAACAGTTGACTCCTTCTCACCAAGCTGCTTGCCAATGGTCTTGTAGCCCATTCCAGTCTTGTGCAGGTCTACAATTTTGTCCCTGATGTCCTTAGACAATTCTTTGGTCTTGCCCATTGTGGAGAGGTTGGAATCTGATTCATTGATTGATTCTGTGGACAGGTGTCTTTTATACAGGTAACGAGTACTTAATTAGGAGTACTAATTAAGTAAGAGGACTAATCTGTGTGCCTCCTGGTCACATAACCGGTCTGTGGGAGCCAGAATTCTTGCTGGTTGGTAGGGGGTGAAATACTTATTTTCCTCAATAAAACACAAATAAATGTTTACAATTCATATAATGTGATTTTCTGGGATTTTTTTAAATATTCTGTCTCTCACTGTTAAGATGAACCTACCATGAAAATTATAGACCGTTCCTTTCTTTGTAAGGGGGCAAACTCACAAAATCAGCAGGGGGTGAAATACTTATTTTCCCCACTGTATATAATATTATATATATAATACCCTCGCGATTGAGGCGGTACCTTTTTATGAGCTCTGTATCATTCAATATCTCCAGTGTTGACGCGATTGCGATAACGATTGCCGGCCGCAGCAGATTTTCGGATCGCCGTGAGTAGGTCTTTAGCGACTTAGAAGTCCTCTTGGCTGCTTTTAACTTCTCCTGGACTTAGGAGCTGTTTTTAGCTCTCAAACCCTTTGTGAAATACTCTTATCCCAAAAATGTAGGACTCCTACATTTATGAGTGACACGCCCATTATTTTGGGGACTTGCTCCTAAATTGCGCAGTTAGGACCAACTTTTACCCTTAAAATTATTTGTGAATACAGGCCCAGAGCAATATGATTATCTGTGCGGAGTGCAATACTCATGATATCCGCTGGGTGGCAGCAGTGCAGCCAGAGCAAAACTCCAGGTCTGCTGACTGTTCATCTCATGCACAAATCATGGTATTTAGAGCCTGAACACCCGACTGGCTCGGTGCTTGCTTGTTTGTATAATTTATCTAAACTAGGATAGGATATTCCTGCTTTCTCAGCTGTGAACGTGTGAAAATCTTGGGAGAAATAACCAGACTCACCAGCATGATGAACGTGTTTTACGTTTTTCAGAGGGGTATATTTAGGATGTTATCGTCACAGTTAACGTAATTGCCATCTTAATGTTAAACAGTTTTTAAATAGAAACAGCTCAGCTCGGTCCACGATCCGATAATCTGTTTGGCTTTTAATTGGGCTTTCATTACTTAGCCTCATCAGCAGGGTTCTGCAGAAAAGGTGCAGAATTCTGAGGCAGGCGTGTTTATCCCTGTCTGCTCCAATTTCCTTCCTGTCCTGTCAGCTGTCAGCCCACATGTTTTTCCGGGTGTGGTGGGGGAGGGACGTCAGAGAATTTGCCTTTGTATGCCGCACCGGTAAGGTGACCAAGGCCCTCTCCAGACCTGCTGCTGTCAGAAATACCTTCAAATGCAACCAAATGTTGTGGAGGGCCTCTGCGCCCCTATCACCTGCAGTACGGGCATTCTCAAATTACAGAGCACATGAACATAACATAAGGAGCCATTCGACCATTCAGCCCATCCAGGCTTGTTATTTTGGCCTGCTGTCAAGATAATATCGCACACTGTGTCAAACCTGTGGTCTTTGACCTAGCAAGTTGTTCCATGTCTCTGTGTGGAAACACATACTTCCTGATGTCAGTGCAAATGAGAAGCTTCAACAGCCTTCCACAGGACCACTGGCCCAGACTTATTTCCCAACATTTGCCCCAATCTCCTGACAACCCCCCATCCCAACCCCCCTCAGAGTGGCAACAAAAACCCAGATGACCTCAGGGGGTGCTGTGAAGGGTGATCCGTGTTACTCGGAGTACAGAGGTGCAGAGGTGCAGTGGTCTGGATTGAGTGGTTGTTCATAATATAATCATTATTATTATTATTATTATTGTTGTTATTATTATTATGGTGATGATGATAATGATGATGATTATTATTATTGTTGTTAGTATTATCATTCATATTGTTATTATTATTTTGTCATTTAGGAGACATCAGTTCCCAGTTCCCTTACTTTAGGCAAATATCAAATACAGCAATAGTAGTACTTAATAAAGATTAATTTGGTTTAATAATCTTAACTGATCTTCCCAGCTGCAGCACAGTTGTCTAAGTGAATTTGTTTGATGGTGAAAATGTATGTGGTGGTTGATACATAGGAATTGATGGTGGTGGGCTTATATCCAAAAGATGAAACAAAAATGATAATGGATACATCAGGGACTAACTCAAAGTAAATGCTCATGGTGTAATGTCATTGCTGTAGTGTTTGCAATATACAGATGCAGATGGATCTTCCTTTCCCTGGAGACTGATTTGAAAAGTTAGCCAATGAGATGTTCTGTACATCAGCACTGCCATTTCCTGCTGCTGACTGCATATGGTGCTCTTGCAACCCTGTTACCATGGCAAGCAATCCACTCTCTGCCTTCTGATGTGCTTTACCTCCTGATGGCTTTCAGTTGTATGCCTATCTCCTATCAGTCTGTGTGTCTGCTGTCTGTCTACTGTGTCAGCTGTCTGTCTGCCTACCATCTGTTTATTTACTGTGTGTCTATTTTCTGTTAGTTTGCTATGTCTCCTGTATCTGTTCGCTGTGTCTACTATTTGTGTTCTGCCTCTGTTCTCTGTTTTCTATTCTCTATGTTGCCTTTCTCTTTTTCTGCTGTCTGTATGTTCCCATGTGTTTGTCTGCTGTCTGTCTGTTTGCTGTTTGTCTGAGGCATATAGGGTAGGGATAACACATCCTCCTTTTATTTGAATTATATGCTTTTAGCTATGCATCCAAACATCCTGTTTCTCTTTTGAACTACTTCTGCACAATGTCAGGATCCTGACAGTGCTGTATCCACTACGGTGCCAAAGTTTTCTCCATATTATGCACACACCAGCTGCATAACCCTAATAAAATATGTACACCTTATATATTTTTTCCAATATGCAAAACTTTGCCCCCTTGTGTTTGTCAGTGTTTGTCATCAGTCCTCCGATGCCTGAGGCAGGTGCAGTAGCGGGATGTCTGATGGTCCTTTCTGAAGTGGAGAATCTGGCACCTGCTGCTTTCTGTCAGACCACCCAGCTCCAGCCCAAACCATGACATGAATAAAACAATGGAAAGCTGATGCCACCAGGAAAGAGGGGAGGGGGGCAGAGAAAGGAGCCTCAGTTTCTACCGGGCTCGTCACAAGTTATTACAGTCAAATCGCTAAATGAAAAATGTCCGAATACAAAGAACCTCCAGATCCCCCCCAACCCCCTCTCTCTGTGTTGTCTCTGTGATCATCACCTCGGAATGTCAGTCTAAAAGGCAGGGAGGTCATTTGAAGGTCAGGGTTGGGGAGATGTGGTGGCATTGGAAGCACAGTAGCAGCAGTAAATGTGAGCAGACTTCAGTGCTGTCCGTGGTTCTGAATGCCTTTCTCACACTGACTGCTACTCAGAATGGAGAGAGAGGTAGTGTGTCATGTGCAGCATGTAGCATGTCTGACAGTGTGTGTATGTGTGAGTGTGAGTGTGCGTGTGCGTGCGTGCGTGCGTGCGTGCGTGGGCACTTGCTGTGGATAGTATGCATCCCTGTCCATACTCATTAAGGTCCACAGATGGCAGATCAAGTGACAGAAAAGTTAAGGAGCTGGGAATACTTAAGAGCCAGAACTGGGCTAGCCCACTGCAGCCACATATACTGAAAAATGTATGCATTCACTACTGTAAGTCACTTTGGATAGAAGCGTCTGCTAAATGCCATATGTTATGTGAACCTTCATGAGCCAGCTTTGCTTTTCCTGCTCTGTGGCTGTTTGTGGAGGTGTACTTATCAGCTCCAGTTCCACAAAGGTCTATATACCAGCTCATTTACCCCCATGGGTTAAGCAGTGAGTTAATACACAAGTTTCAGGATTTGCATATTTTTTTATGGGTGGGGGCAGTTAGTAATTCAGTCAGTAAAGGCATTATATATAAAAATATATATCAAACCTTTCACTGTCTACATTTTTTAGTTCCCATTTAATGAAACACCACAGTATTCAATGTTGGTGGGCCACTGAGCTCTACTGTGTCTAGTGTGTAGATTAGATTTGCGTGGGCAGTCACACGCAGCGATGAGCCCAGTGCCCAAACCACCACTCCACACTCTCATCCTACTCCTCCTCTTTTCAGATCTACCCAGGCTCCGTGGAGCTGATGCAGGTGATCGAAGACTTCATTCACATCGTTGGCCTGGGAATGAAAGACTTCCACAACTCGTATCTGATGACAGGGAACTTGGGTACGTAAACAAAGCGCTTTGTGTGCGCGCTCCCTCCAGGGCTTGCTTTCTTTACTTTGGCCCGCTGTAAATCGTCCATGCAGACATATAATCCTCGCACTTGTTGCCGACGCCTCACGTCAGCATCCCTGTCATCAGTAATTGAGGATTAATGAGCATGGCGCGGGGGCGTGGGGAGGCGGGGGGGCAGGGAATCAATAACGTTAATTAAATCAAGGCCTTTATCTTAATATGCTAAGCTCCAGCGGAAACGCTCTCGTCCAATGCTAACAATGCACCGCCGTATGATAATTCTGACAAAAAACACAAGCTCGTATTTGGAATATTGTCTTTGACTAGAAAAGGCGACGCTCTAGAGGAAGAATCAGTCTTTAAAAAGAAAAAGAAAAACCCAAACGTTAAATTAAATCAAAGAAGCTAATTATGTACTACATCCATGTGTTTGTCCAGTTCAACAGCCCAGCAATGAAGGATTGTGACAAACCTTTTATACAGAAATTATAATTACAGTAAGTATCTTCAAATATAAGAGTAGACAACTGATATGCAAAAAAGCTTGCTTCTTTGCAGTAAGGTTATGTTTTTATTTTCATGTCAAAACCATCTAATATATTTTTTTACGCCCGTGTTTAATGTTTACAACAAAACAGCCCAGGACACATGCAGTGGTGTCAATGAAAGAAAGGGCACAGAACAGGGCAAATTCTGATTTCTTTGAACATTCAAGGCCTTTTTTGTTTTTATAATTTTTTTGGTCACTGTTGCTTTTTGTGTTTTTGAAGTCAGGTGCCATCAAAGCATAACAGATAATCAAAGCCTAAAGTAAAAGCAGAATGTATTCTCTTTAACGTTTGTGCACTGTTGTATTTTGATGACTCCTTTGTAGTGGCGTGTATGAACATTTTTATCTCCAACTTGGCTCTTGGAACCTTTTGGCGATTTGCAGCCCCACAAAATCATCATTTTTAGGTTCAAAAAAGGAAGAAAAAAAGGATGAACGTTCACAGCACTCACCATCTACACTAACATATTATTCCTATTCCTTATTCTCTATTTTAATATAAATTATTAAACCTATCCTGGTAGATGGTAAGGCTTTCTTCATTTATCCTCTAATCACAGCACCGTTATGATTAAACAAATAAAAAATGATTGCTTAACAATGCATCTCGTAATCTTAGTCAAATACAATCAGCCTGTGACACTGGGAGGGGTGGAGGGTAGAGTAGAGGGCTGCGCCTCCATTTTGTCTACTGTCAGGTGCTCCTGTTCCCTCCCACAGCCTGGAGAGCACTGCAGGGCCTTGGACAGCAGCAGCCTCACTTACAGGCAGGCTCACCTGAGGCTAATGAGCAATCAACTCAGCTTAGAGCCATTGCCTTTGTTAGGCCATTATAAAAGCACAGCCTGCCATGCCTGATTGGGAAGTTTTTTGTGGAATGGTGGAATGGTGGAAGAGGTGCTGGTTTTTGTTGCCGTTACCCTCTAAGTGCAAGTTTTCAGTTCAACTTGTTTTTGTGGGTTTTTTTTATTTGATTATGTTTTAGTGATTTTAAAAAAGGTCCTGTAGTACTCTCCAGGCTGTGGGAGGGAACAGAAGCACCTGACGGCAGCCAAAGGGAAGGTGCAGCCCTCTCCACTCTACCACCTCCACCCCTCCCAGTGTCATATAGCCAATGAAGAATGTCAGTTGTTTAATTAGCCATAACAACCAGAGCAAAAAAAAAAAAAAGACCTTTGACAGTCACTTTTTAAATCAACTCTTTTTGAATCAACTCTTTTTGATTTATGAAGACAAAGCTTCACATTATATCACTGTTGTGAATCTCAAGTTGGAAATGCACTATTTACGTTGAATGACTTATCACTCACTTTTGGTGTCACTTTT
This sequence comes from Aldrovandia affinis, assembly GCA_029706075.1. Lineage (NCBI taxonomy): Eukaryota > Metazoa > Chordata > Actinopteri > Notacanthiformes > Halosauridae > Aldrovandia > Aldrovandia affinis. The sequence continues at coordinate 8,271,430 of JAINUG010000018.1, read as the reverse complement.
CTCGTGGTATGATATGCGCCCGCTTAGAAGGTTGTCGGAGTGCTACGCTGCTGATGACTCTCTTAAAAACGAGATTGTTCTGCTGCAAAGCAACAGTTTCAGGACTTTCAGCAGGAGGGAACAATTCTTTGTTGCCATGACAGTAGGTCTACTTTCAAAGGAACTGCTTGTGTTTAGCATAAAATATTCACACATATCATAAACAACTGGCAACTGGGAAAAGCGGTGGGACCTGGTAGCTGTAGGCCCCACATATAGCCTGGTACCTGCAGGCCCCACACAGACTGGTACCTGTAGCCCCTTTTACCTAGTCATTGAATATTCAATTATGTGAAAATGAAACAGAATGGAATGCAAAGCTACTGGGTGGAGACACAGAATGGGCCGGGGGCCGGGGGTTCACCATGTGAGTACTGGAGAGAGAGACAGTGGGAGTAGCAGGTTAACATATAACAAACACAAACAAAATCTTCACCCTACTCGCCGCGAAGCTTTCGGGTAAAAAATAATCATAACTTACGGGACACCGCGCCTCTTCCTCCGGAGTTCCCCTGGAACCTCCCCAGGCACACATATCCAGTGACCTTTCAAGTGCTTCCCACCCATGCATACTGAGACACTCGAACTTTACAGTTTGCGTTCTCTTTCCCATTCATACAGAGACACTCGCCACTCCCCACAGTGAGAGTTCTGAAACACTCTCCACTGCCGAGTGCGAGCTCTCTTTCAATCACACAAATAAAACCGAGGGCGAGAGGTGCCCTCTTTCAGGGCGCCCTCTCGCTCTCTATCACGATCACACCGAGGGAGAGAGGCAGACACTCTTAGTGCGCCCCCTCTCCCTCTTTCCCACACACACAAGAAGCACTCTACTCAGTCACTTTCGACAAACGCACACAAAACTCCGCAAACATCCAACATCCAACAATTGACAATCCACATGCGTGTACGCGCACACTCACAACAACAACACAAGACTCACTCTACAATATGTACACACGACAATCCATTACACACACACACACACACACACACACACACACACACACACACACCCACACACACACACACACACACACTGACTTCCATATCAATTTACTGATTGACACCAATTAAATAATCAAATAATAATTAAACCAATTATGGCCTTTGGAGCAACCTTCCGGGCCACGGTTTACTCTCACACCCTGTGAGAGTGCCAAACCTGCCCCCGGAAAGTCTACCTGCTCCAAAGGCCTCCACAACATGTAAAACACAGGCAACCCTGCCACTCCCACATGGCCGAGACCGACGTCCTCCACAGTCATCTATTAAAATGTGCTGTAGAGGTTTATGTTGTGGGATCATGGCCAATGGCTGCAAATCTAGCATGACTTTTTAAAATGTACAAATACACATGTACAAATGTACAAATACACATAATTCAGGAACATATCACTGATATTTAAAAAGGTGCAAATCATTGAGGATTACGCAACAAAGTCAACAGCTCGTTTCCTTTGTGGTCCTCCTGACGTGTGTTGGGAGCATGCTTTGTGTCCACAGCATGCTCCCAACAATATTAATGGCTGATTGTTCAATATTTTAGCTCTAACACTCATTATATTGTAGTATGTGGAACTGTGAATTCAGTGCATGCTGTTTAAGCCTCTTATTTAATGTTGGGGAACCTGCCAATGTAAAGCCAGAGCAGGCTGATTCAGCCGCTTTTCTACAGAACAGAAATTATGAAGCGTTTTCATGCTGGGTGACCCAGGTTATTTTCAACCTAGTTTCCCTCCCATAGGGTTTTGGGTATTAGGGGAGGGGGGACCACAATCAGTAAAAACAAATGTATGATCATAATTGAGGAGGACATTAGGGGGCAATGCACCATCCAATCAATCCCAAGACCCTTTAAACTGCAGTGCCCAGCAGAATGTGCAACCGTCAATGTGTCCTGTCCATGCTCATACAGTATGACTGATCGTAATCATATCAAATCAAATCAAATCAAATTTATTTGTATAGCGCTTTTCACAAAATGGTTAACAGAAGGGAACCCAGGTCTGGACCCCCCCAAAAGCAAGCCTAAGGCGACAGTGGCAAGGAAAAACCTTGGGAGGAACCAGACTAAAAGGGGCGGGGAGCCCATCCTCTTCTGGCCGGCACAGGGTGTGTACAAAAAAGACCATATCATGGTCAGTCCAAGGTGACTCAGGGCTGGATGACTTTGCGCCTCCTGAGTTAGGTAGTTAGTGGGGGGGGTAAACCATGTGAAGGGGGTCCAGATCCAGGGACTGGGGTAGGCGTGGGGGTGAGGGTTGATGGGGGCAGCTCACACTTCTCACAGGATCTAGGGCTTGGGGGCAGGTGCCCCTGAGTCAGAGGGTGAGGCAGAGAAGAGAACATGCAGTCAGAAAAAAGCAGTGCTATAGCCAGTAGCATTATGTGAGAGCAGGGAGCACGAGCATAGGAAATATACAGATAGCCCCGACAATAATAATAATAATAACAATAATAGTAGTTAGTTAGTGTTAGTGTTAGCTTCACACACAAAACACCCTCAAATTCAGCCACCAACCTGGGGCCTGGATCCTAATGTCTAAATATTATCTTCCTGGTCTCATTTTAAAAGAGCAGGCACATCATGGTCAGTGTTAAAGGCCAAAGACACACGCATTGTCTTGCTAATCAACTGCGCACTGTTTGGTACTGAGGCAAAACAGCTTCCCAGAACATGACAAAAAATGCTATAATTTATCAGTGGGGGAATTTTTTTTTCATAATACAGTATAAGTAGGGTTATATTCAACTATTTTGGAGTTCTCCCCTTCGTCTAGTGTATTTAAAGCACAGTCAGGATTCAGGATTCTACTGTACCCAAATGAGAAATAAACCCAACAAAAAACAAAACCACTTATCTTTCTGAAGATGGTGTGAATGCACATCCAGAGAACGAGATGCAATGCAGAACAAAGTCTAATTTTGGGGTAAAAGTACACTACCTACCTGTGTTCATATTTCAGCTGTTTTCACATTTCAGGTGTGTTAATATTTCATAGGCATATTTCTGTATACATATTACAGGTTTGTGTGTGTTAGTATTTCAGATGCATATTTATGTGTTGATATTTAAACTGTGATATTCAATTTGTGGTCAACATTTTAGATTACATTGCAATCATTTAGCAGATGCTTTTATCCAAAGCGACTTACAGAAAGAAAGGTATCCATATTTCAGCCATGTATTTCTGTGTCTGTATTTCAGCCATGCATTTGTGTGTTCATATTTCTTGCATCCTCGCAGATGTATCTCTTTGGCACACGTTTCTGTTTTCTTTCCCCCGATTACGTTTCTACCGCTTGTGTGATCGATGAGTCATCATTATCCTACGCTTACTCCAAAAAAGTTCAGTTAAAATTTCAGAGGGAATGCGTGTTGGGTGCTCCCCGCTCAGTGAAATGTGTATGCTTGGCAGCAGAGTATGGATTTATGAAATTATAGCTCTTCCCCCAAGAGGGCCTCTACTGGCACTAGAAGACGGAAAGAAGAGAGAACTGGAAAGCTGAAGTGTAACTCCAAATGTTCTCATTTTACTGCCATGGAGCAGGTAAATGTGTAGAGTAAGTAAAGTAACCAAAAAGATTACAGCATAGAATGAGTTAGCCAGCTGTCCGTTCAGCCAAGTAGAGGAATAACAAGGTCCAACCAGGTCCTACTTTGTACACTCACTTCCACGTTCATCTCTCCCCACGGCTCTGACTCTGTTGTGGTATGTCAAGTTGTCTGTCAATGAAAACTGCTAATATACAGTATATATAGATATATATACTATATATTAGGCCTAATTCACCGCAGCTTTCAGACGCGGCAGTAAATACCCAGCGCTAACACAACGCTGTCCTGTGGCAAAAGGGCTTTCCAGGGCTCTCCTGCTGTTTGCTCAAGTGTAGCTCACCAGCACTTTGTGGCCAAGAACCAGGAACAGAAAAGAGGAAAAATTGTCATTACAATTACTGTAGAAATAACAGCAGTCCCACTCTCATTCCTGCACGATTGTGTGATTTCATAATATGTGCATGGTGTTATTGTGACTGTCGTAGGAGTTCTTCCCACTGTAACAACTGTAAACAAATAGAGGACTTGATAAAGGATAGGATAAAGGAAAGGATAAAGGAAATGTGGTTTTATTCACATAATGAATAAATGTGAATATGAATGTGATCATGCAACATCAGCAAACTGTCAAAAAAAAGATTACATTCTTGAGAACCAAAGCAGCTTTGAAGATACACATACACCATGTGTTATTAATGTTATTTGATTGCTTATTATTAGATTGCGTTATTGTCCCTTCATGAGGATATTATCTTCCACTCAGCTCTTAGCAGTATAGTAAAGTAAGACAGTACAGGAAACATGTATGAGCCAACAGTACTGTATAGTATACACTGTATACTTTTATACACTGTATTTGAAAATGACCACATTCACATCGAGAAGGTCTGTTCATCGTGTCTATTTCCTTCAAAGAGGGACTACAGAATGCAGATACCTGCCAAACCCATATCAGTTTTCACTGACAAGCTTCAGTAGTTAAGAGGCGAGTTTTAACAGAAAGAGGACCCCCATGCATTATGAATACACTGCTGTGAGTGTCTGTAGTGAGGCTTTAAGGGTGAGCAATGCTTTATGAAATGCAGTGGTGTGGGAAGAAAGTAGCAGTTTCACTGCTGAACTGCATGCTAATCCTTGCATACCCCTGACTGGCCGTGATTATTGAGGCCACTGGAATGAATCCCTTAAATTAGAGGTTAGGCTATTTACGGAGTGTTCCTGCATGCGCCCTGGCGTGGTCAGAGACTGTTGCGTTCAGCCTCGGTCCTTTCTCCTCCCCCTGTCTCAGCTGACGCGATGACCAGGTCTGTGGACTTAGAGCGGGAAATTTGACCACGTGCTGTTCACAGGGTTCACACGGGGTTCACACAGGGTTCACACCAACAGCTTGTGTGTTCACATAGGGTTCACACGGGATTCACATCAACAGCTTGTGCGGTCACCCCATGAGAAGGAAATGGAGAGTGAGCAGACTGGAGCAGACTGGAAATGGAAATCTGGAGAGAATATTCCGCTGTGTTGACAGTTAAATCATGAAGACGTTTGGTGGGGGGGGGGAGGGTCGGTCTCCTATACACACCTGCACATTCCCTGAGGACATTCCACACATTTACAGCTCTCTCCGGGTGAAGAAGCATGGCTTGCTCTTCACTCATTTTCACCCGTGTTCCACCTCTGGTTGAGAGCGGAGTTTATGGTAAGAATAAGTACCACATGTGCTCTGTTAATATGGAATTTCAATGTATTGGTACATTGACTGCCAAAACCCATACCCACTCTGGGACCCAAACAAAACAAACAAAAGCCAAAGGCAGAATACTCAAGACATTTAGTAATACAGTGAATAATAAACTGATGAAAGTGTTCCAGCTGATGCCATCTTCAGCGCCACCTGACAGGACGGTTTAACAATTTAAATACTCATCTCCAGTTTACCCCTTAAATTGGCCTGTGACATTTCTTGGTATATTGTTATTATTTATATTATAGTGGAGACAAGCGTGAGGTCAGTATGTTGTACAGGACAACCTGAAACATCATAACGCTGCTGCTGTACCCTGTTAGAGAAATTAAATTCCTTTGGCTTAATTTCTGATGTATTTATGACTGTGTTCTGCACCAATCAAATTCTATTCTGTACCAATCGTAGAGCACTTATCTAACTGGATTGTAGACATGTACTGTACTGTACTGTAGTTCATTCTAGTATGTTCTGTATTGTTTTTGCGGGCAACCGAACCTTTTACTGTGGCACAATTCACATCTCATTGTTGCATTCAGCCAGGTAGGCATGAAGAAGTCAAAATCAGATTTTTTACGGCAACAACGACACACTGGAACATATTCCATGCTGTGCTCACTCTGCACTCCTTCAAGAAAAAATGTATATACCTGTAAATATGATACGATGTGAAAAAGCAATCCCTTTCCTACGGATTTGTACAATACAGCACAGCATGCTGCAGTTGTTTAGAAACCCTGAGAGACATAAAGGACAGATTGCGTCAACCTAATCAAACAAGTTAAAGAAATCCTTAGGGGTGGGGAAAAAATCGGTCCATAAGACCTTCTTCCAGTCTTCAGTAGTCCATTGAAGTTACCACAGGGATAACTGGCTTGTGCCGGCCAAGCGTTCATAGCGACGTCGCTTTTTGATCCTTCGATGTCGGCTC